>OX453078.1:1336184-1990654 GCA_949699795.1 Spicauda simplicius | reverse complement strand
ATATTGTAAAAACGATAAAGCCTAGAGAGCTTACAAATAAGAGCTTAAGTGTAAAGGACAAACTAGTAGAACACTAATAGAATATATTAAAATAAAAATATCAGTTAATGCAGCTAACAAAAATTACTGTCAAACACTTTTAAAACATTTGCTCATTAAAAGATTTATGATTTATCAACTAACACTTTGAATTTTTGATTTGAAGGTGGTAGAACCAGTATACTTCGCCCGGGGAAGTACCACCGCCACACCTATTTCTAGCGTTCTTGCGTTTGGTTGGGAGGGTGTGGTTGCACACTTTTATATGAGGCGACCATCATAGTCCTCGGGATTAGCAACGCATCTGTGATCGACTTCAGATAAAACCCATGTTCTATATGAAGTAACAGGTGTCCATGGGCGGCAGAGTCCACTTATCATTAGGACTACATGCTTTCCATGGTGGACTGCATGCTCGTTTGCTGCTACAATCAAATAAAAAAAGCTAACAACTAATTCGCACTTGGCCAGCGAGACAGGCAATGGCCTAATACCCTCTTATTCTGAGAGAAGACCCGCTCAGCAGTAAGACAATAATGGATTGACGACAATCAATCCGATGACCTGAAGAGGACAGCGGGAAACCGTTGGATTCAGAAGGCACATTGGCACACTGGCGTCATTTAGGGGAGGCCTATGTCCAGTGGACTTCAAAGGGCTGATGGATGGATGGATGGGTTGATGATGAACTAACACCAAAAACGAGTAGCATCTAATAATTCAATCCAAATTAAATTGTATACGAGCCCAATATAATACATATTTATCGATAAAATAATGTGGCTTCCTGAATAAAGAATATACCAAGAAAACAATGAATTATATTTACCCCGATCCATCGTTTATACAGACAAAAGAAAATACATGTAAAAAGCATTGAAGTAATACAATTAAATATATGTGTGCTAGGAAGGCTTAAGCTACACTGAAAAAATAATTATCATATTTTAAAATGATGTGTATTATTATAAATAAACAATACTTAAATTGAAAAGAGAAAGATAACTACAATAATCTTTTTTTATTTGATTGAAGTAACAAACGAGCATGCAGTCCGCCTGATGGTAAGTGGTCACTGCCGCCCATAAATACATGTGAGCAGTTAGAATATGTCAAATAGAATATGGTTTCTATCTGAAGTCAATCACAGAAGCATTGTTACTCCTGTGGACTAAGATGGTCGCCTCATATAAAAGTTTGCCGGCAACCACACCCATCCATCGAAACACAAATGCTTCACGATGGAAATAGGTGTGGCGGTGGTGCTTGGTGGTAGTTGAAAAATATATTTTTTTTAAAATAGAAATTCTGGTACATTATAAGGTGGCTTGGGTAGAACGCGTCCTAAATGTACCTACATACTTTCTAAAAACATTACCCTCATTCTGACGTACTTGGGTAAAAAACATTACATTTACAATCGTTTTGTGTCCTTCAATTCGTTATAATTTGTTTATTTTGCTTTTTCTCGTTTTGTTCCGTACATCATATTTGTTACGTATTACTTTATTTCGTATAATATACTATACCTTTCGTTTCATATAATTTTTATCCCAATCGTTTCATTTCACTTCGAATGCTGGAGAAAAAATATAATGTATAAACAAAAAAAATATTTTTCGTTTCTGTCAATAAATTTCAGGTATAATATTGTTTTATTCGTTTCATTCATTTTATTTGATATTTTCGTTACACTATAAATATAGTTCTTATTTCGTTTCATTCATTTTATTTGATATTTTCGTTACACTATAAATATAGTTCTTATTTCGTTTCATGTCATTTTATATCCTATTAATTTGGTTTTATTTCGTATAATTTCTATCTAGGTTGTTTCATGTCACTTCGAACATATACAAACGTTCAATAAAACCGGCTACCCATATATAAAACATCCATAACAATACGTATAGCCTATACTCTGACGTCACTGTAATAGAAGGCTATAAGAGTTTATGGCCGTCAAGAGTGTTGAACGCTATCCGCAATATAAGAGATCCCGAGAGAATGTGTACTATGTTGGCGTTTAGCAACACCTCTACTTGTGATCGCTTTGCATATTGAATCTTTTTGCATTTATTTAAGTTTATTTTTTTTATATTGTTCATTGTAATATAATAATACCGTAGTATATAGACGTTTCGAAGAGAGCGAGGTGGAATGAGAGGTTTAGATACTCTGTTAACATAGTTAAATAAAAAAAATTACACTAACAAACAATAATAAACTACTTAAAAACCGTTTTATTCGTTTAAAATTAATAGTTTTTTCATTTGTATTATTTCGTTTGGTATAATATTTTTATTTCGTTTTATTTCATGTAATACGTTGTTACACACGTTTCGTTTCATTTCGTATCCAGGTCGTTTCATTAACTTCGAACATATGAAAAAAATGCAAACGTTCAATAAAACCGGCTGTTACTACCCATATATAAAACACCTATAACAATACGTATAGCTCATACTCTGACTTTACTCGTAATACGAGGCTATAACATTTTATGGCCGTTAAGTGTGCTGAACGCAATCCGCAATATAAGAGATCCCGAGAGAATATTATCGTTTATCAACATATGTAGTTGTGATAGTTTTGCATTGATTTCTACTTTATTCTTTGTATTGTTCATTGTGGTATGCAAAAAACGTAAAGCATGATAGTGCTTAAGGACTTAAGGAGAATGGCAGAGGGGAGTGGGGGGATTAGTCGTTCAGAATTTCTTTTGCATAGCCGTTGAAATATTCGTTGAAATAGCCGTTTAAATATTCAAACAAAAGTACTATTTTTTGTTCTTCGTTGATAAGTTTAGAGATAATTTAGTTTTATTCGTTTCTATTTAATTTCAGAATATCTCATTTCGTTTCGTAGGACATTTTTATTTCGTTTCATTTTGTTTAATTTCTATCCAGGTCGTTTTATTTCACTTCTAACATATGAAGAAAATGCAAACGTTCAATAAAACCGGCTGTTACTACGCATATATAAAACACCCATAACAATACGTATAGCCCATACTCTGACGTCACTGTAATACGAGGCTATAAGAGTTTATGGCCGTCAAGAGTGTTGAACGCAATCCGCAGCATAAGAGATCCTGAGGGAATATGTATTATATTAGCGTTTCTCAACTTATGTAGTTGTGATAGTTTTGCATTGATTTCAACTTTAGTCTTTGTATTGTTCATTGTGGTATGCGAAAAACGTAATGCATGATCGTGCTTAAGGTGAATGGCAGAAAGGTGGAGGGGGGGGGGAATAGTTTTTCAGAATCTCGTTAGCATACTCATAGAAAAATATTATATTCAAACAATAGTACTATTTTTGTTTTTCGACGATAAGTTTCAAAGATAATTTAGTTTTATTCCTTTCTATTTATTTAATTTCGGAATATCTCATTACGTTTCGTAGATCATTTTTATTTCGTTTCATTTCGTATGATTTCTATCCAGGTCGTTTCATTTCATTTCGAACATATGAAGAAAATGCAAACGTTCAATAAAACCGGCTGTTACTACCCATATATAAAACACCCGTAACAATACGTATAGCTCATACTCTGACGTTACTCGTAATACGAGGCTATAAGAGTTTATGGCCGTCAAGAGTGTTGAACGCAATCCGCAATATAAGAGATCCCGAGAGAATGTGTTGTATGTTGGCGCTTAGCAACCCATCTAGTTGTGATCGTTTTGCATATTGAATGCTTTTGCATTGCTTTATGTTTTTTTTATATTATTCATTGTAATATAATAATACCGTGGTATATAGACGTTTTGAAGAGAGCAAGGTGGAATAAGACACCCCTTAAAGGCTTAAGGCTTAGACACCCCGTTAACATAGTTAAGAAAAAAATTAAACAGAGTACCACTTTTTGTCCTGGCGAGAAACTACTTAAGAAACGTTTTATTCGTTTAAAATAAATAGTTTTTTATTTATCTTGTTTCGTTTGGTATAATATTTTTATTTCATTTCATATGATGATATACCCGTTTCGTTTCATTTCGTATAATTTCTATCCACGTCGTTTCATATCATTTCGAACATAATAATATGAAGAAAATGCAAACGTTACTACCCATATATAAAACACCCATAACCATAGCCCATACTCTGACGTCACTGTAATACGAGGCTATAAGAGTTTATGGCCGTCAAGAGTGTTGAACGCAATCCGCAATATAAGAGATCCCGAGGGAATATGCACTATGTTGGCGTTTAGTAATATTATCTAGGCTATAGACCTAGGCTTATCTTTTTTTATTGTTGATTTTATGATAGCCTAAAGAGTGGAGGTATGTAATGAGGGGGAAGAGGATTTGAAGAGGATTGATGACCCGCGTGGCGGAGCGGTTACCATATCGATCTGACACGCCATGGGTCCCGGGTTCGATTCCCTGCCAGACAGGTATCTGAATGATGCGTTTAGAGTCATGTCCTGGATCTGAGTGTTTGTGTATTCGTCTTGTGTGTGTCCATGGTACCCACGACACAGGACAAAATTCTAGTGTGGGGCTATGAGTGTAAAAAGCGTGTTTTTTTAATGAAAGTCGAACTCCGTTCCTATACTATACCGTTCCGTACTGTATGCGAGAGGCTAAAACTACTTTTTAAAGTTCTTCGTCGATTATTTACAACGACAATTAGGGAATGGGGGCTCTAAGCTACCTTTACAACGCAAAACTAAGAAAAAATGGTCATACAGAAGGACCCTTTTCGGTTTTTCTTCGATCAAATTCTAAGACCATTAATTCGCACCCGCTTAGCATAGAGCCAAAGAAACAGAAGAACTTTTCCCTAGTACGTTTATAATTTTACCTATTACGTTTATCCCCCCCCTTCTCCACCTCTCCGTCTATCTAAAGAAAACATTAGTTTTTACCAGAGAAACAATTTTTTTACGAGAAGTCAAAAGTACCACACTTTTGACTTCACGTAAAAAGATTGAGGTTTTAAATTGAAAAGCTAGTTCGTTGGTTCCGTGCTATTATTTCATTAAAGTATGCTTTAGGGTGAAGGTAAGTGTAAGCAAACGCTGAAAGTCTGTGTGCTAAGTGACGCAGGCTTGTGTTCAGGAGAAGTGGGTACTTTGTAAAGTACTTATGGGTTACCTGTTCAACGGTTTAAATCCTTACATAATTAAAATGAGAGTTTTTGAGAGAATAAAACATTGTTTGGGGACCTAGAATAAGTTATAATATATTTTTGAAACTTTTCTCTGACTTCATCATGTCATGCCACCTAAAATCGGAAACAAAAGGCATTCAATTAAAAACGACACATATTTATAGTCCGTGTCTTGAAGTAATTTCGATGTTTTTTAATCTTTATTTCCATACTAGCTGACCCGGCGAACTTTGTTCCACCTAAAAGTTACAAATCTAAATCTCTACATTATGCATGTATTATACATACAAACCTTCCTCTTGAATCACTCTATCGAATGAAAAAAATGCATTAAATTCCGTAGCGTAGTTTTGAAGATCTAAGCATACATAGGGAAAGACAGCGCGAAGTGACTTTGTTTTATACTATGTCGTCAACCCATTACTGTCCCACTGCTGGGCACGGGTCTTCTCTCGGAATGAGAGAGCTTAGGCCATAGTCCACCGCGCTGGCCAAGTGCGAATTGGTGGACTTCACACACCTCCGAGAACTTTTTATTTTTAAAGAACTCTCGGGTGTGTAGGTTTCCTCACGATGTTTTCCTTCACCGAAAAGCAGTGATAATTAATTTCTAATACGCACATAAATCAGTGGTGCGTGGGTTTGAACCTCGGACCTCCCAATCAAGAGGGCAAGTTTCAACCATTAGGCTATCACTGCTCTGTCATCTACAGAGCATCAAGTTATTACAACCTTGAATTATTACGTATTGTTAAACCACAGTTGATCCCATCAGACACAGTTAGTACTAATTAAGAACCCTCAGTATTGCATTTACTAATTAGCTAAATCCCTTAACATTACAAAGCACTAAACTTGAGGTATTCGCTAACTAATAATTGAAACGCTTTTGGAAATTAACGGGTTCACTCGTCAGATGGATTACTGGTAGAGTCACCATGAGGTTGCATTTAGTCGGATTTTCCTGTAAACTTTTTCCTTGTAGCAGTAAGATTACGTAGTTTTTGTGTTATTAAAATTAAAAAAATAAATTATTTATCCATTTGTACATTATTTTCAGTCAATCCATTTGTGCTTTATTTTTTTGACAAGCATTTTTAATCTGGTGTTTCCCAAAGTATATTTTTTCCTATTTAGTGTGTGAATTTTTGCGACTAGGTTTTTATTTGGATAAAAGTAAGTCAATATATTTATTAACAAATATTTAATAAATCGGTCCCCTTAGAACGAATATGTTGTTTCTTCAAAACCAACATTGTTCTTGTTTTCAATCATACACGCATGCTTACGTTGTTTTTAGCGATAATTTGCAATGTACTTTGAAGTTGTAAGCGATAACAAGATTAATGCTTATTTTAAGAAACATAATAAACTCGTATTTATCTAGTACTAGCTCTTACCCGCGGCTTCGCTCGCACGGCCAAAGAGAATTAACATTAGCATTTGATAGCATGATTCAGAAGTTGCAAACAAATTTTACTAACGCCATCAATTAACAACGTCTGGTACTACGAAATAAGTATCAACTAACAAAACATCGATATTCTCGTGGGAATGAGAGAGCACGGTAAAAACCCTACGTCACTCTCCGCCCTCCTATCTCCTAGTATATAAACCATATCATATAATAGCTAGGCGACGTGAAAGAGGAACAAACAAACACACTTTCACATTTATAGTATAAGTATGGATTTTAACTAGTTAATTATCATTTGAGAAACGCTATATTAGTACAGTAACAATATTCCTATTTATTTATTTAGGATTATTTACTAAATATGTTTTAAGTCTTTGCGCCGCAACCTTTGTCAAAAAAATCTCCGAGATGAAGTAAAAGATTAATAAAGTTTCTTACATTGAAGCAAACATGCTCTTTACACAAAGCTTAATGCTTAATCTATTGATATTAAAGGAGCAACGAACTAATATAACCATTCACATAGCAATGATTAAAACACTAGACAAATAAAGATATGTATTTTTTGTAAGTAAATATTAGACTCTTCAGTAATTTTATCGTATAGTACTATATTTTATTTTTACGTAACAAATTCTTTACACGTCGACTAGTTATCTCCTAGTATATCTCTAGTATATCTCAGAGCAGTGGTAACCTAATGGTAAAGCATGGATAGCCTTTTTTTATCTGAGTGAAGTAGCAAACGAACATGCAGTCCACCTGATGGTAAGTGACCACTGCCACCCATAGACATCTGTAATCAACTTCATACAGAACATGGGTTCCACCTGAAGTAAATCACAGATGCATTGCTACTCCCGAGGACTATGATGGTCGCGTCATGTGAAAGTGTGCCGGCAACCACACCCTTCTATCGAAACGCAAGAAGTGCTTCACGCTAGAAATAGGTGTGGCGGTGGTACTTCCCCAGTCGAACTACACTATATATACTATAATGATATTACATTACACTTGATTAAATATAACATTTTAACAAGAATATCCTATGATTTTTTTGATGTATCTAAGAGTATGTGTACAAATGTTCATGAATATCGGTTGAGAAAGTTAGTCGTGAAAGCGTAACAAACAAACTCACATTCATTTATAATATTAGTAGGAATAATCAATTATTTAATTGAAACGTACAAATTTTTTTGGGATATCCTAAATTTACACTTGATTTCCTCGGAGTTGGTTACCTTAGCTATCACTTACATAATTGAATCAATTTGCGCCTGTGACAATCGATTCGTCTAGACTAGGCTACAGCTGATGGTAGGGTTGGTAAAAAAAGGTTTAGAAATATTGCACGTTCCTTATTGCCACGGATATATTTTAATCTTAATTTTATAATTATATCCCAATTCCGACGAAGACCCGTGCCCAGCAGTGGGACAATAATAGGTTGGCGACGACATATCCCAATTCATCTAGTGTAGGATATTATAGCTGATGTTATTTTTGGTACTTCATTAACTTAGTTTTGAAATATTGCTTTTCTAGCCACGGACATGCAAGATATGCAATGCTTCCTTTTGAGATATTCCCGGAGCGCTACGATATGGCGCTACACACACATGATACACGCTTTCTACATTCATAGCCCCACAGTAGGATTTTTCCCTGTGTCGTGCGTACCGTGGACACACACAATACGAATACACAAACTCTCAGACCCAGAATAGGAATCTAAATTCATCGCTCAGATACCTATCTGGCCGGGAATCTAACTCGGGACCCATTGCGCGTCAGACCGGTATGGTAACCGCTGCGCCACGCGAGTCGTTAAAGGTCGGCTCTGCAAGAAAGGTGCAAAAAGAGCTCTTCTTCAACCTTGGTGATGCATTGGGGATTCATCTTTGACGACCCCGGTGACGAAGCGGTCACCATACCGGTCTGCCAGGCAATGGGTTCGGGGTTCAATACTCGGCCAGGTAGATTTCTGGATGACGAATACACAGGAGAAAACGTTAGTGGGGGGTTATGAGTACAGAATGCTTTATTTATTTACTAGCTGTACCCGCAGCTTTGCCCGCGTGCAAATCAACGTGTCACAAAGTTTTTCTCGCGCAAATCCCGACACCGTGGGAATTCTATGATAAAAAGTAGTAACATTAATATCGGTTTGGCCGCTCAAGGATTACCTGGTCAAACACAGAGTGAAAAAACGAATTTGTTGATAGGAACGTACTGTTATGTATTTTTTTTTTAATTAGACGAATGCTAGTATTGTAAACCGCTTTTTTGAACCAATTTACATTCTTAGTGGTCTAATTCACAACATCGGGATACTTTTTTCAATCAACTCCTCCACATTTGAACCAAAACGTATCGATTATAAAGATTGATTTGAACTTTTCCGAATTGGAAAATACTATTTGAAGTAATTTTGGCGGATTCAAATTTCTAAGTAAGATTATAGGTAAACCTACTTTTAATATTAATTTGTGTTCAGGAGTTCCGGAAGGCATTAAGGAACTCAAAAAATCTGTTGGATAATGTACTGCTTCCTCCATCTCAATGACTATGTCTACCAAATAGTAGATCTGTGACGCTGCTTTAAATTTTGAAAAAAAAATAAATCATTTATTTTATCGACACGTTCATTGGTGGGTGGGTATATAGCCGTCTTTTGGAACCAATTTATAGTATAATTAGTTGTATTTACAATATCGGGATATACTTTTTCAACCAACTCCTCCACATTTAAACGAAGACGTATCGATATAAAGATTGATTTAAACTTTTCCGGATAACAAAGCACTATTATCTACTTGAAGTAAATCATTAGAAAATTGGAATATCACTGAACAGCGACATATATTCTAAGTTCATATTTTGTTTCATGTGGCCAAATATAAGATCTTTTAAGAGGTGCATCTGGCTATTTGTGTGCGTAAATCCCGCATTGTTCTTTGTAAAGCAGAAGACATAATCAAAACACTTTTACAATTCATACGAACAGGGCGCACCCGCTCGCAGGGCGCTGCCGCACCCTGCTCGCTTATTTTTTATGTTTTCTTTTATGTTCCAACCTAACATAACCCATCCTGTTTAAAAAGCTACAGCTAAATCCAACTCTTAACAATAATATGACAATACTCCTGCATTTTCAGGATTTAGGTACTCAAAGTGACACTTTTCATCATAATGTTCTCTCAACGGGTTGTAATGTATTGTAATCAATAAGTACCAAACTCATACAGCTTAAGTAGGTTGTTTACTTAGATTATCAGGGTTGATGAATTGAAGTTTAATTTATTAATCACATTTCAGTTTAATGAGCTGTCATTAAACTTATAATATATACTACAAACAACCGCAAGCATTATGTGACTACCTTTTATAATTTAGGCTTGCACTATCATCAGGGAGGAGTTGAAGGTAAGAAAAAATATCCCGTGTCTTTGCTTAGTATTCTTATTACTTATACGTAAGCACTTGCGAGCCAACTTCTATAGCTTGGGCTTGCAGTACCCTGCATCATCAGGGCTGAGGAGCTTAAGGTCGAAATTGTCATCATGTGTCTTTGCTTAGTAATTATATTACATACCCGAAAGCATTAAATGGCCAACTCCTATGGCTTAGGCTTGCAGTACCCTGCATCATCAGGCTTGAGGAGTTGAAGATCGAAATTTTCATGTTGTGTCTTTGCTTAGTAATTATATTACATACCCGAAAGCACTAAATAGCTAACTTCTCTGGCTTAGGCTTGATGTACCCCTGCATCATCAGGGTTGAGGAGTTAAAGGTCAAAATTTTCATCATGTGTCTTTGCTTAGTAATTATATTACATACCCGAAAGCACCAAATGGCCATCTCCTATGGCTTAGGCTTGAAGTAACCCTGCATCATCAGGGTTGAGGAGTTGAAGGTCAACATTTTTACCGTGTATCTTTGCTTGGTAATTTTATTACATAACCGTAAGTACCAAATAGCCAACTCTTACGGTTTAGTCTTGAAATACCCTTACATCATCAGGGTTGAGGAGTTAAAGGTCAAAATTTTCATCATGTGTCTTTGCTTAGTAATTATATTACATACCCGAAAGCACTAAATAGCTAACTTCTGTGGCTTAGGCTTGAAGTACCCGCTGCATCATCAGGGTTGAGGAGTTAAAGGTCAAAATCTTCATCATGTGTCTTTGCTTAGTAATCATATTACATACCCGAAAGCACCAAATGGCCATCTCCTATGGCTTAGGCTTGAAGTAACCCTGCATCATCAGGGTTGAGGAGTTGAAGGTCAACATTTTTACCGTGTATCTTTGCTTGGTAATTTTATTACATAACCGTAAGTACCAAATAGACAACTCTTACGGTTTAGTCTTGAAATACCCTTACATCATCAGGGTTGAGGAGTTGCAGATCAATTTTTTGTCACATGAATTTGTTTAACAATCTTATTATATATTCATAAAAACAAATTGACTTACTTCTACGGTTCAGGCTAGCAGTACCCCTGTATCATCAGGATTGAAGAGTTGAAGGTCAATTTTTTTAGGAAATATCTGCTAAGTAATCTCATTCTACATTCAACCCAATTGGACTCCTACAGCTTAGATTTGGCCGAGTATCGCTAATTTCGTTAATTTGCTTCAAAGAAATGGATCCTATGATCAGAACGGTATCAAACTATTCAGAGTACCCTTGAAGTACATTTTTTCAAATAAAAGAAAAATCATCAAAATCGGTTGGCGGGAAATTGTGTTATTCATCTATTTATCACGCACATCGTTAATGCAAATATAAGACTTATGCGCTTTTCTTATGGATGCCACTGTCAAAAGTGAACTAAAAATAAATGGGACCCGATGACACGCACTACCTTTCAAATGAAAAAAAAATCATCCAAATCCGTTCACCCAGTGCGGAGAAATCGAGTAACAAATATAAAATTTAAAAAAATACCGACGAATTGATAACCTCCTCCTTTTTGGAAGTCGGTTTAAAACGATGTTTCAACATAAAAATCAAAGCGAAATACTAAATTTTAATAAGGTGGCCTCAAAATTGACTGACTTTCATACAAACTTACATCTCCTATTTGGGTTAAATTGGGGGGGGGGGGATCAATAAATTCATCATCTTTAGCAGTTTATGCTCTACGATGTTTATTCAATAGATGAGTGAGAGAGCATCCTTTCGTTTTTATATAAGTATATATAGATATAGAGCTATAGATTTGTATAGTATCAAATAACATAGGTACACACATAACCAATAAAAAATACATAACAAAGGAATACATTTTACAGACCATAACATGTTTAGTTTCAACCAATTCAACTATGCAGTTACTTATCTTATTAACACTTATCGAACACAGAATAAATACTGCGTAGTTTTAAATTGACATAACTTTTTTATTCGTAAACCGATTTACACAAAATAAACACTAAATGTTAAGTGAAGTTTCCCACAATACATTGGTGCAAATTATATTCCAATTGGATAAGCCGTTTCTGAGATTAGCGTTTTCAAACACACAGACAAACAGACAAACAGACAAACAGACAAACAGACAAACAGACAAACAGATAAACAGACAAACAGACAAACAGAAAAGATTTCTAAAAACCATTATTTTGGGTTCTATATCGTATTAAAGACCTCTAGAAATGGTTTTCACCTAAATTTATTCCATGTACAGACAGCGACCTCTTACAGATTTATTATAGTATAGATTTATCTAATGCAAATGAAAATAATCATAGGTGACAACTATACTCAGGTGACCAGTTTTTTTTGTCGTTAAGTATAAATAAAAAATATGTAACTGTAGTTACAGTTAGATTACAACATAAAGTAGTTATAGTTTAAAAGAGTGTTTCTTTTTTCTAAAACTTATTGTTACGTTTTGAAGTAAATGGTAATCAATCTCACTTCTTTGAGTATTTTGTTATAAGAACTCCCAGGCGTGTAACTTTGCTCACTATATTTTCCTTTATCGTTTTAGAAAGTGATAAATATCTAACAGGCACTTTGAAAATTTTGCTTGTGACTGGAATTTAAAACTACTATTGAGAGGCCTAGTTTCAAGCACTATTATATTACAAAGTGAATACTAAGGTCAAACTCAAAATTTCGGCAAATTGAGTTAAAAACTTGAAACTATTGCTAAGTAACTATTATTGTGCTACTAGATGAACCCCGCAGCTTTGCCCGCGTTAAAAAATCTATGTATTGATTGTCCCGTGGGAATAAGATATTTTCCAGTAAAAAGTAGCCCATATGTTATTCCAAAGTGTCAACTCACTCCCTACCAAATTTTATGAAAATCGCTCCAGCCGTTTACACGTGAAGAAGTAACAAACATACACACTCAAAAACTTTTGCCTTTATAATATTAGTATATAGAAGAACGTAGTAGTAGGACGAACATAAATGTTGCTTAAAAAACTCCACAAAATTAACATCAAGTCTCTTTAACTCTTACAGCGGTAAATCACTGATACTAGATTTTTTATATGATTAAAGTAGCGAACGAACATGCAGCCCACCTGATGGTAAGTGGTTACTGCCACCCATTGACTTTTAATAGGAAAGCAACCTCATACAGAACAGTCTTTCTATCTGAAGTCAATCACATACGTGTTGCTACTCCCAAGAACAAGGACGGTCGCCGGAGGAAAATGAACCGGCAACCACTCACTCACCTAAAAGCAAAAACTGATTAACGGCAGAAATAGTCTTGGCAGTGGTAGCATAGCATACTAACTACGTTTTACCACTGTTTAAAGAATACGAATAAAGTAAAGTATTTCCGAAAACGCCCTTAGACTTGACTTCAACAATTAGAACGTGAAGCTAGAAGTAATTAAAACTGTCTGTTGCACCTGCCTCTGTCACTGGTTTTGACAAACTTTGCATAAACTTTGCGCAAACTTTACACCGACTTGCAAATCCCCTGACTTCAGATTACTCGACACTTATCTTGATGGTGGTTGAATTGTCTCGATTGACACTATCACACCTACTTCGTTCGACAGAGGACTTTAAATAATACGTAGTGTAGTCGTTTACTGTATGTACGTGAGGTCGCGCACACTTTCATCTGTGTGTGTGTGAGCACGAGTGTGTGTATGAGCGAGTGTGCGTGCGAGCGTGTATGTGTGTACGCGCGCATGTTAATGTGTGTGTGTGAGAGAGTGAGCACATGTGTGTGGAAGTAACGAGCATGCAGCCACTCAGATATTTCGCTTTCCGTAAGGTTAAAATTGAAACGTCTTGACCAAGTATTCCTTGCCAAATCCTTCGGACCAGGTGTGTAGCGCTTAAAAGCGCTTATACTTCAAAATTAGCAGTGGCGATCGCTACGGAAACGAAGCTCAAAGGGATCTATCATGTTCTTTCTTTCTCTTTTTTATCTGATTGAAGTAACAAACAAACATGCAGTTCACCTGATGGTAAGTCACTGACGCTCATGGGCAACTGTAAGAAACTACATATAGAAAGTAGGTTCTATCTTCAGATAGATAGATCTGTGATTGACTTCAGTCAATCACAGATGCGTTGCTACTCCCGTGGACTGAGACGGTCGCCTCATATAAAAGTATGCCGGCAACCACACCTTTTCATCGAAACGCAAGAAATATTTCACGCTAGAAATAGGTGTAGCGGCGGTACCTCCTCGGTCGAACTACACTGGTTCTACCACCTGGTAAATATATTTTTATGTTCAATTATTTTTATGTACCTCGAGCCACAAGTTTCTTACTGGAACTTGGGAATCTTTGAAACATCTTCGTACTTGACGACCCGCGTGGCGCAGCGGTTACCATACCAGTCTGACGCGCAATGGGTCCCGGGTTCAATTCCCGGCCAGACAGGTATCTGAATGATGAGTTTAGATTCCTATTCTGGGTCTGGGTGTTTCTGTATTCGTCTTGTGTGTGTCCATGGTATCCACGGCACAGGAGAAAATCCTACTGTAGGGCTATGAGTGTAGAAAGCGTGTGTACTCTGGATCTATTCTGTTTTCAATAATCACATGATATATTAGTCTATATTTCGATTACATAGAGCAGTGATAGCCTAATGGTTGAAACTTGACCTCTCGATCGGGAGGTCCGAGTTTCAAACCCAGGCACGCACCACTGATTCATGTGCGTATTAGAAAATAATTATCACTGCTTTTCGGTGAAGGAAAACATCGTGAGGAAACCTACTCACCCGAGAGTTCTTTAAAAAAAAAAAGTTCTCGGAGGTGTGTGAAGTCCACCAATTCGCACTTGGCCAGCGCGGTGGACTATGACCTAAACTCTCTCATTCTGAGAGAAGACCCGTGCCCAGCAGTGGGACAATAATGGGATGACGAGAATTTCGATTACATTAGATCTTCAGGGGTAGAATGCATATTAAATTCAGATAAGACTCGAGCTTGGATTTATCAACAAGTATTATGCTTGCTTAGGGCGCTTATACGCTCCAATTTCCATTAAATTAATTAGTCATTCGAGCTTCTATAACTACGATACATAGCGCCAATGTTTAATTTTAACGGTAAAGTTAATATTAAGTAATGAAATCTTAATATTAAACCAATAAGGTCTTCGAACTTATACTCGTATGTCGTAGAAATGCTTGTGAAATTTGAGTGTCACGGAATCCCATCATTAGATCTTGACTTGGAGACAATAGGACCAAATTGGACTTTACCCACATTTAGTATGAAGGATGTTAGAAGAAAAAAAAGGCGGCACTCGGGGGCTGCCGTGGTAAAGCTATTGCATAGCATTTTTTATCAACTTATGCAATTATAATTATCCTTTCATTTAAGCAGTATTTTTTTCTTTGATATGAATTCAAAATTTTTTCTTTGATACTATACCTATATTTATTTTCTCACAAACAGCTGCTTACATATTCATCCTATTTCCGAGCAGCTCGTCTTGATCCGTGCGAGCTTTGTACTGTCATATCATATACATACACGTTAAGCGAACGCTCGGCCGCGTTACATGGTAGGCGGAGTGGTGGGTTAGGATTTTTTCGTTACAGAATTTCTTGATTCGGTCGCCGCGCTCACAACTCGCGATAAAACCTATTCAATAGCTTAAAAAGTTAAAAGATTCTTGTTAAGATAAAACCAACACATTGCGGCGTAACTCAAGTGTTACAAGGCATAAATAGAAATGGCGCGGTGTCTTCATAGTTCTCTTGAATTTCTTTTCATTTCCAATTATTTTATTTTATTTAATTATTTTCCTTATATACGACGGATATAGCAAACGGTGACCACTTACAATCAGGTGGACTGCATGGTCGTTTGCAGCTTCAGTCAGATAAAAAAAAAAGATAAAAATAACATGGATTCTATTTGAAGCCAATCACAATTTTTTTTTTGTTGTCAAGGGGGAAACCTTCAAAAGATACCCGACGCCGTGGGAGCGACGCAAGTTATGTGGGATTTTTACCGGCCCGCGGCCGTCCTCGGCGCTATAAAGAGGACTCCGGGAACTCGGAACGACCGTAACCGGAATTCTCTGAACCTAACCGCGTTGCCACATCGGGTTTCTCCCAGATGGGCGGCTGGGCTCACCGCTCTGTCTAGTCTTTACGACAGTTCGCGACCACATATACCGCCGTCCTTCCCGGGATCGCCTGACCGAACGGTTCGAGCTCCCACTCTAGCCGAATCAAAAATGCCCGTGGCGGTCCTCCACAGTTCGGTTTGCGCGGTCTTTCCTACCACGCACGTGCAAGCTGTGGAATGAGCTTCCTCCTGACCTATTCCCAGAGCGCTATGACATGGGGCTCTTCAAGAAAGGTGCAAAAAGAGCTCTCGTTCAAGGCCGGCGATGCATTGGCGACTCCTCTGGTGTTGCAAATATCCATAGGCGACGGTAACCACTATCCATCAGGTGGCCCGTCTGCCTTATCGTTAGGTACAAATATAAAAAAAAACATTCTTAGTCGCTCCATGTAAACTTTTCATACTATTTCATTTTAGTACAGTTTTAAGTAACAAGAGCTCAGTTCGTAGCACTTACACCACAAAGATCTACAACCTTTTAATTATTTTCTATCTCACGATTCTCAAAGCATGTGTATTTACAATGCAAATCCTCTGACGTCACGGGTTCGCGACCTTTGTAAATTATTCTATTTTCATTTCTAGAGACAAGGGGATATATACCCTTGGAAATAAGCATTGAAATTATGCTGTCTTTGCTATGAAAGGGCTTTTGATCTTGGTAAAATTGTATTTAGACTAGTTGTGGTTGCCGACACGCTTCTTAGTCCTCGGGAGTAGCAACGCATCTGCCAAGTACATGCAGAATGGAAGGTGGTAGAACCAATGAATACCAATTCGCACTTGGCCAGCGCGGTGGATTATGGCCTAAAACTCACTCATTCTGAGAGAAGACCCGTGCCCAACAGTGGGAGAAGTATAGGTTGTCAAGAGAGGACCAACGTAGTTCGACCGGAGAAGTATTTCACACCTATTTCTAGCGTGAAGCATTTCTTGCATTTCGATGGAAGGGTGTGGTTGCCGGCACACTTTTATATGACGCGACAATCATAGTCCTTGGGAGTAGCAACGCATCTGCGATTGACTTCAGATGAAACCCACGTACGAAGTTGCTCACAGATGTCCATGGGCGCTAGTGACTACTTATAATCAGGTGGACTGCATGTTCGTTTGCTACTTCAGTCAGATAAAAAAAAAGTTTTAAACTCTTTGATAAGAATTATATTTTAGATAGGACTATTAATATGAGGAAGCAAATAAATGTCGGCTGTTTGATTAAATATTACATAAAATTGATTTTCTATTGGCGATTTTAAGACATTATGAACAAATTGATAAATAAAAAACGTGGTATTTTGTAAAAAAGAAAATTTTGTTTAATTATGCGTATTTGTCATATTTGCAATAATTTATTGTACATATGCATGGAGAAATTTTACATATATTTTCAATATACATGCAGAATGAGTACCTGATTGAAAATATTGAATTGTATCAATTTGAAAAATTAACAGTTGACAATAAATATTTTTCATTATATGATAAAGCAACAAATCAAACATGGCTGCATCTAGTAATATCTTCAAATCAATATCTGTTTCTTTATTACAAACAAAATTTTTGCAACGTCATTTAATTTCTTATTCTTATCTCAAAGTGTAGCGTATCTTGCCAAACGGGTTTTCTTTTACTGAACTGTAAGGCAAGATATTGGAGTTAACTTTCATTACCATGTAAAAAAACATGATTATAATTATATAAAAAAAAAAAAAAAATGGATAAAAAATAAGAAAAAAGACAAACCCGCTGAGTTTCTTGCCAGATCTTCTCAGTTGAGGTAGTATTCCGATCCGGTGGTAGTGTAAGAAAAAAAATGTAACTGACAATTTGTAAGTGTCCCCGTAGGCCTATATAAAATGAAGACATTTCATTTCATTTCATTTTTCAGGAAATACATACATTTTATATACATGTCATAAAAATAAAAATAGCTCCATCATATTAAATTTAAAATGACCTTACTATGCTAAAAGGCATTAAAA
This sequence comes from Spicauda simplicius, assembly GCA_949699795.1. NCBI lineage: Eukaryota > Metazoa > Arthropoda > Insecta > Lepidoptera > Hesperiidae > Spicauda > Spicauda simplicius. The sequence goes on along the minus strand of OX453078.1, from coordinate 1,972,510 downwards.
GTCTGTGCAAAATCTCAGCGAAATTGGTTTTTGCTGATTGCAAGATTTGTAAACATGTATTCATACCTACAAACAAATACATATCTTTTTAGTTTTCGAGGAGAAAACCTTTTAAAGGTATTGACATCTTGATTGGCGTCGGGTTATGTGACATTGTTACGGAACGCACCCAGAATCCACCCAAATGTTCGATTGGTCCTTTCAAGTCAGGCAGGTACCGTAGCCCTATTCTAATTCCGGACCTGGAGGGACAATAACACGTCCCTGTAGTTCCGGGACCAGAATAGGACTACAGTACCCTCTGCCTATCGTAAGAGGCGACTAAAAGAGGCTTCCTGGGTTGCGGGCGGGAAGAGTGGGAGCTCGAACCGTCCGGCCAAGCGACCCTGGGAAGGACGGCGGCATGTGTGGTTGCATTCTGCCGTAAAACCAGAAGGTCCGGTGAGCAGTTCACCCACCAGGGAAGAGCCCGATGGGGCACACGCTGAGGACACCGGCGGCAGTCAATTGGAGTTCCCGGAGTCCTCTTTACAGCGTCGAGGTCGACCACCGGGGGGTTTTAGTGCGGTAAGAATCCCACATAACCCGCGTCGCTCCCACGACGTCGGGTACTTTTTGAAAGTTTCCCCCTCGAAAAAAAAAGGGACGATAACACACATAAAAATGTAAAGTTAATAAAAACTCGTAAATTAAACTTCGAGTAAAATACTTAATTTGAACACTCCGAAGTGCCGAAACAAAACTATTTCCGCTAACATTCGAGCTAAATAGAAAAGTCAATTAAAACTTGTCGCAGTTGCGAACTACATTTTACTGAAGTGAACAAAACATTCTCCTACATCGCTTTATTTGAAAACAACTCGCTGTTTTGACCACATCGAGTGGGGAATTTCAAATATTTTAAATGTGTCCTGAAAATGCTATGCAAGTTATATATTTACAGGCATTGTCGGCGCGACACCACGTATTTATGAAAAATACGTCGCCGAAAATAATTATTTGAGTTAGTTTAAAGATCGAAAATTGTTTGTTTATTAAATTAGCAACATTTAGTGATTTTTAGAACTGTAATTTAGTTTACCCTCCATAAATTTGTTATTGTCACCTCACCAAACATTTTTATAAAAAGGCGAGCGCCCGTCGGTAAAAAAAGATTCTTGTTTAACCGTCAAAGCGATCGGACCTCCCCAAGTGTGAATACATTGAAGAAGTTTACTCCTGTGTTTTACTTGAAATCTTTGAGAATGGACAGTAATGAAGACTCCTGGCCTTCCTGGGCTTCCTGACGTCTCGTTCACTTCGTTATATATAATTTTCAAAGTAAAAATTCTTTAACTTTGGAATTATATCAGGTATTTTTTACGATGATATAACGGCGACTTCCCGCAACTCATCAAGAGATGGCGTTACTGGTATGCTGAATCGCGCTATTGAAGTTTTCTCTACATTTTGTGTATATTCTAGTTCAGAAAAGAAGCTATCGGTCACGGCTGCTTCTTTCTCTTGGATCTTTTAGCTTGGTGGAAGATCTACCTTTACAAAAATAACATTCTGTAAATATCTACATACATAATACCTAATGCATTGGGAGATTGTTTAATGATTGTGAATGGCCGATTTTGAAATGAATGCATGCCAAAAGTGTCATGCAAAATGCTGAAAGGTAATCAGAAGTTAATGTAAATAAAATAAAAAGAAAAACTTTTACGAGGAATTCAAAGGAGTGCAGTCATTATGATTATTTCAACATTACAATACGACATTAAAATACGAGAATTTATTTGTCACATGCGTGAAAAACAATTTCTTACACGCGTAGTAAAAAGTAAAGTAACTAAACAAAAGTAACTGGTATATCACCGTCAAATCAAATTTACAACCTTCAAACGGAGCCAAATTCCGAAATAGCGATAGCTCAATGGAAAGCAAAACGGGAACGACACGAAATATTTTATTTCAGTTAACAGAAGTTTTTCAGCTGAATAGCAAAGTCAATTAGTACTGTCACTGGAATAGGTTCTGACAAAACACACTCTGCACACAATACGAAACGAGCGGTGTTAAGAGGTGTGTGCACGGCATTGAAAACAAAAAAGTCTGATGTTAACAGAACAGCCAATAATAGAAGAGTTTGAGAAATAAAGGATTGGGTCTTCTATTCATGATGAATAATGTCTTATGGAAGAAAATGGACTCATTTAACGACTCATGGTCTGATTAGACTTATATTTTTAATATACCTAAGATTGAAGTAGCAAACGGTCATGTAGTCCACGTAATAGTAAGCACTGCCTTTTGAAACATGTGTAATCAACTTCGTATACAACAAGGGTTTACCTGAAGTCAATCACAGATATGTTGCTGCTCTCGATGAGTAAGATGGTCGCTTTATATTAAAGTTAACCGACAACCCTATTCCGCTGAAACCCAATTTCCATTAGCTTTACATGAAGCAAAATGGGAACGAGATGAAATATTTTCGCAAAGTCAATTAGTACTGTCACTGGGATGGGTTCTGACAAAACATACTCTGCACACTATACGAAACGAGCGTTGTTAAGAGGTGTGTGCATGGCATTGAGTTTGGTAGTGAAAACAAAAAAGTCTAAGCTGAGTAGAACAACCAATACTGGTAGAATTTTCGAGAAATGAAAAGCGTGGGCATTCTATTCATGATGAAAGAGTTTTAAACATACATCCTTTCAGCGAAAAGATTAAACTTTTTCAAGCTAGAAATAGATGTCCACAGAAGTCTTAAGCCTTAAATCTTAAGACTAAGATTGAGGAAAATATTGAGTTGAATAATCGTCCACCGATAAGTCCTTTAGGTCCATTGCTGGATTTGCGCCTCCTCTAATAGGAGTTTTGGCAATAGGCACCGCATCTAGAGCAGTGGCAGCCTAATGGTTGAAACTTGCCCTCTCAATCGGGAGGTCCGAGGTTCAAACCTAGGCACGCACCACTGATTTAAATACGTATTAGGAATTAATTATCATTGCTTTTCGGCGAAGAAAAATATCGTGAGGAAACCTACACACCCGCGAGTGCTATAAGAAAAAAGTTCTCGGATTTGTGTGAAGTCCACCAATTCGCACTTTGCAATCGCAGTGGCCTAAAAACTCTCTCATTCTGAGAGAAGATCCGTGCTCAGCAGTGGGACAATAATGGGTTGTACGCGATGAAAGCGGACAACCACGCGGTAATAACCTAGTTTAGTATTATTCACTTTATAAGACAGTTTTAAATTTCTAGTTTCAATTATTTTTCAGTCTCATCACGTCTGTGGTCATTGTACAGTCTCCTTAATAGACTGTGCGCATAGTTTATTGTACACAACGAAGAGGAAATTGCATGTACAACAGTGATAAATGATGCTGTCTAGTTTTCCTAGAATACCTCTTAGGTTACATAGTAAATAAATATTTTATTTATTCGAAGTGACATGTCACGGAGGGAATTTTTCGGATTTTTGTTATTTTAATAAATTTTCAATTAATAATTCCGAGAGGAATCATACAGGCTTGGATCTTTTTTTTTCAAATGTTTGTTGAGTCACCCAATTGGCACTTGATAGTTGTTTTTTTTAGCTTACTAAAACGATTTTATGTATGTCTGTGAGATATGAATGCATGAATGTAAACACACAATGTTACACGCTAACACTCACATACTGACACTGACACTGCAATGACGTAAACACACTCACACACACACGCTATACGCTTTTTACACTCATAGTCCCACAGTAGATTTTCTCCTGTGTCGTGGGTATCATGGACACACACAAGACGAATACACAAATACCCAGTGCCAGAACATGAATCTAAACTCATCATTCAGATACCTGACTGGCCGGGAATGGAACCGGAGATCCATTGCGCATCAGCCGGTGTGGTTACCGCCAAGCGGGTAGTCTAAGGGCTAATAACAATTAAGTGGCTGAGCTAAAATAGAGGTGATTACAGATGTCGTTAGTAGTAACCACTTTTTTTTTTTTGTTTTCGAGGGGGAACTTTCAAAAGGTACCCGACGCCGTGGGAGCGACGCAGGGTTATGTGGGATTTTTACCGCACTAAAACCCCCGCCCCTCGGTGGCCGTCCTCGGCGCTGAAAAGGAGGACTCCGGGATCTCGAAACGACTTCAACCGGAATCCTCCGAGCGCGTTGCCCCATCGGGCTCCTCCCAGATGGGCGGCTGGGCCCACCGCTCCGTTTAGTCTTTACGACGGTATGCGACCACACATACCGCCGTCCTTCCCGGGATTGCCTGACCGAACGGTTCGAGCTCCCACTCTAGCCGTCTGCAACCCCGGAAGCCCCTTTTAGTCGCCTCTTACTACAGGCAAGGGACGCCGTAGCCCTATTCTGATCCCGGAACTATAGGGTGAAGTAGTAACCACTTGCCTAGCATAGCCGTTTACTATAGGTAGATATAACATGCATTCGATTGTTTTTCTTTAGCTTACTAAAACGATTTTATGTACTCGTATATCTGTGATGGTTCGACTGTTGTCATTTAAAAGCTTACGAAAACGATTTTATGTATGTCTGTGAGAGTGAATTTACGTAAATTTGACACACTTCATATTAACACATATACAAACACAAACACAAAGTGAGTACAAGACTCACACACAAAGAGTGAGACAAGAATGCAAGCTGTATGCTCAAACACACTAACACACGCTAGCACGCACATACGCAATGACGTAAACACACACTTTTTACGCCTTCACACATAAAAAAAAACCTCTAAAAACTCATATCATGTTTATATTTTGTCGTCTGAAATGTAACAAAAAATTTTTAATCAAAACAAACTCAAATATTCACTTAGTAAACCAAGGGTAAGGTAGCCTGGGTACGCTAACCCTTCGCTGATATTTGGATACGTAGAGTAAATGTCAAAATAAATGCTTTACTACTCAAATGTTTATGTTTATAAGTATACACTCAAATAAACCTGTATTTACAATAACACGTTAGATTCGTTTAATGTTAAAATAGATTTTTTACGCATGAGCCTTTGATGTATCGTAACTGTGCCTTTACAAGGTGGTAAAGAAGATCAATATATTATAATTAATATAGATTTCGTTAATACCATGGTAATGCCGCCAGTGTATTAGGAACCATGCCTCACACGGCAATTTTAGATGGCTTGTTTTATTTGTTATAATAAGTTCCTTGTTGTTATTTATTTATAAGTTGAGTTTTTATTTAGTTTAGTTTAGGCTACTTATATTTATTAATAAATTAAACTTCAAGTCATCAAAAAAATAAAATAAACAAAATATCCAAATGAGAAACTAAAAAAAAACATTTATTTCTATTCTCTTAGTGGCTCTCACCAAAGAAATAGTGTGAAGCTAAATGAATATATGTATCTAAACACACGTACGCGCACACAATCATGCTCTCACAAACACACACACATACACGTATGTGTATGTGAGTCTGAGTGTCATACTCACATATCTATCATATTATGTATATATGCATCGGCAGTCAAAAATATTCAGTGCTGTTTCTCCATCTCAAAATTAATGCGCGTAACTTTTCACTTCAATTTCGATTTACAAATGGTTTAACACGTAGTCATCATTTGTAAAGAAAAAAGGTATACAATTTAAAAAACAGCGCCAAAATGCTTGCAGCGATAAACTTACACGCGGAGCCTTACAGAACTTTAGCGTTATCACGTCTATAATGCTAGCGTGACCATTTATCGTGTGACTCGAAACAGGACATCGGTTTCCATCCATCCATCAGTCTTTGAAAGTCCACTGCTGGACATAGGCCTCCCCTAATCTGCGCCACTTTGACCGGTCCTGAGCCATCTGAATCCAGCGGTTACCCGCCGTCTTCTTCAGGTCATCAGTCCACCTGGTCGGGGGGCGGCCTGCACTCCTTTTGCCCAGACGTGGTCTCCATTCGAGAACTCTTCTACCCTATCGGTTGTCTGTCCTACGAACGATGTGGCCTGCCCATTGCCACTTCAGCTTTCTAATTTTGAGAGCTATGTCGGTAACTTTCGTTCTCCTACGGATTTCATCGTTACAAATTCTGTCACGCAGGGAAATACCAAGCATACGACATCGGTTTATGATAATAAATATATTCATGCAATAAACTACTATGATTTCAATGCGATGAATAGCCAGTGAATGTCTCCGAAATAGGGCTTAAATTCAATGAGTTATTGTCACCACGATTTAAAAAAACGGGTCATTTTGGGAAATATGGAAAAGTTGTTATAGAAACAAGAATCCGACTGTTATTATTGAAAGTAGAAGTGAAGGTTTTTGTCATAATTAACACTTAATATATTCTATTTAACCTTTCCGTTTATTACGGAAAAGGGAGGGGTCCCTATTTTACGTGAGACATTTTTAACATAGCCTATGTCACTACAAGCTAAGACTCTCATCTGTATTCTATATATGTATATTAATACGTGAAGCAAAAACTTGTAATTCGTTTTTAAGATACTTGCCGCAGGCGGAGCAGTATGACATTTTTGCCGTGTGGCTCCGGCGCAATAGAATAGACCACCCCATTTCTACCCGTGGGTGTCGTAGAAGGCGACTAAGGGTTACCACCAGGTAGACGGGCAGCAGCGTCTACTTCGGCACTTAACACCTTACTGCGACGGTCCCACTGGTCGCTGGGTTTGGCACCGCCTGGCGTAATTCCCAAAGGTGTCCCGCTTGGTGGTAAGATCCCTTCGCTGGATCTGCCTGGCTAGCTACCACCCTCAGGTCGGAATCTAGCGTTAATAACGACTCGTCGTGTTTCGGTAGTGCAACTGAGAGCCAGTCCATCCCCCTTCCCCCCCTTCCCATCCTCTTGTGATGCCTCCGACGGCGTATCTCCCGGACCGGTGGGTCCTTTTGGGCGCCGTCGCTCGCGGAGGCGTGGTGTATTGGCGCGGGGGCCAGGGAGACCCGGTGAAACGGTTTTCCGCTGGCCGCCCGCTGGTTAGTTGGGGACCCGAACCCGGGCAACACTCTTAACCTCTGGCCCGGGAGGCTGTCCCGCCAATCGGCGTAAAGTCCCGTTGCACGATTGCCTTGCCGGAGTAAGAGACCGGTGTGGAGCCAGATAGTCGTGCACGGGGGGGACTGGGGGCCCTTCCGTCCCCCGCTCCAGCATCCCACATCACCTCTGCGGGCGCTGTGTTACCGGACTTGCGCCTTGCCTTGGGGGGCGCTGACGGAGCACCGCAAATCCCTTCTTTCCCTTTCGCAAAAAAAAAAAAAAACATGAGCAGCAAAATAAAGAGAAAGTGTAGTACAGCGGCTGCCCTCTCCACACTCACTGTGGATATGTGCAATATCAGGGGGGTCCGTTCCAATCTGAATGCCGTCCACCACCACCTCGAGGCGGCAAAGCCGGCCTTTCTCTTTTTGACGGAGACTCAGATATCTACCCCGGACGACACGTCATATCTGGAATACCCTGGCTATAATTTAGAGCACGCGTTCAGGCGTCGAGCCGGGGTATGTGTGTATGTTAGGGGAGATATCTGATGTCGCCGTCTTAGCTGCCTAAAAGACAAGGACCTATCTTTGTTGTGGGTACGCGTGGACATCGGGGGCCGAATCCGTGTTTACGCGTGCCTGTATAGGTCCTATAGCGGAGATGTGGAAACAGCTCGATTATTCGAGCACGTCCAGTGGGCGGCAGACAGAATGCTGCAGCAGTGTCCTTCGGCGGAGTTAGTGATTCTTGGTGACTTTAATGCCCACCATACTGATTGGCTGGGCTCCCGGATCACTGACTTTGCCGGAAGAACTGCGTACGACTTCTCCTTGGCCTATGGGCTCTCCCAGGTCGTGCCCGGTTTTACCAGGGTACCTGATGTTGAGACCCATACTGCTTCTTTGCTGGATCTTCTGCTGACTTCCCACACTGAGGATTACCAAGTAAGAGTCGGAGCTCCCCTTGGAACGTCTGACCATTGCTTGGTAAGCTCCACTGTGCCCTTGTCGCAACCCGTGGGGACACGTCCCCCCGGGAGGCGACAAGTTTGGCACTACAAGTCAGCAGATTGGGACGGATTCCGGGAATTCCTGGCTTCGTACCCATGGAGGCAGCTATGCTTCGTCTCGGGTGACCCTAGCACGTGTGCTGAATCTGTCACTGACGTGATACGGCAGGGTATGGAATGTTTCATTGCAAACTCTGTCGTGTCCGTCGGCGGCCGGAGTCAGCCCTGGTTTGATGCATCTTGCGCTAGGGCGAGAAGCCTTAAGCAGGATGCCTATCAAGCCTGGGCATCTGCGCACGCGTGCAAGGATCCGAAGCACCCCAAACTTCGAACCGCGCTCAATGCTGCCTCTCGTTCAGCAAAGAAGTATATGGCCAAGGCGAAGTGTAGGCACATCGGCAGAGTTGGCGAGCGACTACTAGGTTATCCCTCCGGGAGTCGAGCCTTCTGGTCGCTGGCCAAAGCTGTCGAGGGTAATTTCTGTCGCTCCTCACTACCACCCCTGCGGAAACCAGACGATTCTCTGGCCCATACGGCAAAAGGGAAAGCCGACCTTCTTGGTACCCTTTTTGCCTCAAACTCGACTCTTGACGATCGGGGGGCCACACCGCCTACCATCCCGCGTTGTGAGAGCTCCATGCCTAATATACGGTGTACACAAAAGGCTGTAAGGCGTGCTCTATTGTCCCTCGATGTCAAAAAGTCGAGCGGGCCAGATGAAATCCCCGCATTGGTGTTAAGGACGTGCGCTCCCGAGCTGACTCCCATCTTAACGCGCCTATTCTCGCTTTCCTACGCGGCGGGAGAAGTACCGTCTACGTGGAAGGTAGCCCTCGTTCACCCGATCCCAAAAAAGGGTGAACGCAGCGACCCGGCCAACTACAGGCCTATCTAGAGCAGTGGCAGCCTAATGGTTGAAACTTGCCCTCTCAATCGGGAGGTCCGAGGTTCAAACCTAGGCACGCACCACTGATTTAAATACGTATTAGGAATTAATTATCATTGCTTTTCGGCGAAGAAAAATATCGTGAGGAAACCTACACACCCGCGAGTGCTATAAGAAAAAAGTTCTCGGATTTGTGTGAAGTCCACCAATTCGCACTTTGCAATCGCAGTGGCCTAAAAACTCTCTCATTCTGAGAGAAGATCCGTGCTCAGCAGTGGGACAATAATGGGTTGTACGCGATGAAAGCGGACAACCACGCGGTAATAACCTAGTTTAGTATTATTCACTTTATAAGACAGTTTTAAATTTCTAGTTTCAATTATTTTTCAGTCTCATCACGTCTGTGGTCATTGTACAGTCTCCTTAATAGACTGTGCGCATAGTTTATTGTACACAACGAAGAGGAAATTGCATGTACAACAGTGATAAATGATGCTGTCTAGTTTTCCTAGAATACCTCTTAGGTTACATAGTAAATAAATATTTTATTTATTCGAAGTGACATGTCACGGAGGGAATTTTTCGGATTTTTGTTATTTTAATAAATTTTCAATTAATAATTCCGAGAGGAATCATACAGGCTTGGATCTTTTTTTTTCAAATGTTTGTTGAGTCACCCAATTGGCACTTGATAGTTGTTTTTTTTAGCTTACTAAAACGATTTTATGTATGTCTGTGAGATATGAATGCATGAATGTAAACACACAATGTTACACGCTAACACTCACATACTGACACTGACACTGCAATGACGTAAACACACTCACACACACACGCTATACGCTTTTTACACTCATAGTCCCACAGTAGATTTTCTCCTGTGTCGTGGGTATCATGGACACACACAAGACGAATACACAAATACCCAGTGCCAGAACATGAATCTAAACTCATCATTCAGATACCTGACTGGCCGGGAATGGAACCGGAGATCCATTGCGCATCAGCCGGTGTGGTTACCGCCAAGCGGGTAGTCTAAGGGCTAATAACAATTAAGTGGCTGAGCTAAAATAGAGGTGATTACAGATGTCGTTAGTAGTAACCACTTTTTTTTTTTTGTTTTCGAGGGGGAACTTTCAAAAGGTACCCGACGCCGTGGGAGCGACGCAGGGTTATGTGGGATTTTTACCGCACTAAAACCCCCGCCCCTCGGTGGCCGTCCTCGGCGCTGAAAAGGAGGACTCCGGGATCTCGAAACGACTTCAACCGGAATCCTCCGAGCGCGTTGCCCCATCGGGCTCCTCCCAGATGGGCGGCTGGGCCCACCGCTCCGTTTAGTCTTTACGACGGTATGCGACCACACATACCGCCGTCCTTCCCGGGATTGCCTGACCGAACGGTTCGAGCTCCCACTCTAGCCGTCTGCAACCCCGGAAGCCCCTTTTAGTCGCCTCTTACTACAGGCAAGGGACGCCGTAGCCCTATTCTGATCCCGGAACTATAGGGTGAAGTAGTAACCACTTGCCTAGCATAGCCGTTTACTATAGGTAGATATAACATGCATTCGATTGTTTTTCTTTAGCTTACTAAAACGATTTTATGTACTCGTATATCTGTGATGGTTCGACTGTTGTCATTTAAAAGCTTACGAAAACGATTTTATGTATGTCTGTGAGAGTGAATTTACGTAAATTTGACACACTTCATATTAACACATATACAAACACAAACACAAAGTGAGTACAAGACTCACACACAAAGAGTGAGACAAGAATGCAAGCTGTATGCTCAAACACACTAACACACGCTAGCACGCACATACGCAATGACGTAAACACACACTTTTTACGCCTTCACACATAAAAAAAAACCTCTAAAAACTCATATCATGTTTATATTTTGTCGTCTGAAATGTAACAAAAAATTTTTAATCAAAACAAACTCAAATATTCACTTAGTAAACCAAGGGTAAGGTAGCCTGGGTACGCTAACCCTTCGCTGATATTTGGATACGTAGAGTAAATGTCAAAATAAATGCTTTACTACTCAAATGTTTATGTTTATAAGTATACACTCAAATAAACCTGTATTTACAATAACACGTTAGATTCGTTTAATGTTAAAATAGATTTTTTACGCATGAGCCTTTGATGTATCGTAACTGTGCCTTTACAAGGTGGTAAAGAAGATCAATATATTATAATTAATATAGATTTCGTTAATACCATGGTAATGCCGCCAGTGTATTAGGAACCATGCCTCACACGGCAATTTTAGATGGCTTGTTTTATTTGTTATAATAAGTTCCTTGTTGTTATTTATTTATAAGTTGAGTTTTTATTTAGTTTAGTTTAGGCTACTTATATTTATTAATAAATTAAACTTCAAGTCATCAAAAAAATAAAATAAACAAAATATCCAAATGAGAAACTAAAAAAAAACATTTATTTCTATTCTCTTAGTGGCTCTCACCAAAGAAATAGTGTGAAGCTAAATGAATATATGTATCTAAACACACGTACGCGCACACAATCATGCTCTCACAAACACACACACATACACGTATGTGTATGTGAGTCTGAGTGTCATACTCACATATCTATCATATTATGTATATATGCATCGGCAGTCAAAAATATTCAGTGCTGTTTCTCCATCTCAAAATTAATGCGCGTAACTTTTCACTTCAATTTCGATTTACAAATGGTTTAACACGTAGTCATCATTTGTAAAGAAAAAAGGTATACAATTTAAAAAACAGCGCCAAAATGCTTGCAGCGATAAACTTACACGCGGAGCCTTACAGAACTTTAGCGTTATCACGTCTATAATGCTAGCGTGACCATTTATCGTGTGACTCGAAACAGGACATCGGTTTCCATCCATCCATCAGTCTTTGAAAGTCCACTGCTGGACATAGGCCTCCCCTAATCTGCGCCACTTTGACCGGTCCTGAGCCATCTGAATCCAGCGGTTACCCGCCGTCTTCTTCAGGTCATCAGTCCACCTGGTCGGGGGGCGGCCTGCACTCCTTTTGCCCAGACGTGGTCTCCATTCGAGAACTCTTCTACCCTATCGGTTGTCTGTCCTACGAACGATGTGGCCTGCCCATTGCCACTTCAGCTTTCTAATTTTGAGAGCTATGTCGGTAACTTTCGTTCTCCTACGGATTTCATCGTTACGAATTCTGTCACGCAGGGAAATACCAAGCATACGACATCGGTTTATGATAATAAATATATTCATGCAATAAACCACTATGATTTCAATGCGATGAATAGCCAGTGAATGTCTCCGAAATAGGGCTTAAATTCAATGAGTTATTGTCACTACGATTTAAAAAAACGGGTTAATTTTGGGAAATATGCAAAAGTTGTTATAGAAACAAGAATCCGACTGTTATTATTGAAACTAGAAGTGAAGGATTTTGTCATAATTAACATTTAATATATTTTATTTAACCTTTCCGTTTATTACGGAAAATGGAGGCGTCCCTATTTTATGAGAGATTTCTTAACATAGTATATATTAATGAGAAAGCATAAACTTGTAATTCGTTTTTAAGATACTTGCCGCAGGCGGAGGAGTATGACATTACGCACGGTTATAGTGGATGTAGAGAATGATTGCGCAATGCTAATATTTTTTTGAAATAATGCATAGACCGTACATAAACTCGACTAAAAACACATTACATACACTAACTTGATTTGACACAAACACATACATAATAAAAGAAATAGAACATCCAATAAGTCATAACAAATAAGTCAGATGTATTTGTCAAAATACCCGCTATTGCTTTTAAATCCAGCTTAGATAATAAACCTTTTTATACCTTTAACGGGTGCGTTCAAAATAACTTGAAAATTATTACAATTTATTTAAATTCGAAAAATATGGTGCTATTTTTGGACAATATGAAGATTAGTTTTATAATTTAAACTAGCCGAAACCCGCAGCTTCGCCCGCGCTTAAAAAATACATTACATATACATAGTCATTCAAGAGGAATATTTCTTTCATACATATATTTTTGCTATCTTGAACCGTTTTCGCAGCGCACGCAACGAAAGCCCTCAAGGATGAATAATTTTCCTTGTTTTTTTTCACATTTTCCATGATTTCTTCGCTCCTAATAGTTGCAGCGTGATGTTATATAGCCTAAAGCCTTCCTCGATAAATGGTCTATTCAACATAAAAATATTTTTTCAATTCCAACCAGTAGGTCCTGAGATTAGCGCGTTCAAACAAACAAACAAACTCTTCAGCTTTATAATATTAGTATAGATTACGGTCGAATTTCAACCGTTGCGACGTGTAACTAGTATGAAATATATTCAAACCTAAACACACACCATACATACACAATTACACATGTACACATACATATAGCTTCATATACGCTGTAAGTAAGTAGTCAGTACAGTGAGGTTAAAACAGGACGGTCTTGTTTAAAACGGGTCATATGGTTACGTTAATAATAACAAACAAACAAACCAAGTACAGCTACATAGAATGACTTTGGCAAGACGGCAAGATGTAGATAAGCGTAAAGTTCATTTGCCTTAACGGGCCTACTTCGTTTTATCTCGTGAATGTATCCGCTTATTTTTTTAGGGTAATTGTCTGTATTACGTATTTTGACTATATTTGAGTGGGTATAAAGGAATAAGAAAATAATAGAAAATGTTGCTTGTTTAAGGAATTTCGTATTGTAAAAATACTTTTTGATACAAAATATAATGTAAGCAATGTTATTAAATATAATAAATAAACAGGAATGTTCGTAAGGATATATTTAAGAGTCTCCCACGCTATTATTATTCCGAATAACGTATATACACTGTTTCGAGTATCCTATGTGAATTAGTACATAAGATGCTTTTTTTTATTTGACTATAGTAGCAAACAAGCATGCAGTCCATCTGTTGATAAGTGGTCACTGCCGCTCATGGACATCTGTAACCAACTTCATACAGAACATGGGTTCTATCTGAAGTCAATCACAAAGGCGTTGCTACCTCCGAGGACTATGATGGTCGCCTCATACAAAAGTGTGCCGGCAACCACACCCTTCCATTGAAACGCAAGAATTGCTTCACGCTAGAAATAGATGTAGCGGTTGTGTATCGAACCTTTGTTCTACCACTATGATTGTATAAATCATAAAATCAAAATAGTCCTTTTCATCGCAGTCAGATAAAAACACAATATCAGGAAACATTCAAGTAACATTAGCATTCTGAAACATTATTACGGGTGCTGAAAATCATCTGAAACCGTAACGTAGGTTGCTATAGGGTAAACTACTCGGATTAATAAGATTAATGCTGAAATATGAGAGCCGGGGATGATGAATGGACAAGGGATGAAAAGTGCTGTTGGCGTAATCCCTACAGTATCAGCTATTTATGTACAACCCTTAAACGCTAGTTACTTATCCTTATGTTCTTAGAATTGCTATTTCGTTAAAAACATGCCAATCACGTAAAATATTTTTAGTATAATAATATGATCTCAAAGACTTTATATTAGTTATATGGTATTCATTGTTTTCGCTCGCTAAATCTGCTCTCAAATATATCTGGACTCCTGTTGAAAAGGAGCACAGATATAATAGATGGGTTCCATCTGAAGTTGATCACAGATGCGTTGCTACTCCCGAGGACTATGATGGTCGCATCATGTAAAAGTGTGCCGGCAACCACACCCTTCTGTCGAAACGCAAGAAATGTTTCATGCTAGAAATAGGTGTGGCGGTGTGGACTTCCCCGGTCGAATTACACTGGTTCTACCACCTTGAATATATTTGAGAGCAGTGATACCGTAATGGTTGAAACTTGCCCTCTCGATCTTTAGGTCCGAGATTCAAATCGCACGCCCGTTCCATTGATGTTTCTTAAATTCTGTGTGTACTAAAAATTAATTATTATGGCTTCACGGTGAAAAAAAAATCGTGAAGATACCTACACATGTGAGAGTTCTTAAAAAAAGTTCTAAAGTGTGACTACGAATTCGCACTTACCGAACGCGGCACACTATAGCCTAAAAACCTCTGAGAGAATCCCCGGGCCCAGCAATGGAACAATGAATTGACGAAGAAACTATGTTTTTGTTGTTATTTTACGCCATCTTAAATAAGACATGTTTTAATTTTTTTTTTAAATTTGACTGAAGTAGCAAACGAGCATGCAGTCCACCTGATGGTAAGTGGTCACTGCCTGCCACTGCCACTGGATATCTGTAATCAACTTCATACAGAACATGGGTTCCATCTGAAGTCAATCACAGATGCGTTGCTACTCCCGAGGACTATGATGGTCGCCTCATGTGAAAGTGTGCTGGCAACCACACCCTTCTATCGAAACGCAAGAAATGCTTCACGCTAGAAATAGGTGTGGTGGTGGTACTTCCCCGGTCGAACTACACTGGTTCTACCACCTTAAAATTTGGGGAATTATTTTGGGGAACAAAACTAATTACGACATTACTTACGGTTGAGCATAGCTCTTGAATTTATTAAAAGATGAAGCCATCCCAGTGACTAGTTCAGCTTAAAGCTGCAATGAAAAGCTCCGGTGCTTTAGCTGTCACCTTGCTGAGCTTTTGGGCGATTTATTTAAAGTGCTTCTATCTGGAGATTCAGCCGACTACACACTGAAATCGAAGGCACTG
The DNA here is from genome assembly GCA_949699795.1 of Spicauda simplicius. NCBI lineage: Eukaryota > Metazoa > Arthropoda > Insecta > Lepidoptera > Hesperiidae > Spicauda > Spicauda simplicius. Next base: position 1,956,953 of record OX453078.1, on the reverse strand, counting down.
AAAATTTATCTACCTATCATTTGCGAACAAATGTAGAACGTACATCGGCGGGCCCCTAGAACATAATCTTATATGAAAAATTACCAATTTACAGTTTGAAGCTTGGAAGTTTTGTGGACATACAAACATTGATTACATACGCCATAAAGACGATCTATGGAAAATCATTGTAATAGCAATTTAGGAACTTATTAAGTTTCTAAATAGCTATTACAATCAACAAAGCTTCATACTGTAAATTGGTATTTTTTTATATACGATTTTGATCTAGGACCCCGTCGATATGGTTCGACAGAGGAGACATCACCGTCACACCTATTCCTAAGAAGCTGTTCTTGCGGTTTGGTGTTCGAAGCCCGCAAATAGAGTTTATTTGTCGGCATCGACCCCTGTTCGATTTATTGGTATTCATGCTTAAATTTTATAAACAATAACACTTCTTTACTCTCATATCAAATTCAGCATATTTTTATTTATATATTAATATATGAAGCAAAATCTTGTCATCCATTTTTAAGATACTTGCCGCAAAAGGAGAAGTATGAAATTACACTCGGTTACAGTTAATGTAAAGAAGGATTACGCTACGCTAATATTTTTTTTTAAATAATGAATAAAACGTACATAAAAAGAACTAAAACACATTACACACACTACCGTGTATTTGTCACAAACACATACGTATTAAACGAAATCGAACATTCAATGTCTTACTAGGAAAACACATAACACACAAACACATTGATCAATTGATTGATTGATTGTCAAAAATCTCTACTAAAATGATAACTTTGTCAACATACCCGCTATTGCTTTCAAATGCACCTTAGCTAATTAAACCTCTTCTTACATTTAATGTGTGCGTTCAAAATAATTTAAAAAAATTCAATTTGGGAAATATTCGTGCTACTTTGGTCAATATAACGTCTAGTTTTTAATTTTAATTACGGTCGAATTTCAACCGTTGCGATGGGTGACTAGTTATTATAAATAATAGTATTATTATAAAATGTAATAGTATTAAAACATTTTAAACTTAAAACCAAACATCTGAACGTAACGCTTAAATTTATTTCTCCTATTAATATACTAAATCACTGCTTTCAGTATCCGGTTTGGATATAAGCTGCGAATGAAAAGCTCAGGTGCTTAAGCTGTCACCTTACAGAGCTTTGCTCGATTTATTTTAAGTGCTTCTAAGATCCAACCGATTGTAATGCTTATAACTGAAGCTTTTATATATTTCGACGAAAAGCTTATGTTATGAAAGTATTGCTTTTCAAATTTTTCAAGCAAACGAGTAAGAAAGTTAACCTATGGTCACCTACATAATAAATCTTATTATAGATGACATTTGAGTCAAAATATGATACTTTGACCTACTTCACTCAGTTCGACTCACATGGGACGTGGTCACGGCGAAATTTTTCATATAAATGCAAGGCGTTGGCGCGAGCTGTAATCTTGTAAACTACATTTATGAATATATAAATAAATAAATAAAGATAATTCAAAAACCACGTATCGGTGAAAATACATTATATAATAAAATTTATAATCAAATATATTTAGAGTCCTAATTAAGGTAGGCTTCATAGGCATTACTACCCTTAAAGATGAATTTTCTTTACTCTACACTCCCATCGGAATACGATCTGAACCAAAAAGATACGGCAAGTAGTGGGTTGGCTTTTTTTGTAATCAGTTGATCCATATATGTATTATTAATTTAGCTTTTAGTTTCCGTTCACTCTTTGCTTTCTTTTCAAAGCAATTTAATTATTCCTATTCATTGACAGCAGTTAACACCTATTTCTAGCGTGAAGCAGTTCTTGCGTTTCGCTGGAAGGGTGTGGTTGCCGGTACACTTTTATATGAGGCGATCATCATAGTCCCTGGGAGTAACAGCGCATCTGTGATTGAATTCAGATAGAACCCATATTCTATGCGAAGTTGCTTACGGATGTCTATGGGCGCCAGTGATCACTTACCATCAGGTGTTCTGCATTGCTCGTTTGTTACTTGAATCTTATAATAAAGTTAATTCGAAATAAATATGTAGGTAAAAATAAATAAATAAATAAATATGTAGGTACGTGTTTACGATAAAATCAAAGAGAAAAATGGTGATTATACAGAAAAAAGTAAAGCCGCCGAGTTTCTAGCTTCTTCTTAGTTGAAGTCACGTTCCAATTTGGTGCTAGGGTAAAAAAAATATAATAAAACTCAAGTCTTCGTATCCCATCCATCCATCAGCCTTTTGAGGTCCATTGCTGGATATAGGCCGCCTCGATGGTACCACTCAAACAGGTCCTGTGCCCTTTGAATCCATCGGTTTCCGGCTATCTTCTTCAGGTCATCGGTCCACCTAGTGGGGGGCGACCTGTGCTACTTTTGACTATACGTGGTCGCCACTCGAAGACCTTTCTTCCCCATCGGTTATCGGTCCTTTTTTTTTGTTTTCGAGGGGAAACCTTCCAAAGGTACCCGACGCCGTGGGAGCGACGCAGGGTTATGTGGGATTTTTACCGCACTAAAACCCCCCCGGTGGCCGTCCTCGGCGCTGAAAAGGAGGACTCCGGGATCTCGAAACGACTTCAACCGGAATCCTCCGAGCGTGCTGCCCCATCGGGCTCCTGCCAGATGGACGGCTGGGCCCACCGCTCCGTCTAGTCTTTCTCTAGGGATTGCCTGACCGAACGGTTCGAGCTCCCACTCTAGCCGTCTGCAACCCCGGAAGCTCCTTTTAGTCGCCTCTTACGAGAGGCAGGGGGTAACCGTAGCCCTATTCTGACCCCGGGGCTACAGGGACGATCGGTTATCGGTCCTACGAGCGATGTGGCTTCTCTTCTTCCTATACTCTACTTATATTATACAGTCTAAACAATCATACAGTACAGTCGGGATGATAATATACGTATGATATTGGTTTAGCAGGAATATCAGACTTTATATTTCATTCTTGCATGTCCCGTGATATTCAAGATCGCAAGTAAAATTACATAACCTATACAGTTGAGAAGATTTAAATCGTATGTGTTTTCATAGTAAGACTTTGAATGTTTTATTTCGTTTATTGTTTATGTGTTTGTGTCAAATGCGATTAGTGTGTATAATGTTTTTAGTTGATTTTATCTATTTTTCTATGCATTATTTGACAAAATGTATTAGAATTCCGTAATCCTTCTCTACATCAACTATAACCTTGCGTAATTTTATACTCCTCCGTCTGCGGCAAGTATCTTAAAAACGGATCACAAGTTTTTGCTTCACGTATTAATATATAAAATAACATATGGATCAATTCATTAATAGACCACACTGTATCTAGTAATAAAATAAAATTTCGACAGAATAAACCTACAATTTTACTTATTTAAACCTTGAAAAATTTTATTCAAGTCCCGTCTAGAACTTGTATAAAGATCTAGGCTATCGAAGATGAAATATGTAAAAACATTTCTCTCGCAAAATGCGAAGTAAATCTCTCTTCGATTATTTGGATCGTATTTCTGGGCGATTGGATGAAATGTTCTGTCCGTTTTTGTTCAAATATCAATTGATATTTTATGGTGGAAAATTCCGTCTTTAGGAAATATTAAATCAATGACCGAAGCATATATGTTTTCGTATAATCGAAATATCTTCCCGTTTAATAAATATAAACGTTTCTTTGTATCAATAAGTATAAAACCATATAAGTATTTATTTATTTATATTTTTGTATATTCGATATATCAAGGTGGTATAAACAGTGTAGTTCGACCGGGGAAGTACCACCGTCACAGCTATTTCTAACCTGAAGCATTTCTTGCGTTTCGATAGAAGTGTGTGGTTGCCAGCACACTTTCACATGAGGCGACCATCATAGTCCTCGGGAGTAGCAACGCATCTGTGGTTGATTTCAGATGGAACCCATGTTCTGTATGAAGTTGATTGCATATGTCCATGGGTGGCAGTGGCCACTTACCATCAGGTGAACTGCATGTTCGTTTGCTACTTCAGTCAGATAAAAAAAAATGTTACCGTTTTTAATATATTTTTTTTGCATCAGTGGTGGCAAAGTGGCCTGAAATTAAGCTATTTAATACGAAGTGCACACAGCTCTGCTGATATCTCTGATTCCTAGAATTTATGAGTGCACTCAAACACAATTATCACTTGTTTTGAAAGAAAACATCGTAAGACTGACGTGAAACCTGCAGTTTTTAAAATAAAAGTTTTTAGATCTTAGAATAAAAGTTCTCCGAGACTCGTGAAAAAAGCATAGATTTTTCAAAATTATAATAAATATGAATCGCATTTAAGCAGCATTAGTTCAGCATTAAGTTCAACTCGGTATTGGATCGGTATTGGTTAAATTTTAGTTCCATCTTATCAAAGTATTGTTAACCGTTCCTGTGTTTTGGTGGTATTAAAGAGAAATGAGATGACGTGTTACGACTACGTCCTGTACCATTATATCCCTGAACTTAGTACAAGTTTAGTACGCTTTTACAAAACAATCATTGTTTAATTATTCTTTTATTAATTTCATTTTTCTTTCAATTTGCAAAGCACATTGCAAGCTAAATTCGGAAACGTGAAATGTTCATTTTCTTTTTCTATTTGACTGAAGTAGCAAACGAGCATGCATTCCACCTGATGGTAAGTGGTCACTGCCGCTCATGGACATCTGTAATCAACTTTACACAGAACATGGGTTCTATGTGAAGTCAATCACAGATGCGTTGCTACTCCCGAGGACTATGATGGTCGCCTCATATAAAAGTGTGCCGGCAACCACACCCTTCCATCGAAACGCAAGAAATGCTTCACGTATAGGTGTGGCGGTGGTATTTCCCCGGTCGAACTAGACTTCTGGTTCTACCACCTTCAATTTTCATTGGTTATGGCAATAAATGACAACAATGATATCAGTGATGGATAACAAAGACGGGTGATAACAATGATGAGCGATAACAATATATGGGTGAAAACATAATGAGAAAACGTACAACTAATACTAAGATCACTGAAGAGAATCCTAAAACGGTTAAAGGAACCCATGCCACAGTCTCTATTGATTCAAGAGTCACGGCTCCATCAATTCAATTCATGCCAGGCTTACGCTGACGGCTGATTCCAACAAATATCGGAGAAGGCACAATGCGTGAACGAGAAATATATTTGGCAGATGCCATTCCCATTATTTATGGAGAAAACGCGATGGTTACGTGATGGGATTTCGATAGTTTTATTATTCGGTGTTTTTGTGTGAATAGGGAGATTCTTGGAATCGGATCGTTCCATGTAATTCTTTTGATACGATTTGTTTTTGACGTGAATCTTCTTTCGAATCGTTGTGATATCAAACTTGAAATATATTAAGAAAGTAGTTATCAACGTGACAACTAGATGGCGCTATATCTCGTTATAAATCACGCTAACGATTTTACTTCAAAACTTGTATAAGAGCTCAAGTTTTGTAAATGCAAAGTAATCATTATTAAGTTCCAGAAGTATAACGTTATCACTGCCTTCTGTGTATATCTGTAATTAACTCCAGACAATATCAAAGTCTACTAAACTGAGTATGGCCATAGATGCTTTGCTACCTCTGAGAACTAAGGTGAAACGCGTCTGATACATGTCTTCTTTACAACATTCAAATCAGAACATAGTAACGTTTAACACTGCGGATTTAGGGGAAATAGATATGGCGGTGGCACTCCTAGTGTCCAACCACCAAAAATTTTACCATCACGCGTGTAGTAATGATCGAAATTCTTATATTGTTTATCTAAAATAGCATCAAACTAAATATATGAACTATTCTTAATTACTTTAATAATTGCTAGTATTTTAATTCATTATAATTATAGCCTACACTATAATTAAATTATAATTAATTAAAATACATCGTGAGCTAACATAACAGCCTTTGTTTAACTAAAATACATATACCTACTCTATTAAGAAAATTATGAATTTACTAGCTATACCCGCGGCTCCGCCCGTGTTCAAATCAATGTATCACAAAGTTTTTCCCATTTCACCCTTTAGAGGTTGAATTTCATAAAATCCCTTCTTAGTGAGCACTTACGTCCTTAAAAGAACCCGCATGTAAAATTTGAAACTCCTAGCAGTTGTAGTTTCTAAGATTTCGTGATGAATGAGTTACATTTCGCTTTTATATATATAGATTATAATAATTTTGTGGTTGTACGCTACTTCTAGGTATTTTATAAAAAAACAATAGAATTCAAGTTCCTTTTTACCTAAAGAGTCTAATCTCTTAATAATCTAATACTAAAATCAGAATGGTTAAGGAAATTTGTATCAACAAATTCATTTAAACTTCAAATACTTTCGTTAAACAAACTGAAGTCAATTTTATGAAGTGGCTCCTTCAACGTTATATCTGAAGTGAAACATAATCATAATCAAGATGGTCGATCTATCAATTAGATTTTCCTTGTCCATTAAATGTCTGACTGTCAGAGGTAAGCTGGCTAGCAATTTCACACAAAAGGGTTCCTATGCGACATTTGCGTTTTCTGCCACAGATAAAATCGCAGTGGCCTTGAAACCTCAATGAGGTTTGATGGCACTACGTAAAATGTCAATTGGTCATTTTAGTTAACCTTTATCAAAATTTCAATTAGTCAATGATATAATTAAAGATACTAGTCACCTGTCACATCGGTCGAAATTCGACCGTAATTTAAATTAAAAAACTAAACTTCATATTGTCCAAACTAGTACGAATATTTCGCAAATTCAAATAAAATGTAATAATTTTCAAGTAATTTCGAACGCACCCATTAAATATAAAAAGAGTTAAAAACAATATCGTGTATTTTGACAAAGACACTGATATTTCTGACGTTACGTGTTTTCATAGTAAGACATTGAATGTTCAATTTCGTTTATTATGTGTTTGTGACAAATGCACGGTAGTGTGTGTAATGTGTTTTTAGTTGATTTTACGTATGTCTTAAGCACTTCTTCTCTACGTCCACTATAACCGTGCAAAGCTTCATACTAATCCGTCCGCGGCAGATTCCTTAAAAATGCTTCACAAGTTTTTGCTTCACGTATTAATATATAGATTTCTTACTGCTTACCATTCGCTGCTAGTGAGACAAATTCAATAACGTTTCCGTTTTCTTAGAAAATACGCTGAGTGAAGTTTACTAGGAAATTCTTAAGCCGGAGATTTTTTAGCATCAAGTTTCACTCTAATTGGAAACATGATCCCGAGGGTTAAGGATATAGGAGGTTATTTTGTGGGAACAAATTATGGCGGATTCGCTTTCTTTAATAGAAAAATTCTTGCTAATCTGGGTTATTTCGACTTTAACACGATGCTAAATTAGGTTATTGTATCGGTTTTTCTGGTATAGTTTTAAGTTTTTTTTTTTATTTGACTAAGGTAGCAACAGATCATGCAGTCAACCTGATGATAAGTGGCCACTGCCGCCCATGGACATCTGTAATCAACTACATACAGAACATAGGTTTTGTAGAGTGTAGATTGTAGCGTCTCAATAAAAACTTCGTATTTCGCTCTTCAATCTTATTTATTGATGTATGCCAAGTACCCAACATCATCAACAATGCATTAGGCGTGCTTAAGTACTATTAAGATTCTTACATTAGCAGGGTATGGTAGTCAGCGGTACCGGCCTCTCCACCAATCACGTGCGAGCCACTTTTGCACACGGCACCACTCTGCATCTCTTTCTTTCCTATAGCGCTGTCTCTTTCTTACATCTATTGACATTGCGTATATTTAGAGTGGGATAACAATACATGCCTATCTTATTCTAACTTATTCTAACTTATTTTATGTATTGACGCCGTCGTCCGTAACATTCTCCCCCCGGCGCAGACACGTCGTAGCCTCTTTCATCCGTAGGACGACGAGCTTAGTCGCAGGTCTCTTAAATACGCCTCCTTGAGTGCGGACATCTGCAGACCGGATGATGCCGTCTGATCCCGGGTGCACTCGCTCGATGACTCCTCTCGGCCAAGTGTTGCGGGGCAGCGTGCTGTCGACCATCATGACGAGATCGCCTTCTCGAAGTTGCGGAACTACAGTGCTCGCTTGCCCCCGCGGGATGAGTGTTGGCAAGTACTCTCGAAGCCATCGCTGCCAGAACTGGTCCGCTAGCGCTTGCGCTCTTCGCCAGGTGCTGCGGTCCGCCTCGGTGCAAGGCCCCGTTCGTGGTAGTCCTGTAGATGAGCCGATAAGGAAGTGATTTGGCGTCAGGGCTTCTTCATCGTCGGGTTCTACGGAGACGTGCGTGAGTGGTCGTGCATTCACGCTGTATTCTGCCTCAGTGATTAATGTCTGCAGTACCTCTTCTTTGGGCGCCTTTTCTTTAAGCGTAGTGCTAAGTGCTACTTTTACTGAACGCACTAAGCGCTCCCAAGCTCCTCCCATGTGCGGCGCGCCCGGTGGTATAAAACGCCAGTCGGTGTTATATTGCAGACTGAAATCTCGTAGCACCGTAATCCAGGACTCGTAAACATTTCTTAATTCAACGTCTGCTCCCCTGAAGTTGGTGGCGTTGTCAGAGTATATGACGCGTGGCCAGCCTCTCCTGGCGGCCATCCTTCTTAGTGCCATAATAGCAGAGTCCGTGGAGAGTGATTGGACGATTTCTAAGTGAATTGCCCTCGTTGTAAGGCAAGTGAATAATGCACACCACCTTTTTTCATGTCTTCGTCCGATGGTCACCATCATAGGTCCAAAATAATCGACCCCACAGTAGGTGAAGGCGCGGTGACCCGGTTCCAGCCTCACTTTAGGCAGGTCTCCCTTCGGTGGCGTTTTTGGAGCCGCCTTGTATACGCGGCAATACTGACATTCTCTAGCTATCTTCTTGACTGTAGGCCTCAGATGTAGAATCATGTATTGCTGTCGGAGTTCATTGACGACTCGTTCGTTATTCGCGTGACCCGCCCGGCGATGATAATTCTCGATGAGCAGACGAGTGAACGGGTGCCGTCCGTCGAGTATCGCTGGCTGGTTCGAGTGCGTTGTACTATTTAGAGCACCTATTCTGCCTCTCGCCTTTATTATGTCGTCGTCTAATACGGCGTCCAACTTCTTTAACCTACTACGTCGTGGTAGCGGCTGATTCTGTTTTAGCCTTATTAACTCTTCTTTAAAGGAGTCTCTCTGCGCTCTCTGAAGCCAACGTCGTTCAGCCGCTCTCAGGTGTGCGACTTCTAGATGTATATTATTTTTCCTTTTGGCTTTCAGCTTCTCAATGAAGAGTTGTGTTAGCGCAGTAGTTCTTATTAATTTTAAGTAACTGGAGAACCTTCGGATATCGGGCAGTGAGTCCTCTGGGTAAGTGTCATCTTCTGAATAGGCGTAGCATGCCACTTCCTCGGTCTCGTTATCCTCGCTCTCCTGTGGCCACTGGTTTGCCGGTGCCCTAAGGAATGGGGGCCCCGTGAACCACCTATCATGACTGTCGATCTTATTGCTCTGAAATCTGGTGGCGTCGTCTGCCACGTTGAGCGTGGTAGGCACCCACCGCCAGTCAGCCGCTTGTGTGAGTTCGGCGATCTCTGCTAGGCGGTGTGCGACAAATGGAGTGTATTTCTTTTTCTCGTTTCTTATCCAACACAGAACTGTTCTAGAATCACTCCAATAGGTGACTCGTCTGGGCTTCCAGGAATGTTCCTTTATTATCGTGTTACCGAGTCGCGCCCCAATCAACGCCGCTTGAAGTTCCAGTCTTGGAATGGTGAGCATCTTTAGCGGAGCTACCTTTGCCTTGGCCATTACTTGGATGGTTTCTGTTAAGTCTTTGTATACGATCCTCCAATAGGCCACCGTTGCATACGCCTGTTCGCTCGCGTCGACGAAAATATGAAGCTCTATACGGGCTTGCGGCGTTAACTTCATACTGTAGCACCTTGGTATAGCTAGCGCTGAGACATCTGGGAGTCGTTTTATCCATTCGTCGAAAAGATAGGCTTCCTCTTGCGGTAGTTCTTGGTCCCAGTCCACCTTCTTAAGCCATAATTGTTGCAATATTATCTTGCCGACGATGGTGTACTGACTGATGAGCCCCAGCGGATCGTACACTGACATAACTGCGCTTAAGGTTTCGCGCTTAGTAGGAGCTCTTAGTCGCAGCCTGACTTCATCGGGAACCTTCTTAATATCCGTGTTGAATGTAAGAGTGTCGGAGTCTGGGTCCCATCGAAGTCCTAACGTTTTCTCCTTGTGATGTGCCACTAGCTGTACGTCGACGTTCTGGGATCTCTTTTCTTCTGGAATGCTAGCAAGAACCTTCTTATTGTTTGAGTTCCACCCCCTCAAGTTGAAGTCGGCCCGCTGATGGATGTACATTACTTCTTTGACCATCTTAATAGCTTCGTCTTCTGATTGGAAGCTGTCTAAGTAATCATCCATATAGTGACGCTCCTTAATTGCTAAAGCTGCCTCTGGGAATTCTTGCTCAAAGTCTGTGGCGTTACGATTCCTCACGCTATGAGCGAGGTACGGTGAGCTGCTTGCTCCGAATATCATTGATACCATCTTCATTTTTCTTGGGGGATCGGTGGGCTTGTCCCGCCATAAAAACATTTGTGCTGGCTGGTCCTCAGGTCTTATTTTAATCCTGAGAAACATTTCTTCGATGTCTGCGGTTACGGCAATTCTTTTTTCTCTGAACCTGAACAGTATTCTTGTGAGTGAAGTCAATAAGTCTGGCCCTTCTAGCAGGAAGTCGTTAAGGCAGACTCCTTTCACCTTGGCCGCTGCGTCAAAGACCATTCTCACTTTCCCTGGCTTGTTGTGGTTCGTGACGGCGAAGTGAGGTAAGAACCATTTGCGATTGCTATTCATTTCGCTGCCATCGCACTCGGTCGCGTAGCCCTTCTGTACAAGGTTCGTGACTTGAGCCGTATATACTTCCTTAAAGGCGGGCTCCTTAGTCATCCTCTTCTCTAACGTGTGTAGTCTTCTTAAAGCTGACTCGTAGCTATCGGGGAGTGTGGTGTTGTCGGTCTTCCAAGGAAGGCCTACTTCGAAATAACCCTCCTTCCTTTTGGCAGTTGCTTCGAAAATATCGTTGGCCCTCTTCTCGTACTTGTTAACCCTCTCTTTGGTCGACACACCAAGGGAATCTACGTCGAAATAATATTCGACGAGCTTTTGTAATTGTGTGTCACTTGTGGAGATGTGAAGTACGGCTGCTTGGTCTTGATAAATCGCTCTTCCTGGTGCCGATCCATGCAACACCCAACCCAGCTTTGTCCAAGATGCGGCAGGTTCTGTTTTCTTGCCAGCGCGTAGCTGTCGCGATACTATTAAGTGCCAGTTGTCAGCCCCTATTAGTATGCGAGGCTTGGCTTCTCCTGTGCAGATCTTCTCTCGTATACTGCGCAGGTACGGATACCGCTCTAAATTATGCGGTATACGTTGTTGATGTAACTGTAGCCCTCGTACGGTGCGGGCTTTGACGGTGTATGTTTCTTGTTCTCTTAGACCTCTCACTCGGATCTCGATCGCCTTGCTCTCTATTCTTTTTTGCTCGTTGATACCTCTAATGTTCAAAGGCTGCTTCGATCCGCCATCGGTGAGTTGGTTAGCTAATACTTCATCTATTAGTGTCACCGTGGACCCTTCGTCCAAGAGGGCGTGCGTAATTATCTCCCCCCGTGGACCGCTGAGCTTCACCTTGCAGGTCTTGAGCAATACCGCAGATGTCTTCTTTGCTGTAACGCTCATTACTAGTGCGGTTGAGTCGGCTGTTTTGCATTCGTTCAGAGTGCTGACCGTAGGAGCCGATTCCGTTGCCTTTTCCTTGTGTAGAAGCGCATGATGTCGGTAGGTACATCCGTGAACTCCGCAGGCTTTAGCTTTGCAGGAGAATCGGTTGTGCTTCCGTTTCATACATTTGAAACACATTCTGTTATCCTTGGCCCATTTCCAGCGATCGTTGGTGTCGAGTGCCTTGAGTTTGGCGCAATCGGGAGTGTAATGTCCCTCGGACTGACACATAAAGCATCTTCTTTCATCTTCATATGTGATGCCTTCTGCAGTGTATACGCCTCTAGTAGCTGCCCGTTTTGGAGCCACTTCTTTTTTTACTGGTACTGGAACACCTCGTCTGGTTGTGTGGGTATATCTGATCATCAGATCCGCTTCGGCTATCAAGAACTCTGAGAGGACGATCATTTCGTTTTCTTCTATAATACGAGCTTCATTATTGGCTGCGTACTCCGCCCATTTGCTGACGAGATGCGGACTCAATTTGTCCATGACGTCTCGAACAAGAAGCGGACTCTGTAGGTAGCCTCTTCTGTCTATACTCTTGATTGTGTAGACTATGTTCTGAATCTTGACTGCGAACTCGTATAGATCAGTACTCGCACTTCCTAGCTTAGGGAGCTTCTTGAGTTCTTCCATTGCTCGATCAATTATAAATTCTGGCCTTCCATACTTCATTTCTAGCGTTCGCATAATTACTTCTGGACTGGAGGCGGTGAATAACTGCGAAAGTACAGTTTCTCGTGCTTCCCCTCGTAGGCTGTTTCGTAGACGCAGAAGATTTTCCGTCGGAGAGAATTTGAAGAGTCTCGTAGAATCTTCCATAGCGGCTTTGTATGGTAGCCACTCTGCGACGGCTCCCGTAAAGATGGGTAGTTCTGCTGTCTGACGCGGCAGCGGCCTAGACGTAATCATTTTTTCCAATGCGTCGGCTAGTCGTTGAATGCCCTGGTACTTGGCGTTCTCCTCCCGTTGCTCTTTAACGGGGGGGTGAGCCTCTTGTGGCTCTTCCCTGAATTTCGGTGCTGATGGTCGTTGTTCTTCTATGCTTCTATCGACCCAGTCCCGTACTCTTTCATTGCATATGCTGGATTTGTACTCTGATTCGGCTTCTATCGCTGTCACTTCGGCGGCTAGTCGTGCCTTGATGAGTTTCTCTCTGATGCGCAGTCGCTTTTCTTCTAGCTCCGCGAGTTCCTTTTCTGCCTCGTATTGCGCCATCTTCATTCTTGCATCAGCGCTTTTTCTCGACGTGTTAGTGTGAATGCTCAACGCCGGTGACGTAGGTCTTCGTATTGGTGATGCGGCTTCACGTCTCATTGGAGTGCTAACTGGTTGTGCAGGCGGCCCCATAATGGACGTCCCTATTGACGCCTCTGGCGCGGTCTCTCTCGCTGCTCGTGGCGGAGAGTACTCCAATCTTCTCCCTTGGGGAATACTTCCTGCTACAGTTGACGGCGATTGCGGCGAGTCTTCATAAATGCGGTGCAGTGACGGTGCAAGCACACTCTTAGTGCCTACTGGTAACTCCGGCTCGCTGTATCCAGATTCGGAGCGAACACGGCTTCTCGTGTTCATAGCGACCGGCGTATCCAATCCGACGCGCTGCAGTCCTTACTCGAGTAGCGCAGATTCGCCTCTGAATCTGCCGTAGAGTAGATTCGCTTCTGAATCGCCCGCAGTACAGATTCGCTTCTGAATCCGTCGTGGAGTGCCAAATCTTCAGAATCCGGCTCGAAGGACCAAATTGTAGAGTGTAGATTGTAGCGTCTCAATAAAAACTTCGTATTTCGCTCTTCAATCTTATTTATTGATGTATGCCAAGTACCCAACATCATCAACAATGCATTAGGCGTGCTTAAGTACTATTAAGATTCTTACATTAGCAGGGTATGGTAGTCAGCGGTACCGGCCTCTCCACCAATCACGTGCGAGCCACTTTTGCACACGGCACCACTCTGCATCTCTTTCTTTCCTATAGCGCTGTCTCTTTCTTACATCTATTGACATTGCGTATATTTAGAGTGGGATAACAATACATGCCTATCTTATTCTAACTTATTCTAACTTATTTTATGTATTGACGCCGTCGTCCGTAACAGGTTTCATCTGAAGTCAATCACAGATGCGTTGAAAGTGAGAGGTGTGCCGGCGACCACACCCTTCTATCGAAACGCAAGAAATGCTTCACACTAGAAATAGGTGTGGCGGTGGTACTTCCCCGGTCGAACTACACTGGTTCTACCACCTTGAATGTTGATGTGTTACCCCCCAAAAACAAAGACAGTCGCTCCGTAAAAGTGACTCTGTAACGCAAGTTCGTACTAGATATAGGTGTGGCTGTATTTCCGCGATCGACTTACTTATACTCAAAGAACTTTAATTTGCAATGTTGAATTTTTTAAAGTTATATTTCAGTAAAATTAGAAATTGTTACGTAAAAAGCGTCAAAGTCATCCAACATAACAAGTCTTTCTCGAGTTTGTTGAAGTTGCTTTATAATAACAGTAAGTGCCTCCCTCAACGTTAGTGGAAACTTCACAAGATTCTTTTGTGAAGGCGCGAAAATTAACACTTCAACTGAGGATGTTATGAAATTTAAAACAATTTTTCGTACACGAGAAGTAAATATTAAAACATAATTTCTTTACTTAATGGTATTTTCCGTAGCTTGCTGTTTAAATGTTTTTATAATTAAACTAGTAGACCCCAAGCTTTTATATGATAGAAAATTGTACGATGCAACAAAATGATAGGTTTGACTACTATAAAATTATTTTTTCCCTTTTCAGTGCATTGAAATAAAAGCTTATTTTAAAAAAACAAAAAAAAAATTGTTGCTTTTAAATGCCACCAGATAGACTACAAATTCATTTCCCACTCAGAGCCACACAGTAGGATTTTCTCCTGTGTCGTGGGTGTCATGGACACACACAAAGACGAAACACAAAAACACAGACCCAGAACAAGAATCTAAACTCATCATTCAGATACCTGTCTGGCCGGAAATCGAACCCGGGACCCACAGCGTGTCAGACCGGTATAGTAACCCTGCGCCACGCGGGTCGTCGAAGGAGCTAAAAAAGAGTAGATCATAAATCAACCAAACATTTTTCGCAAAGCGTTTCTTACTTGTCCTTAAAACTTGGCAATAACTCACATTACAGTTTCAGAAACAAACGCGACCCACAATAGATGTTGCAAAGCGAATGGTTTGGCTTAACCTTTTGTTTGATAATGGTTTAAAGCTAACTACCCTTTGTTCCCGAGTTTATATAAGAATGTGGGTAGTTGACACCATTGTTCCGACTTGAGATTTCAAATGTCTTAAGTTTTCTTTAGCGTAAGATAAATGGAGAGGTTAAGCAACTGTCTCCTTTTGTCGCTTTGACGTGTTTGCCTCGAGTGGTAAATTTATTTTCAAATTTAGGTGAAGTCTTTGTTAGAAAGACTTTGCTTTGTAGCTTTGTTTGTAAATAAAAATATATGCAGTAATATCTGGAACTGCTTAATATAATTACTATGACATCACAAAGTTAAATACAATTTATTGTTTTTGAGAGACGGGTTCACTTTGTAAGAATTAGAAGAAAGATTTCATGTATCAAATTAATTTATGAAACTTTTTGGTAAAATATACAACCGACTTCCATATAATATAACTAAGCGTATATTAAACTTATTTATTGTAATACTAGGTTAATACCGCGGCTTTGTCTCTACCGCATTAATAAGTATTTTTAACCGACTTCCCAAAGGAAAGAGGTTATCTATTCGTCACGTATATATATATATATATATTTTTTTTTTTTTTTTTTTTTTTTTTTTTTTTTTTTTTTTTTTTTTATGTATGTTCGGGCGAAATGGCTAGAAATCGTCGACCTACCGACACGATTCATACGACATTGTATGCGACTAGTTTCACAGGCAGTCCCATATTGAGGAAAATGAAAACCTTCCGGCGATTTTCCCGGAAAATTGGAAAATGTCGGTTTCTTAAAATCTTGAATAACTTGGGTGTTTATAAACCGATTTCCATTTTCTTTCTTTCATTTGATAGGAAATTTCGTCACGCAACTTTTTCTCTTGGACATGGGTATGCTGTGATGCTTAACTCTTTGAGTTATGGGGTGGAAACCACCACCACTCCTCAAGTTTTTTAGATAATTTGAGATAACTCGGCTTCTGCCGAATCGATTCTTATAAAACTTGGAATATGTATTATATATCTATGCTTATATAGGTTGACGAAAAATTTGACCTTCAACTCTTCGATCCTGATGATGCAGGGTTACAGCTATCCTAAACTATAACATTAGCTATTTGGTGCTTACATATATGTAACAAGACTACTAAGCAGAGACATGTGATGAAAATTTGACCTTCAACTCCTCAATCCTGATGATGCAGGGGTGCCTCAAGCCTAAACCATTGGGGTTGACCATTTGGTGCTTATGGGTATGTTATAACAATACTAAGCAAAGACATATTATAAAAAAAATGACCTTCAACTCCTCAACCCTGATGATGCAGGGTGCTGTAAGCCCAAGCCGTAGGTGATGGCCATTTAGTGCTTACGGATATATAATAAGATAGCAAGGCAAAGATGTACGATGACAAATTTGACCTTCAACTCCTCAACCCTGATGATGCAGGGGTACTGCAGGCTTAAACCATAAACGTTAGACATTTGTTGCTCACGGATTTGTAATAACATTGCTAAGCAAAGGTATACGACGAAAAATTGGACCTTCAACTCCTCGATCCTGATGATGCAGGGGTATTGAATGCCTAAGCCATAAAACTTAGTTATTTCAATCTTACGCATTCAAAATGATATTTAAAAAAATGTAAGGTAAAACATTAGAAAAATGGTTGTATACGGTGGAAAATTGGACCTTCAACTCCTCAATCCTGATGACGCTGGGGTGCTTCAAGCTTAAACTATAGGCGTTAGCTACATGATCGCTACGTATATCTGATAAGATTACTAAGCAAAGATAAAAGATGAAAAATTTGACCTTCAACTCCTCAACTCTGATGATGCAGGGGTACTTCAGGCTTAAACTATAGGCGTTGGCCATTTGATGCTTATGGGTATGTAATATATTTACAAAGCGAAGACGTATGATAAAAAAGTTGACCTTCAACTCCTCAACCCTGATGATGCAGGGTACTGTAAGCCCAAGCCATAGAAGTTGGGGATCTGTTGCTTACGTGCATGCGATGAGATTACATAGAAAAGATATGACATGATAATTTTGACCTTCAACTCTTCGGCCCTGATGATGCAGGGGTACTTCAGGCTTAAACCATAGGCGTTGGCCATTTGATACTTATGGATATGTAATATATTTACAAAGCAAAGACGTATGATAAGAAAATTGACCTTCAACTCCTCAACCCTGATGATGCAGGGTACTGCAAGTTTAAACCATAAGCATCGGCCATATGGTGCTTACGTATATGTAATGAGAATACTAAGCAAAGATATGACATGATAATTTTGACTTTCAACTCCTCAACCCTGATAATGCTGGGGTCCTTCAAGTTTAAACCGTAGGCATCGGCCATATTGTGCTTACGTATACATAATGTTGTTGTTCACAATACCAACAATGAGTTTCGGAGAGGATATAATTATGATCAAAAATTCCACTTTGAATACAATTACCTGAAAGATGCAAGAGTACTACCAACCTTTTTAAATTGGATGGGTTATTTTTATCAGTATCAGTTGAATTATACTCTTAGTTATAAGGTTTATATTACTTTTTCTACTTTAAATATTGATAATTATAGGTCTATTCTTTAAATAAATGTTTACTCAGAAAAAGTTGTTTTATTCGGTTAGGTTAGGTTCGAACAGATTTTTCCAATTCAGAATCTAAGGGAGGGGGCGCGGTAGCGCCCCCGACCGGTTGTGTCAAAGAAGTCTATTTTTATATGATGACGTCAGCACATAATTTTATTCATCCGAAAATCGGACGAATAATTAATTTTATTCATCCGGTTAGCGGACGACTAGCAACAGCCATAACTGATTTTATCGTGACTGAAAAGCGTGAAAAAAAAAAATTTAAACAAAAAAATACAACCGACTTCCATGCCACATAAAAGTAAAAAATAATTTAAATACATGTTGGTTTAGAGCAAACACAGTTCTTAGTACATAGTCCCGAAGTCGGCGCTCATATAAGATACATGTAGTTTCGTCATGATCCAGCAAAATATGGTAAGCGCCGACTTCGGGACTATGTACTAAGAACTGTGTTTGCTCTAAACCAACATGTATTTAAATTATTTTTTACTTTTATGTGACATGGAAGTCGGTTGTATTTTTTTGTTTAAAATTTTTTTATGTGTTATTTAGGTCATAAACTATCTTATCCCTGTAATTCCCGGATTAAAATAGGGCAACGGTGTACCACCTGTCGTAAGAGGCAACTAAAAGACTTCCGGGGTTGCGAGCGGCTAGAGAAGAAGATTGAACCGTCCGGTCAGGCGATCCCACGAAGAACGGCGGTATGTGTGGTTGCAAACCGTCGTAAAGACTAGACGGAGCGGTGGGCCCAGCCGCCCATCTGTGAGGAGTCTGATGGGGCAATGCGCTCAGAGGACTCCTGTAGCGTTCCTTTGGAGATCCTGGAGTCCTTTTTGTAGCACCGAGAACGACCACCGGGAGGATTTTAGTGCGATAAAAATACCACTTAATCCTGCGTCACTCCCACGGCATCAGGTCCTTTTGAAGGTTGTTTGCTATTTACGTGACAAACACCTAGTTAGAATCTTTGGGCGCGTTGATAACTTTTAGGGTGAACAAAATCATGGAACTTGTGTCATCGTCACCAATAGATTTCTATGAGCTCTATGTATATGTAATGTTTATATATGTATCGTGTATACATATTATTTTTTTCATTTTCAGTTCTTTGAGTAGTCCTGATGTCTTTCATTGTGTATATTTTCACAGCCAGAAATCAAGCCAGCTTTTAAAAGCCATTTTGTAAAATTCCCTGTATTATTATAATGTGGAACAATTAGGGGAAACCCTAATGTCATTTGTATTTAAGAAAAATAAAATTGCACGTCTTAAAACGTAAAGCATTTACGTTAGTGTTCAACTCTCAAGGTCAAGTAATTTTCTCGACGTAAATTGCTTCTTTTTAATCTCTTTGCTTACCTATTACCATTTAAAATATATTAAAGGTATTACTTTATTAAACCTAAACAAAAACCAATCGAAATCACTTTACCTAATAAAGAATATCAATTCAGAAACAATTTTCCTTCAACAAAGCTGCAGCAATAAAACTCGGAAACTTGGCGAAGTCGAAAATGAACTGGAAGTCATTACAAGCGTTGTGAAACTGTTGATCAGCCAGATCAATGGAGTTGCGTTGAATGGCGATGTTCCCGAAAATAAGGCTTCAGTTTAATCAAAAGGGGATACTGTGAACGTAGTTGTAGAGTGTAGATTGTAGCGTCTCAATAAAAACTTCGTAGTTCGCTCTTCAATCTTATTTATTGATGTATGCCAAATACCCAACATGATCAACAATGCATTAGGCGTGCTTAAGTACTATTAAGATTCTTACATTAGCAGGGTATGGTAGTCAGCGGTACCGGCCTCTCCACCAATCACGTGCGAGCCACTTTTGCACACGGCACCACTCTGCATCTCTTTCTTTCCTATAGCGCTGTCTCTTTCTTACATCTATTGACATTGCGTATATTTAGAGTGGGATAACAATACATGCCTATCTTATTCTAACTTATTTTATGTATTGACGCCGTCGTCCGTAACATTCTCCCCCCGGCGCAGACACGTCGTAGCCTCTTTCATCCGTAGGACGACGAGCTTAGTCGCAGGTCTCTTAAATACGCCTCCTTGAGTGCGGACATCTGCAGACCGGATGATGCCGTCTGATCCCGGGTGCACTCGCTCGATGACTCCTCTCGGCCAAGTGTTGCGGGGCAGCGTGCTGTCGACCACCATGACGAGATCGCCTTCTCGAAGTTGCGGAACTACAGTGCTCGCTTGCCCCCGCGGGATGAGTGTTGGCAAGTACTCTCGAAGCCATCGCTGCCAGAACTGGTCCGCTAGCGCTTGCGCTCTTCGCCAGGTGCTGCGGTCCGCCTCGGTGCAAGGCCCCGTCCGTGGTAGTCCTGTAGATGAGCCGATAAGGAAGTGATTTGGCGTCAGGGCTTCTTCATCGTCGGGTTCTACGGAGACGTGCGTGAGTGGTCGTGCATTCACGCTGTATTCTGCCTCAGTGATTAATGTCTGCAGTACCTCTTCTTTGGGCGCCTTTTCTTTAAGCGTAGTGCTAAGTGCTACTTTTACTGAACGCACTAAGCGCTCCCAAGCTCCCCCCATGTGCGGCGCGCCCGGTGGTATAAAACGCCAGTCGGTGTTATATTGCAGACTGAAATCTCGTAGCACCGTAATCCAGGACTCATAAACATTTCTTAATTCAACGTCTGCTCCCCTGAAGTTGGTGGCGTTGTCAGAGTATATGACGAGTGGCCAGCCTCTCCTGGCGGCCATCCTTCTTAGCGCCATAATAGCAGAGTCCGTGGAGAGTGATTGGACGATTTCTAAGTGAATTGCCCTCGTTGTAAGGCAAGTGAATAATGCACACCACCTTTTTTCATGTCTTCGTCCGATGGTCACCATCATAGGTCCAAAATAATCGACCCCACAGTAGGTGAAGGCGCGGTGACCCGGTTCCAGCCTCACTTTAGGCAGGTCTCCCTTCGGTGGCGTTTTTGGAGCCGCCTTGTATACGCGGCAATACTGACATTCTCTAGCTATCTTCTTGACTGTAGGCCTCAGATGTAGAATCATGTATTGCTGTCGGAGTTCATTGACGACACGTTCGTTATTCGCGTGACCCGCCCGGCGATGATAATTCTCGATGAGCAGACGAGTGAACGGGTGCCGTCCGTCGAGTATCGCTGGCTGGTTCGAGTGCGTTGTACTATTTAGAGCACCTATTCTGCCTCTTGCCTTTATTATGTTGTCGTCTAATACGGCGTCCAACTTCTTTAATCTACTACGTCGTGGTAGCGGCTGATTCTGTTTTAGCCTTATTAACTCTTCTTTAAAGGAGTCTCTCTGCGCTCTCTGAAGCCAACGTCGTTCAGCCGCTCTCAGGTGTGCGACTTCTAGATGTATATTATTTTTCCTTTTGGCTTTCAGCTTCTCAATGAAGAGTTGTGTTAGCGCAGTAGTTCTTATTAATTTTAAGTAACTGGAGAACCTTCGGATATCGGGCAGTGAGTCCTCTGGGTAAGTGTCATCTTCTGAATAGGCGTAGCATGCCACTTCCTCGGTGTCGTTATCTTCGCTCTCCTGTGGCCACTGGTTTGCCGGTGCCCTAAGGAATGGGGGCCCCGTGAACCACCTATCGTGACTGTCGATCTTATTGCTCTGAAATCTGGTGGCGTCGTCTGCCACGTTGAGCGTGGTAGGCACCCACCGCCAGTCAGCCGCTTGTGTGAGTTCGGCGATCTCTGCTAGGCGGTGTGCGATAAATGGAGTGTATTTCTTTTTCTCGTTTCTTATCCAACACAGAACTGTTCTAGAATCACTCCAATAGGTGACTCGTCTGGGCTTCCAGGTATGTTCCTTTATTATCGTGTTTCCGAGTCGCGCCCCAATCAACGCCGCTTGAAGCTCCAGTCTTGGAATGGTGAGCATTTTTAGCGGAGCTACCTTTGCCTTGGCCATTACTTGGATGGTTTCTGTTAAGTCTTTGTATACGATCCTCCAATAGGCCACCGTTGCATACGCCTGTTCACTCGCGTCGACGAAAATATGAAGCTCTATATGGGCTTGCGGCGTTAAGTTCATACTGTAGCACCTTGGTATAGCTAGCGCTGAGACATCTGGGAGTCGTTTTATCCATTCGTCGAAAAGATAGGCTTCCTCTTGCGGTAGTTCTTGGTCCCAGTCCACCTTCTTAAGCCATAATTGTTGCAATATTATCTTGCCGACGATGGTGTACTGACTGATGAGCCCCAGCGGATCGTACACTGACATAACTGCGCTTAAGGTTTCGCGCTTAGTAGGAGCTCTTAGTCGCAGCCTGACTTCATCGGGAACTCTCTTAATATCCGTGTTGAATGTAAGAGTGTCGGAGTCTGGGTCCCATCGAAGTCCTAACGTTTTCTCCTTCTGATGTGCCACTAGCTGTACGTCGACTTTCTGGGATCTCTTTTCTTCTGGAATGCTAGCGAGAACCTTCTTATTGTTTGAGTTCCACCCCCTCAAGTTGAAGTCGGCCCGCTGATGGATGTACATTACTTCTTTGACCATCTTAATAGCTTCGTCTTCTGATTGGAAGCTGTCTAAGTAATCATCCATATAGTGACGCTCCTTAATTGCTAAAGCTGCCTCTGGGAATTCTTGCTGAAAGTCTGTGGCGTTACGATTCCTCACGCTATGAGCGAGGTACGGTGAGCTGCTTGCTCCGAATATCATTGATACCATCTTCATTTTTCTTGGGGGGTCGGTGGGCTTGTCCCGCCATAAAAACATTTGTGCTGGCTGGTCCTCAGGTCTTATTTTAATCCTGAGAAACATTTCTTCGATGTCTGCGGTTACGGCAATTCTTTTTTCTCTGAACCCGAACAGTATTCTTGTGAGTGAAGTCAATAAGTCTGGCCCTTCTAGCAGGAAGTCGTTAAGGCAGACTCCTTTTACCTTGGCCGCTGCGTCAAAGACCATTCTCACTTTCTCTGGCTTGTTATGGTTCGTGACGGCGAAGTGAGGTAAGAACCATTTGCGATTGCTATTCATTTCGCTGCCATCGCACTCGGTCGCGTAGCCCTTCTGTACAAGGTTCGTGACTTGAGCCGTATATACTTCCTTAAAGGCGGGCTCCTTAGTCATCCTCTTCTCTAACGAGTGTAGTCTTCTTAAAGCTGACTCGTAGCTATCGGGGAGTGTGGTGTTGTCGGTCTTCCAAGGAAGGCCTACTTCGAAATAACCCTCCTTCCTTTTGGCAGTTGCTTCGAAAATATCGTTGGCCCTCTTCTCGTACTTGTTAACCCTCTCTTTGGTCGACACACCAAGGGAATCTACGTCGAAATAATATTCGACGAGCTTTTGTAATTGTGTGTCACTTGTGGAGATGTGAAGTACGGCTGCTTGGTCTTGATAAATCGCTCTTCCTGGTGCCGATCCATGCAACACCCAACCCAGCTTTGTCCAAGATGCGGCAGGTTCTGTTTTCTTGCCAGCGCGTAGCTGTCGCGATACTATTAAGTGCCAGTTGTCAGCCCCTATTAGTATGCGAGGCTTGGCTTCTCCTGTGCAGATCTTCTCTCGTATACTGCGCAGGTACGGATACCGCTCTAAATTATGCGGTATACGTTGTTGATGTAACTGTAGCCCTCGTACGGTGCGGGCTTTGACGGTGTATGTTTCTTGTTCTCTTAGACCTCTCACTCGGATCTCGATCGCCTTGCTCTCTATTCTTTTTTGCTCGTTGATACCTCTAATGTTCAAAGGCTGCTTCGATCCGCCATCGGTGAGTTGGTTAGCTAATACTTCATCTATTAGTGTCACCGTGGACCCTTCGTCCAAGAGGGCGTGCGTAATTATCTCCCCCCGTGGACCGCTGAGCTTCACCTTGCAGGTCTTGAGCAATACCGCAGATGTCTTCTTTGCTGTAACGCTCATTACTAGTGCGGTTGAGTCGGCTGTTTTGCATTCGTTCAGAATGCTGACCGTAGGAGCCGATTCCGTTGCCTTTTCCTTGTGTAGAAGCGCATGATGTCGGTAGGTACATCCGTGAACTCCGCAGGCTTTAGCTTTGCAGGAGAATCGGTTGTGCTTCCGTTTCAAACATTTGAAACACATTCTGTTATCCTTGGCCCATTTCCAGCGATCGTTGGTGTCGAGTGCCTTGAGTTTGGCGCAATCGGGAGTGTAATGTCCCTCGGACTGGCACATAAAGCATCTTCTTTCATCTTCATATGTGATGCCTTCTGCAGTGTATACGCCTCTAGTAGCTGCCCGTTTTGGAGCCACTTCTTTTTTGACTGGTACTGGAACACCTCGTCTGGTTGTGTGGGTATATCTGATCATCAGATCCGCTTCGGCCATCAAGAACTCTGAGAGGACGATCATTTCGTTTTCTTCTATAATACGAGCTTCATTATTGGCTGCGTACTCCGCCCATTTGCTGACGAGATGCGGACTCAATTTGTCCATGACGTCCCGAACAAGAAGCGGACTCTGTAGGTAGCCTCTTCTGTCTATACTCTTGATTGTGTAGACTATGTTCTGAATCTTGACTGCGAACTCGTATAGATCAGTACTCGCACTTCCTAGCTTAGGGAGCTTCTTGAGTTCTTCCATTGCTCGATCAATTATAAATTCTGGCCTTCCATACTTCATTTCTAGCGTTCGCATAATTACTTCTGGACTGGAGGCGGTGAATAACTGCGAAAGTACAGTTTCTCGTGCTTCCCCTCGTAGGCTGTTTCGTAGACGCAGAAGATTTTCCGTCGGAGAGAATTTGAAGAGTCTCGTAGAATCTTCCATAGCGGCTTTATATGGTAGCCACTCTGCGACGGCTCCCGTAAAGATAGGTAGTTCTGCTGTCTGACGCGGCAGCGGCCTAGACGTAATCATTTTTTCCAATGCGTCAGCTAGTCGTTGAATGCCCTGGTACTTGGCGTTTTCCCCCCGTTGCTCTTTAACGGGGGGGTGAGCCTCTTGTGGCTCTTCCCTGAATTTCGGTGCTGATGGTCGTTGTTCTTCTATGCTTCTATCGACCCAGTCCCGTACTCTTTCATTGCATATGCTGGATTTGTACTCTGATTCGGCTTCTATCGCTGTCACTTCGGCGGCTAGTCGTGCCTTGATGAGTTTCTCTCTGATGCGCAGTCGCTTTTCTTCTAGCTCCGCGAGTTCCTTTTCTGCCTCGTATTGCGCCATCTTCATTCTTGCATCAGCGCTTTTTCTCGACGTGTTAGTGTGAATGCTCAACGCCGGTGACGTAGGTCTTCGTATTGGTGATGCGGCTTCACGTCTCATTGGAGTGCTAACTGGTTGTGCAGGCGGCCCCATAATGGACGTCCCTATTGACGCCTCTGGCGCGGTCTCTCTCGCTGCTCGTGGCGGAGAGTACTCCAATCTTCTCCCTTGGGGAATACTTCCTGCTACAGTTGACGGCGATTGCGGCGAGTCTTCATAAATGCGGTGCAGTGACGGTGCAAGCACACTCTTAGTGCCTACTGGTAACTCCGGCTCGCTGTATCCAGATTCGGAGCGAACACGGCTTCTCGTGTTCATAGCGACCGGCGTATCCAATCCGACGCGCTGCAGTCCTTACTCGAGTAGCGCAGATTCGCCTCTGAATCTGCCGTAGAGTAGATTCGCTTCTGAATCGCCCGCAGTACAGATTCGCTTCTGAATCCGTCGTGGAGTGCCAAATCTTCAGAATCCGGCTCGAAGGACCAAATTGTAGAGTGTAGATTGTAGCGTCTCAATAAAAACTTCGTAGTTCGCTCTTCAATCTTATTTATTGATGTATGCCAAATACCCAACATGATCAACAATGCATTAGGCGTGCTTAAGTACTATTAAGATTCTTACATTAGCAGGGTATGGTAGTCAGCGGTACCGGCCTCTCCACCAATCACGTGCGAGCCACTTTTGCACACGGCACCACTCTGCATCTCTTTCTTTCCTATAGCGCTGTCTCTTTCTTACATCTATTGACATTGCGTATATTTAGAGTGGGATAACAATACATGCCTATCTTATTCTAACTTATTTTATGTATTGACGCCGTCGTCCGTAACAGTAGTAAAATGGGTATAAAGCTGATTTTTGCAAAATTGAATTTTTAATGCCATAATTATTAAATACAGATATCTTACAATGGATGTTGGTTTTTCTAAACCAATGATATGTCGTATGTTACAAGCCGTCATTCCATTTGAGTGGTAAAATGTACCAAAGAAATATACATGCATACATACTTGAAAAACATTACCCTCCTTCTGACGGGTTCGGCTAAAAATGACTTACATAATAAACTTAATTTTATAAAAAAAAAAACAAAAAAAAAACGATTTGTCAAATTTTACAATCCGTCAAGCATTTGGGATGTAGAAAATGCCAAAGATATGAACATACATATGTACATATATAGATATATTGTATGTACGCTAAAGGAACCCTTTTTCTGATGCAGACGGCTAAAAACAACTCACATAATAACTTTATTATATAATCACTTTATTAAACTCAAACAAAAGCCAATGGCAACCAAAATGCCTAATAAAGAATATCAATTCAGAAACAATTTTCCTTCAACAAAGCTGCAACAATAAAACTCAGGAACTTGGCGAAGTCTAAAATGAACTGGAAGTCATTACAAGCGTTGTGGAACTGTTGATCAGCCAGATCAATGGAGTTGCGTTGAATGGCGATGTTCCCGAAAATAAGGCTTCAGTTTAATCAAAAAGCTATTCAGTAGAACTTTGGAAAACGGGTATAAGTTAGATTTATGTAAAATTATATTTTTATGCCAAAACTATTAAAAAAAAGGATATCTTAAGATACGTCTCCGTTTTCCTAAAAATATAATGTATGTGTAATATGTCACGTGGTACAATCCGTCAAACCATTTGGGCTGTAGAATGTATCAAAGAAATTGACATAATAACGTACATAAATCATTATATACTCAAAAAACATAACCATCCTTCTGTCGTAGCTCAAAACGACTTACATAAAAACTATTACATATTTTTTTCCTAATAATATGTCATATATTGCAATCCCTCTGCCCGTTCGGGCTGTATAATATGCCAAAGATATTGACACACGTACAGACAAACATACACCTGAACCTTTGTCCATCTGAAGAATTGAAATAATATAGAATTATACAAATTTTATCATTAATTAAACCTAAACCCAATGCCAATGGCAACCAAAATACCCAATAAAGAATATCAATTCAGAACAATTTTCCTTCAACAAAGCTGCAACAATAAAACTCGGAAACTTGGCGAAGTCGAAAATGAACTGGAAGTCATTACAAGCGTTGCGAAACTGTTGAACAGCCAGATCAATGGAGTTGCGTTGAATGGCGATGTTCCCGAAAATAAGGCTTCAGTTTAATCAAAAGGCTATTCAGTAGAACTTTGGAAAACGGGTATAAGTTTGATTTATATGAAATTAATTCGCATATTTTTTTAAGAAAAAAGATATCTTATGGAACATCTCTGTTTTAGTTTAGATATCCGTATTTCTAACACAAAGATATACTAGATTAAAGGTGTACGTGAACGAGTGTAGTTTGACCGGGGAGGTACCACCGCCACACCTATTTCTAACGTATAGTATTCCTTGCGCTTCGTTGGAAGCCATCCTAGTCCTCGAGAGTAGCTACGCATCTGTGATTGACTTCAGATAAAACGTTCTATATGAAGTTGCTTACAAAGATCCATGGGCGGCAGTGACCACTTACCATCAGGTGAACTGCATGCTCGTTTGCTACTTCATTATTATAAAAAAAAAAAACCAATACACCACTCTGTAGATATCCCTTTTTTAACCGACTTCCCAAAGGAAAGAGGTTATCTATTCGTCACGTATATTTCTTTTTTTTTTTTATGTATGTTCGGGCGAAATGGCCAGAAATCGTTTACCTACCGACACGATTCATACGACATTGTATGCGGCTAGTTTCACAGGCAGTCCCATATTGAGGAAAATGAAAACCTTCCGGCAGTTTTCCCGGAAAATTGGAAAATGTCGGTTTCTTAAAATCTTGAATAACTTTGGTGTTTCTGAACCGATTTCGGTTTTCTTTCTTTCATTTGATAGGAAATTTCATCACGCAACTTTTTCTCTTGGACATGGGTATGCTGTGATGCTTAACTCTTTGAGTTATGGGGTGGAAACCACCACCACTCCTCGAGTTTTTTAGATAATTTGTGATAACTCGACTTCTGCCGAATCGATTCTTATGAAACTTGAAATATGTATTATATATCCATGTTTATATAGGTTGACAAAAAATTTGACCTTCAACTCCTCAATCCTGATGATGCAGGGTTACAGCTATCCTAAACTATAACATTAGCTATTTGGTGCTTACATATATGTAATAAGACTACTAAGCAGAAACATGTAATGAAAAATTTGACCTTCAACTCCTCAATCCTGATGATGCAGGGGTGCTTCAAGCCTAAACCATAGGGGTTAGCCATTTGGTGCTTATGAGTTTGTAATAACAATACTAAGCACAGACACATGATAAAAAAATGATCTTCAACTCCTCAACCCTGATGATGCAGGGTGCTGCCAGCCCAAACCGTAGGAGATGGCCATTTGGTGCTTACGGATATATAATAAGATAGCAAGGCAAAGATGTACGATGACAAATGTGACCTTCAACTCCTCAACCCTGATGATGCGGGGGTACTGCAAGCTTAAACCATAAACGTTAGACATTTGTTGCTCACGGATTTGTAATAACATTGCTAAGCAAAGGTATACGACGAAAAATTGGACCTTCAACTCCTCAATCCTGATGATGCAGGGGTATTGACCGCGCTCACCATATTTCGCTGGATCTCGACGAAACTATATGTGTCTTATATGAGCGCCGACTTTGGGACTATGTACTAACTACTGTGTTTGCTCTAAACCAACATGTAATTAAATTATTTTTTACTTTTATGTGGCATGGAAGTCGGTTGTATTTTTTGTTTAAATTTTTTTTTTCTTACACAGAGATTTACCTACATAGCAATCTATAAAAATCTGTTTCTCTAACAAGCGCATCACCCAATCTCTTTTTAAAAAAACTAAATTCTATCAATAGATACTCGTTTTGTACAATTATGATGTAATAAATCAATTTAGTCAAAATCATACTTACACCCTTTTCACTAGCGGCACAGAACTGAGTTCCCAATTCGTGGAGCAGCGGAGTGGACAGCAGTTAATTCAAGTAAGCGTAAGCGTAACTTACGCTTACTTGAATTAACTGCTGTCTTTTACGAATCTGATATCAATTTTTTCGTCCGATTGAATCAGATAGAGGGTAGAATAGAATAGAAAACTCTTTATTGCACACTCGCTGTCGTTTCGAGTTCCCTGAGTCCTCTTTGTAACGCCGAGGACGACCACCGGGGGGGGTTTTAGTGCGGTAAAAATCCCACATAACCCTGCGTCGCTCCCACGGCGTCGGGTACCTTTTGAAGGTTTCCCCCTCGACAGCAAAAAAACAAAAAAAACTCTTCCAGACAACCTATGCATGGAAAAAGAGAACAGGAATAAGAAAGTGGGAAGTGTGAGTGAATTAATATTTCACGAGCGTATACATGGCTGAGTGTATGTACGTAAGCATTTTTGTTTGTATGAACTAGTGATGTAACGAATGCCATCATTTGCACATTTGCGAATGCGAATGCGATTTTTTTTCAGTTTTTGGTATATGAGGCTGGAGGATCTAGATATGACCAAGCTATTTCCTTTTTTGATTTAAATTTGGATAAATGGAAATTGATAAAGGATAATTGACAGGATGAGTGAGTTTAGGCTAAAGTCCACCGCGCTGGCCAAGTGCGAATTGGTGGACTTCACACACCTTCGAGAACTTTTTCTTTAAAGAACTCTCGGGTTTGTAGACTTCCTCACGACGTTTTTCTTCACCGAAAGGCACAGATATTTAATTTTGAATACGCACATAATTTTAGAAAATCAGTGCGTGCCTGGATTTAAACCTTGGACTTCCCGATCGAGAGGCAAAGTTTCAACCATTAGGCTATCACTGCTCTACCATTAGGCTATCATTATCTTGCGTTACGTACAGTTTATCTCCTCGTGCACCCATTATTAGCCTGTTGGGCACAGATCTTCTCTTAGAATGAGAGAAATGTATGCGATTGTTCACCAAACTGGCCAAGTACGAATTAGTAGTTTCACATATCTTTGAGAACTTTTTAAGAACTCTCAGACTTAATGATTCTTTACTATGGTTCTTAAAGTAAAGCAATTAATTTCTAATATGCACATTTTTATAGACAAATCAGGTGCAGACCTGGCTGAGATTTGAACCTTAGACCTATGGATTGCTAGTTTATTTAATTTATTTAATAATTTATTTCAGACAATATAAACAAAGATACATGCGTATAATTGAATACAGAGGTCCATATCATATATACCTTACAGACAAACATATATATTAATATATACTTATAACTAAGTCACGCATGCTTCACGTTTAATGCTGAGTTTTTGCATTAAACTATTATTCACAGCTTATCTACACTCAAGTATTGTCTATTTGAGCAAAATATCTAGCTCAGATAATATTAAAAGTAAATGAACGTCAAATGAACAAAGCAGTAGAATAAGCTGGAATCGGTATCAATACAATACTTCGACCGTTGAATAGCAGTTATCGAAAATGAGGCACGGATTCAAAATCGGAATAGCACAGAATTTCACAATTCCAGGCTTATGTTTCGAAATTATCAACGCATATAACAATAGGCAAATCTAATTTTAATTGTGGTGATGAAAATCATAGGAACCCAAGTTTTGCGTAGAATTTAACCGTAACACATATATGTGAAAATGGGTGTAAATCTGATTTTATAGCCAAATAGTTAGTACGCTATTGCATGGCTTTTATTGCGGGCTTTGACGCGGCGACCGAATCAAAATATTTCGTAACGATAAAACCTAACACCCCTCATTCCGTCTACCATGTAGCGCGGCCGAGCGTTTGATGAACGTTACATACACGTATGATACGAAGTACATACGTGTATGTAACAGTACATACGTACAGTACGAAGCTCGCACTAGCTGCTCGGAAATCGGACGAATATGTAAACAGCTGTTTGTGAGAAAGTATATAGTAAGAAAATAAATGCCACATAAATAAATAAATAATTATTATTGCATACGTTGACAACAAATGCTATGCAATAGCTTTACCGAATGCCGTACAATTTTTTGATACTAAGTCATTTAATTGTTACTTTATCTAAAATTAAAACGTAATAATAATCAATAAAGTTGCTTATAAATAATAAAAATGTGTGCGTGTGCTAGCGTACACTCGTAAGAAGTGAAACTTCTTTATGACGTTATTTTTCAAAAAATAATTTACTATATGCAACTTTACAGAAATTGGTTAAATAAAGTTAAATTAGATAATGTTTAATAAAAGGCTTTTATTAAACTTTATCTAATAATCTAATCTATAATAATCTATCTAATATCACGCGTGGTAGGGATAAGAAAAAGATGGCGCGTAACGAAAAAATGTTACACTAATTTTTTTTCCAACCCCGATAAAGAAGTTTCACTTCAAAAAATCCTTACGTACGTATATTCAACGTATGTCGATGTGTGTAACGTATAAAGTTCTAACTGAAATGAATATTTATCTCCGGTTGGCAAGTAAAATAAAACTTGAGCAAGCGTGCGGTACCGAGTTAGTAATAACAAGTTACAAGTTTGAAAACGTTTCAAGAGAAAATGTCATTATTTGAAGAGAACATGTTAACATTAACTGTACGAAGGTGGTAGAATCAGTGCAGCTCGACCGGGAAAGTACCACCGCCACACCTTTTTCTAGCGTGAAGCATTTCTTGCGTTTCGATAGAAGGGTGTGGTTGCCGGCTAACTTTTATTTCCAAGCAGCTCGTCTCGATCCGAGCGAGCTTCGTACTGTCCTACCATATACATGCACGTTAAACGAACGCTCGGCCGTGCTGTATGGTAGGCGGAGTGGAGGGTGTTAGGTCTTTTTCGTTACGGAATTTCTTGATTCGGTCACCACGCTCAAAGCCCGCAATAAAAGCTATTCATTAGCTTAAAAACCCGACTGCTTAAAGTTAAAAGGGCAAAAGTTACTATTACAGTTATTGTATGGTGTATGTATCGTTTTTTTTTCTGTCTTACTCTGACATCTGACAAATGAATGAATTTTTTTTACACGAATGCGTCAGAAAGAGGGTAACATTCTAGTATATTTATTTACGAGCCAATGTATTTATGTTATGCTTTCAGATCTACAGACTAATCCGCTAGATGGATTTTAATGTATGACTAGCGGACCCGGCGAACTTCGTTCCGCCTAAAAGTCATAAACCTAAAATTATTAGTGTTCTTCCACCATATTGTACATATATTATACATAAAAACCTTCCCTTTGAATCACTTTATTAAAAAAACTTAGTTAAAATCTGTAGCGTAGTTTTAAAGATCTAGCGACTTCGTTTTATACTATGTAGTGATATTTATGAAACGTTGGTCCAGTGTAAAAATAAATCTTTTTTAATCCGATTGAAGAGAGAGAGATAGCAAGAGAGCATGCCGTCCACCTGGTGGTAATTGGTTATTGACGCCAACAGACATCTTTATTATTTTTTTTTATATCTGATACTGGCGATGAAGCAGACGGGCTACCTGATGGAAAGTAGTCACCGTCGCCTATGGACATTTGCAACACCAGTATAACTTCTTATAGAACAGGAGTTCTATCCGAAGTCATTTACAGATATGTTGCTACTTCAAAGGATTAAATTCAACAACTCTTATGAAAGTGAGTCGGCATTGTCGGCACTTCCTTCAATCGAAACCCCAGAACTGCTTCACGCAAAAATAGGTGTGGCGGTACCTTCATCGAAGTGCACTGGTTCTACCACTTCGCAAATGTTTGCCACGGGCCGTGTCTGAGACGTTAAATATGAATATTTTGCAGGTGGTAGAACCAGATTAGTCCGAGCGGGGAAGTACCACCGCTACACCTATTTCCAGCGTAAAGCAATTTTTGCGTTTCGATGGAAGGGTGTGGTTTCCAGCACACTTTTATATGAGGCGACCATCATAGCCCTCGGGAGCTGCAATGCATCTGTGATTGAGTTCAGATAGAACCCATGTTCTAATTGATGTTGCTTAGGTGGCAGCGACCACTTACCATCAGGTGGACTGCATGCTCGTTTGCTGCTTTAATTATATAAAAAAAGTATATTTTACGATAGACATAAAAAAGGTCTTAAGTTATAAATTATTAATAAACATTAGTTTTATTAAGATTAAAAATAAGTTTATGAAGATACCGTTAAAGAAATATCGCATTACGTAAACGTCTATCCTATTAATATTTTCGAAAGACAAAGGCGGTAAATAGACGAGGATAAAGTTAGTAAAAATATGGCGTAATCCATTTACTACATAGAATCAATTACGGCACGAGATACGGCGTGTCCACACTTTACTACAAATTTTATCTATATATTAATACGTGAAGCAAAATTTCGGGATCCGTTGTTAAGAAACTTGCCGCGGACGCAAATTTACAAAACATACTAACCTTACTTCATACTAATATTATAAAGACGAAAGTTTGTGAGTGTGTATGTTTGTTACTTCTTCAAGTCTAAACGGCTGCAGCGATTTTCATAAAATTAGGTAGGGAGTTAGTTGACACTCTGGATTAACATATAGGCTACTTTTTACCACGGGAAAATATCTTAATTCCCACGGGACAATCGATACATCGATTTATATTCGACAATCGATACATCATTTTAACACGGGCGAAGCTGTGGGGTTTAGCTAGTAATGCATAAAACATCCATAAATTTTAGTTGATCTAAAAACAAATTAGACACTCTACCGTGCATTTGACACAACACATTTATCAAACGAAATAAAACATTCAATGTCCTTGTCAAAATCTTCGTTATTGCTTTTAAATGCAGCTTAATCAATCAAACCTTTTCATATGGGTCAATCAATGGGTGTATTTAAAATAAACCGAAAATAAAAAAATGAACTTGACAAATATTCGTGCTGCTTTGAAAAATATCAAGTTTAGTTTTTGAGTTGAATTACGGTCGAATTTCGACCATCGGGATAGACGACTAGTTGTAGTTTCCATAAGAAACTTGAAACAACTTACAAAGATATGCCTTAGAAGTAAAACAACTTGTAAGAATATGGCGTAAGTTATAGCAAGAAGTTGAATGTTTATACAATTTAGATGAGCTTACAAGAATACGCTTTAGTGAATATGTACTGGAAATATTTTTTCTGAACAATTCAGGGCAAGTTATAGTCAATATAATTGTTATTTTTTTATCCGACTTCCAAAAAGGAGGAGGTATTCAATTCGTCTGTATTTTTTTTTTTTTTATATTTGTTATCTCATTTCTCCGGACTGGGTGAACCGATTTAGATGATTTTTTTTTATTTGAAAGGTAGTGCGTGTCATAGGGTCCCATTTTTTTTTAGTATTTTTTTGACTAGGGCATCCATAAGAAAAACACATAAGTCTTAAATTTGCATTTTCAATGTACGCGATAAATGTATGAATAACTCAATATCCCGCCAACCGATTTTGATGATTCTTTTTTTATTAGAAAGGATGTACTCCAGGGGTAGTCTGATAAGAGTTTGATAAGGTTCTAATCATAGGATCTTCAACTTTTTGGAGCAAAATAATAAAATTAGTGATAGTCGGCCGAACCTTAGCTGGAGAAGTCCAATTGAGTAAAATATAGAATAAAATTACCTATGTAGGTATTTACTATGAAAAATTTGACCTTCAACTCTTCAATCCTGATGATGCAGGGGTACTGCTAGCCTGAACTATAAAAGTTGGTCGTTTGATGTTTGCGAATATATAATGAAATTGTTAAGCAAATTCATGGGACAAAAATTTGACCTTCAACTCCTCAACCCTGATGATGCAGGGGTACTTAAAGCCAAAACCATAGGAATAAGCCATTTGGTGCTTACGTATATGTTATAAGATTACTGAGCAAAAACATAAGATGAAAAATTTGACCTTCAACTCCTCAACCCTGATGATGGAGGGGTACTTCAATCCTAAACCATAGAAGTTGGCAATTTGGTGCTTACGGTTATGTAAAGAAAATACTAAGCAAAAATATAAAATCAAAAATTTGACCTTCAACTCCTCAACCCTGATGATGAAGGGGTACTTCAATCCTAAACCATAGGAGTTGGCAATTTGGTGCTTACGGTTATGTAAAAATAATACTAAGCAGAGGCACAAAATTAAAATTTTGACCTTCAACTCCTCGACCCTGATGATGAAGGGGTACTTCAATTCTGAACCATAGGAGTTGGCAATTTGGTGCTTACGGGTATGTAAAAATAATACCAAACAGAGGCACAAAATTAAAATTTTGACCTTCAACTCCTAAACCCTGATGATGCAGGGTACTGCAAGCCTGAGCCATTGAAGTTAGCCACCTGGTACTAACGTATATGTTATAAGATTACTAAGCAACAATATAAGATGAAAAATTTGACCTTCAACTCCTCAACCCTGATGATGGAGGGGTACTTCCAGAGGGGGCGCCCTGTTTGTATGAATTGTAAAAGTGTTTTATGTTTAATTTTTGTGAATATGTAGATGCACAAAGCAAACTTAGAGGCTTTATTTAAATACAAACATAA
This sequence comes from Spicauda simplicius, assembly GCA_949699795.1. Taxonomy (NCBI): domain Eukaryota; kingdom Metazoa; phylum Arthropoda; class Insecta; order Lepidoptera; family Hesperiidae; genus Spicauda; species Spicauda simplicius. The sequence continues at coordinate 1,921,671 of OX453078.1, read as the reverse complement.
AAATATAGTCACTAAAAAGTGTAAAATAAAAACTTTTTAACAAAAAATATCTACCGACTTCCATGTCACAAAAAAGTAAAAAATAATTTAAATATATTTTGGTCTAGAACATACTCAGTACTTAGTACATAGTTCTGAAGTCGGTGCTCATATAGGACGTAGTTACCGTCGTCCAGCGAAATATGTCGAGCACCGACTTCAGGACTATGTACTAAGTACTGAGTATGTTCTAGACCAAAATATATTTAAATTATTTTTTACTTTTTTGTGACATGGAAGTCGGTAGATATTTTTTGTTAAAAAGTTTTTATTTTAATTAAATATCTGGCTGATTACAAAGTGAAACTGAGTGCCTTCAGTTTCAGTTCATTGTTTTTAACTGTTAAGTTTCCTGTTTTTTATAATAATCTGATATATAAATATAAAATTTCCATGTCACAATGTTAATTACCGCACTGCTCCGAAACGGCTTGGCCTATTTTTACCAAATTTTATAAATGACCTATATAGTGATTGCAAGACATTGAAATTCGGCGTCCCTCAAGTCTTAGTGTTAGGTTCAACCATGATTCTTATTATTATAAATAACTTCTGTAACTTAGTGCTTCCCAATTGTGCAATATTTACCTGATTCTGATTGGCCTGAGACAGTTAAACACGCGAAATTCGCTCTAAATTCAGTGCTGAGATAGCTATCAAACAACCTTCTTACAATTAACCTAAACAAAACAGTTTTCCTGCCATTCTCTTCGCATTTTAAAACTTTACCTGCCCTTAACACGCTTATGCTCAAAGCTCACATTCACACACATACTTTCAACATAGCTGTAAAATTACTTGTTTTGGCTAAACATAAATATATTTTATTTTAAGGTTGATACATTTAATATTACATTCAAACGCTCAAATAATTGTTTTAACTGTTTTAACACAGTGCAACCGTTCATATGCATTTGTCGAAAACTGGTATCCACAACACAAGTTTAATCTTAAAATGGATACCAGGGATCAAAAATCATAATGTAAGTTTCATAAAACTGTGTTTACTGTTTTAAGTATCAAATGTACAACCTCTTTGAGAAATAAATGCATATGTTTGTGGCGACACCCTTAAATAACCATTATGGATGTTCCCATGTTACCAAATGCCCCGTCTTCCATCACGCCAAATTAACGAAACGAGAAAATGCGGAATATGAAAAATATTTACCCGAGAAATGAAAATAGTGATGCTAGCATATATTGAGGTACTTATAAGGCTAGAATGTTGATGTAGTAAATGTAATTAGAGTGGTGTATTTTTACATTTCACACTTTGATGTTGATAATTCAAAGCTAGTGTCAATCCCTCCATCCATCCCGTCCATCAGCCTTTCGATGTCCACTGCTGAACATAGGCCTCCCCTAAATGGCGCCACTCCAACCGGTCCTGTGCCCTCTGAATCCAACGGTTTCCCGGTCTTCTTCAGGTCATCGGTCCATCTGGTAGGGGGGCGAACTGTACTCCTTTTGCCTAAACGTGGTCGCCACTCGATAACCTTTCTTCCCCATCGGTTATCGGTCCTACGAGCGATGTGGCCGGCCCATTGCCACTTCAGCCTGCTAATTTTTAGCGTCAATGTGAAAATGTAATTTTAAACTTCTTCTACTTATTTTTTTTTATTTAGAAAGGATATACCTATCTAAAAGTATATTATCAATCAGTGTTTCTAACTTGGGCAGTTTAACTTCTTAATCAAAGGTGGTAGAACCAGTGTAGTTCGACCGGCGAAGTACCACCCCCACACGTATTACTAGCGTGAAGCATTTCTTGCGTTTCGATAGAAGGGTGTGGTTGCCGGCATACTTTCACATGAGGCGACCATCATAGTCCTCGGGAGTAGCAACCCATCTGTGATTGACGTCAGATGGAACCCTGTTCTGTATGAAGTTGATTACAGATGTCCATGGGCGGCAGTGATCACTTACCATCAGGTTGACTGCATCGTTTGCTACTTCGGTCAGATAAAAAAAGAAAAAAAAGTTTTTTTTTCTTTTTAGGGATATATTAGGAGCTATAATTTATCCAATAGTTTTATGTGAATATAATTAACAATTACAGTATGGTAATTACCTTCGTTTTATTCGTCGTCCAATTGCAAAATAAGATTTTTTGTGACAGTATTTAAACGTGGAACATATTTTTTATCACGGCTTACAAATTTTTGGTTTGCATACAAAATTTAGGTTTATTTAAATTGTTTTAGGGGGAGTTTTAATAGTTGTCAACACCGTTGTCACTTATAATAGCAAGCGTATATATGTATGTACTTATCATCCATCCATCCATCAGCCTTTGAAAGTCCACTGCTGGACAAAGGCCTCCCCTAATTAGCGCCACTTCGACCGGTCCTGAGCCATCTGAATCCAGTGGTTGCCCGCCGTCTTCTTCAGGTCGTCAGTCCACCTGGTCGATGGCCTGCACTCCTTTTACCCACACGTGGTCTCCATTCGAGGACTCTTCTACCTAAAATAACTAACTGTACTTATACATACATATAATATATACATTATATAAATTATACATGCATTCACGTATCTAAGTATGTACGTGTTTGTATTTGTGTGTCTGTTTGTGAGTGTGTGTTTGTTTGTGCGTATAAGTGCAAAACTATGGAAGTAAAAACATATACTTTTTATACTCATTTGATTTTTCAAAACAAACATTTATTTCTGAATGTGTATGTAATTCAAGACTCATTATTTCTGTCCTCTAACTACAGAAGTTTCAACCATTTCCAGATTTACGTCCATATAAAATAAAACTAAGTTAATTTCCGTAGAGAATTAATGTGTCGGTCGCTAAACGGAACACGGCGATAAGGTTCTACGGGAAATATGTGGCGTGGTCGTTTAATTAATGTCGCCCTGTTTTGTTTCAATTCGAATTTCCGCCTTGACATAACTCAAATGGAGCTTTACTTTATTCGGCTTAGAACCTTCATGATTTTATTAATTTAAATTTCTAATTATGTTTTAATTATGATGTCAGAACTTTTTTTATGTGATTGAAGTAGTAATTTTATAGTTAATTTAAATATGTTTTATGCATTATTTAAAAAAAAAAATAACGCGGCGTAATTTTTAACTACATTAATTATAACCGTGCGTACTTTCATACTTCTCCATCCGCGCCAAGTATCTTAAAAAGGGATCACAAGTTTTTGCTTCACTTGTTAATATATAGATATCTTGCGATTTTTTACATATAAATCTTATATAGTTTGGTTCTAGTACTATACAAATAACGCGCCATTTTAAAAAACTTTGGTCCTTCGAGCCGGATACACAGCTTACCCAAAGAGCACTTGACACAAAAACTGAGCAACACATTTTAACGAGCTCTTTTCTGGTTAAACTAAAACGTATAATAAAATATTTATATATATTAGTTTAATTTAAATGTGTTATTTAAACCTCTTCAGCTTCGCGTTTCAAAAGTCCTCAGAAGGCGCGATGCATACAAATTTTATGAAGTTTCTTTAGTTTTAATTAATAATTAATAAGACATACTAAAATAACTTGCTTAAGACATGTATTTGAACTTTTTGAAGTTGGCTTTTAACTTAGTTTCGTATACCTTAAGTTGAGAAATCATAAGTAGGAGAATTTCTTGTATACATTACAGAAATGTTTAATTAGTTCGTCTAGAAACATTATTTTAGTCTATGATTAAATTCAAAATAGCTGATGATTATATTTGAAATACAACCTTCGTCTCCATGTACTACACCCTTCAACCACAGTAGTGCTTAATACTGTTGATTTTAGGAAAGTCTGTGGTTGCTGGCTTACTTTTATATGAGGTATCTTAGTCCTCGGGAGTAGAAAGGCATCTGTCATTGACTTTAGATATAAAACCTTTGTTCTATATGAGGTTGCTTGCCGATGTCCATGGGCGGCATTTGCCAAATACCTTTGAAGGTGGTAGAATCAGTATAGTTCGATCGGGGAAGTACCACCGACACACTAGCGTGAAGCATTTCTTGCGTTTAGATGGGTGTGGTTGCCGACACACTTTTATATGAGGCGACCATCATAGTCTTCAGGAGTAGAAACGCATCTGTGATTGACTTCAGATAGAACCCATGTTCTGTATAAAGTTGACTACAGATGTCCATGAACGACAGTGACCACTTACCATCAGGTTCTTGCTACTTCAGTCAGATAAAAAAAAACATCCAGTGGATTTATGTTCCTTTGCTACATCAATCTAATAAAAAAGAGTTAACACAATCGTTTCGACTAGTTTTAAATATCTTCAAAAAAATCGCATCACGAGTATCCGGTACATATCAAAATGAGTTTGCTAATTAATCAATTTCTATCTTTTGCAGGTACATTGTACGCGACAGCGATGTCGGTGGAGGGGCATAGATGCCTGTGCATAGTTGTGCTACTCATTCACACTGTCATCGGGGCTGGTGAAGGTAAGACTGACTTTGTATCTCCCTCCGCTGGGCACGAGTCTCTCCTCCTAAGAAGAAAGTTCTTTTTTTTATCTTTTGTTTTTGAGGGGGAAACCTTCAAAAGGTACCCGACGCCGTGGGAGCGACGCAGGGTTATGTGGAATTTTTACCGCACTAAAACCCCCCCGGTGGCCGTCCTCGGCGCTGAAAAGGAGGACTCCGGGATCTCGAAACGACTTCAACCGGAATCCTCCGAGCGCGTTGCCCCATCGGGCTCCTCCCAGATGGGCGGCTGGACCCACCGCTCCGTCTAGTCTTTACGACGGTATGCGACCACACATACCGCCGTCCTTCCCGGGATTGCCTGACCGAACGGTTCGAGCTCCCACTCTAGCCGTCTGCAACCCCGGAAGCCCCTTTTAGTCGCCTCTTACGACATCCAGGGGATGCCGTAGCCCTATTCTGATTCCGGAACTACAGGGCGTAAGAAGAAAGGTCTAGAGTTTACAACTTCGCTATGCAAATGCATTGGTAGTTAAAGAATACTATGTTATATATAGATAGAGCAGTGGTAGCCTAATGGTTGAAGCTTGCCCTCTCGTTCGGGAGGTCCGAGTTCAAACCCAGGCACGCAAAATTCACTCACAAAAAGGAAATAGATGAACTAAAAAAGTAATACTGTTTACTTTAAATGTAAACAAGTCGTTTGTAAATAAAAGTCGGGCCACAAAAACAAGCTTTTCATTATGCCCGAGTCTCATTTCTGAATAAATGCATCTGGTATTATATAGAAACAATATTGGAACGATTTATTGAATTTTATGTCTGTAACAATAATTAAATAGTCAAGGCTGTAATATCTTAATGGTTGAAACTCGGCCTTTCAGTCAAGGGTCCGAGGTTCAAATCCACCACAGCCACGCACCACTGATTTTATTAAAATTATGTTATTAGAAATTAATTATCTTAAATAAGTCCTCAAAGTTTCACAAAGTCTATCAATTAATACTTAGACAGCGCAGTGGTCTGGAGCCTGAACCTTTCAAACCCATTCTGAGAGAAGACCCATGCCCAGCAGCGTGACTAATGTAATCATGATAAGTGACATGATAAGGGTCGATTATCCTACGCTATAATTCTTCGTGTCCTAGATTTTATGGATGGGACGAATACAAACAAATACGAGATCCAGAGTACATGTATTTAACACGAGTTACGTTGTGAAAGGTACGTTTTTATCATTCCACAGTATTTCCAACATAACACACGGTGTATAAATAAACAAAAAGGCTTTTACCATAAACCTTTTTCAATTAATTTCGCAAACAAGAACAACTTTAAAACGGGGTAACATGAAAACGTCGCGTTTCCATTACATGCATAAGGTCAGTATCGCATAAAAATCAACACTCGAGTCCACAGTAAATAAACTCGGGTCATAATAAAAAGCACTCAAAACCCGAGTCGCATTCCCGCAACGCAAAAATCATTTAACAAACGTGTGCTTACGCCGCAAAATCCAACGCATTTCAACTTGTGGGTAGAAACAAAAACACTGTTTGCTATACTCGACGTAACTGAATCCAGGTTGTGTGAAAAACCTCCAGCTACACGTGTTCCCGTTTAAACACAGGGTTCACATTATGCTATGAACTATATCATCGCTTTGGTTTTGACTTTTGTCCTACTGCTGGAAATCTCCCGAAGTGAAGATGTAGGTCATAATCCATCATACACCTATTTTTAGTTTGAATCAGTTTGAGTTTCTATCAGAGGGTGTGATATGGGGCAAGGAATAAAATGAGCCGGCGTTTTAGTTCTCACTACTTACGAGACGACAACCTTAGTCCTAGAGAATAACGTCTTGTAAGTAAGAGATAATGGAGATGTATTCCATCTAATCGTATGTGGTCACTGACACCTATGGACTATAAGCAACTTTAGACGATTCTAAATGATGTTGCTGGCAGTATTGCATTACAGAGACAGTGACAATTAACCATCAGGTGGAATGCATCTGAAGTTAATTACAAGATGCGTTGTAACTCCTACTGATTTATGCGGTCGTCCCACATAAAAGGTAGCCGACAATCACACCCTTCCACTAACACCAAAGAAACGCCTCACGTTGTTAGACAGCGCGGTGGTGATACCACTAAGTTCCTTACTGGTTATACCACCTAAAAGCGTACGAGAAGCTTATTAGCTTATTTTGTTTCGTGACAATATTTGAAGCTACATGTAAATTGATACCTGAAAATATAAATGTATGTCGTACTTAATATGCAAATAATGTTTGTTTAGACCTCGTTACTAGTAGGCAGTCGAACAAATCCAAACATGAGATCCCAAGTGGCAGGATTTTGAGTGAGTTTCAAAGAAACGTAGCTGCAAATGTTCTAATTGAGTTTCCTCGTGGCTTGTTTGCGCTGCGGGTTTTTCGTTACAACATTCGAATGGCATTTGAATGGTTTTTTGAAAGGCTGTATTTTCATTGAGTCGTAAAATATCTTTTCATGTTTCGTGTCATATTTTATTTTCATCGTTCTTCATTAACCTAATTTTGTTACTTTACTTAGCTTTCTCTGTTTTTTAGCCCGGAAAGGTTGTTGTTCATCAAGTTCAACTACTAATATAGGATACCTTTTTTGAGGCCATTTGAGGACATTATGGAGAACTTTCAACCAATTTTTTTATATATAGTAATAGCCACATAATATCATGTAGATGACTGCAACGAGCGTGCAGTCTATTTTTTTCTATCTAATTTAACTGCCGCCCATGGTACATTTGTAAGCAACTTCATATAGAATATGGGTTTTATCCGAAGTCAATCACAGATACGTTGCTAATCCCGAGAACTATGATGGTTACCTCATATAAAATTATATTTGAGCCACTGTCGATTTGTATATCTTATAAAACCGTTCTAAAATTAAATCTAAACTTAAGTCGGCCATTATATGCGTTGCTACTCTTAAGTACTAAGTTGGAACGCCGCGAGTAATTATTTCTCCCACGCCATTAAAATTACGTTACCCATCGTTGAAACACACACACGAACACACAAGTCCAAGCAAGTCAGCTTAATATACTTATAAGATAGTAACTTAAAACAGTAATTTTTATATTGGCTATCATAATATTTTTTAATTTCATCTCAGCTTTTTCTTGTCTCCTTCAAATTTGTAACATATGAATATCGTATTTTTTGGGTTTTTAATCAATGAACATCGTTAGTATTACGTAATAAGCACTGTTCGATTAAATTAGACCTCCAAATTAATCTCAACTGAATTAAATTTAGGCCTTAAAAGATAAAGTTACGACACAGTCTTCGTCGGTACGATAACACAGTCGCCTAGCAACATAATTATCTATCATGAACAAAGGTATACATTATTTACCTTACATTTGTGAAGCTTGGTCCATCTCGATAAATTGGACATAAGACAGGATTTTCGTGCGTATTTTCCTCGACAAAGAAATCGGTAATAGTAATTCGGTGGATATAAAAGAATCGAGAACTCATTAGAGCGCTCGGATTCGAACCGACTATTCATCGTTCCCATTGCCTCCTTTCTTCCGCTTAACCCAGTTGTGTATTTTCCTTATTACAGTTAGGCTTCTTATTGCCAGGCGTTTGATTCCCGGGGAAGTTAGTTTTATTCTCAATTACACGCGCCGCTGTTTTACCTGACTTTAAAAATTAAACTTGACATTTAGTCAATAATAGGACCTATAATTGTAAAAGATTAGTATTTTTTAATGAGTACTTCAATTAATTAGGGGCCGGAATGGTTAATAAATGCTACTAAATTCTAGGGCTTTATTTTCTTAAATCATTTTGAGCAGTGATAGCCTAATGGTTGAAACTTGCCCTCTCAATCGGGAGGTCCGAGGTTCAAACCCAGGCACGCACCACTAATTTATGTGCGTATTATATATTAATTATCACTGCTTTTCGGTGAAGGAAAACATCGTGAGGAAACCTACACACCCGAGAGTTCTTTATAAAAAAAAAAAAAGTTCTCGGAGGTGTGTGAAGTCCACCAATTCGCACTTGGCCAGCGCGGTGGACTATGGCCTAAACTCTCTCATTCTGAGAGAAGACCCGTGCCCAGCAGTGGGACAATAATGGGTTGACGACGATTTTTATTTCATAAATATTAGTATGATTTATAGTGTAGTGTGTAGTGTAAATATTGCTTGCCTCAGATATTGGGCAGAAAGAAAAAGAAGAAAAGTAGAAACTAAAAAAAAAGAGTATTAGAAAAACACGGATTTACAGACAAACAAAAATATTGATAATTGTTTTTTGTTAAAACCCCGCATTTTTTTTAAAATCATTTAGTAAAACCTGTATATCTGATATTACAAACACATGCTTCAATTTTATTAATTTGTATCCATCAATCAGCCCTTTGATGTCCATTGCTGTATACGTCCAGCATTGGCGCGCCATTTAGGGGAGGCCTAAGAGGCCTCTATATATAATAAAAATATGTATTATTAACACTTCGTGACCTATAGTCTTGGAAGTTCTCCATAATGTTCTCAAAAAGGTATCCTTTACAAATTAGTAGTTAAACTTGATGGACCACAATCTTTCCGGGCTGAAATCAGAGAAAGCTAAATAAGGTAACAAAATTAGGTTAATGAAGAACGATGAAAATAAAATATGACACGAAACATGAAAAGATATTTTACGACTCAATGAAAATACAGCCTTTCAAAAAACCATTCAAATGCCATTCGAATGTTGTAACGAAAAACCCGCAGCGCAAACAAGCCACGAGGAAACTCAATTAGAACATTTGCTGCTACGTTTCTTTGAAATTCGCTCAAAATCCTGCCACTTGGGATCTGATGTTGGGACTTGTTGGACTGCCTACTAGTAACGAGCTCTTAACTAGAAAATTATTTTTATAGTAAGAACAACATAAATTTATATTTTCAAGTGTCAATTTTACATGTAGCTTCAAATATTGTCACGAAAGAAAACAAGTTAATAAGCTTGTCGTAAGTTTTTCAGGCAGTATAAACAGTATTATTGGAACTTGGTGGTATCACCACCGTGTTGGGACTTGTTTGACTGTCAACTAATAACGAGGTCTATGCAAATATGCAAATTAAGAACAGTATCTATTTGGGTTTCTCTTGCAGGAACAAAATGAATATAAAATAACTGATTTAGATTAGTAATAGTTAATTTACTTGTCCATAGGCATAAATATGGTCCCAAACAAATATAAAAAGCTTTTTGTAAGAGTTTCAGATTGTCGGATTGTTTTTTTTTCTGATTGAAGAAGCAAACGAGCGTGGGCTGCACGCTCGTTTGCAGATTGCATTGCATTGCTTGATTGTTTTGCAGTTTTGCATTGCTTGATCATACATTATCATTGCCGCTCATTTATTGTAAGCAAAATCCTCTAAAATAGTTTCAAGTTACTTATACACCATAAGCTCCAGTCACCACTTACAATCAGGTGCACTGAATCTGTATCATATATCAGTTACAATACGTAAGTCTCACAATACGTAACCTCGTAAGTAGTGAGTTACAATACGTAAGTCTCTGGGACTAAGGTTGTTACCTCGTAAGTAGGGAGAACTGAAACGCAGGCTTATTTAATTCCTCACTACATATCATACCCTTTCACAGAAACTCAAACTGATGTATCATGGATTATGACCTACATTTTCACTTCGCAAGATTTTATCCAGCAGTAGGACAAAAGTCAAACGTAAAGCGATGATATAGTTCATAGCATAATGTGAACCCTGCGTTTAAACGAGAACTAGTGTAGCTGGAGGTTTTTCACACAACCTGGATTCACTTACGCCGAGTGCAAACAGTGTTTTTGTTTCTACCCACAAGTTGAAATACGTTGAATTTTGCGGCGTAAGCACACGTTTGTTAAATGATTTTTGCTTTGCGGGAATGCGACTCGGGTTTTGAGTGCTTTTTATTATGACCCGAGTTATTTACTGTGGACTCGAGTTATGTTGATTTTTATGCGATACTGACCTTATGCGTGTAATGTAAACGCGACGTTTTCATGTCAGCCTGTTTTAAACGTTGTTCTTGTTTGCGAAATTAATTGAAAATGGTTTATGGTAAAAGCCTTTTTATTTATTTATACACCGTATGTTGTGTTGGAAATTCTGCAGAATGATAAAAACGTACCTTTTACAACGTAACTCGTTTTAAATGTACTCTGGATTTCGTTTTTTTTTGTATACGTCCCATCCATAAAATCTACGACACGAAGAATTATAGCGTAGGATAATAGACTTTTATCATGTCACTTATTATGATAACATTTGTCACATTGCTGAGCATGGATCTTCACTCAGAATGAGGTTGAAAGTTTCAGGTCATAGTCCACTGCGCTATCTAAGTGTAAATTAGTAAATCTTTTGAGGACTTTTTTAAGATAATTAATTTCTAATAACATAATTTAAATAAAATCAGTGGTGCGTGGCTGTGGTGGATTTGAACCTCGAGCCCTTGACTGAAAGGCCGAGTTTCAACCATTAAGCTATTACAGCCTTTACTATTTAATTATTGTTACTCGTATACAATTCAATAAATCGTTCCAATATTATTTCTATATTACATCAGATATATTTATTCAGAAATGAGACTCGGGCACTATGAAAAGCTTTTTTTTGTGGCCCGACTGTTATTTACAAACGACTTGAGTTGAGTATATTTAATTTTACTAAGCAATTATTACTTATTTCTATCAAACGTAAATACGGTGATTTTTCGTTCGTTAACTTAAATATTGTGTGTTAATTTGGAAACGTATTCTTAAAAAAATTGAGACAAACTAAACCTGAGTATTTTTTTTTAAAAAGTTGCTTGTAACACTATAGTGGCTAAAACAGAAGTAGTAAAAGTACACTTTAATCTGTGTTCTAAGTTTAAATAAATAGAACTAATACATAGACCCGCATAGGTTGTTTGAAGTCTAGTTCAAATACTGGTGCCTTAAAGTTACTAAGCTCTATTTTTAAACTAAAAACTAACAAAATCAGCGCCAATGCAGTCTGCACAACATTATATGTGTTAAAAATCTTATTGGTTCGACTCCTAAGGAGGGACACTAATGGGTGTGATAAGGGAGTCATAATTAGCCAAGACATTCCATCTTGGTTCTCAAAGATTATCTCTTCAAAAAAGTTCTCGGAGGTGTGTGAAGTCCACCAATTCGTACTTGGCCAGCACGGTGGACTATGGCCTAAAACTCCCTCACTCTGAGAGAAGACTCGCACCGAGCAGTGAGACAATAATGAGTTGGCACTCTCAGAGATAAGAACTGTGACTAACTACTGACTACTTACCATCAGATTTTTATGAGCCTGTCTGGCTCATCTCACCCATATAAACTACTCTCGGGTCCAATAATTTAACAGACATTACAATTTGTTTGTTTGTTGCTGTACGTGTGAGATTCATGGCCAGGCCAATAAGGTCATGATAAATATATATAAATACTTTATAACAAAATTCAATTCAATTTAATTAAATCGTTATTTAATTCAATTTAATTGAATTTTATTACAATTTCATTAAATTAATTGACCTGAAGAGGACTGCGGGAAACCGTTGGATTCAGAAGGCGCAGGACCGGTTGGAGTGTAGTCATTTAGGGGAGGTCTATGTCCAGCAGTGGACCTCAAATGGCTGATGGAAGGACGGATGGACGGAAATTAATTCAATTTGATTTCAATTCAATTGAATTTTAATTCAATTTGGTTTTCATTCTATTAAATCTACGACTTCTTCTTCGTCTTCTTAGCCGTTATGTCTCGTATATAAACGTACAAGTACAATATTATCTTCTTCCAAAAAATATTTCTTGGAATATTTAACCAAAATTTTAACAAACCAAAACAATCCACACGAATTAAATTTAACGCTCAAACATTTCATATCCAAATACATGATGCATGGGTATTTGCCCAACATTGACAAACCGCTAAAAACATCGTTTTTCGTTACGCGCAAAAAGGTAGCAACCACATCATAAAGCTCCCGACACGGAAGCTCGAGTCCATTGTAAATAAAGCTCGGGTAATAATAAAAAGCCCTCTGCATGCCAACGGTCTCACTACGAACGAGAAGCGAGTAATAAACGAAAGCGATAAAGCGAAAAGATGTAACTAGTCACTTAATATTTGCGCTTTATCGTTTTCGTTTTCTTTTCTACAAGGTTTCTTAGATAGAGATTGGAAAGATAAAGATAATTTGATATATTTCTCAAGTAAAAGTAATAAGTTCATTAACAAAAGGTTTGGTTTGCACTAGTTGACCCGGCGAACTTCGTTCCGCCTAAAAGTCAAAAATCTAAAATTATCAGTGTCCCTCCACTATATCATGCACGTACTATACATAAAAACCTTTCTTCTGAATCACTCTATCTCTTAAAAAACTGCATTAAAATCCGTAGTGTACTTTTAAATATCTAAGTATGCATAGGGACAGACAGCGGGAAGCGCCTTTGTTTTTTACTATGTATTGATAATAAAATGTAAATCTGTTTGGAAAGGTACAAGATAAACGCCAATTTGTATCTAAAGTTGTCAGACACAGAGGCTTTCAACAAGATATAATATCCTCTGATAGCAAGGACAAGGACTTTGATATGATGTCTAAAAGAAGGAAAAACTATAAAATTAGTCACTTAGGACGAGTTTATTATGTCCTCCAAAACAAACATTGTCCTGTTTTTCGCTCATCATTTAAAAGTACATTGCGAGCTATTATCGAAAACGAAAAATAAAGCGTGCAATGAACATTGCAATGTATTTGCAAAAAAGAACAGGAGACAGTTTGTCGCTCAAATAACTCCTGGCATACCTGACGTTAGATCAAAAAGTATTTTTTAGCATAGTTAGTAAGTTTTTATTCAGGAATAGTCACGTCCTCTCAATCTGCGAATCCAGCACGTTTTGAAAGTTTTTCATGGCATTTTTTTCCTCTAAGATTGACATAGCAAATAAGCAGGATGTCCACCTGATGGTAAGTGGTAACTGCCGCCCAAGGACATTTGTAAGCCACAAAAAGAATAAGGGTTATGTCTGAAGTCAATCACAGATCCGTTGCTACTCCCAAGGACACCATAGATGTCTCATATAAATGTCAGCAATCATACTCATCTACCGAAACTCAAGTACTACTTGACGCTAGAAATTGTTGTTTCACTTCCCTTGACAAACCATATTGGTTCTACTATCACAAAATCGTCCACCAACTCGCACTTGGCCCACACGGTGGACTATGGCTTAAAACTCTCTCATTCTGAGACGACCCGTGCCCAGCAGTGAGACAATAATGGGTTGACGATCATAAAATAGTTTATAGCTTCTCGCCGACAACACCACACTGTGACAAGCGGCTCCTCGAACCGCATTCCCACAAAGCAAGCATTTCATTTAACAAATACCAGAAGTGTGCTTATGTAAAGTTCAGCGCTTTGTCCAACTTGCGGGATGAAAGATAAAAGCACAGTATTCAACCCTGCAAATGAGTAAATGAGTACAGGTCGTGTGAAAAACCTTGTACGAGGGCTCAAAAGAAATTTGAGCGGGCATTTCAGATGGTTTGAATTAAAAATGTAGCTGCGGGTATGAAGTTTATTCTGCTGTTTTATGAAATAAAAAGTTGCAAAGTAATTGAAGGTGGTGGAAGCATGACCGCGTTTTGGTCTGAACGCCTTGGAGCAACGAAGGAATGGAGAACTCTCACCAAATATTTTTTGATATGATGTGATAAGTTAATTTTAATCGGGTTTCTCGATAAATAATATTTTGAAACCAGGTAGATTCTTTTAGCGTTTAACAAGCGTTTAAATATAATTGAAAACAATAATTTAATAATTTATGCCTCTTTAAGATTAAATAAAAGTTGCAGATAAAGTTAAATATTCAATTATATACAAACATCTTATAACCACGATCATGCAATCCCGGGAAGAACGGTGGTATGTGTGGCGCATACCATCGTAAAGACTAAAATGAGCGGTGGGCCCAGCCACACACTTGGGAGGAGCCCGATGGGGCAACACTCTCAGAGGATTCCGGTTGCGTTCTTTTGGATCACGGAGTCCCCTTTGTAGCGCTGAGGAAGACCACCGGGGGGTTTTAGTGCGGAAAAAACACCACATAACCCTGCGACGCTCCCTCGTCTTTGGGTACCTTTTGAATTTTCCCCCCTCGAGAACAAAACTTATATTAAAAAATAATTGTATAAAACAAGTAATTAGAACAAAAAGTAGGCATAGTAAGCCTTCGGTAATTAAATTCCTTTTTAACCTACTTTAATTAATTTTAGTGCTTTAAAAAATATTTTTAATAAAACAAAATTTTCCACTAATTAACCAAGTGATACTAAGGTTTTTGGAAACCGTAGAAGTGTCATTTATTTCGTATTTCGTTTATAATTTTCTGAATACCTCTAGTGTACCGTAAAACCCTAATTGAACGGAGGTTGTCTGAAAACCCCGTAACAAAAAGTTGGGGTTGAAAAGAAAAGTACCTCAAAATAATTTCTTGAATAGATTTCTCGCGGCTTTTATACTTCTCGCTATTTTGTTTAAAGCTTATTTATGAGGTTTTGTTAATTTTACACGAATACTGTAAAAAAATTTGAAAAAGAGCAGTGATAGCCTAATGGCTGAAACTTGCCCTCTCGATCGGGAGGTCCGAGGTTCAAACCAAGGCACGCACCAATGATTTATGTGCGTATTAGAAATTAATTATCACTGCTTTTCGGTGAAGGAAAACATCGTGAGGAAACCTACACACCCGAGAGTTCTTAAAAAAAAAAAAAGTTCTCGGAGGTGTGTGAAGTCTACCAATTCGCACTTGGCCAGCGCGGTGGACTAAACTCTCTCATTCTGGGAGAAGACCCGTGCCCAGCAGTGGGCCACTAATGGGTTGATGAGAGAATTGTATCCCTGCTAAACTTTTTTTAAAACCTTGAATTATCAAACGAGCACGCAGACCTGATAGTAAGTGATCACATCAAAATATAACTAATTTTATATTATGTATTTTTCAGATGTCCATAGAAGACAGTGGCTTCTTACTAACAACACTCTTACTTACTTAATTTTTACAGGTGGTAGGACAAGTGAACCGCTCGATCGGTTCAACCCAGGCAGGTTTGAACCGATCGAGCGGGCAAGTTTCAACCATTAGGCTCACTGCTCTCAGATACAATTACAAGATGAAAATAGTATGACATTAGTGCCAACGAAAGGTGCCTTTAAACTTTACGTAATATTGTCTCGAGTCTGTAATATGTTTTATTAGCCTTCTCTCGTTACGCCCTTACGGAGCACGTAAGCTCCTAATTTCATATAATTTACGCACCCCAATTATTTTGTAATTATACACGCAATTATAAATAAACCGTGATAATTAACTACACCCTGTTTTAATAAGATCCGATGGGAAAACCGTATCGGAAACTCATTAGCTTTGGAAAATCTATGAGAGAAATTTTCAAATATCTTTCCCAGTCCAATGGTATTAAAGAGGTTTGTTTTTAATTTCGTTTAAACTGGATTAAGCTTTTAAGATAAAAATTTGCAATTATTTTAATGACTGCTTTTTCCCGACCGCCTGAGGAAGGTAGTGTTTTACAAGCGTATGCATGTTTGTTTGTGTACCTATGTCCGTTAGTATGCCACAACCATACATAAATCATTATAGACACATCATTGGAATCTACTCAGTTTGTAGAGTGAAGTAAACTATATATTTTTAATTAATGGGACTGCGATTAGAGGGGGAATAGAAGAAATACCCCCCCCCCCCGGTTGAGCCGCCCCCACCACCGTTACACCTATTTCAAGCGTGAAACAATTCTTGAGTTTCGGTAGAACGATGTGGTTAACCGTTCACTTTTATGTGAGGTGACCGTCTCAATTCTCGGGAGTAGCAACTCATCTGTGATTGCTTTAGATAGAACTTTTGTTCTGCGTGAATTTGCTTTCATGCCCATCGGCGGCAGTTAATAAATCTAAAATTATCAGTGTTCCTCCACTATATTATACATGTATTATACATAAAAACTTTCGTATTGAATCGCTTAATCTATTAAAAAAAACTGCTTTAAAATCCGTAGCGTAAGATCTAAGCATACATAGGGACAGACAGCGACTTTGTTTTATACTATGTAGTAAAGTAACAAACTTCTCATAAGCTATAGCATTTATAACATTACTATCAATAAGATAAGTAAGTCATGCTTTTCTGACCCGCATAGCGGAGCGGCAACCATACCGGTCTGACGCGCAGTGGGTTCTGAGTTCAATCCTTGGCTAGACAAGTATATGAGATGAATTTAGATTCTTCTTCTGGGTCTGGGTGTTTATGTATTCGTCTTTGTGTGTATCCATGGCACCTATCATACAGAAGATAATCCTAGCGTAGAGCTATTTGTGTAGAAAGCGTTTATTTAGCTGTTATTCACTTGAGCTAATATTAAATTTAAAACTCACATTTACCTCTATTTATTCTGCGGATAGACTTTCGTATTTATCTAGTTTTCGTGTACAAATTGGATCTGGCGTATCGTTGAATGTTTGGTAACGTTAAATATTTATAGGCTTCGCTTTTAGAATACATATACAAAATTTACACATGTGTTTTAAAGCAATTGGAGCAATAAATGATCTTAACTACAATCTATTTGATACTATTTGATATGTTACGTTTTCAGTAAGTTAAAAAAAAAAAAAAAATCTTCATTTGAGTATACTAAATTAACTGAATTAATTTATCTCTCGTAACCCATTATTGTCCCACAGAAAGAGAGAGTTTTAAGCCATAGTCCACCGCGCTGGCCAATTGCAAAGCAGACTTCACACACCTCCGAGGACTTTTTTTAAAGAACTTTCGGGTGTGTAAGTTTCCTCGCGATGTTTTCCGTCGCCAAAAAGCAGTGACAATTAATTTCTAATACGCACGTAATTTTAGAGAAATTAGTGGAGCGTGCTGGGTTTGAACTTTGGACCCCAGGACTCCCCGATCGGGAGATCGAGAGGGCAAGTTTCAATCACTTGCCCTCTCGATCACCATTAGGCTATCACTGCTCTGAATTACTTTATATATCGTAGTACACCTCTGATAAGAATGTCTTCCTTATCCCACCCTTTAGAGCAAAATACAGCCACGATCAACACTGCTATTATTTAGCAGAAGTATGTATAGAGTTCGAAATTACATTAACTCCAGAGTCAATCCACAAAAAGTTCTACCATCCTGAAAAATCGACTAGTTATGTTGCCGTTAGTGTCCAACTGATTCTTCGGCTTTGGCTTCGGCCAAAATGAGCCGAAGCATTGACCGAAGGTGAGGGTTTCTAGCCACCGTCAAAATTGAACAAACGGGAACAAACTGGAGATTCAGTAATGGACTTGCTTTAAAAGTTGCAAAAAACGCTTTCTACACTCATAGCCCAACAGTAGGATTTTCTCCTGTGTCGTGGGTGCCATGGACATACAAAGACGAATACACAAACAGCCAGACTCAGAATAGGAATCTAAACTCATCATTCAGATACCTGTCTGGCCGGGAATCGAACCCACGACCCACTGCGTGTCAGACTGGTATGATAACGCGCAAAGTAATTGTAATCAACTGTTCTGCTCTCATGATTTTTAAACCTTCGGCTTAAGCTTCTGCTTCGGTCGATAACCGAAACATCGGCATCGGCTTGGGTTCCAGTCAAAAATCGGCCTTTGTTCGGATACTAGTGACCATAAGATATTAATCCAGTTTCTTTTTCCAGGACCATCCCCTCCACCGCTACCGCAGTCCACGACCGTGCAAGTGGAACAGAACGAGCTCACCGTCTCTTTCCCTCCCCTGGAAGACCTGTACAGCATCACGCCGGAGAAACACTTCGGCACTGAAAATAATACCGTGGTGACGTCACAAACTGGTTCCACCGCGCTCTTGCCCTGCATCATTAGGAATATTGGAGATGGAATCGTGAGTATTGTATGGTAGATTACTTGCACGAGGCATTACAACTTATTGGATTGCATATTTAACTTACTAATGTTTATTTATCTGACTGAAGTAGCAAACGAGCTTGCAGTCCACCTGATGGTAAGTGGTCACTGCCGCCCATGGACATCTGTAATCACATACAGAACATGGATTCCATCTGAAGTCAATTACATATGCGTTGATACTCTCGAGGACTATGATGGTCACCTCGTGATAAAGGGTGCTTTATGATGATATATATGATGATCTCATATGATGCTATCATCCAGGAGCATGATATGTCATCACATATCATCATCATAAGCTGGCAACCGAACCCTTTTATTTGAAATACAAGAACCGGTCCAGGCCAGAAATAGGTGTGTCTGTGGAACCTGCCCGGTCAAACCGTACTTGTCCCAAAACTCAAAGCGCGATTGCAAGCCATTGCTAATGGCTACTTATTAACGTGCATTTCATGCTTGTTTACTACCTGTAGCTGATTTATGGGTCAAATTATTGTATACTACGAATTGCCGCGGCTTTACTCGCATGGATCACGTCTACTATGATAATAAGTATCGTTCTCATTTATATAACAATCTAAGTGTGTAATAATGTTTCCATTGACAAAGTGCCGACCGGTGAAGTACCAACGTCACACCTATTTTTAGCGTGAAACATATCTTGCGTTTCGATGTAACGGGGTGTTGCCAGCACGGCAAACACACCCTTCCATCGACTTTTATTTAAGGCGAGCATCTTAGTCCTCGGGAGTAGCAACGCATCTATGATTGACTTCAGATAGTACCCTGTTCTACTTGAAGTTATTTACAAATGTCCATGTGATCACTTACCATCAGGTGGACTGTATGCTCGTTTGCTATTTCAATCAGATAAAAAAAGTTTACATACAGACAAGTTTGTAGCCTCATCGCGGTATCGGATAGCAACATCGCAAGTTGCTTGGCATGGATCGTGTCCTGATTAGCTGTTGTGCGTTGATTGACATACAAGAGCGCTGTGTGAATAGAGATCGTAATCGTCAATGTCGATGTTTTACAACTAATTTTGTTGCTTTCGTCTTTTTATTGCTTTAAGCGTCACTGCGAGATGAATACGGTGCGCCTTAAAAGTGTCGGTTTGAAGATCTAAAGCTTGAGGAACACTAATTTCTTCGACACTGTATATAACACCGCCACACCTACTTTCGTCTCGTAAAAGTAATGTCGAATGCTGCTGTGTTTTGGTTGGAAGATTGTTATTAAAGTGTCATAGTTATCTTAGTCTTTAGGGCATGAAAGACTAAACGATCTCAGATAGGACACTGAGTGTATGTGAAGTTGGTTACAAATTTATAAGCGGAAGTGGCCATACGGACAAATTTATAGGCTCATCGCTGGTTAGAAAAGTAGTATTAAGGTGTCATAGTTATCCAAGACTTCCCAACTTAGTCTTTAGGGTATCAAAGATTAAGCGATCTCACACATGACTTTGAGCCGATTTGGCGTTTATTACAAATAACGGTGGCTATACAGATAAATTTACACTCATCACAGTATCCGATCAATCAAATAAAAAAAGAAGTTTTCATACAGACAAGTTTGTAGCCTCATCGCGGTATCAAATTGCAACATCGCATGTTGATTGGCCCGGATCATGTCCTGATTGGCTGTTGTGCGTTGATTGACACAGAAGCGCGCTGTGTGATCTGTGTGATTCGTCAATGTCGATGTTTTATAACTAAATTTGTTACTTTTACCTGTTTCTATTGCTATACGTAATGTCTTTGCGTGTATAGTTCACTGCGCGCCACATAAATTTCAGAGAACTAATGGTTTGGGGATACAACCCGTTATTGTCCCACTACTGGGCACGGGACTTCTCTCAGAATGAGAGAGTTTTAGGACATAATCTAACGCGCTGGTCAAGTGCGAATTGGTGGTATTCACACACCTCCGAGAACTTTTTTAAAGAACCATCCTTTCGATGACATGATGAAAAGACCATCCTGATCGAACCACGATGTTTTCCTTCACCGAAAAGCAGTGATAATTAATTTCTAATACACACATATATCAGTGGTGCGCGCCTGGTTGTGAACCTTGGACCTCCCGATTGGGGCAAGTTTCAAGAATTAGGCAATCACTGCTCTAATTGTTTGACTATGTAGGAACCACTGCTACACCTGTGATTAAAGTCCTATTTTTGGATTTTTATCATTTACCAAAAAAACCAAGGCAGGCATCTTCTATAATAATTCCATTGCTGGGTGCAGGTTTTCTCTCAGAATGAGTTTTAGACCATAGTATACCGCGATAGCTGAATGCAAATTGGTAAACTTCATGCACTAAACTAAAACTCTCAGGCGTGTAGGCTTTCTCTTGATGGTTTTCTTCACCATAAAGCGATAATTACACCCGTAATCACAAACAACACTATGAGGCCTCATAGTGTTCGCTAATGCATAGGGTGATTCAGACTATTTCATAGACAATACTTAAGCGAAATCCAACGCTATGCATTTGTCTAAATCGACGTATAAGTAAGTAGCTGTCGAGCTATTTCATGGAACGCATAGCGTCGTTTAAGGTACACACACTACACTAACTGTATCTTTACGCACCGAATTTTGAACTCTATGTTATTTACATAAAGGATGCGGGTAGATAGGTTAATCTATCACTAGTGCTTGTCGAGGGTTCCTCCCTGCCACCGCAGTTTTGCCGTGACCACGATCTATGCAACTGGGTCAAAATATCGGCAAAAATAATTCGAGAAAAATTCAAAAACCGCTTATCGTGAGTAATCGTTAAATATTAAAATAAAAATCGTCGAATATTAAAAAAATGTATCAATTCCGCGATAATATTAGTCTAAAATCATAGAAAGTATTGTTCTTGAATACGGGTGTTAATTTCTAAAACGCACACCAGAAAAATCAATGGAATCATTCGAACCTCGGGCCGTCGAAGCTAATTCAAACATCAGGTTTTAACTGTTCATAATCCGCATTGAGCCTTTAATTCCAAGCGTGCCAAAAAAAGTGACAATTTAAATTAAATGGTATTAACACAGTACTAGTATCTACAGTATTCTAACTTCTTACAAACGCACCAAACGCAAGTTGTACCTACGCGCCACGATTTCGGTATGCACTCGGTAATAAAGAAAGTCAAGTACAATACAGATGTATTAAAATACTTTAGGCGGTAGCCCTAACGCGAACTCTCGTCCAGCGCGTCTGTAAGTATAAAATTCAAGGACACGGCAGAGTTAGACTACTGTATGATATTAATACTGTGGTATTAATGTTTGTTGAAACATTTTATATTTCATCCGCTACTAAGCCGAAATATAAAATGTAATGAAATTACCGTCCCTTTGGGCAGAGAATTTATCTCTGTGGGCATCCTCTTTTATATCGCACATATTTACAGAAGACCTGTAAAGTACACTTTTAGAACTGTTTTAATGAAGGTACAAGTTTGAAGGTTTCTGTGACCTTGGTGTCACCTATAAATATATATGCTACCTTATTCCCGCGGCTTTGCCCGCTTCGGGCTTGTCTACGACGGTTTTTTTTATAACGAAGTAGCAAACGAGTATGCAGTCCACCTGATAGTAAGTGGTCACTGCCGCCCATGGACATTTGTAAGCAACTTCATATAGAACATGGGTTATATCTGAAGTCAATCACAGATGCGTTGCTACTCCCAAAGACTAACATGGTGGCCTCATATAAACGTGTGCCGGCAACCACACCCTTCCATCGAAACGCAAGAACTGATTCACGCTAGAACGCGTGGCAGTGACCACTTACCATCAGGTAGACTGCATGCTCGTTTGCTATTTCAATCATATAAAAAATGTGAAAGGCATCGGAGGCATGACACTCATTAACTTTTTTTAAATCTTACTTTAAATTAATGTTTTACAAAAGCTGGAAATTAACAAGCTGTGAACCGAAGCGGTCTCCATGCCGGACTTGCATACAGTGAGTTTCAAGTTCGATCCTGGGTCAGAAAGATACGGACGGCTAGAGTGGGAGCTCGAACCGTCCAACAAGCAACCCCGAGAAGGACGGCGGTATGTGTGGTTGCATCTGGCCGTAAGCACCGGATGGTGAAGGGGGATGGTACACGTCCCCCAAGAGATGAGCCCGTGAGGCGCTACTACAAGCGCTGAGGAAGGCCACCGAGGAGGTTTTACTTTACTTTAATATACTTTATTGTACCCAAAAAAACAGGAAATTTACAATGTTGATTACAGTTTAACATACAATAGGCGGTCTTATCGCTAAACAGCGATTTCTTCCAGACAACCTTAAGGTTCGGAGTTAAAAAGAATATGAACAGAAAGAAAAAGGTAGGGTGCAAAATTAAATAGAGATTAGTTTTAGTGGTTCAGAAAGATACATATCTGAATAGACTTCTGTTTCGGATGTGGGCGTTTTTGTATTCTTCTTTGTGTTTGTGCATAGCACCCACGATACAGAAGAAGTGTTAAATGCGCTTAACCATGTAATTTACATAGGTAAAACCCATTATTGTCCCACTGCTGGGCACGAGTCTTCTCTCAGAAAGAGAAAGTTTTAAGCCATAGCCCACCGCGCTAGCCAAGTGCGAATTGGTGAACTACACACACCTCTGAGACCTTTTTTTTTAAGAAAAGAAAATAGTGAAAAGCAGTGATATTTAATTTCTAATACGCACATAAATCAATGGTGCGTGCCTGGGTTTGAACCTCAGACCTCCCGATTTACAAGGCAAGTTTCAACCATTAGGCTATCACTGCTCTATAGATTTGTCTGATGGTTTATAGTAATTTACATAACCACAACAAAAATCAAAATTCATCAAATAACCGGGAATGAACCCGGAACTTACGTATAACTAATAGCCGCAAACTTACAAACATAAATAACCAGCTCACAAATTAATTCGGCAAACGAAAGTCAGAACTCGTGATGAAAACGCCTCTCATATTCGATTTAGGAGTGGAAAGTCGGTCGCATACAGAATATTTTACAGCGAACAAACTTTTTGGCGATTCACAACTGAAATAGTGCGTTGACTTTACGATCTCGGAAATCCAATGCTCGTAAAATAGACGGCTTTTTGACATTTTTTGGAACCTGAAAAGCACTTACTTTTAGTGTATTTTTCTGTCTGTCCGTCAAATGTAACTACCGCATGTTGGAAATGTTGCTAATAGGTAAAAAAAACGTTTTTTATTGAGCAGACGAACATGAAATCTTTTTGATAGTAAGTGGTCACTACTCAACAACGAAAACCCGACTAATGTTAAAAGAGATAATATGATATGATGTTTCAAAACCATGAAAAATATATATTTTCTGATTGACGTGAGTAGTAACTTAGATCTGATACGAGTATTGTATTAATCCTTACTAATATTATAAATGTAAAAGTGTGTTTGTTTGTTCATCTTTCACGTCACATAGCTATTATATAATATGGTTTATATGCTGTGAGATAGTTAGGAGGGCGGAGAGAGACGTAGGCTACTTTTTACCGCGCTCTCTCATTCCCATGAGAATATCGATGTTTTGTCAGTTGATACATGTTTAGTAGTTCCACACGTTGTTAATAGATGGCGTTAGTAAAATTCATTTGCAAGTTCTGCATCATGCTATTAAATGCTAATGTTAATTCCCTTTGACCGTGCGGATGAAGCCGCGTGTACGAGCTAATTTGTATCATAAATATTGTTTGGATTCTATTTATAAATAGGCTACTCAAAAGGTTAACACAGCCATAAATATTATACCTTCTCGGTGCTTCAGACATATGTTTCTTTATTTTAATGAAATGGATTCGTTTTTTTCGAACAATTTTCATTATTGCAATAATAACAGTAGCCGGAATTCTCTGAAATTATGTTGTTTCTTTTACATTATTTTCTGACTTCAAAAAAGGTTAAAAAATATTTATTCGTGCTATTTATTTATGAATTTGTTTATTGTTTGTTAGGTTCATTTTCAATACTTGAATACCAGATAGATAATCAAAGTGGCACAAGACTTTCAATCACCAATCCTTTTTGCCGATATTTCGACCCAGTTGCATGGATCGTGGTCACGGCCAAACTGCGGTAGCGGGGAGAAACTGCTATGGGAAGGTGGTAAGCCGTAGATTGAGGAAATACACTCCGAACTTAACGGTTCCGGCTTAGCTCCATACAGATTTGTCCTTTTTGTTAAAGCGACAAAGGTATAGTATAGGAGCATAGTAGGTGGTTGAATATCTAGGCTTTCGATCTAGGAGTTTAATAACTCTTAATTAATTGGAAATAGAAATCTTTGTTAGGATGTATGTGATATTACACATGTTATTTAACAATAATTGATCTATCGCTTTCGATTTAAGGGTTTAATAACTCTTAATTTTAGTAATTGTAAATACGAGCAGTGATAGCCTAATGGTTAAAACTTGCCCTCTCAATCGCGAGGTCCGAGGTTCAAACCCAGGCACGCACCACTGGTTTATGTGCGTATTATACATTAATTATCACTGCTTTTCGGTAAAGGAAAACATCGTGAGGAAACCTACACACCCGAGAGTTCTTAAAAAAAAATCTCGGAGGTGTGTGAAGTCCACCAATTCACACTTGGCCAACGCGGTGGACTATGGCCTAAACTCTCTCATTCCGAGAGAAGACCCGTGCCCAGCGGTGGGACAATAATGGGTTGACGACGAATTGTAAATACAATTTTTTGTTAGGATGTAAGTGCTATTACACATGCTATTTAACAATAATTGAGCTGAGCTGTGCTTGATTTAGTTTATTATTTAATTTAAATTTTTTTCTTATACTGTGTACTTTATGTTAATTATCTGTCCTACATTACATATTCCCTTTTTAACTTCACCCACACTTCCTACTTTTTAGTCCTGTTATTATTACCTATTCGATGCATTGGTTGTCTGGAAGAGATCGCTTCCTAGCAATAAGACCGCATATTGCATACAACTTGTCTTATTTGAACGTTATTGTTGTGTTCGTATATTTTTATAGTGTGCAATAAAAAGTATTCTATTCAATGTGCTTGTTACTGTTAAAAATTGTTGTTACTGCTAAAAACTGTTACACAGATTGTTTGTGACCTTTTTTTGTTCTCGAGAGGCAAAGTTTCAAAAGGCTCCCGACGCCATGAGAGCGACGCAGGGTTATGTGG
Organism: Spicauda simplicius; assembly: GCA_949699795.1. NCBI lineage: Eukaryota > Metazoa > Arthropoda > Insecta > Lepidoptera > Hesperiidae > Spicauda > Spicauda simplicius. The sequence goes on along the minus strand of OX453078.1, from coordinate 1,896,006 downwards.
GATTTTTACCGCACTAAAACCCCCCGGTGGCCGGACTCCGGGATCTCGAAACAACCGCAACCGGAATCCTCTAAGCGCATTCCCGATCGAGCGGGCGGCTGGGCCCACCGCTCCTTCTAGTCTTTACGACGGTATGCGACCACACATACCGCCGTCCTTCCCGGGATCACCTGACAGAATGGTTCGAGCTCCCACTCTAGCCGCCCGCTGCCCCGGAAGCCCCTTTTAGTCGCCTCTACGACAGGCAGGGGATGCCGTAGCCCTATTCTGATCCCGGAACTACAGGGACGAGCGTAACGTCTAGCAAATTAATAAAATAAACTTTAGTGAAAACTAAGAAAACATGCTTTTGTTTTTTTTATTATTACTGCATTATCATCGGTCCTTGATACGTGTGCAAATTAATCAGAATTCTAGAAACATACAACCGAAGCTAATAGAAAGCGTGTAAAAATTGTCGAATTTATTGTCATAGTCCTCGGGAGTAGCAAAGTATCTGTGATTGACTTCAGATGGAATCCATGTTCTGTATGAAGTTGATAACAGATTCATGAGCGGCAGTGACCACTTATCAACAGATGGACTGCATGCTCGTTTGCTACTTCAGTCAGATAAAAAATGTACTAGAGAATGACAAGCATGAATGTTACGTCTCTATAACAAACGCACGCTATGAAAAACAATAAAAATACTACTAGAAATGCGAACACATTATTATTTCAAAAAGGAATTTCTCATTACAATAAAAGGATACTCAACACGCGATATTTCGAAAAAAATATTTCCGCTAATACATCATGCTTATCAATTCCCGTAAGTAAACATTTGACGGAATTCCTAAAGTCTATTATGTAAAGAATAGTGATGTAACGATTTTTTTTTATAATAATGATATAGCAAACGAGAATGGAGTCCACCTGATGGTAAGTAGTCACTGCCGCCCGTTGACATCTGTAAGCAATTTCACATAGAACGTAGGTTCTATCTAGTGTAGTAAAAATTAGCGCTGAGCGTCGAGCGTCGAGCGTTGAGTCGGCGCTATTGAGCGTTCAAGGCTCGAGCGTTGAACGCTCAATAGCGCCAATATATCGAGAGTCGAGTTCGGCGCTATAATTGAGCTTTTTTATATAAACGCTCAAGCCACCGCTCGAGCGTTGTCGAAATGGCTCGAGTCTTGACTGGAGCGTTGCCAAGCTGCTCGAGCGTCGACTTGAGCACTTCTAAAGTGCTTGAGCGTTGACTCGAGCGTTATAGCGCCGACTCGAGCGTATTTATAACACTAGTTCTATCTGAAGTCAATCATAGATGCGTTGCTACTCTCGAGGACTAGGGTGGTCGCCTCATATAAAAGTGTGCCTCATATAAAAGTTTCGGAGGCATGTGAAGTCCACCAATTCGCACTTGCCCAGCGCGGTGGACAATGGCCTAAAACTCTGTCATTCCGTGAGAAGACCCGTTTCCAGGAGTGGAATGATAATGAGTGGACAGATGTCCATGGGCGGCAGTAACAGGTGGACTGCATGCTTGTTCGCTATAAAAATCACAAAAAAAACATTCGCGCGCGCATCACAAAAATTTCTTGCGAATGCGAATACAAATATCCAAATACATGCGAATATTCGCGTACGCGTCACATCACTAGTCCAGAATATATAACGAAGGCGTAATTAATTTGAAATGAGATCCAAACTTGCCGTTGCCAGGTACTAAGACCAGCTTAATTAAAGGCTAAGTATCCAAGTTATATTACTTTAACGTAACTTAATTTATTTGTAAGGTCTCACTCGGGTTTGGATCATTTAATGAGTTCGCAGTTTTAAACTTGTTTATGACAGATATTATGATATTCATTTTTTGATTAATCGTAACTTTGATATGGTTTCTATGTTATAAAGCGTTTGTGGCTTCAAACGATTAATTATCGCGAGAAAATTCGCGTTTGGCCAGGAAACACTCGGATGCGCTACACGATTAAATTTTGACCAAATTTCAACTACTTTTCTATAATTACCACGCTGTATTAGAAGGAGGGTAATGTCACAGTAGAAATATGAGGAACAGTATAGAAACTGCCTACAAATGTTCGAAAAGGGCACACTCACACTCAGACAACCACACGCATCGACGAGTCAGCTAACGCATCGCTTCAGTAACGGTGTCGCGTCAAGACAAGTGGTATTTGTTTACGCTATTTTTTTTTAAATGCTATATAATACAATGGCTCGTGTACGCTCCCGCCAAAATTTGTAAAAATTTACACCGTAATAACATGTTAAAGATCTAAAAAAATCAATGATCTACAAATAGTATCATATTAACTGTTTTCCGTATTTTAAACAATAATAATAACTATCGTCATTCTGAAATTAACCGACACCTTCTTATATTATTTGTAAACTGTGTAGATATTAAAATTTGATTGATTGATGATTACAGGACAGAAATCGCTAAAATAATAACTTAATAACATTACACATAAAATTAATAACAGTATTATTAAAAATAAATTATAAAGACCACCTTATTGCTTCAACAGAGTGTAGGTGATTATTTTATCATATAGGCTTAGTTTCCGTACTGTTCCATATTTGTACTGTGGTAATGTTTTTCTAGCGTATTTATGTTTGTGTGTACGTTTCGTTTAGCACGTTATTTAAAGCGACATTTGATGCCTTGACGTTATCGTTAAAGCATGAATATATTAGATCTTGTAAGGCTATGACACTTCGCTGCAAATTGTAGACACATTCGCTGCATAACTTTAACACTAACAGTATCAAGTGAATGTTCTTGGTTGGGTTTATTATGCTTCCCTGAAACAAGGCATGATGTTGTTTTCAATCATCATTACAATTTAAAGTTGTAGCCAAAAACGAAAAGGTATGCTCGTTAATTGCAATGTAAGGGCAAAAACAATAATAGTGCTTATTTTTAGGAAACATCATAAACTCATAATCCTTAGTATGTTTAGTATGAGTGTAGTTCGACCGGGGAAGTACCACTGCCACACCTACTTCTAGCGTGAAGCAGTTTTTACGTTTCAATAGAAGGGAAGGGTAGCTGGCACACTTTCACATGACGCGACAATCTTTGTCCTTGGAAGTAGCAACGCATCAGTGATTGACTTCAGATGGAACCAATGTTCTGTATCTAGTTGTTTACAGATGTCCAAGGGCGGCAGTTAACATCAGGTGGACTGCACGCTCGTTTACTACTGCAGTCAGATAAAAAATTGGCACACGTTTGTTTTAACGCTCATCGCTTTTAGCGCAGAGCGATTGACGGTTCATACGTTTGTTTTATGGCCCTCAAGTTAAAGTTACATTAATAAAACTGTTCATTAACACGTCGGGGTAAATACTATTGACAAAAATAGAAAACCACATTAATAACATTTATTATTTTTACCAGGTGGTAGAACCAGTATAGTTCGAACGGGAAGATACCACCGCAACACAATTTTTTAGCGTGAAACAATTCCTGCGTTTCGATGCAAGTGTGTGGTTACCGGCTCGTTATTTTAAATGGCGACCATCTTAATCCTTGGAAGTAGCAAGGCATTTGTGATTGACTTCAGATAGAACCCCTGTTTAATATCAAGTCTCTTATTGTATTACCATAAGGTACTTCATACTAAACAAGTCTAACGGTGGGATTTACAACTTAGGTTCCATCAGGTTGTCCCTGTAGATCCAGGACCAGAATAGGGCTACGGCATGCTCTGGTTGTCGTAAGAGGCGACTAAAAGGGGCTTCCGGGGGTTACGGGCGGTAAGAGTGGCAGCTCTGACCGTCCAGCCAAGTGATCACGGGAAGGACGATGGCATGTGTAGCCGCATGTCGTCATAAACACCAAGAGGTGACCATCAATTAGTCATCGGGGAAGGGCCCGAAAGGGGCATTGCGCTTGGAGATTCCGGTTGTGTTCAGTTGGAGATCTCAGAGTCTCTTTGTTGTTTGAGCACTGAGGACGGCCACCGGGGGGGGGGGGGAGGGGGATTTAGTGGGGTAAAATCCCACATAACTCGGAGTTGCTCTCACGGCGGCGTGTGCCTTTTGAAGGTTACTCCCTCGAACACTCTCACTCTAACAAAAAAAAAGTATCACTACTGAAGACTCGTTGGCTTCTAAGTTCTAAAAATAAATTCGCATAATTACTATCAGAATTAGTAACCACAAAATATCGCGTATTATAATTCTAGTCACGTAAGCCGGGAGTCGGGACTAAGATAATAAAAGTGATAGTAATAGTTTGTACATAATTAAGGTCGCAGCTCATTAGAGCCACCCGGCTCCAACCCGCACTGCCTCGTGCGGTTAGTATTTATATGGACTTGTTCGTACAAGTCACAAGCTATTCAGCTCATTACATTTTTTTTATATAATTCAAGTAGCAAACAAGCTTGCAGTCCACCTGATGATAAGTGGTCACTGCCGCCCATGGACATCTGTAAGCAACTTCAAACAGAACATAGGTTCTATTTAAAGTTAATCAAAGATGCGTTACTACTTCCGGGGAATATGATAGTCCCCTCATATAATAGTGTGCCGGCAACCACACCCTTCCATTGAAACGCAAGAAATACTTCACGCTAGAAATAGGTGTGGCGGTGGTAGGTACTTCCCCGGTCGAACTTGCACTGTTTCTACTACCTACTAAAACATATGTCAACAACTTAATTTTATGAATCGTCTCTCAGAATAAGAGAGTCTTAGACTATCACAGTCAATCACAAATGCGTTGCTACTCCTGATGACTAAGATGGTGGCCTGAAATAAAATTGGACTGACAACCTACTCTCGAAAAACATTACCTTTGTTTTGATAAAAACGGATAAACGACAAATTATATTTTTTACGAATTTGGAAAGGTAAAAAAATTGCGTTTGTGCTTACTGCTTAAAAACGATTACCTTCAAGTTTACTTGATGTTGTTAAAGCAGTTGGGTTTTCTGTCTTTATGATTTACATAAACCTTTACGTAGAACCAGTGTAGTTCGACCGGGGAAGTACCACCGCCACACCTATTTCTAGCGTGAAGCAGTTCTTGCGTTTCGATAGAAGGGTGTGGTTGCCGGCACACTTTCACATGAGGCGACCATCATAGTCCTAGGGAGTAGCGACGCATCTGTGATTGACTTCAGATGGAACCCATGTTCTGTATGAAGTTGATTACAGATGTCCATGGGCGGCAGTGATCACTTACCATCAGGTAGACTGCATGCTCGTTTGCTACTTCAGTCAAATAAAAAAAAAAATACGTAATTTGAGAAATTCAAGGGTTGTATGACAAAATAGTTCCACGAAAGTGTTACATTGTGGTCTCTTTACTAGCTTACATTTGATACACATATCGTTATAGCAATTAACATTCACCCCTTCCTCTATTTTTCTCGATTTAAAGGCGATATATTTCAAATATTATACAGCCAAAATCCACACATACAAACATATATACGACCCGCGTGGCGGAGCAGTTACCATACATACCGGTCTGACGCGCAGTGGGTCCCGGGTTCGATTCCCGGCCAGACAGGTATCTAAATGATAAGTTTAGATTTATGTTCTGGGTGTTTGTGTGTGTCCATGACACAGGAAAATATCCTAGTGTGTGTAAGTATAAGATATATATGTATATACGTATATACATATATATCTGCGCTCGAAAAACGGGTAACGTCTTTCCCTTTGACACATTAAGGTAAAAACACAATACATTCCAAAATCTGGAAAGGTCAAAAATTGACGTTTTTTGATTTATATTATGTAAACCAAGTAGCGATGTTTGCGTATGAGATATGGGTTTATTAAAGAGTCCTCATCCCTTATCGTTAAAACACATTCCAGACCTGCCCAATAATTCGGCTTCTCCAATTAATTTGGAACTATTTCTAAAACTATTAACCTAGTTACTCAATATTCCCTTATTTCATTAAACTAAGCATTTCACTACGCAAATCAGCGTCCTATACCCAAGTTATTTGACCCTATCCTAATGAGTCCAAATGACTCATGTACTTTGAACCTAATTACCGTTGTGCCAAATACATCAATAGGGCTTAAAGCATTAATGATCTGTTACTTACAAAAGGGATATTAGGAAAAACAACCCGTACTTATAAAGCCTTTAAGCACCAGCAAGGTACCGAATTGAACTCTAGTTCAACTAAGTAGAGTGTAGATTTTGCTGTGTTGAGTTAATTACCTGTGTTAATTACTGTATGCCCTTATTTTACACCTCAGAAATTACGGTTCCCGCTGGAAAGGTTAAGTGGGACTTTGTTGCTCGGTTTAACTTGCAATTGGCGTTATAAATCTTTGATGTTTTCCGTTTCAGAAACAGATATTTTGTGCGCAATGTCTTTTACTTTTTAACCGACTTCCCTTTTACTTTTTTTTTACTTTTCTGTCTATAACTTAGGTTGTTGCTTTTGAAACATTTATCTTGAATCATTTTGAAACTCATTTTGTATCATCATTTATTGCAGCCGTTTGTTGTCAGTCTTGATTTATCTCTGATTGATTGTTGTCTGTTGGATGGTAGGAAAAGACATCATAGTCAATCATAGAAGCGTTGCTACTCTGGAGGACTAGACGGTCGCCTTAACAACGTGTGCCGGCAGCCACACCCTTTCATCGAAACGCAAGAAATGTTTCACGCTAGAAATAGGCGGTGGTCCTTCCTCGCTCGAACTACACTGGTTCTACCAACTGTAAAATAATAGTATACAATGAAAATAATTACTTGGCTTTAGACAAAATTGCTGATTCCTGCATTAACGCCCGGTTTCATTTAGATAATAGATTTATATAGATAATCAGGAAGTCACGCCTTGCTTCAGAAGCCTTTGTATTAAGAATCCACAAGTTCTTTTACAAAAGATCTAATTCATTACACCTTGTCTCTTTCACATCAATTTCATTACATACCCGCATATCAACTCTATGTCCTTTGGACTCATTAATATAATTGAGCGTCATAGAAATAGAGTAAACAAAATGTACACTTAATCATTATAATACTTAACGGGTACTCACGATATACGTTTTATGAATTCTTGTTGCATGGATTGCAAACAAGTTTGGCCGTGACCACGATCCATGCAACTGGGTCGAAATATCGACAAAAAGAATTATATAAGAATTCATAAACCGCATACCGTAAGTACCCGTTAAGTATTATAATGTATCAATTCCGCGATAATACTAGTCTAAAATTATATCGTCGTCAACCCATTACTGTCCCACTGCTGGGCACGGGTCTTCTCTCGGAATGAGAGAGCTTAGGCCATAGTCCACCGCGCTGGCCAAGTGCGAATTGGTGGACTCAGTCTAAAATCATATACTTAATCATTATTTTGTAAAACGTACTCACGATGCCTGATATTACAGAAGAATATATGTAGTTACTTTTGTATGTTGTGATATGGAACGCCTTTTCTAATGTCGAAGGAGAAAAACGAAACTGAAAATATTAAATGTATTTAAATTAGACAAGTATTTTAAAAAATGGAATATTTTTCAGTTATTTCTAGTTATTTTGAACAAACTCATTAGACCCGATATCCACCAAAGCAGAGAAGAGAGGAGACGAGAGGAGATGTACTGCAAAGCTGGCAGGTTATTTCCACCGAAGCGGAGAGGAGAAGTGTAGCGGAGAGGAGATGTGAGCTTTGTATAGCAGAGATGTGACGTGAACTGTGAGAGATAGACACCAGTCAACTTCTGTCTACGAAAGGAAGACATCATGTCTTTAGAAAAGTGATATCTGACTTTACTTAAGGAAGAGGAATTAGAAGTTGAAGAAACACAATTAGTTCTTCGTCCACCTGCCGCTCCGCTAGGCCGCCCGACTAGACACTTCTCCGCTCTGCCGCGCCGCTTGCTCGCTAAGCGCACAAAATTGTATAGAAAAATGAAACGTCTCCTTTCCTCTCCGCTTGATTCATTTCCACTGGAGCTAAGCGGAGAGGAGATGTGGAAATAGTAAAATCGGATTGGTTTATTCAAACACGTCTCCTCTCGTCTCCTCTCCTCTTCGCTTTGGTGGATACCGGGCCTTAAAGGTAAAAAGAGGTACACTAACTAAGCTGCATTAGTTGCTACTTTGGACAATTTGAAGTTTAGATTTTATTTTAAATTACGGTCGAATTTCGACCGTTGCGACGGGTGACTAGTAGATATAAATCTTCATACAAAGTGTGTTTAAAATATTTTCTTTGTTACAGGTTTCGTGGATAAGAAGAAAAGATTATCACCTACTAACAGTGGGGCTGACTACCTACAGTTCAGATCAGCGGTTTCAGGCCATCCATCTTCAGCATTCAGAGGTACTATTTTAACATATTTTCTTGATTTTCAAAAATTAACATTTTTATTTTTATCTGTATATATATCGCAGTGTGCGAACGAAATGTACCAAGATCAATAATAACAGCAAAATTTTAAAATACTTGATACTACATCAAATAAAGCATATCGTTTCGAATAAAATAAGACGATTTGATGCAAGATAAGTAGACATACATTTTAAGTTTCCATAATAACTAAAGTTTTATAAATGATCGTTATAAAATCATCTTTGAATCTAAACACTTGTACGTCCTCCAAAAGGCAGATTTCACATTAGGACCCTTTTCTCATCTTGTGATATAAAAGTTGCAAACGAGCACACATTCCCCGAGAAGATTAGACCCCACTGCCACCATATAATTAATAAATCCCTAATAAGATAAAAGTCTTTGACCGGAGAGGTATCATAGACGCAATATTTGTAGCGAAAAATAGTTCACGCGTTTCGTTAAGTGGGAATGCCGGCTGGACTAAACCAAGGCGAACATTTCAGTCCTCAAGAGGGGCAACGCATCTGTGATTGACTTCAAATAGAACACTAGTATCTTAATAAGTTAATTACAGATGTCCATGATGTATAACGCTAATTATCAGGTGGGCTATATGATCCTTTTCATCTTTAGGCATATAAAAATAATCAAAAGTGATAACTTTAAATTACGAGGAAACAGAACAATTAATATCCTAAATTTATTCTATATGACAGTTATATACGCACACACACACACACACACACAAATACAAAATCACAAACATACATACTATTACACATTTACATTACACATTATGTTTCATTGTTATGTGATTGTTGTTCTTGTTGTTTATTCTTTACTACAACTCGTCTCGGTGGATGAGCGGGGTACCCAGTAACACAGGTTATCACCTAGTACAGGGCCCTTGCAACAAGTGTCTAAGAAAATTTGTAAAGCAATAAAAACATTTTGATTGTTTTTTTTTAATTTTTTGATAACTAACTCAAAATCCTAAGCATAGCCACAAAACACTTCTTCTAATTCTAAGCAGGACTTCCTTTCAAGAGGATCTTAGTTTTCTAACAAAATTCCATACAACAATATCAGTGACAATGCTCTATTAAACCCGATAATCAGGCTAATACTATTAGCGTGACTTACAGCAATCACAGCACCAGTATGTCCTAGAATATTATGTTACACTATAGCGTCGGAAGACGTTAGGTTATGTACAGCCGTATTAATTTCAATCTTATGCGAGATTATATGTATTTTGTGACGTGTGATGTCGACCTTGACAGCACCAGTTCCTCTCTTTAATAAAAGAATATTGTTTATTATTAACTAACGTGTATTTTTGTTCCAGGATTGGACACTGAAAGTAAGATTCGTCCAGAAACGAGATGCCGGCATCTACGAGTGTCAGGTGTCATCGCATCCGCCCACTAGCATCTTCTTAAGGCTTGATGTTGTTGGTAAGTTATTGTATAATACACGCTTTTGGAAACTTATTTATAAAAATACTAGATGAACCCCGCAGCTTCGCCCGCGCAACAAATATCAATGTATCAACTGTCCCGTGGGAATACGATATTAATCCAGGGTGTCAGCTAACTTCCTACAATTTTTTATGAAAATCGCTGCAGCCGTTTAGACGTGAAAAAGTATCAAACAACACACTCACAAACTTTCGCCTTCATAATATTAGGTATGATTTCTTCTTCTTCTTCCATTGCCTCTCCAACTAGTGAAGGCTGGCTGTCAGCTCAGCGTATTTCTTTTTGTTGATCGCGAGTCGAAAAAGTTATCTCTTATCCCGTCCATTCACGCATGTTTCTTTACTATCTTTAAAAATATTTCTAACGAACCATATAGTACAAATTCCCAAATTCGTAACCTATAAAATTAATTGAAATATTTAAGAAACACCAACGCTTTAAGGGTAAGCAAGCAAACATTAAAAATAGTCTGAAATAATATTTATAGTTGAACTATCAAGTTTGAACGAATTACACTTCTTATAGAACTTGAGGCGACTCGACTATGATCGAGAGTAGCAAAACATCTGTAATTGACTTCAGATAGAACCTGTGTTCTGTATGAAGTTGATTACAGATGTCCATGAGCGATAGTGACGACTTACCATCAGGTGGACTGCATGCTCGTTTGCTACTTCAGTAGGATAAAGAAAAAATATAGAAATATATAACATATGCGCGTTAAATGTTGCTACAAAATCGCAGCTCATTCATCACATACACAAATCCAAAACAGATTTCTTCGAATACAGTCAGCTAAAAACAATTTAAGTATCCAAAAGTTACCAATACCTGCTTTTCTCCTGTCCGATCACTACTGAATATAATTATTTATTATAATTAGATTCTAAATAATATCAATGCAATAATTACATGATTATGTCTCAATTTATGCACCAATGCATATAATTAATGTTAATTAGGTTAGCGTTAGCGCTAATATCCGTTAATGAGGCATGGTGTATAATAGGGTAATATATTAGCGCAAATTCCGCAGTTCCGCAGTTCTTGCGTTTCGGTAGAAGGGTCAGGATTCCGGCACAGTTTTATATAAGGCTACCATTTTAGTCCTTAATTGCTACGCCAGCAGAAAAAAATACATCAGAAACCTTCACGAGATCTTGAATAACCATTTTGCTAAAGATCATCACATGATCAAATAAATAGTTTACGATTCTATAGAGGACATACACACAAACATTTATTTTTATGTATAAGAAGATGATGAAGATACTAATAGACCATCTATTATGTAATAAATTATAATTTTTTAAATTGTTTTTTGGCTTTCGTACAGTACATATTCCTTTATTTGTCATCCGTTTTTTTTTGTTCGGTCGCTATCGATGAGTAGTGAGCGCTTTCTCTCGTCAACCTATTATTGTCCTACTGCTGGGCACGGGTCTTCTCTCAAAATGAGAAATTTTAGGACATAGTCCACTGCGCTGGCCAATTGCGAATTGGTGGACTTTACACACCACCGAGAACTTCTTTTTTTTAAAGAACTCCCGGGTGTGTAGGTTTCCTCACAAGGTTTTCATTCACCGAAAAGCAGTGATAATTAAATTCTAACACTCGCTTAATTTTCGAGTAATCAGAGGTGTGTGCCGGGGTTTGAACCTCGGACCTTCCGATCGAGAAGGCAAGTTTCAACCATTAGGCTACCACTGCTCTAGTGAGCGCTTTCACCATTGTGTAAAAATGTATTATAACATACTTGATAGAGTAATTGGGATTTAATGGAATAAAAACCGAATGTTACTTTAAGATACAATCTTTTAAATTAATAATTTTAGTTTGATGCTACGACAAACACAAACAAACGGACTGACAAAAAATGTGTGTCAGCTCCGAGGCACGACTGGAGTTTACTCTTTAAGTCCGATTGTCTAAACAGACGCAAAATTATAGTTATAGTAGTTTATTTAACTTAAAAAAGATTGACACCATATGAAAGGATAAATTAACAAATTAATGAAAAAAAAACACAATAACAATATTAATTATTGATATTTATAACAAAAGCAGCAATATAAGTACGACGACACTGATGACGACATAGAAATAAACAAGCACAATAATATATAGGTATAGTCGCCTTGCAGCATCCCTATGTACGACTTAATACACTCACAATCAAATTAGAAAGTCCCGCAACAAAGGTGCGCACCAAAAACGTAACGAGGTCATTCATCAGTAGATTTTACTCCTCACATTTTTCTCATACCGGGCCCTTATATATGCAAATCGATTCTTAAGGAGTATTCGGGATCAGAATGGGGCTACGGCATCCCTTGCCTGTCGTAAGAGGCGACTAAAAGGGGCTTCCGGGGTTGCAGACGACTAGAGTGGGAGCTCGAACCGTTCAGTCAGGCAATCCCGGGAAGGACGGCGGTAGGTGTGGTCGCATAACGTCGTAAAGACTAGACGGAGCGGTGGGCCCAGCCGCCCATCTGGAAGAAGCCCGATGGGGCAACGCGCTCGGAGGATTCCGGTTGAAGTCGTTTCGAGATCCCGGAGTCCTCCTTTTTAGCGCCGAGGACGGCCACCGGGGGGGTTTAGTGCGGTAAAAATCCCACATAACCCTGCGTCGCTCCCACGGCGTCGGGTACCTTTTGAAGGTTCCCCGAGAACAAAAAAAAAGGCTTCAGAATGCTCTATTGTAAGATTTCATTAAAGAAAGATACAATAAGTAAATGAATGTTAATTTTGACCTACTTCCAATCAGTAAGCAGTCTGTGGCAACATTGATTAAATTATTCCGATATAAAAATGAGTAAAAAATAAATAAATGAAATTCCTTCATTTTGTATACGCCTTCCCTGGCACTTACAGTTACACTCAAATTTAACAAGTATTGGATTTTCTTATCTCATTGTAACAGCAGACGACATGCTGTCCACCTGATGGTAAGTAGCGCTGCCGTCCGTGGATCTGTAAGCAACTTCAAATAGAACATGGGTTCTATCTGAAGTCAATCACAATGCGTTGCTCCCGAGGACTAAGATGGTCGCCTCTCATAAAATTGTGCCGGTAACCACAATCCACCGAAAAGCGTAAACTGCTTTACGCTTGTAATAAGTGTGGTGTTACCTCCCCGGTCGAATTACAATGGTTCTACCACCTGGTAAATATGTTATATGAGGCGTGATTGACTTCAAATAGAACCCATGTTCTATATGAAGTAGCTTACAGATGTCCATGGGCGGCAGTGACCACTTCCCATCGGGTGGACTACATGCTCGTTTGCTACTTCAGTCGGATAAAAAAATGTATGTATATTTGTATGTGTGTATGTCCATTTCTTTGGCACGCACTACAGCTTAAATGGCTTGATGGATTGTGACTTGTGACATATCATTGTAATAGACTTAAATTGGAGCGTGATATATAATATTTAATTTTTACACATGGCGACTACGATTAGAAAAAAGGAGGAAAGTGATGGTTTAGGATTCCGTACCCAAAGGGTAAAAACGGATCCCTGTTTCTAAGACTACACACACACACACACGCATATACGCTTTCTACATTCATAGTCTCACAATAGGATTTTCTTGTGCGTCGTGGGTACCATGGACACACAAAAAATACACAAACACCCAGACCCAGAACATGTATCTAAACTCATCATTCAGATACCTGTCGGAACCCATTGCGCATCAGACCGGTGGTAACCGCTCCGCCACGCGGGTCGTCGCTGTCCGTCTGTCCGTTTGTCATTTTATGAGAAGTGACTGTGACCATTTACTATGAAAAGAACTACATGGTTTGCTACTTAAATCACAAACCTCTAAAAACATTATCCTCGTTCTGACACAGTCGAATAAAACAGAATAATGTACATTCACAGAATATTTTTACCCAATAAATTACTCGTAGTATTTGAATTAAAAGAACAATCGTGTTTTTGGTTCATTTGTGTCTTTCTTTGAAAGGAAAAATTGTTATCTTTGAATAAATTAGGAACGGTTTCCCGAGCTTGTTAAGTCCATGTTAGACGATTTTATTTCATCAAAGATACATATATCTTTAGTTAATTAAGTTTACTATCCATGTGGCTAAATTCATAGTGACAATATAAAGGTAATCTAATTAAAAATATATATTTAACGTGTATGTATATGGTACGACAGTACGAAGCTCGCACGGATCGAGATGAGCTGCTCGGAAATTGGACGAATATGTAAGCAGCTGTTTGGGAGGAAGTATGTAGAAAGTATCAAAGAAAAAAACTTGAATTAATATAAAAAATACTGAATAATAAATAAATCAGTATTAGATCTATTTTACACGGATTTATTTAACATGCAATGTTTGTAAGTAACATCTTTGTTTTGGTGAAATAAAATCAGTGACCTACTAGCTAGATTGAACCTTTTTTTTTTCGAGGGGGAAGCCTTCAGAGGGTAGACAACGCCGTGGGAGCAACGCCGGGTTATGTGAAATTTTTACCTCACTAAAACTCCCCCGGTGGCCATCCTCGGCGCGTGGAGAACTCCGGGATCTCCAGTGGAACACAACCGGAGTCCTCCGAGCGTGATGCCCCATTCGGGCTCTTCCCAGTGAGCGTTTGTACTCACTGCGCCTCCTGGTGTTTACGACGGCGTGCGGCCACACATGCCGTCATCCTACCCGGGATCACTTGGCCTCTTTTAGTCGCCTCTTACAACAGGCAGGGGATACCGTAGCCCTATTATGGACCCGGAACTTCAGGGACAACCTACATCTAAATACCTAAATTAGTCAGAAATTTTTATTAAATTTTCGTATGCTCAGGGTTTGAACCTGGTGTCAAATCGGTATGGCAACCATTTTGCTGCGAGTCGTGTTGTTTATTGAATCCGTTCCTATACAAATATTCAAAGATTTTCTTTCTTTGATATTAGTTTATAAAAAAAAAAATTGGTAGTAATAAACCTCAGATAAGGTGGTAGAATAAAACAGGTGGTAGAATTAGTGTAACTATGCCTATTTCCAAAGTGCGCGTGAAGGTTGTGGTTGCCGGCACACTTTTTTATGAGGTGACCATCATATTCCTCATGAGTACCTAACAATGCATCTGTGATTGATTTCAGATAGAACAAATGTATAGAACATGAAGTTGCTTACAGATGTGCACCATGATGAGACGACCATCTTAGTTCTAGGGAGTACCTAGGACTAAAATGGTCGCCTCATATAAAAGTGTGCCGGCAACCACACCTTTCCATCGAAACGCAACTGCTTCACGCTAGAAGTACCTTGTTAGTCAAGCAACACTGGTTCTACCACCTTTTTTTTTTGCTTTCGAGGGGGAAACTTTCAAAAAGTACCCGACGTCGTGGAAGCGACGCGGGTTATGTGGGATTCTTACCGCACTAAAACCCCCGGTGGCCGACCTCGACGCTGCGAAGAGGACTCCGGGAACTCCAATTGACCGCCGCCGGTGTCCTCAGCGAGTGCCCCATCGAGCTCTTCTCTGGTGGGCATGAACTGCTCACCACACCTTCTGGTTCTTACGGCAACATGCAACCACACATGCCGCCGTCCTTCCCGGGGTCACTTGACCGGACGGCTCGAGCTCCCACTCTTCCCGCCCGCAACCCGGAAGCCTCTTTTAGTCGCCTCTTATGACAGGCAGAGGGTACCGTAGTCCTATTCTGGTCCCGGAACTACAGAACCACCTACTGTTATCAAACAGAAATAAGTGTGGCAGTAGTGCTTACGAATTCGCGCTTTTAGCAGTTTTAGATTCAGAAAGAATTTGAAAGAGGAAGCTAATTACTTTTATGTATCTTTTGTTTTATGTATCTAATAAGTTTAATCTAAGTAAATCATTGTTATCCTAAATGGTTCTGAAAAAAGTTTATTTTATTGTATTTTTTTCAATGTAAGTAATTGGGGTACGAACTGAAACTATGTTTAGAAGTAAGTTTGTCACATGAATTTGCGTTTGATATGCTATTGATATGTCATAAACAAAATAAATAGATGAACAAAATATCCTTGTCTCTTCAAAACTAATCACTTTTATCTTTCCAGAGGCGCGCGCACAAATCTCAGGGCCGACGGAGAAGTACCTAAAGCCTGGCTCAACTCTACGACTGCAGTGCTCTGTGGTTCAGACTACCGAAGCCCCGGCTTTCGTATTCTGGTAAGCATTTTTGCATTGTCTACTCCTCCTTTACCCTTTTTTTTTTGTTTTCGAGGGAGAATCCTTCAAAAGGTACCCGACGTCGTGGGAGCGACGCAGGGTTATGTGGGATTTTTACCGGACTAAAAGGGTGGCCGTCCTCGGCGCTGAAAAGGAGGACTCCGGGATCTCGAAACGACTTCAACCGGAATCCTCCGAGCGCGCTGCCGTATCGGGCTCCTCCCAGATGGGCGGCTGGGCCCATTGCTCCGTCTTGTCTTTACGACCACACATACCGCCGTCCTTCCCGGGATTGCCTGACCGAACGGTTCGAGCTCTCACTCTAGCCGTCTGCAACCCCGGAAGCCCCTTTTAGTCGCCTCTTACGACAGGCAGGGGATACCGTAGCCCTATTCTGACCCCGAGGCTACAGGGACGACTCCTCCTTTACCCTGTCTGATCAACTCTTTACTCACTTAGCAATGGGCACCGGGCTCCAGAATGAAAGACATTTAGGCTATAGTCCACCGCGCTAGCCAAATGCAAATTGGTAGACATCATTATACAGATTTTTGTTGACATGAAGTATGATCTTAGATTAAATATTTGTGTACCTTGTACGACAAATACTTTGCAAAGGGAAAGAATCACCATCGCACCTATACCCTTTTTCGGTCCCCATCGATAATATTAATGTTATTTTGTTTTTTATTTTATTTCTTTGTAAGTCTTTAAATTTTACATTTTATTTCTTTTTTATCGTTTTAGGTATAGAGGATTTTTGTTTTTTAATTTCTTTTTTTTTTCTCGAATATTGTTACTTTTAAACATAATAATTTTTAGTTTAAATGTATGTGCTTATTCTGTCTTTGTGTCGATGGACCGAAATAAATGTTTTTCTTTCTTTCTTTCTGTAGTGTAGCGTATCTTACCAAACAGGGCTCTCTTTTACTGAACTGCAAGGCAAGATACTGGAGCTAACTTTCATTACCATGTAAAAAAAAACATGATTGTAATAATATTAAAAAAAAAATGAATATAAATAAGAAAAAAAGACAAACCCGCTGAGTTTCTTGCCGGATCTTCTCAGTTGAGGTCGTATTCCGATCCGGTGGTAGTGTAAGAAAAAAAATGTAACTGACAATTTGTAAGTGCCCCCGCAGGCCTATACGAAATAAAGACATTTCATTTCATTTCATTTCATTTCATTTCATTTCTATATCTAGCTTGAAGCAGTTCTTGGGTTTCTGTAGAATAATGTGATAGCAGGTTTACTTTTACAAAGACGACCTTCTTAGCCCTTAGTTGCAAAGAATCTTTTATTCACTTCAGATGGAGCTCCTGCTAGGTATTATGCCGACAGTGAACACTTACCAACATATGGACTGTATGCTTATTTGCTTCTCCTATCCTACAAATAAAACCGTCAACATTCATTCAACCGTAGTAGACTATACGCTTTCTACACTCATAGCCCCACACTAGAATTTTCTCCTGAGTCGTGAGTACCATGGATACACACCAAAGACCCAGAATATGAATCTAAACTCATCATTCAGATACCTGTCTACCCGTTAATCGAACCCGGAACTCATTGCGCGTAAGACCGGTATGGTAACCGCTCGGCCACGCGGGTTTTCATGATCTAAGCCTCCCTTTAAATCCCACAAAAAGGACTATAAACAATCCACATTGGACCAACGCATTAGAAACAGGCCTTTTTCGTATTTCTTAAACTAGAAAGGTCAATTCATGTCCTACTTTTGGAGCACAAGTGCAATAAAAGCATGACGTCAAAACTCTGACCACGATTTGTAATTAAATTTTTCCAATCCTCTGGCAACATTTGGCACGCCAGTTGGCAACAGACTTGGCACATGGTCCGTATTGGCCATTTGGACAGTTAGGTTGTAACTTGAAGCTGGAGACGATTTACTTTGTCCTCACATCCAAGTTGTCGAAACAATTTGCTGTTATTGTTTTAAATGTTAGGCGCTTGTCTGACTTGGTAGCGATGCAATGGTAGCGATAACGATTAAATTTTAGCAAGCAAGAGATAAATAAAAAATAAATGAATAATTCAAGGAGTATACTTTAAATATAGTTTTTTGTTTTTGCATTTATTTTCTTAAATAATCTTAATTTTGTATAATTCCGCCATGCATGTTTTTCGTTTAGCCTAAAAATAGTTGACTGTTAAACGTACCTATGCTTTTAGCTTTAAACCCGCTTGTGATCCCATTTTTTAATTAATAATAATAAAATAATCTAATATTATGTTATAATTTTATTAAAGATATATTATCGTATTATTATGACATATACGTATTAGATAAACATTATGAAGGTGAAATGAGTTCAAATTATCTTCAAGTGCTTTTTTGTAGAGCTCAAAAATATCTTAGCTATTTTCAACATCTCTTAGAATAAATTGAAGTTACTTTTTTAATTCTTCCAGCAGCATAAGTTTAATTGCATGCTTCCAAGAAATTACCGGTGCAAGGAATTAGTGGACTCGCTGTCTGCAATAAATCCTGTACTTACTCTTCTTAGATGTTCTCGGGGAGAGGGGGATTGATAGTCTAGGCAAAGTCACGAAAGAGTTCTATAGAAATCTACTACCTATAGAAGTTCTTTTCGAATTTATCAGATAGGTATTTGTTTTCACTATATAGGAAAACAGATGTGTTTTTGGAACGGAGTTCCTTATCGCGAGTTGCGAAGGAGGCTAGACGTAAAGAAATCAGACGAAAAGTTGTCACGACACTTTTTTCTACAGAGTAGTAAGCCGCGCGGCGTGCGCATGTCTCTCTGTCTGTGTCTCTCTCTCTCTTTATCACTCTCTTAGAAAGCAAGCCAATTTTTTTCGTTTCGTCTTCCTATTTTGCTTTGAACAGTGTAGTGTCGCGACAATAATTTTTGTTTTGTTAAGTTTATACAGGATTTTTGTACATGATAAATAATAGAAAATAATAACTTTTATTCTTATTATTTTCTTTTATTTATCGAATTTATTTTCGTTTTTATTTCCTATTATCTTATCGAAAGGAACTTCGTTCCATCCGGGTGTCCCAACAACTCTCAACTTTTTTTCTAAAAAGTAGCAAACAATCATGCAGTTTATGGCGCTATATTTGGGTGGCGGAGACCTTTTTCTATCAGGGAGATGGTAAGGGTCACTGCCACCCATAGACATCCGTCATCTACTTTTTACAGAAAATAACCTCTATCTGAAGTTAATCACAAATGTATCACTACTCCCCAGGACAAAATACTTAGTAGCAGTTATATAAAAGTAAGCTGGCAACTACACTGTATCACTGAAACGAAAGGACTGCTTCACACTAGATATAGGTACGGGGATACCTTTCTATTGAACTACATACATAAATACATACGTCCTACAATCTTGCAAATTGTTAGACTCTAAATTCTCAATACTTGTAAAGTAGGAAAAGCTACAGACTTCAGAACATATTATCGCTTATCGCATACACGCTTGCTATACAACACATGCTTTTAATGTGTTATGACAAAGTTGTCTGGAAGTTAGCATCGGAGATACGCTGTTACAAAATGTGCTCGTCTTGCTAACGTACTTTGAAAACACTATTTGGTGAACAATTTGATGTTAGGCAACTTACACAATGAAGACAATTTAGAAAATCGCAGATGGAAAATCTTTGTTCATTATTTTTCATGTTCCGATTACTAAATGTGTGTACAGTTAATTATTTATCTGAATTGTTGAGTATTATTTTATATTTTCGAAGTAGGGTATGAGCATGTAGTCTATTTATTTATTTATTGCTATAACTGTTACAATTTTGTCACTAGCATTGAAATCAGTTCGCTCGAAACGGGCATGCAATTTTTTAACGATTTTTCAAATTAATAATTTGTACAATGTCAATAACTTAAAAATATAATACATTGAATTTGAATATAATGTCACATTTAGCACATTTAACATGTAACATTTAGCAAACTACTAATAAGAATATATTTACAATCCATTAAGAAATACCATTTATAAATAATTATTTGATGTCAATGTTATTAATTGTAATTGAACTTGAAAGTAAGTTATTCATTGATTTCATAAAAAATATTATGTGTGAAACTGTTTTAATTTTAATTTAAAAATGATCTGGTGGTAAATGGTTACTGCCATCTATGAACATGATGGCGGTAACCATTGGCCACTCCTCTGGTGTCGCAAAAGTCCATAGGCGACGGTGACTACTTTCCATCAGGTTACCCGTCTGCCTTATCGCCAGGTTCAAGAATAAAAACGTGCGACACTGGGGACTGCTGCGGTAAAGCTATCGCATAGCATTTTTTATCAACTTATGCAATTATAATTATTTATTTATTTGTGTATTAGTATTTTTTTCTTTGGTACTGTATACTTTTTCACAAACAGCTGCTTATATATTTGTCCGATATCCGAGCAGCTCGTCTCAGCTTCGTACTGTCGTACCATATATGTATGTACATACACGTTAAACGAACGCTCGGCTACATAGTATGCGGAGTATGAGATGTTTTGCAGAAGCTATGCAATAGGTAAAAAACATGAGTAAGCATCTTCATATAGAACAAGAGTTCTAGCTAAATTCAAACATAGATGCTTTACTTTCTGAAGATTAATATATAATTAAAGTGATCCATAGAAATCTGTAAGCAACTTCACAAAAAAGGCATACTACCGAAGTCAATCACAGTTGCGTTGCTACTCCCGAGGACTAAGATGATGGTCTCAAATAAAAGTGAGCGGCCTCACTTTTATTAGAGACCATCATCCAGCCACACCCTTCCACCAACACACAAAAACTACTTCATTTTAGAAAGATAGTATATCGTAGGTACATAAAATACTTCTACTAGTATAGAAAGCAATATTTAAGCATTAAACCTAACATTACTCTAATTAAATTGCCCTAGGCTGTTGTTGCAAATACATAAAAGTAAATAAGGCTGTTCATTACACCAGAAATGGATATTTGAACTGCTTTTGTACAGCTGCCAACTTTGGCAGTTCGAATTAGGCCTGGACCCAATTTTATGGTCAATAGCGTAATGATTGACGTTAATTACAGATTATAGAGATTTATGTTTATTTTGTCCTGTAGTATTTTTGTTTATAATTTTGAAACGGTAAATTAGCATGTCCTTCAATTCTCATTTGGCCAGCCTGGTGGACTATGGTCTAAAACTCTCATTCTGAGAGGACCCATGCCCAGCAGGGGGACAACAATGGGTTAACATCTAGAGTTGAGAGAAACATCTTAATATTATTTGAAAAAGTTCTTTCAGTTGTCTAACGTTTAATACACTTTTGACCAGGGACATGGACTATACACATACGTTTTCTACACTCATAGCCCCACACTAGGATTTTCTCCTGTCGTTGGTACCATGGACACTCACGAGACGAATACACAAACACCGAGACCCAGAACATGAATCTAAACTCATCATTCAGATACCTGTCTGGCCGGGAATCGAACCCAGGACCCATTGCGCGTCAAACCGGTATGGTAACCGCTCCGCCACGCGGGTTGTCTACTAGTTTTAAGTACTAGTACGAAGTTTCAAGTACTATGTACTAGTACTTGAAACTTAGAGGAGAGCCATGTCCATCTGCGGAACAGTAGTGGAACTTTAATTAGAATTTTTGGTAAAAAGTTAATTACAAGTTCTCCATACATCAATATATTAATAAGTGACGCAAACATTTGGGATTCGTTTTTAAGATAATTGCCGCAGGCGGACGAGTATGAAATGACGCACGGTTATGGTTGATGAGGAAGGAAGGTCCTCGAGTGGCGACCACGTTTAGGCAAAAGGAGCACAGGTCGCCCCCTCACCAGGTGGACCGATGACCTGAAGAAGACAGCGGGAAACCGTTGGATTCAGAAGGCACAGGATCGTGTGGAGTGGCGTCATTTAGGGGAGACCTATGTCCAGCAGTGGACCTGAAAGGGCTGATGGATGGGATGGATGGATAGTTGATGTAGAGAAGGATTGCGCAATGCTAATATTTTTGTCAAATAATTTTAAAACATAAAATCGACTAAATACACAATACACTCACTACCTTGCATTTGATACAAAAATGTCAGATGTCTTTGTCAAAATACCCGCTATTGCTTTTAATTGCAGTTTAGTTAATAAACTTCTTTTTACCTTTAACGGGTACGTTCAATATAACTTGAAAATCATTACAGTTTATTTAAATTACAAAAATATTAATGTTACTTTGGATTAGTTACACTATGAATTTTAGTTTTTTAATTGATATTACGGTCCAATTTGCGAAGGGTGACTACTGCCTTAGAATTGCGTGAAATATTACTTGTTTAATATTCAACATAAATTATTTCCGTCCCACTTATTTGCATTAGTATAAGAGGGATAACTATTTTATTAATATTAACTCAGAGGACGCCCCACAATTTCCTTCCAACATCACTATTAAGCAAATTGCTGTTTATTCTATTCAGAGCTTGCAAGTTGTACAAAGGAAATGTTCCCAGAATGCAACTAGTACGTAAACCAGTTTAGGTATTAGACTGAATACTCATATACTAGTAATATCACCTAGAGATGGTTCAGCTCGGTTTGTTTTAGGACAAAAGGTAAATTAAATATGTGTAGTATTCACCAGCTTTAAGATGTTGGTAGGCCGGTGAATCTTGTAGATGGGAATCACAGGATAAAAGATAAATCGAAGTATAGGTATTTATTATGTCTTAGATACGAAGATGATACAACGTCTTTAATCAAACTAACTTACACAAACTTCTTAACCTCTAACTATCATAACGTCTATTTTTACGTCTATCTTATAACTCTTACTTCTTACTTCTCACTTCTCACTTCTCACTGAAGCCTAAACCACAGTACTAGTATCTACAGTATTCTAACTTCTTACAAACGCACAAAACGCAAGTTGTACCTACGCGCCACGATTTCGGTATGCACTCGGTACCCAACAGCTAGCGAATGTGCCGTAGTGGCGGGTGGGCGATTTTTTAAGCAGTGGATCTTTTTATTTAAATAATAATGCAGCGAAGAGCAGTTGTAAACTATATTAGGCTGTTTTTGGCTGCTTTATTTGTGCATAAACACGTCCAGTGTTAATAATTTTTATTTTGGTTGGTATAATATTATTCAGTGTGAAATTTATAACTATTCTTTGTGTACGATTTATTATTAAGTCTCTTAAATATTGAAAGAACGCGTTGTTTTTTACCTTAATCTACTGAATAAAATGCATAATAAGTAAGAAAGAAAGTCAAGTATACAGATGTATTAAAATACTTTAGGCGGGTAGCCCTAACGCGACTCTCGTCCAGCGCGTCTGTAGGTATAAAATTCAAGGACATGGCAGAGTTAGACTACTGTATGATATTAATACTGTGCCTAAACTCTGCGTACAATCTTATAATACTGGCGTCTCACCCCCATCTAGTCGTACTGACCCTTATATTATTATTCCTAACAATATTGTGTTCGGCTTCTTTGCAACACGCAGTTCCCATGCAATATTATACCCTAAAAGCTATTGCCCATTTACAATCCTTTGTCCTTTGTCTATCCACATCTGTACAGTATGTCTTAACACGATATTTTCTAAACGCTATTATCTAATTCTTAATTTTACAACTCGTTGTTCTTATTCAACTATATCTGCACACAACATGATCGTACTAACAATATTACGATTATATTATATCCTAAACCCGACAAGAAAACCATTACCGTCATAAAAATATAAACTTAAATACTTAATTATGCTCTACAATAATTTTACAATACTACATATGTATATGCAAGAGCAAAAGACCTGAAGAAGACGGCGTGTAACCGCTAGATTCAGATGGCTCAGAACCGGTCGAAGTGGCGTCGGGGCCTAGGGTAGTCGAAGTGGATTAGGGGAGGCCTATGTCCAGCAGTGGACTTTCAAAGGCTGGTGGATGGATGAAGAGCAATAAGCCCGACTACGTTACTTGAAAAATAACCAGTTTTATTTGACCGGGGAGGTTCCACCGCAACACTTATTTCTAGCGTGAAGCAATTCTTGCGTTTCGATGAAAGGGTTGCCGGCACACTTTTATATGAGGCGACCATCATAATCTTCAGGAGTAGCAACGCATCAGTGATTGACTTCAGACAGAACCTATGTTCTGTATGAAGTTGTTTACAGATGTCCATGGGCGGCAGTGACCACTTAGCATCAGGTGGACTGCATGCTCGTTTGCTACTTCCGTCAAATGAAAAAAAAAAGCTTGAAAAACATTACGCTGCTTCTGATTCAGTCACATTCGATATTTATACATGTATGTGATTCCTTACTTATCTTCCAAGATAGACCTTCTAACGCCACCCATCTCCCCAGGTACCATAACAGCAGAATGATCAATTACGACGCTGAGCGTGGTATCAACGTCACCACGGACCCGGCCCAGCGGCTCTCGGACCTGCTGATACCAGCGGCCAGCGTGGCCCATGCTGGCAACTACACCTGCGTCCCCAACAATGCTGTCCCGGCTAGCATTTACGTCCATATATTTAATGGTGAGTTGGCTTTTATTACCTTTTGAAGCTTAACCTTTATGATGTAAGTCTCGTTTAAAAAAAATAATTATCGTCTCAAATTATTATTTATTTATCATTATTACACTATTAAATTAATTAAATTAAATTAAATTAAAATTAATAAAATAAAATAATTATTATTAAATTATTATTTCTATGAGTATAAAAGAAAAGAAAATCACAAGACAAGGACAAACCCGGTGAATTTCTTGCTGTATCTTCTCAGTATCATCTGCATCTTTGACGACCCGCGTGGCACAGCGGTTACCATATCGGTCTGACGCGCAACGGGTCCCGGGTTCGATTCCCGGCCAGACAGATATCTGAATGATGAGTTTAGATTCCTTTTCTGGGTCTGGGAGTTGGTGTATTCGTATTATATGTGTCCATGGTACCCACGACACAGGACAGATTCCTATTGTGGAGCTATGAAATGAAATGAAATGTCTTTATTTTGTATAGGCCTGCGGGGGCACTTACAAATTGTCAGTTAAATTTTTTTTTCTTACACTACCACCGGATCGGAATACGACCTCAACTGAGAAGATCCGGCAAGAAACTCAGCGGGTTTGTCTTTTTTTCTTATGCTATGAGTGTAGATGTAGTAGAGAAAACGATGAAACCGAGTTCAGACCCAGAATTAGAGTTAAAAAAAATATTGTACTTAACTGTCATAAGTGTTCTTGTAAGTAGACACAAAATAACAATCATTTAATTGAACTCAATTGACATGATCTGTAATTTGTACGACGTGTTTTATTTGCTAACAAAAAAGTATATGTATTTAAATAGCTCATACTGGAGAAGTCAATTTTTTTGGGTTAAGGCAAACACTCGATAAATAACTGACCTTCAGCGTAACGAAGAATAAGGGCCCACAAATTTAAAGGAACCGAGCCCTTGATATTTGACCCTGTAAATTAAGGGATACGTTGTCACACCAACTTTGTAATTGGATAGTATAGACCTCTTACGATTCCCTCAGAGTGTCGTAATAGGGTCATGTAGGCCTTAATCGGCCACACTAATGGCAACGATGACCCTATTATTCCTAAGGGACTTAAAATTTACTGGTCATTCCTTGGCACCAAATACTATTTGGTGTGACCTAGTTTGTGATGTGATGATGTATTATTATTGTATTATGTTACTAAGCAATTAATAAAGGCCAAGTTTGTCGTCTTGATTTACGAGCTGATGATCTCAGGTTCGAATACCAGGGACATGTTACTGGTTAATCTGAGTCGTATTATGAAATATGCTTGCTTCAACAGAAAATAAAAACACAGTTTCTACACTCATAGCCCCACACTAGGATTTTCTCCTGTGTCATGGGTACCATGGACACACATAAAGACGAATACACAAACACCCAGACCCAGAACAATATTTTAAACTCATCATTCAGATACCTGTCTAGCCGGGAATCGAACCTGGAACTCATTGTGCGTCAGACCAGTATGGTTACCGCTCGGTCACGCGGGTCGTCAAATGAAAAAGTACCTTACAAAAAGTTCTGAAATCGAAACGATTGACTTCAGAAATAACCACAGATCTATATGGGGTTAATTACAAATTCCAAGGAAATGCTGGGGGCAGAAACCGTTTACTATATTTTGAACTGCATGCATAGCAAACGACCACGTAGTGTTCCTTCCATGGTAAGTGGTCACTGCCACCCGTGAACACCTGTGAACAACTTCATATAGAATAGGAGGTCCATCTGCACTCAGTCAACTGTGATTGACTGGGTGCAGATGTGCTGATGCGTTGCTACTTCCTAGAACAAAGATGTTCGCTTCATATGAAAATGATTCGGAAACCAACCTTTCCAACGATACCCAAAAACGAGTTCAACTCGAGTCGTTGAACTCGAGTTACCTGATTATGTTAACATTACGTTTTCACCAATTTAATAACCTTGCTTCGGAACTATAAAACAAGCAGAGCAGATACATCATAAACATGTATTAGGTAAATCTAATCAATTATAATTTATTATGATTAACATAATACTTAATTTTTGAATTATATCTAAAATAATTATATTAGATATAATTTTAAAATGAATTATTTACTTTTTGAACCATATTTTTACCAAGCGCAGCAGCTGGTTTATGCCGGTCTCTCGCCACTGCCTGGCCGCTCCCGCAGCCAGCTCTCACATGGAGCATAAAGCTAATATCCAACAGCAAGGCGCGACACAAAACACAAAACACAAGACCCCCATCCGCAGGGCGACGGACCAACCCCGAGACCGCTATCCAGGAGCCGTGGGCATGGGAAAGCTGACACCTGCAAAGCCTTCTAAACCTTAAAGACACCGACCTCCCACACCCAGCGACGGGTCCGCTCTTTGGTTTCGCCGCAAACCACCAAATGGATACACTGCATCTCCTCTTCCTCTGCGGCCCCACCGCCACACACATCTGACGGTGCGCCCCTGTTTGGTCGCGGGAGACAGGGTGCATGCCCACTCGGAGCGTCCCCTCCCTGGGCCTCTTAGCCTCACCGTGGTGGTCCAAGGCACGGTTACTGAGGCCCCTCACAACAACAAGGTGGAGATCCCTTCGAGGAGGACTCCAAGCCGTCTTGTGCCCTTTAAATTCAAAGGTTTTCGCATGATCTAAAGAAGACAGCGGGAAGCTGTTTTTTAAAGTCGCACTCACAAATAATTTTAAATAACGGCTATAAAATTGCAAGTTACTTCAGCCGTGTTTCCTGACAGTACTGGATATAATTCCTGGAATGAAAGGAATCATCGGAACAGGAATTGTTATCGGGTCTCCACTTCGCTTGATGAAAAGCTATAAAACCTTAGACGGTTGTTCTATCAATAACAGGTAAGAGAGTAAAACGATACAAACCGATGCTATTCAATACCTAGACCACATTGTATAGTATAGGAAATAGGTTTACTAGGTGGTCTGTAGTTCCGGGACCAGAATAGGACTACGGTACCCTCTGTTCCCGGAGTCCTCTTCGCAGCGTCGAGGTCGGCCACCGACATCCCGGCCGAAGAATCCCACATAACCCGCGTCGCTCCCAGGACGTCGGGTACCTTTTGAAGGTTTCCCCCTCGAAAACAAAAAAAAAAGGTGGTAGAACCAGTCCCAGTTGCGTTCCTTTGGAGATCCCAGAGTCCTCTTTGTAGCGCTGAGGACGTCCACCGTGGGGGTTTTAGTGCGGTGAAAACACCACATAACCCTGCGTCGCTCCAACGATGTGGGGTACCTTTTGAAGGTTTCCCCCTCGAGAAAAAAAAGGTGGTAGACAGTGTAGTTTGACCGGGGAGGTGGTGGTACCTCCTATTTCTAGTGTAGATACGCAATTCTTGCATTCCGATAAAAGGATATGATTGCCGGCTCACTTTTATAGTAGGCGACCACCTTAGTCCTTGGGAGGTTGAAACTTTGACCTCGCAATCGGGAGGTCCGAGGTTCAAACCCAGGCAAGCAAGCACCACTGATTTATGTGCGAATTAGAAATTAATTATCACTGCTTTTCGGTGAAGGAAAACATCGTGAGGGAACCTACACACCCGAGAGTTCTTTTACAAAAAAAAAAATGTGAAGTGTGTGAAGTCCACCAATTCGCACTTGGCCAATGGACTATGGCCTAAAACTCTCTCATTCTGAGAGAAGACCCGTGCCCAGCAGTGTGACAATAATGTATTGTATTGTATACCGATGTTTTTATTAAATTTTTCATATAAAAGGTAATCAATATAACTATGTAGAAACAATGTATGTACAACAAAAACATTGCTGTTTAGTTTTAACTCCTCATGTGGTTATATTTAAAGCAAATTAGGTTATTACAATAACTTTCATGAAAAGCTCTTTGTGGAAAGAAAAAGAAAATATTCCTTAGGGAAATTGAATAGATATTTTCCGTCGTAAACGTTGCTTTTATTATATAATTACATTAAAAATACATGCTGTGTACATTTTTGGTTTCATAAGATATAACGTTATACACGGACTAAATCCGAAATACGGGGAGCGAAGATATTTAAATATAAAGTAATGATTTCATAACTAATTACTTCATAGTAATAAACATACGTAAAGAAATAAAATTATGTACGTATTAGAAATTAATTATTACTGCTTTTTGGTGAAGGAAAAGATTGTGAAGAAACCTACACACCCGAGAGTTCATTAAAAAAAAGTTCTCGGAGGAAGTCCACCAATTCGGACATGGCCAGCTCGGTGGACTATAGCCTATAACTCTCTCGTACCGAGAAAAGAGCCGTGCCCAGCAGTGGGACAATAGTGGGTTGACGACGAATAAAAATACTTTGTTCTTGTAACCAGTAACTATAGCTAACAAGAAACATTTATGACAACCCGCGTGGCGGAGCGGTTACCATATCGGTCTGACGTGCAATGGGACCCGGGTTCGATTCCCGGCCAGACAGGTATCTGAATGATGAGTTTAGATTCACGTTCTGTGTGAAAAAATCCTAGTCCACACTAGGATTAATTCCTGTGTCGTGGCTATGAGAGTAGAAAGCGTGTTATTAAAAAAAAAACAAAGAATTTATAGAGCAATAAGATAATTGACCGTATCGCTAAAGAAGTAAACGAGCAAGCAATCAACCCGATGGTAACTGAAAATATTGTCCATGGACATCTATGAGCAAATTGTGTTTCAAAGTGGTAGAACCAGTGTAGTTCGACCGGGGAGGTACCACCGCCACACCTATTTCTAGCGTGAAGCATTTCTTGCGTTCGATGGAAGGATGTGGTTGCCAGCACACTTTTATGTGAGGCGACCATCATAGTTCTTGGGTGTATCAACGCATCTGTGATTAACTTCAGACATAACCAGTGTTTTGTATGAAGTCACTTACAGATGTCCATGGACTGCAGTGACCACTTACCAGGTGGGCTGCATACCAGTTTGCTCGATCAGATAAAAACATACATAGGGACAGACAGCGGGCAGCGACTTTGTTTTACTATCACTATGAAATAATTAGAGAGGAATTTCATTTGAAGTTTCATTTCATCGATCCGGTGGTAGTGTAATAAAAATTCATTCATATTTCATGTTATTGTTATGTTATAAGGTTGTCTGGAAGAGATTGCTATTTTAGTGCTAAGGCCACCTTTTGTTCATTGTATAATGTCTTTTATTTTTGTTATATATCTGTTGTACAATAAAGAGATTTTGTATTGTATTTTTGTCCCCAGGTGAAAACCCAGCAGCTATGCAGTCATCATCACCAAGCTTCATCACAACCCTGAACTTCCAGGGTATCTTGCTGCCAACGCTGACATCTCTGAACATCTTCCTACGGTGACAATTGGATTAGTTGGACTAGGCAGACATATATCCTGGTTTAGCGTTAGGTCTGTTTTTGCGTGAAATATTTCTGACTTACGTGACATCTGTGGAACATAGTTAAAAAACTATATTAAATAACTGGTGATTAAGATGCTTAAGCATTGCGACTTAGAAAATGTATGTCGGTATTTCAACCGTAAAGATCTAAAAGATATCTCGTATCTATCAATTTGTTTGTTCTTACATACATTCATACAAACATACAAACAAAAACATATATATATATATATAAGAACTCCATATAGCTTTGATAAATTACATATCATTAAGAGACCTGTCCATCAATTCGCACTTGGCCAGCGCAATGGGCTGTGGCCTATAATTCTCTCATTCTGAGAGAAGACGATAATGGGTTGTACCCGTATTCGCATCAACCCATTATTGGCCCACTGCTGGGCACGGGTCTTCTCCCAGAATGAGAGAGTTTAGGCCATAGTCCACCGCGCTGGCCAAGTGCGAATTGGTGGACTTCACACACCTCCGAGAACTTTTTTTTAAGCACTCTCGGGTGTTTAGGTTTCCTCACGATGTTTTCCTTCACCGAATGGCAGTGATAATTAATTTCTAATAAGCAGTGATAATTAATTCGCACATAAATCATTGGTGCGTGCCTGGGTTTGAACCTCGGACCTCCCGATCGAGAGGCAAGTTTCAACCATTAGGCTATCACTGCTCTGTACCCGTATATGGTACTTCAAATCTCACAATATATTTTAGTAAATTAAGTCAGTGATAGAATAAATCCATTCTAAATTAATTTCTATATAAACTTTTGGGACACTAATCGATTGACAACAAGACACCTGAATACCCTGGAATTTAGATAAACACACGCAAGCATACACAAAAACATAACCTCAACTCCAAATAAATAACTTAAAAAATATCGCTTAAAATTTTGATGCCTGCATTCTGAAAAATCAATGCCGATAATAATAATAAATATAAATATAAGCATCCATAGATAAATACATACATACTTTAAAACACATAACGTTAAAAGATAATTTGGGGGTACAACCTATTATCGTCCCACTGCTGGGCACGGGTCTTCTCTCAGAATGAGAAAGTTTTAGGCCATAGTCCACCGCGCTGGCCAAGTGCGAATTGGTGGACGATGGTAAAAGATGATTTACTGATTGTCATTCAAACATCTGCATTATATGGAACCTAAACCGCTGATACATACTTGCTTCCAAATACATACATATTCATACATACATACAAAAATCTATTCTAAAACACAGTGCTCAATTGTCCAGTGTAGCCGCGATGTCATTAATAGAAGCCGGTGGCGAAGAATCGCAAGAGCTGCTGGCAAAGACAACTGTGACGACTGACTGAGAGTGGTCGTGGCAATGATGACGACTCATCATTGCCACGACCACTCTGCCAAGATTGTATAACTTAAGAGACATAATATACAGTAAACTTAATATTAAAATCTTATTTTGAAACAACCGGATCAACTCATTTAAAAAAGATCCTCGTAATGATAGGATCTTTTCTTTCTCAAATTATTATTGAAGTGAAAAAGAAAATGTTAACTCTTGAAGAAACAGGCACCAAATTATATTTTCCGGGAAAAACTGTAACTTCGGTATATTTTCTCCAAAGGGCACATTAATCAATTCGATGTTATGATTATAAATAGTTAAAACTTGTCAAACCCACCAGAAATTTGCGTGAATGCCACACATACTCTATGCGTGTATTTATCACACAGCAGAACACACACACACGCATACACATATGCATACACGCGCATGCAATCAAACACACACGCATGCACGCACACACCCATACATTCACATACACAAACACGCGCACATGCCCGCACGCACACAGACATAGATAGCAAGAAATAGACACAAAAGTATAAATTCACTATTCAAAATTCTACCTGACCGGAAAACTTTCTGTAGTCCCTCCACGCGAGTTTATCTGAAATTCATTAATTAAGCTTCCGTTATGTCCGGGATTCGGAAGGGCTCTGCATGCCAATGTTACTGTGAAGATCACCCTAAGCCAAGGGTCAGTAATATTTATTTGAAGCGTTTCTCACTTGGCACTGCAACCGTCATTGAGTGGTAACAAATATCATTGTTAAGTTAATTAAAAAAACCAAATAAAAAACGAATATATCGCTTTATTGATTTTTATATATATATTTTTAAAATTTAAAGCGTCTTTGGACACTAAGTCTAATTAGTAACATATAAGCCATATAATGTATGTATTTATAATGGTCTATTTTCTTGCTTTCATTTGACACCCAACAAAATTTTGAGTTCGATCTCAATCTCCAAACTGAGTTGTTTCTAGTGGTATGTAATATGTTACATTTCATCAAGCTATTTGCGCTGTAGTGCGTGCCAAATAAATTGCCATACATACAAACAAAGATACACACACACACACATACACACACAAGCACACACACACACACAGAGAGAGAGATACATACATTCGCAGTGAGGTAAAAACGAATGTACGTGAACGTTATATAATTCCACAAAATATCGCAGCATACGTCAGTGAATTTCTCTAAAAATTAAACATAATGTTTCTTGGCCTTCAAGTAAACGATGTCAGACATAACTCACGCAAAACACAGAAATGGGTTTTAATGTAAGTAATTAAAGAATGGCTGGTGATTGATCGTTTTCTACACATTAACGGCCGTCTCTATACTCTCGTTTTCAGATTATTGAAAATTAGTTTTTCATACTTTCGCCACAAATCATACACGTTCAATAAACAAACAGACACAACATTCACTTATATTGATAGTTGGGAAACGGATTCTTGAATCAAATTTGTTGATACCACGCATCAAGAAAGTTCGAAATATATTTCTGTATGGCAAAAAGCCTTGAAAAAAGTTCTCGATGCGGAAATCTGAGCAGTCTTTCTTTAATAAGGAAAGATATTCGCTTCATATATTTTACTTATAATGCTTTTGTCGATAAGGAGGTGTTAGTCAAGCGATTCTTATTTATATACAAATATACTCCCGACGACGATATGTCGATCATAAAATACAGGCTCTCATAAGATAGTCATATTAGTCTGTTAGCCGTCTATAGTCTTTATGACTTAATCGAACATATATACTACTATATCAAAGATAATAAGATGAGCCGATTTTATAAATGAAATACGTGTCTATATTTGAAAATACATTTGTGTAATTGCTTGTTATTTTCAAAAAAAAATATTTGTCGCCATATCGAGTTTCATGACAATTCAGATTAGCGCTTTCAAATTTCGCAGAAGTCAAATCGAAAACGAGAGTGTGTGGGCGGCCGAAATAATTGTTATTAAGTATATAATTTAGATTTCAATGTGAATATTTTATGAATAGGTATAAATCGTATTTAATTTACAATACCTAATTTATCTACTTAAGCCTAATAATATCCTATTATTCTGAAAATGTATTAATTAGCTTCCTATAAATTATACTTACCGTAGCTTTATTTTAATACATTCCAGACAAGAATTTCTAATACCTATATCATGTAATTTATTTTAATTGAAACATATTGTTTTAATGAATTTGTTAAAGGGCTTTATTGTCACGCGGGTTTGTGTGTGACAAAATCTTACCCATGTGATAAGACCTGCTGCATCTGTGCAACTCGCGTGTGTGACAGGAAATATATCTATCAATTAAAGGATATGAAGAACATGCCTGTAGATGACAATCACACGCGGGCATGATCCCGCGTGATAGGAAAAGTCCCAAAGGCGAGCAAAGGTAAACACTACCAAGCGTGTATCTGCGCACACATTGAACGTAACGCATAGTTATTTCAGTTTCCGTAATTTTAATTCTGGTAATGAGAATCGATGAGGATGAATTAAAACATTAAATGTACGTAACTCATTTACACAATCTCTGAATTCATCCACCAGCAAAAAAAGTTCAACGTGGTGGACTATCCTCATTATCTTTGTCAGAAATAGAGAAAGCCAATTAGTCGCCAATGGGATACAAAAAAGTTGCCATCAAAAAATCTTCATTGCAACATAAAAAATAATTTCATATTCATTCTTCATACTTTCTAATACGGTCACCGTTTCCATAACTGACCATGCTCAACGAGCTTACGCAGCTCATAAGTAAATTATTAAATATCTTTGCACAAATGTCTGTTAATGTTATAATTGTAAAATAAACTTTATCTAATGTAATGTTAAAATTGTTTTGTTTATGTTTATATTTATGGGTTACTTGTGTCCAATATTTAAAATGCATTTTAATTTTAAAGTGATTTTTTCACTATAAACAATGTAAATAATAATTATTAATACAAGAAGACCAAAGTGATACATTTTTCATTTTATGAAGATAAACTTTTTTTTTGGCGGAAGAAATAATATTTTAATGAACGCTTACTACACTCAAAGACCCAGGATTTAAAACGATTGAGAGGATAAATATTCTGCTATGTGCGTGGCCTCTTACATATACAGCAATACCCCGAACTTACGCGATAGGACTGCCTGATAACCGCGTAAGTCGAATTTGCGTAAGTTGGGTTACAAGAAATACGTAACAAAATATAATGTAGCTGTCATACAAGTACATAGTCTTACTATTCCACACTCTTATTTAATAGTGTAGGATAGTAAGGCTATGCAATCCATAATATAGAGATTGTGTAACGCAGCTGGCACTCAATATAAGACAAATTGAGGAGATATGGAAACCGCGTAACTCCGAGTTCGCGTAAGTCGGGGTAGCGTAAGTCGAGGTGTTACTGTACACTTTTTTTAAAGATTTAAATAGCAACCGAGCATAAAGTCCTCCCAATGGTAAGTGGTCAGTGCCGCTTATGTACATTTGTAAGCAGCTTCATGTAGAACGAAAGTTCTATTTGAAGTAAAACACCAATGCGTTGCTACTGCCGAGAACTAAGATGGTCACCAGCAACCACACTCTTCTATGAAACGCAAGAACTGCTTAAGACACTTGTTCCACTGACAGCGAGGAAACCACTAACTATCGGCTATTTTCTCGCTCAATAAACGTACAATAGATATAAATTCCGTGTAAACAAATGAGATGCATAAGCAAATAGTTGATCGCTGACTGTTCACACTTCGTTTCTATTCTAGCTATACTCGCTACTCGTTTATCGTTATCGGTGGGACAACCACCTACGCAAGAAATGTTTTTGACATGAGGTTAAAACCACGTGACACAGCTACTTTCAAATAAATCACTCTAATTACTGTGTCATACTGTCAGACAATGCCACCTGGTGACAACTTAATTATCAACTTAGTTATAATTTCAAGATTCATTTTCATATATTTCATATTGCCTTTGATAGTTGAAAAGGTGCGTGTAGCAAATCCTGGTTATAGCATAAAGCGGTTCTTGCGTTATGGTCGAAGGATGTGGTTGCTTGATTTTTTTTATTGTGACCATCTTAGGCCTTGGTAGTAGTAACACATCCGTAATTCACTTTATATAGATCCCTTGTTCTGTGTGAAGTTGCTTACAAATGTTCATGGGCGGCAGTGACCATTTACCATTAGATGGAGTGTAGTACAAGTTACAGCTGCTTTGCTACTTCAATGCTTCTTCAATTTTATTAAATTACATTACAATATAATACAATACAATACAATATAATGATTTATTTTAAATTTTGATATCACATTGGTCTCCTTGTACATACTATGTATAATATTTAATGCTCATAATAATAATTGTTAATATCTGTACATATTATCCTAGTTATACGGCAAACAGTATATTAATATAAATAATTGTTTTATTTATTCTGTTGTTTTATTTCATACCATTTTTTATACTTTAACCTAACAATAAGTTTACAGGCTATCTGATGGAAAGTAGTCACCATCGGCCTGTAGCATTATTTTGCCGCCCTTCAAAGATGTGCCGCATCGTTGGAGGGCGGCAAACTCAATTTTTTGTACTATATAAGCGGTACCTACCTGCGGGAAAAACTTTGAAGCACAGTTTGCAACCTCGAGCAGCACATTTTGAGGGCAGCAAAATATTAAGATTTGGCGACCTTTTTTAGTCATTAAATTGTGTGTGATTACGAATTCAACTTAGACCCAGGGCGGCAAGAAAATATACTACACCACTGCATTAGCCTGTGAACAAACTTATCCTACTAATATTATAAATGCAAAAGAATATGAGGATTTATCAGTGTTTGTTACTCTTTCACGCAAAAACTGGCGGATAGATTTAGCTGAAATTGGGTACACCGATAGATAAAGTACATTTCATTGCACACTAGAAACATCCGAACTACAAACATAGTTACGACCTTTGTTTTTTTAAGTGGGTAATCTTCATGGATACCCAGCCGCCTGGGGCAGCAGCTGGATTATGCTGGACTCTTACCGACTAAACCCCAACTGTGTTTTCTCCTCGCACCGTACGGCGGGAACACGGGCACGCTTTCGCATTCATCCGCGAACCTGCCCGTGCCTGGCCGCTCCCGCAGAAGCATGGAGCATGAAGCTCCCCTCCAACAGCAAGGCGCGCTAGAAAAGACAAAGGCGCGCCTTACCTTCAAAACCCCATCAGCAGGACGACGAACCAACCACGAGACCGCTACCCAGGAGCCGTGGGCGCAAGCCGACACCCGCAAAGCCTTCTACACCTTATAGACACCGACCTTCCAACACCAATACACCACATAGGACACACTTTACCGTGGTAAACGTGACCAAAATGAGCATACCCGTGGGAATAACATAGTCATGTATAGATAGTAGTTGTCTATTAACTGTCAAAAGAGTCCTAAGTCCATTGTCATACAATATTTGATTACAAATATTATCAAACTAGTTGACCCGGCGAACTTCATTCCGCCTAAAATTAAAAAATCTAAAATTATCAATATTTGCTATATTTTGTATGTATTATACATAAAAACATTCCTTTTGAATCACTCTTTCTGTCAAAAAACTGCATTAAAATCCCTAGCATAGTTTTAAAGATCTAAGCATACATAGGGACAAACAGCAGGGGACGACGTTGTTTTATACTATGCGATACGCTACTAGAACTATTTAAATAATCAGAAATACCCATATATTGAACCTCAAACCACATAAAACATCATTTAGTTTTACTTTCAACTAACTTGAAACACTCAACTCCCAATGATCCTATACTGTAGTAGATTTTGTGCAACCTTTAATTTAATTACGAAACAGACCTAATCTTTAAAGTCAAATGAGTCATTGAGAGCCCCTGCAGCCATCAGAAATAAGGCACTTTTACCACCGACGACTAGAAGCGAGTTAAAAAATAAACAAAAAAGATTAGTGAAAAATTTGTTTGTGAAGAAAAACATAATATTTGTGCTTTGAATTTTAGCTTGTGAATTAATAAAAGCTTGATAAAATTAAAAACTTAACGTGCACCACGTGCACGTTTTTTAATAACACAGATTTGGCCGTGTGTGGTACAGTTTGGCTGTGATCACGATCCATGCAACTGGGTCGAAATAGCGGCAGAAAGAGATTAAAAAATAGCATATCGTGAGCATCCGTTACATAATAAAAGGTGCTCTGCGATAATATTAGTTTAAAATCATATTAATAAAGATGTCACTAATTTTACCTGGTGCTAGAAACAATATGGTTCGACTGGCGACATTCATTCGTAGAGTAAAGAAATTCTTGTATTTCGATAGAAGGTTGTGATTATCGTCTCATTTGTACAAGTATATGAGTAATTGACCCGGCGAACTTCGTTCCGCCTAAAAGTGAAAAATCTAATATTATCGGTGTTTTTCTAGTATTTTCCATAAAAATCTTCATCTTGTTTCACTCTATCTATTAAAAAAAATGGATTATAATCCATAGCGCAGTTTTAAAGATCTAACATAGGGACAGACAGCGGGAAGCGACTTTGTGTTATACTATGTAGTGAAACTGCCCCCTCAGTCTTTACGAATGACAACGTATATATAAGCAATTTTGAAGTTATAAAAAATACATTCATAAGCAAATAATGTTTTGTTTAATTTCGCTATAATGGAATTAAAAAAAAATGATTTTCTTTTCCGATTTTCTCGCTTGAGAGGATTTGACACATTTACTCGCGTATCGCTGCCAATAAACAAAATACCGAAAGGTCTGAAAAAGCTATCTAAGTTAATTAAAGATCTCTAAAGTGTTAATTCTAAACCCTAATATTCCTTTAACGAAGAAACAACCTCGCTTGTCCTTGACTCACAGTTTTGTGAGATAACTGTCCCAGCAGGTGGATGCGCACTACAGTTATATAACTTTTGGCGTAAATAAATCGTTTACTAAAACCCAAAGAGTTATACTAGCTTAGTAATAGGTATGTAATGCACCACTCACTGTAAGATGAGGTTCCATTTTTTTATCTGTGTGACGCAGCAAACGAGCATGCAGTCCACCCGATGGCAAGTGGTCACTGCCGCTCATGAAAATCTGCAGTCAACTCCACACAGAACACGGGCTTCATCTAAAGTATATGTATCTTCATATTAAATTATTGTATGCCTCTGTAGGCAAAAACAGAGAGACAATAATACTAATTTGTTTACACCATTAATGTACCTGTTTTTGACAATAAATTATTACTTACTTACTTACTTACTTACTTACTTACTTACTTAAAGTCAATTACAGATGCCGAGGACTAAGATGGTCGCCTCATATAAAAGTGTGCTGGCAACCAAACCCTTCTATCGAAACGCAAGAATTACTTCACGCTGGCAATAGGTGTGACGGTGGTACTTCCCCGGTCGAACTACACTGGTTCTACCACCTTGTAAACCAATTACCTCCACCTCCATTTGCTTCAACTAGACTCGTGGCAGACCTCCACAGTTCGGTTGCTTGCTGTGAACATGCAGAACGTGGACTGAACTTCTTCCTGCAGTATTCATGGAGTTCTAAGTGGTAGAACCAGTGTAGTTCAATCTGGGAGGCACCACGGCCACACTTATTAGCGTAAAGCAATTTTTGTGTTTCTGTGGGTGTGGTTGCCGGCTCACTTTTATATTTGGTGACCATCTTAATCCTTGGGAGTAGCAACACAAATGTGACCGACTAAAGATAGATCCCTTGTTCAGTGTGAAGTTGCTTACCGATGTCCACGGCAGTAATCACTTACCACAAAGTGCACAGCTTGTTTGCCACTTTAATCGAAAAAAAATACGACCAAATTGCAAAGCAAGTCTCTTACTAGGAAACTTTTGTCTACGTAACGATTTTGTAATCAGAACTGTAAACGTAACGAGGTAATCCATCAGTAGATTTTACTCCTCATTTTACTCATACCGGGCCCTTACATATGCAAATCGATTCTTAAGGAGCAAACTCCGAAATATTTTTTTATAAAAACCTATAACTCGAATATAAATAACTATTTCATTAAACCCGTGCGTGTAGACCCCATAAAGCAGTCCATCGTGACCCCATTAAATATAACGCGTTAAGGTCCTGCCTCTGCGGGTTCGTTATGGGATCATCTAATAATGTCAGGATAAAGTTTTATTTTATAGCCTCTATAGCGTTGGATAGTTTACATTTTTTTTCAAAAAATCAAATAACTTTGTTGTTTGATATATATGGAAAAATGACTTAACTGCTGACATATCAAGAAACACATTGTTTAATGTTGTGCAAGCCTATAAGTGAATAGATGCAAATAATTTGTTAGTTTAATATTAATGTAAGATCATTTTATTCACTCGGTATGCCTTAATAAATAAATCGAAAAAAAAAAACTGTACAAAGTACTGTGATTTTGACGACCAGCGTGGCGGAGCGGTTACCATACCGGTCTAACGCACAATAGTCTCGGGTTCGATCCCCGGTCAGACAGGTAACTGAATGAGTTTAGATTCCTGTTCTGGGTCTGGGTGTTTGTGTATTCGTCGTGTATATCCATTGTACCCATGACACAGGAGAAAATCCTACTGTGGGGCTATGAGTAAAAGGCGTGTGTATAATAATATACTATTATAAAGTTTAAATTTTGCATCATGTATCATTGTATGGGCTGGGCATTAAGAGAGGATTTTTTTACCCCTTAAAGGAATAAAATTGGGGGGAAAGGTTGTACGAAAGTCCGCCAATTTTGATGATGACTTAATGAAACCCAGTATTTTTCAGCTTGCTGGTTTGATATAATAGATAACCTGTTTTACCATATGAAAATGCTTTTTAGTTCAATGTATCGTTGATTAATCGCAAAACGGGAAGAGGAGAGTGGGCTCTCGTATCTCAAATGTGAAATGGATGGACCATATTATGGTTTTTGTGAACGAAGTCGCGGGTTATGGTAGTTTTTATATGTTTTTGAAGGTGGTAGAACCGATGTAGTTCTACCGAGGAAGTACTACCGCCACACCCATTTCTAGCGTGAAACATTTCTTGCATTTTGATGGAAGGGTGTGGTTGCCGGCACACTTTCACATGAGCCGACCATCATAGTCCTCGCGAGTAGCAACGCATCTGTGATTGACTGTGATCAGATGGAACCCATGTTCTGTATGAGGTTGATTATAGATGTCCATGGGCGGCAGTAACCACATACCATCTGGTGGACTGCAAGCTCGTTTTCTCCTTCAGTCAGATAAAAAAAGAAGTTAAATTTACTAAACTTGTGTAAAGACGTAAATAATTTAAACGGGATTTAAAAGATTTTATTGAACTAAAATATAAATAGATTAAATAATGAACGGAAATGTCTACATTTTGTATAGGCTTATAGAGGCAAATCGTCGGTTACAATATTTTTTACACA
Organism: Spicauda simplicius; assembly: GCA_949699795.1. Lineage (NCBI taxonomy): Eukaryota > Metazoa > Arthropoda > Insecta > Lepidoptera > Hesperiidae > Spicauda > Spicauda simplicius. The sequence continues at coordinate 1,855,273 of OX453078.1, read as the reverse complement.
ACCATCGAATTGGAACATCTTTACTTAGAAGCCCGACAAAAATTCAGTGGGCTTAACAAAACATCCCAAAAGTCCCGAAAACCCGTCCGTCCCAAAAAGATATGTCATAACACCTGTCCGTCATAGGATTTCCAAAAATACCCTTCTTCAAACATTTTCACCATAACGAGAGGTTTTTGGAGGATAGCATTGTTTTCTCGGTAACATTATGTGAAATTCTCACTGGAAATAGGAAACACCATAACTCTTATGATCACGACAGAATCAAGATTAATAGTACCTGCCAACATAAAACAAGGTGTAATAATGTGAACCACAAAAATGGTATCACGGCTTTGTTGAAATAAATGAGGTTGTGGGTTACGAAATAAGAAGTGAATTTGTTATTAATTTTCGTGCAGGGATTTCTTGAGGAAGAGATTATTATAATGTTTTATTTGCTGTTTGTTTTGCCATGACCACAACCCATGTGATGAAATATCGACAAAAATAATTTAAAAATTGCGTATCGAGAGTACTCTGTACGTAATAAAAGAATGTTGTGTCGCTTATTCAATTTATGAAGGTAATGCTGCTGATAATCAAAAGGAACATGTAGCAAGACAAAACAGAAAAAAAAATCGATGAATCAAACAGAAATATTTTTTGTATCCCGTATGTACCGTAAAATAACGACTGGGTGAAATTGCAAATGATGGTCATCTAAACACTTGAAAGTGTCTATCATTTGCAATTAACTTGAAGCAAAAAGGTTCAAAAATATTATTAATTTAAAAGTTATAAAAAATGGAGCTATATAGAAAATATTGACAGCTGGTTTATCTCCTGAATACGTCAGTATATTACATGTAAACTTAGATTTAGAAAAAATGTTATATGAGCTTTTCTTACTGTTTCGTTACCGTAAAGCGTAGTCTATAAACCAAATTCTATAGATCATTGTCGATGGTCTCGCCTCGCCTACTGATTGGCCACAACGGTGACGGATGACATACACCTCTTCGAACGCTAACCGACAACGGAATGGACGCGCGCGCTGCTAACCGTTACAATTTTCGAATCTCAACCGCTTAAGAACATTTACCAGTGTGTGTGTCATCATCTAGCTGTATCAACGGGAGGCCTCGACTCGTAGATTACGCGAAGGTGGAGATCATCGAGGCTGTACACAGACAAGGTACATGCCGTGCTTGTGCCTTAACGATTGTTCTTTGATAGAGCACAAGGTCTATCAAAGAACAATCGTCTTTAGATCTTGCCTCGTTCTGACTCCGGTCAGTCCCAGAAGTGGGATCAAAGCCGTCCCACCGCTTGGTGGACGCGTATCCTACACTTACTATCAGGGACGAAATGGGTATCTTCCTATTTCCCCATTTGTTAATACGGACGTCTATCCAGAGCTGGACGGACGTCTAGTTGAGCGCCTTAAGACGTTGAGCTCTGTGTAGACGTAAGCTTGGCGCTGAATATACGTCGCGGGTGAAGGTTGTTAGACGTGTGTGTTGGATAAACTTCTATATCGAAGCGTAGTATTTGACAACTCCCGTGACAGTGTGCTCATCACACTGCTTTGACATGCAGTGTGATGAATATGGGTTTCCGTTGTGTATCTGCGTCTTTGTACGTGCCCTTGACACCTCTGACACAGGAAAAAATCCTAGTGTGGCGTTGTGAGTGTATACAGTGGAGAGTGTTATGTGTAAGAGAGGTACAACCATCTCATGTATTTTTTCATATATTTTGAAGTACCAGTAGTTCATTCCTTTGGTTGAAAGGGTGTGATTATAATGGTGCTGGCTGCTTAAATTCAAATCGACAATTTTAAATTTTAGAGATAGCCAACGATCGGGCCATCTGTGATCGATTTCAGGTGGAATCATCGATATTTGTGGAGTTAGTTACAGATGTCTGCGAGCAACGATGACAAATTACCACCAGACTGCAAACTTCCACAGGTGGTAGTACCAATGTAGTTCAACCGAGGAAGTACCACAGCCACACCTATTTCCAACGTGAAGCATTTCTTGTGTTTCGAGGGAAGGCTGTGGTTGCCGGCACACTTTTGTATGAGGCGACCATCTTATCCTTAGGAGTAGCAACGCATCTGTGATTGACTTCAGATAGAACCCATGTTCTATTTGAAGTCGCTCACCGATGTCCATGGACGGCAGTGACCCCTTACCATCAGGTAGACTGCATGTTCGTTTGCTACTTCAATCAGATAAAAAAGTTCTTTTGCCTCTTGAAGTTTTATATAAAAAAATATCTTAAATCGGCACATACGTTAAACTCGCACATTGAGGGCTACCCTAAAATTTTCAACTTTTATTATTTTTTCCATAGAAAAGCATCCTGAAAATGTTAAGTGTTTACCGTTCGACAAATAAACCGCTTAAACATACCGGCTTCCTGTATGAACACTTTAGTTTTACCTTTTTATTTTTAGTCGGTATCATCAATTGAACACATTGTAAAAATTCGAGTGGTTACATTTTTATTACCTTCCAAGAGTTCCTGGTGGAGAGCGGAGGCTTAGAAATGCGTTTTCACGCTTAGAGAAACCTTTTTTGGAACCTTAAATATAGGTAGTCATGAGAACTGTTAGAAGTTATGTTAGTATAATTTTAAATATCATAAATATATATATGAAAATATACCTTTATATATCCAAATCGATTCTAAGGAGTAAACTTCTTAGGGTTCTCTTTTACTGAACTGTAAGGCAAGATACTGGAGCTAACTTTCATTACCATGTAAAAAAACATGATTGTAATTATATAAAAAAAATGGATATAAATAAGAAAAAAGACAAACCCGCTGAGTTTCTTGCCGGATCTTCTCAGTTGAGGTCGTATTCCGATCCGGTGGTAGTGTAATAAAAAAAAATGTAACTGACAATTTGTAAGTGCCACGTTGGCCTATACAAAATAAAGACATTTCATTTCATTTAATTTCAAACTCCAAAAACTGCATTTAAATCCATAGTGTCGTTTTAAAGACAGCGAGAAGCGACTATATTTTTACTATGCAGACATATTATCTACTGTTTTATGCATATTGATTGTAGATAACAATTTCTGACAAATAATTCAACGTCATGGTGTAAGATGGAACTTATTCAAGATTAATTATATCGATAACACTACACAGTTGTTTCGTAGATTACTATCTATTAAATTTAGATTTAAAGGTATTTAATTTGAGTGATAGATGGCGTTCGTTTAATATTTAGCGGCAACATGCGGACTCGGGCGTGTAGGCTTCCGTACATTATTTAAATAAAAAGCAAAAATCAGGTTTATTGTATGCCATTAAATACTTATTTATTGTATTCTTTTTTAGAATTTATTGTTATACCGACAACAAAAATACATCATCTGTGAAAATTTCAACTGCCCATCTATCACGGTTGATGCGATACAGCCTCGTAACAGACAGACAGACAGCTGAACAAACGGCCAGAAAGCCAGACAGATAGACGGCCAAGCGGCCAGGCAAACAGCAGAACCTTAGAAATAGGGTCCTTTTTACCTTTTAGCCACGGAATCCAAAAAAGAACCACTTATCCGGTACAAAGATAGAATGTTTCACCTTAAACCTTTCTGCCATAGTACGTCGGATAAAAATCCGTCTCAGAAAATAGAAGTTAAATGATTTCCCTTCGGCATGAACATCTGTTGGCCTGTGACCTAAGTCAAATGCTTATACCGTTTTTAAGTTGCATTGTTATTGGCGCGTTTTAAAAAGAAACGGCTAAGCGGGACGAATTCGCGTAAGTGTGGGGCTATGAGAACACTCATAGCCGTACATCAGCGTCGACTATGCGACCATACGGACGCACCGTGGCGGCTAAAGTTTTCGTCTTTTGGTCCCACAAATTTTGACAGTAAGCACTCGTTACTTCGTTCCTGTAGTTCCGGAATCAGAATAGGGCTACGATATCCCCTGCCTGTCGCAAGAGGCGATTAAAAGGAAGCTTCCGGGGTCGCGAACGGCATGAATGACAGCTCGAATCGTCCAGCCAGGCGACCGCCGAAAGGACGGTAATATTTATGGTCGCATACCGACGTAAAAACCAGATGGAGTGGTGGGCTCAACCGCTTACTCAATATTTATATACCTATAAATATAAGGCTTATTGTTTATTATTCGTATATTAACTATAGCACTTCAACATATGTTTTAAGATAGATTCCATAATACAATTAAAGAAATGTTATTAAATATAAGTGGTTAAAAAATCCTAGATCGCTGCCGCTTATGAACTAGGACACACGGCCTCCAGAGACGAGCTTACCTCCAACTTGTAATGTTTGCAGAAATAGGGTTAACCGTTTCGACTTTTTTAACCCTCCCATCGTGACAGGTGACGTCATTCGGGTTAATGAGGCGACTGGGATAGAGGCCAAAATATTGGGTGAGTTTGATGTGATTTTTATTACTCTTCAGTTGAGCAATTAGTGATCTGTTTAATGGTGATTATAAAAATTAAGCTTCTCGATTTTATATTGTTGGAAGCCTTACTTAATAAGGATTAGTGGAGGTTAGACTTACAGTTTTTAAAATCACTGCGTTTAAATTAATGTCTCATCAACCTATTCTTGTCCCACTGCTGAGCACGGGTCTTCTCTCAAAATGAGAGTGCTTAGGCCATCTGGCCATCTGGCCTTCGCTGGCCAAGTGCGAATTGGTGCACTTTACACACCTCCGAAAACTTTTTTTTAGTTAAGAACTCCCAGGTGATGTTTTCCTCCACCGAAAAGCAGTGATAATTAATCTCTAATACGCTCATAAATCAGTGGTGCGTACCAGGGTTTGAACTAGTGGCGTTCGATGAAGTTAGGATTGTACCAGTTTAATGGCCGACACCTCAGTCTATCGTTGACGGTCGGCCGAAGCAGACGACTCTAAAATCATCCCGCGTTCTTAGTGCTACGATTACTTGCCTACTTAATTTAGTTTGATTAATTCAGTGATTGTAACAAGTTTAATTCGGCAATATACTGTGTGTTAAAATCTAGTCTGCAATTTATTCTCGTGCTAACATTCCCTATCAGAGCCCACAGTAGGTTATCCTTATACGACGAGCGAAAAAGAACTATCCCCACCGTCATGTTTATTAACAATTGCAGAAGATTTTCTTAAAGTAACTTGTAATAAGATTGAAGTAGCAAACGAGTATGGAGTTCGCCCGATCGTAAGTGTCACTGCCGCTCATGGACATCTGTAATCTACGTCAAACAGAACATGGGTTCTATCTGAAGTCAATCACAGATGCTTTGCCACTCCCTATGACGGTCGCCTCATGTGAAAGTCGGCAACCATAGGTATCTGAATTATGAGTTTAGATTCATGTACTGGGTCTGCGTGTGTATTTGCCTTGTGTGTGTCAATGGTACCCACGACACAGAATAAAATGCTAGTGTGGGGCTATGAGTGTAGAAACTATGTTTTTCTCTTTTTTATTCACAATCAGGGGGTTGCACGCTCGTTTGCTACTTCAATCTACAAATAAGGATATTTATTTCTTGTTTTTAAAGTTTATTCTATGTTTGTTTATATTCAAAAGATCTAAAAATGAAAGAAAGAGAAGTAAAAAAAAAAAGTTTATTCGTGATAACAACAACACATAATCGGTACAACTATAATGATCTAAATTAAAACATATCAGAAGACACAACAGAAGAATAGGTGTTATTTAACCGACTTCCCAAAGGAAAGAGGTTATCTATTCGTCACGTATATTTTTTTTTTTTTTTTTTTTTTTTTTTTTTTTTATGTATGTTCGGGCGAAATGGCTAGTAATCGTCGACCTATCGACACGATTCATACGACATTGTATGCGACTAGTTTCACAGGCAGTCCCATATTGAGGAAAATGAAAACCTTCCGGCGGTTTTCCCGGAAAATTGGAAAATGTCGGTTTCTTAAAATCTTGAATAACTTGGGTGTTTATAAACCGATTTCCATTTTCTTTCTTTCATTTGATAGGAAATTTCGTCACGCAACTTTTTCTCTTGGACATGGGTATGCTGTGATGCTTAACTCTTTGAGTTATGGGGTGGAAACCACCACCACTCCTCAAGTTTTTTAGATAATTTGAGATAACTCGGCTTTTGCCGAATCGATTCTTATGAAACTTGGAATATGTATTATATATCTGTGCTTATATAGGTTGACGAAAAATTTGACCTTCAACTCTTCGATCCTGATGATGCAGGGTTACAGCTATCCTAAACTATAACATTAGCTATTTGGTGCTTACATATATGTAACAAGATTACTAAGCAGAGACATGTGATGAAAATTTGACCTTCAACTCCTCAATCCTGATGATGCAGGGGTGCCTCAAGCCTAAACCATAGGGGTTGACCATTTGGTGCTTATGGGTATGTTATAACAATACTAAGCAAAGACATATTATAAAAAAATGACCTTCAACTCCTCAACCCTGATGATGCAGGGTGCTGTAAGCCCAAGCCGTAGGTGATGGCCATTTAGTGCTTACGGATATATAATAAGATAGCAAGGCAAAGATGTACGATGATAAATTTGACCTTCAACTCCTCAACCCTGATGATGCAGGGGTACTGCAGGCTTAAACCATACACGTTAGACATTTGTTGCTCACGGATTTGTAATAACATTGCTAAGCAAAGGTACACGACGAAAAATTGGACCTTCAACTCCTCAATCCTGATGATGCAGGGGTATTGAATGCCTAAGCCATAAAACTTAGCTATTTCAATCTTACGCATTCAAAATGATATTTAAAAAAATGTAAGGTAAAACATTAGAAAAATGGTTGTATACGGTGGAAAATTGGACCTTCAACTCCTCAATCCTGATGATGCTGGGGTGCTTCAAGCTTAAACTATAGGCGTTAGCTACATGATCGCTACGTATATCTGATAAGATTACTAAGCAAAGATATAAGATGAAAAATTTGACCTTCAACTCCTCAACTCTGATGATGCAGGGGTACTTCAGGCTTAAACTATAGGCGTTGGCCATTTGATGCTTATGGGTATGTAATATATTTACAAAGCGAAGACGTATGATAAAAAAGTTGACCTTCAACTCCTCAACCCTGATGATGCAGGGTACTGTAAGCCCAAGCCATAGAAGTTGGGGATCTGTTGCTTACGTGCATGCGATGAGATTACATAGAAAAGATATGACATGATAATTTTGACCTTCAACTCTTCGGCCCTGATGATGCAGGGGTACTTCAGGCTTAAACCATAGGCGTTGGCCATTTGATACTTATGGATATGTAATATATTTACAAAGCAAAGACGTATGATAAGAAAATTGACCTTCAACTCCTCAACCCTGATGATGCAGGGTACTGCAAGTTTAAACTATAAGCATCGGCCATATGGTGCTTACGTATATGTTGAGATTACTAAGCAAAGATATGACATGATAATTTTGACCTTCAACTCCTCAACCCTGATAATGCTGGGGTCCTTCAAGTTTAAACCGTAGGCATCGGCCATATTGTGCTTACGTATACATAATGTTGTTGTTCACAATACCAACAATGAGTTTCGGAGAGGATATAATTATGATCAAAAATTCCACTTTGAATACAATTACCTGAAAGATGCAAGAGTACTACCAACCTTTTTAAATTGGATGGGTTATTTTTATCAGTATCAGTTGAATTATACTCTTAGTTATAAGGTTTATATTACTTTTTCTACTTTAAATATTGATAATTATAGGTCTATTCTTTAAATAAATGTTTACTCAGAAAAAGTTGTTTTATTCGGTTAGGTTAGGTTCGAACAGATTTTTCCAATTCAGAATCTAAGGGAGGGGGCGCGGTAGCGCCCCCGACCGGTTGTGTCAAAGAAGTCTATTTTTATATGATGACGTCAGCACATAATTTTATTCATCCGAAAATCGGACGAATAATTAATTTTATTCATCCGGTTAGCGGACGACTAGCAACAGCCATAATTGATTTTATCGTGACTGAAAAGCGTGAAAAAAAAAATTTTAAACAAAAAATACAACCGACTTCCATGCCACATAAAAGTAAAAAATAATTTAAATACATGTTGGTTTAGAGCAAACACAGTTCTTAGTACATAGTCCCGAAGTCGGCGCTCATATAAGATACATGTAGTTTCGTCATGATCCAGCAAAATATGGTAAGCGCCGACTTCGGGACTATGGACTAAGAACTGTGTTTGCTCTAAACCAACATGTATTTAAATTATTTTTTACTTTTATGTGGCATGGAAGTCGGTTGTATTTTTTGTTTAAAATTTTTTTTTTTGAATAAGTAATATGGAATTCACTGCCGCCTAACATACGTCTTTCTAAGTCAATTTTCATATTTAAAAAAAGAGTCAAAGAGCACTATTTATCACTTTCATGATATAATACTATATTTATACATAATACGTATGTATTTATTTATATATTTATACATAAATATTTGTTATATACTAATTTGTGCACACTCGATTTGCCTAACAAATGTTCACTCCGATCCCAGGGCTGCTGGAAGAAATTTCATTTTGAAATAAGCAGTCCTTTGTACTATTGTTATATTATGAATGTATTGATTTTGTATCTGTGTACAAAAACTTATAAAATAAATAAATAAATAATACATACAAAATTCCACATACTACATACAAAAATCTAATCTCAATCATTTATTGACATAAAATCTTGTTTTTTTATTTGTAAAATATTTCAAGGGGGGCTCCGATCCTTTATTGCCCCAAAGCCTCCACACCTCTAAATCCAGCCCTAAGCATGGATTATCTAACACTTCTATCCAACTTTATTTTAAACCTTCCAACATATAATATTTCACATTTATTTCAACTAAATAAGCAATAAATTTTCAATTAAGTATTAAGGGCTGTAATTTTGCGTGAAACCAGCTTTGGGGAATATTTCCAAATAAATTAATTTTAAACTATCTCTCTAAACTGTAATTAAATTCTCCGCTTCTTCAAAGAATAATTTAAGAGATAAGGTTAAGAGGGTTGGGGAAGGGAGATTTGATAAATAATATATTTATGGAAATTACATTTTTTATTAAACGACCTTATAGTCAATGTGATGATAAATTAGGGCTACTTATTTATCTGTCATCAATTCACGACTTAATAAAGGCAAACTAATTGTTTTATTTATTTTTTATCTGCTTTTTTTTATCTGACTGAAGTAGCAAACGAGCATGCAGTCTATCTGATGGTAAGTGGTCACCGCCGCCACCCATGGGCTTCTGTAATCAACTTCACAGATGCGTTACTACTTCCGAGGTCTTTGATGGTCGCCTCATATAAGTGTGCCGGCAACTACACCCTTCCATCGAAACGCAAGTAATGCTTCACGCTAGGAATAGGTGTGGCGGTGGTACTTCCCCGGTCGAACTAACTGGTTCTACCACCTTGAAAAAGTGGCAAACGAGTATGCAGTCCACCTGATGGTAAGTGGTCACTGCCGTCCATTGACATCTGTAAGCAAGTTCAAATAGAACATGGTTTTAATCTGAAGTCAATCACAGAAGCGTTGTTACTCCGAGGGCAAACATGGTAACATGATCGCCTCATAATAAAGTGATCTAGAAACCACACCCTTCCACTGAAATGCAAGAACGACTTCACGCTGGAAAGGTTAATCATTTTAAGTTCACAAATGGTTCATACCTTTTATTTTTTTCTGTTTTCAAGGAGGAAACCTTTAGAAGGTTGTTTACCCGACGACGTGGTAGCGACGGATTATGAAACATCCTTCCACTACAAATGCAAGAATTACTTCACGCTGGAAAGGATAATCATTTTACGTCCACAAATGCGTCCATACCTGTCCAACTAGCTGCGTCAAGCGTTTCATGTTGTCGATAACGTCCAGTCCATTCGACGGATCAATTTATATCAATCAATTTTACTCGGATAAGAAAAACGCTTAATCCGCTTTCTACTTTCATAGCCTCACCTTAGGATTTTCTCCTGTATCCTAGGTGCTATGGACACACACAAAGACGAATACACAAACATCCAGACCCAGAACAAGAATCTAAACTCATTCAGATACCTGTCAGGCCGGGAATCGAAACCTGGCCCTACTGTGTTTGAGACCGGTATGGTAACCACTATGCCACGCGGGTCGTCAAATATAACAAGATACCTAAAATAGATGATTTGGTACGCTGAGTTCAATAACCTTCCACCCTTCCAGTTTAGGTCAATTTCATCAATTACAGCCCTTTTTGTGACAGCAGTACGTTTCTGTAGCTGGTGATTGGGGCGTGAAGATTCATTTCGATCTAGATTAAGTGTTTCATCTGTTGCTTATCTACATTGACGAAGTGTTTATCTTCGAAATGAGTTCGAGTCATTGATCATTGGTATGATATCGAAACGTGGAAAATGGTTTAATTTTGTTACTATCTTTTGATTGTTCTTCTATTTGTCTTTTTTATCTGATTGAAGTGGTAAGTGTTCACTGCCGCTCATGGACATCTTTAAGCAATTTCAAATAGAACATGGGTTCTATGTGAAGTCAATTCCAGATGCGTTGGTACTCTGAGATCTAACATGATTGCTTCATATAAAAGTGATTTAAAAACACCCTTCCACTACAAATGCAAGAATTACTTCACGCTGGAAAAGATAATCATTTTACGTCCACAAATGCGTCCATACCTGTCCAACTAACTGCGTCAAGCGTTTCATGTTGTCGATAACGTCCAGTCCATTCGATGGATCAATTAATCTCAATCAAGTTTGCTCGGATAAGATACCTAAAATAGATGATTTGGTGCGCTGAGTTCAATAACCTTCCAGTTTAGGTCAATTTCATCAATTACAGCCCTTATTGTGACAGCAGTACGTTTCTGTAGCTGGTGATTGGGGCGTGAAGATTCGCTTCGATCTAGATTAAGTGTTTCATCTGTTGCTTATCTACATTTACGAAGTGTTTATCTTCGAAATGAGTCCGAGTTCATTGATTGGTATGATATCAAAACGCGGAAAATGGTATAATTTCGTTACTATCTTTTGATTTGTACTATTTGTCTTTTTTATCTGACTGAAGTAGCAAACGAGAATACAGTCCACCTGATGGAAAAAGGTCACTGCCACACATGGACATCTTAAATCAACTACATACAGAACACGAGTAAAATGGGGTAAAAAAAAAACGCCGCACCTATTTCTAGCGTGAAGCTTTTTTTGTGTTTCGGAAGGGTGGTTGCCGGCACACTTTTACATGAGGCGACCATCCTAGTCCTCGGGAGTAGCAACGCATCTGTGATTGACTTCAGATAGAATCGATGTTCTATATGAAGTTGGTCACAGATATCCATGGGCGGCAGTGACCACTTACCATCAAGTGGACTGTATGCTTGTTTATTATTCCAATCGGATAAAAAAGTCTTCCTTTTTACTTGCGTGTATATTTCCCTACGTATCCATCTTCTTGCCTCTTTGTAGATGATCAATAGAATCGCATCCGTGATCATTTTGAAACAGAATTTAGATCCGATATTAGACAAAAACCAATTCCACCAATTCGCACTTGGCCAGCGCGGTGGACTCTAAAACTATAGCCAAAACTCTCGCGTTCTGAAAAAAGACCCGTGCCCAGCAGTGGTACAATAATGAGTTGACGAGATTAGACAAAAACGTGCTAGAATGACAACTTAATACCACGAATTAATCCTTTTCTACGTCTTTAGCAAAATAACAGAACATTTCAGTTAAAATTTAATTATAATTCAAAAAGTCAACTTAATCAGAAACTCCACCCAGCTATTATTTAGCACGTTAATAAGTAGAAAATCTTTTGTTTCCTTCCTAGTACTGAGAAGCAGCTGTTAATTAACGAAATTGAATTAGCAGTAGAAAGCGAGAAGGTACGTTATTAAACTCGAATTACTTGATATAAGGTAGTTTCCTAAGAATTATAGGCTAAAACACATTAAGAGGGAAATTATACCAGATAATTAATACGTGAAGCAAAAACTTGTGACGCAAATTTCAGTAATATGCCGCGGACGGATTAGCATAACATTTTGCACGGTTATAGTGAACGTAGAGAAGGAGTACAGAATGTTAATATTTTTTTCAAATAATGCATATATCATGCATTAAATCAAGTAAAAACAGTTTACACACATTACGGTGCATTTGACACAAACACATAAATAATAAACGAAACAGAACATTCAATGTCTTACTATGAAAATACATAACGTCAGAAATGAAGTTTAATTTCTTTTTATATTTATCGGGTGATACTCATCTATAAATTCAATACAATTTAATAATTGTGAAATATTCGTACTACTTTGGGCAATATGAAGTTTAGTTTTTTAGTTAAATTAAGGTCGAATTTCGACCGATGCGACGGGTGACTAGTACCAGATAACTGAACTTTATATCACACAAACACACATGCTTTATACACTCATAGCCCCACAGTAGGATTTTCTCCTGTGTTGTGGGTACGTTGGATGTACCATGTGCACAAGACGAATACACAAACACACAGACCCAGAACACGAATAAACTCATCATTCAGATACCTGTCTGGCCGGGAATCGAACCCGGGACCCATTGCGCGTCAAACCGGTATAGTAAGCGCTTCGAACTCTCGGGTATGTAAGTTTCCTCGCGAAGTTTTCCTTCGCCAAAAAGCAGTGATAATTAATTTCTAACACACATAGTTTTATAAAAAGACAGTGGGTTTGAACCTCGAATCTCCCGATCGAGAGGTCAAGTTCCAACCATTAGGCTATCACTGCGCATAACTGCTCACGGGAACCTTATCATACTTCATACTAATATTATAAAGGTGAAAGTTTGTGAGTGTGTATGTTTGTTACTTCACGTGTAAACAGTTGGAGCGATTGGTTGGACGTTAGCTGATGCTCTGTATTAACATATAGGCTACTTTTTACTGGGGTAAAATATCTTATTCCCACGGGATAATCATTTTTTTTAACGCGGACGGAGCTGCGGGATTCGACTAGTAAAACATATTTATGTTATGAAGCGTCGCTGCTGTGTTGCCACCATTTTTAAACCGTTAATAAATTAGACATTTAAAATATACATGTTTTTACACGTACTTAATTTTATAAAAAGGAGCATTTATATTAAATATGTTTCATTATCGATAAATTGATTTACGTAACACCTTAACGACGTCTGTCTCAACACCAATTAAATAGTATATAATAATTTTAATTTTATATAATGAACGCTGTACATACAAGTAATAAATAAGTGCTTCTTCATTATAAATAAAAACATAATTCCTACTTTAATATTAAAAATGTGACTGTAAATTTGTTTGTTACGCTTTCACGCCAAAACTACTCAACTGATTATTCTGAAACTTTGTATAAATATTCTTAGAGATATTCGAAAAAATATGGGTACTTTTTATTTAAAAAATATTTTATTTTATAAGCAATTGTCATAATTGTTTGTCAAAACAAAATGAAAATCTAGGCTTCAACGCGAGCAAAACCGCGTGTAAAAACTAGTAAGAAATAATAATACATAGGCGTGGATTATTTTTAGTTCTTTAATAAGTAATCGTAAAAAAGTAATCCCCTGCCAAAAATGCGTCTTAATCTTCTGTTTAATAATTATGTAAATACATAATAATGTTATAAAGCTGTTATCTTATTTCTTTTAATATAATAAATTCGAAAATATTATTAATATTACAAATTAAAAAATCTGGGGCTGTGTATATGTTTTTAAGACCTAAGACACTCGCTTTCTATACTCTTAGCCCCACAGTAAGATTTTGTCCTGTGTCGTGGGTACCATGTACACACACAAGACGAATACATAAATACCCAGACGCAGAACACGAATTTTATAAATATACAAATTTTATAAATTTTACCTTACTCATCATTCAGATATCAATCTGACCGGGAATCGAACCCAGGACCCATTGCGCGTCAGTATATGTTCGTAGTAACAAAACATTAAATGAAACAGTAATTGCATAAAAACTACTGGTCGCTTTCATAGGTATTCGGTGCACGCCTATACCTAGAACTAAAATCTAGATAGACAATTTTTTTTTACCGTGATAGATGTAACTAAAGCGGACAAAGCCATAGAGACTATGTTAGAAAAGTGATAGCGTAATAGTTGAAACTTGCCCTCTCGATCGGGAGGTCCGAGGTTCAAACACAGGCACACAGTTCAACACAACTGACTTTTCTAAAATTATGTGCGTATTAGAAATTAATTATCACTGCTTTTCGGTGAAGGAAAACATCGTGAGGGACACCTACCCGAGTTTTTTTAAAAAAAGTTCTCGGAGGTGTGTGAAGTCCACCAATTCGCACTTGGCCAGCGCGTTAGACTGTGGCCTAAAACACTCTCATTCTGAGAGATGGCCCGTACCCAGTAGTGGGACGATAATGGGTTGTACCCATATGTCGTCAACCCATTATTGTCCCTCTGATCGGCACGGCTCTTCTCTCGGAATAAGAGATATATGGTACCCATATATGGTACTTCAAATCTCACAATATATTTTAGTAAATTAAATGATAGAACAAATCCATTCAAAATTAATTTATTTATATATACATTTTTACTAAAATGACACAAAAAGTATAATCATTAAAAATAAACATCCATAAATATTTTATATTATAGTTTTTGTCATTACTACTTCAAAATTTATATCGATTTATGTTAATGAATTTTCAAGGATTACGCCATTAAAATTATGTATTAATTAATGAATCATTAAGCTTGAAGGTTGCGGGTTAAGGCCTACCATTCCGGCACGAAGTGGGTTAAGTCGGTATAGTAAGGACCATGCCCAAAAAAAATTATAATACTTCATGTACGGTCAAATGCATCTGTACCTTGTAAAGCTAAAAGTGTCCCCTTTTTTTTTCGAAATGGAAACCTTCAAAAGGTACCCGACGTGGGAGCGACGTATGATTATGTGGGATTTTTACCGCACTTAAACCCCTCATAACCGTCCTCGGCGCTAAAAAGAGGACTCCGGCATCTCCAAACGAACAACCGGAATCCTCTTAGCGCGTTGCCCCATCGGGCTCCTCCCAGATGGGCGGCTGGGCCCACCGCTCTGCCTAGTCTTTACGACGAAATGCGACCACACATACTGCCGTCCTTCCCAGGATCGCCTGGTTGAACGGTTCAAGCTCCTACTCTAGCCGCCCGCAACCCCTTAAGCCCCTTTTAGTCGCCTCGTACGGTCGGGGATACCGTAGCCCTATTCTGATCTCGGAACTACAGGGACGACGATGCTTAGCCCTGTAAATTATTATACAATTTATTGACGATGATGACCTATTTTAAATTTAATTATTTATTAAACACCTATTTTATGTAAGTAAAACCATACCAAACAAAGCTTAAATGAGGCTTAAGTAAAAATTGTAATTCTTAAGAAACGATTTAAAAAAATACGCAAAATGTTTATGGTATTATAGATCAAAAAACCGAATACCCAGTTTGTAATACTTGCTTCAAAACGGCACTAACTTACGTCAGTAGGAGTTTCGTCGTAAGAATTTGATTTTCAGAAAACAACATAGTATGTTGTCCACATTTTTACAAATAATACAAATACCATTTTTATACTACGTACATCAAAGAGAGTAGATTTCTTCATTTCACCATCTTCAGGTTTGATTTTACAAAATATTTTTATCCACAAAATTAAATATCTACCAATTTTCACAGCGAATGCTTCAAAATCTGTATTTTTTAATTAATTTTAACTACTAACTCCCTTAGGAGTCGAATGTCCAAAATTACTTAGTGGTTATTTATTCTATGCAAATTAAAATTTTGAAGGTGGTAGAACCATCGTAGTTCAACCGGGTAAGTACCACCCCACATCTATAGCGTGAAGCATCTCTTGCGTTTCGATAGAAGGGTGTGGTCGCCGGCACACTTTTATATGAGGCGACCATCATAGTCCTCGGGAGTAGCAACGCATCTGTGATAGACTACAGATGATACCCATGTTCTATATGAAGTCGATTACAGACGTCCATGGGCGGCAGTGACCACTTACCATCAGCTCGTTTGCTACTTCAGTTAGATAAAAAAATAAAAATAAACATTAAACCTATGGGATAAAGCACTGGATTAGGATACAGTAACTTTAGCTGAACGTCGATTTCCGAAGAAAAATAATCTTATTGACTAAAATTAATCAGTTACATTATTTTTATATACTTTGATAAATATATTGCTAACGATTAAACTTGCTTAGGTTTTTACGTCCTTTTTTTTAATTTTTAATACGCGGGTTCCCATAAAATGTCTAAATGGTGTGTTTTTTTTCACAATTGGTGTTGATCATTGGTAGCTTAAACTCGGTGCTTCTGAGGTTTCATGTGTTTCGAAAAACATATTACTTGTTTCATTAGATTGGTTAACGTTTTCTAGTTTTGCAATGAAATGTTATTTATTACTGTTTTTCTTCTGGATTCTAGGTATGTGCTATTTTTTGTTTAACATCATTTATTTACATTTTACATGTGTTGCAACGCATTATATTTGCTTACGATAATGTAACTATAACAATTAATTACATATCAGGTCTACTATTTATAAAGGTAATGAGTGTATTTGCCGTAAGTTTCGATAATTACTTACTACGTGTAATTATGTTAATTTATATTATATTAATTTAGTTTTAATTACTTACTTGGGTATGAAAATTTGACAATTGTTTCATCAAAAAGTTATGACAATTTTTCATTCGGACCCGAAAGTTCGGTGACAACTATACAAAGAAACCTAAGTAAGATGTTAAATAGACTTTTATTCTACGTTTCTCTCAAGTGGATTACATAGCATTATCAGAATTTCCACCAGTTCGCAATTAGCCTGTGCAGTGGACTATGACCTATAACTCCGAAAGAAGACCCGTATCCAGCAGTGAGACAATAATGGGTTTACGACGTCAGAATTTTGTTTTTATTCTTGGATAATATTTATTTGCAAGATTGTGAGCACTATCGACGCAAAAAAAAAACAAAAAACAAAGTGTAATAAAATAATCTTGCAAAGTAGTTAGTGTTAAAAGAAACTATATTTTTTTGCAGCTTAAGATTACTTTCAGGCTTCTGTAATCTTTAGAATGAATATACCAAAATTGATCTTGGCCAAATAAAATTACTCTTTGATGTTGTGATGAATGTTTATCACATTGAACAAGAAGATAATGATATAATAGGTATCTGAAATTCAATTTATAGATTTTCAAACAATCTTATTGAAAATAAATTTTATTTATTCCAGACAATGCTTCAGTTTATGCCGTCAAAAGTAGTGAAAATAAGCAGATGAGATATGGGCATCTTAACATTGTAATGGAAGACCTTCGAGGTCTGAAATGGGATAGTGATGAAGCTTTATGTTTGAAGCAGCTGCTAAGTATTATAAAGAATGTGCAGAACTCTACTCTTTGGGCCACATGGAGTAAGTGTCATAGGTCTCACAACCCCCAATTCAATTTTCTAACACGAAGAATATTTCAATAAAGAAAATCTTTTAATAGGATTATTTTACTTCTATATTTTTTTTCAGTCTGGGATTCAATGCAGACCCCAGTAGGTCAGTTGTATGGGTCTACAAACAACTATGGCAATTATGACGAATGTATTGAATTTCCTTGGGAGAAAGTTTATCCAGAAATGAGAACGCAGTACTGTTTCGCTGATATCCGTTTGACAGACGTAGACTATAAACATGATCAGGTTGATTTCTTTGGAGATGTGAAAAAGTACATTCGGGTTAGTATCAATCATAAATTACAATAAAAGTATTCAGTCATTCAATTTAGATCCAAATTAACCTGTGAACTCTCTATTTTTTAACATTTTTCTAATATGGAGATGAATTATGTGAAGCTATTAGATGGTTTAATTGGTTTTTTATGCTACTAGCTCGTTTCGTAATTTCATTCGCTTTCGGCATCACGAAAATACTACGTGATTCTTAAATAAAAACTGTGCCTTTTTAAACTTATTTAGTAATTCTGATTTGATTGAGTAAGAAACATCCATCTAAAATAGTGTGGAATTTCAAAAATTAAGACATTAGTAATATAAGTCCCAATTTTTCTTATTTTTCCTATAAAATACGTAAGATAAAAACATTGTACCATAGCGCAACAAATATATATTTTTTTAAATAGATTAACAAATTTTAGGGTAAAACCAAGCATAACCTGGAATTCAACACTCTAAAGTGGGGAGTTTGTACGCCAGCAGTTTGCAAGCCGCATTCAGTCAGTAAATTTGTTGCTGCATTATTCAGACAGACTCACTTAGGCCTAGCTGTAGATGAACCACACATATCCGTCAGCAATTGTGATGTTGCTGGGGATACTGAAGTCAATCACGACTTTATATACTATTTCTCATGGTAAGTTTTTTCTGTAATTATCTATAAATAACCTCTATCATCTCTATTCTATACATATTCTTGTTAATAATTTTTCATAGCCTTCCTGGATGTAGTATTTTTACATGTACCTACCGTGAACTGTAAACCCTATCTTTTGTTTTGTTACTTCGTGTTTCTGCCGATTCTCTTAAGTTATATAATTTTTATGTATACATATACGTGAAAACTTTGTAATTAGCTTCTCTAGCTGTAAGTTTTCCAAAATTAAATAAAAAAAAACATGCGTACGTACAAAGTACACATGTCAGAAGTGAAACTTCTTTGGTGAACTAATTTATAAATCTTGTTTATATTTATACAAATCTAAAACTTTAAATTTCCAAGATTAAGAGGAAGGGAAAAAGGCGTGATACGACGTTCGCTCTATCTCACTTTTTCTCTCAATCTTTCTCACTCGCTTGCTCCCTACTCTCACTCCACGGCTAGTTGCTCATGCTACGTTCGCCCTGTCTTACTCTCTCTCAATCGGTCTCGATCACTCTCTCTCTCTCTTTTCCGACACTTCCGTTGCATACCGGCGTGACGTTTCATCTGTAAAAATTTTACCCTCATGCGCCTAAAGAAGTTTCACTTCAAAAAAGTGTTATTTGTTGAGATAGGGTAGTTTTTTTTTAATTTATCTTTATAATAGCTTATTCATATAAAGGAAGAGCGGGGAATCCTGGCATAGGTACATATT
This sequence comes from Spicauda simplicius, assembly GCA_949699795.1. Lineage (NCBI taxonomy): Eukaryota > Metazoa > Arthropoda > Insecta > Lepidoptera > Hesperiidae > Spicauda > Spicauda simplicius. The sequence continues at coordinate 1,836,121 of OX453078.1, read as the reverse complement.
TACTTAAAAGGATACCTTAACTGTAGTATCTAAAAAATAATTATTTTATGATCAATTAACTATTTTTCTTTCTTTCTTTTATTAATTAAATCTTTGTATCTTGGTCCGTTTTATTATCATGCCAGGTATTTATAAGAATAGTTTAAGTAACAGAGTTCTCTAATTTAGAGACCTGTTATCACTTACAGATGGGATGCCACAAAATATTGATATGGTCACTATAATTATATTTAAGCCAGTCGCAGTGACCATCACTATACATTCGAGCCAGTCGCTTTTTCGTTATTTTAATTTAATACTTCTATCAAACATTTGATCACCGACCACAAGTTACTGATTCCTGCTTATACATTTTTTGCAGGTGGCTTATAGTAACTGCAATTTCATTAACGTTTTTGGGGACGTTCTACGTAAATCGCAAAGGATTTTCTTCAACATCTTCTGGTAAATTTTACTGTACTTATAATCATGCATGCTGTCATAGATTTTCGAAATCTATGGCAGATGCTTTCACAGAGACGTAGTAAAATTCTTTAAGGCAACAGATTTGCGGAATATAACATACTTTCAACTAAGTTCATTGAGTAATAATATTGATACAAGCAAAACTGATGCTGATCGACAAAGGTTCAAAATCATAATTATCTCATATTCGGGAGAGCCACATTGAAATGTGGCTCTCCCGAATATGCACATTACTATGATGAATTCAGAAAATTGATAGTGCCCTATAGCGATTTTGTTTGTTCAAGTCATTTCAATGTGTTTTTTATAATCATCTTCCAGTTCTTACGTATGCCAAGGCTTTTTACATTCCAAAAAACGTCAAATCTCTTGTTGGCTTCTCGGACAATGATCTTCGTTCTCTCTACGGGATACGTGCTATCAACGTTGTTCTAGTCATCTATATACATGTGTGGTTGCTTTCCAAGACCTTGGGTATTTCTAATGCCTACCGACTCGATAAGGTAAGTTTTTTTTACTATTCGTATGAGACATGCTTGGTGCCCACCCATTATTGTCCCACCACGCTGGCTAAGTGCGAATTGGTGAACTTCACACACCTCCGAGAACTTTTTTTTAAAGAACTCTCGAGTGTGCAGGTTTCCTCAGGGTTTTCCTTCATCGAAAAGCAGTGATAATTAATTTCTAATACGCACATAATTTAGAAAAATCAGTGGTGCGTGCCTGGGTTTGAACCTCGGACCTCCCGATCGAGAGGGCAAGTTTCAACCATTAGGCTATCACTGCTCTTCTGCTGAGACAGGCTTATTTAGTTCTTACTGGTAGTATAAACAAGCTTTCTACACTCATAGCCCCACACTAGGAATTTCTCCTGTGTCGTGGGTACCATGGACACACACAAGACGAATACACAAACACCCAGACCCAGAACATGTATCTAAACTCATCATTCAGATACCTGTCTGGCCGGGAATCGAACCCAGAACCCATTGCGCGTCAGACCGGTATGGTAACCGCTTCGCCACGCGGGTCGTCTGTATCCCATTTGTAATCTATGTATAACATCAATTTTCTTAGATACTTTCAAATTTTTGATTTGATTGGATCACTTTAATCCTATAAAATTAGTGCAATGTTGAAAATTCTGACGTAAATCCCGGTTCAAAACCTGGTTTCAGATATAGCTAGATTTTTTTCTATTTTTAGAAATAGTCCAAAATGTTTATTAGAAATAATACCTACAAAAAAATCAGCAATATGTTTTTCATCCATATGCTTTTAACTCATTTAATACAAGGACATGAAATCAGGATAAATTGTATTTTTGCAGGATTTCGAAGATAGATGGGTACTAGCCGTTTTAAATTTCGAAATTATAGTGGATACTTTTACGTATATGTCTGGCATATTAATAATAAAAAGCCTTATGGACAATGGTTTGAAGCCGTTCAATCCTGTGAAAGTAATAGTTAAGCGTTACTTTAGGTAAGTTGATAGTAAAGTAAATAATACAGAACAATTAATGAAAAATACAACGAATCCCGTTCATAGAATACAGTATAATAAACGAATGATGATTTTGGACTATTTTATATTGATTAATACTGGATATGTTTGTTTACTATTGATGTACATATATAATTGATACTCATAAGCTGAGTCCGATCTCTACATCATAATATATGACTGTACAAAATTATTTAAATCATCTATTCTGTTTTGTTGGTTCTTTTATTTATTTTTATTCTTCTTTAAATTTAATGACGTGATAATATCACGTGTGTTATGTTCACCGAAATATCTGATAATCGGTGGTCACTTCCATGAACATCTATCTGTGAACAGCTGTTCAATACGAAGTCAATCATAGATAACACTCTTTGTACACTCACGTTTTCTACACTCATAGCCCCATACTAGGTGGTTACCGTGGACACACACAAGACGAATATACCAACACCCAGACCCAGAACATGAATCTAAATTCATCATTCAGATACCTGTCTGGCCGGAAATAGAACCCGGGACCCATTGCACGTCCGACCGGTATGGTAACCGCTCCGCCACGCGGGTTGTCTTGAGATGCGTTGCTACGCCCGAATCTGCCGGAAGTTGTGCCAGGAATCGCATCCAAATCCAAACAAGATCGTTTCACGCTAAAAACACTGCTTCTACCACCTGATAAATTACTTTTTTTATTGTTACTGATACAAACAATATTTTTAGATTGATCCTGCCCATAATCCTGGTGCTACTTATAACATTTAAGTCCATAGACGTTCGACGAGGACCGGCAAAACATGACTTTTATGATAAGGAGTTGGAAGCATGCAAACAAAACTGGTGGGCAATTCCACTAATGATACAAAATTATGTAAACATAGAAAACATGGTAAGGAGATTAAGAAATTCTTAAGAACTCAGAATTTTTGTGTATGTACACGCGAATGTAGATCTCTATTTCTAACCGACTTCCCAAAGGAAAGAGGTTATCTATTCATCACGTATATATATATTTTTTGTCTACCAATTCGCACTAGGCCAGCGCGGTGGACTATGGCCTATAACTCTCTCTGACAGAAGACCCGTGCCCAGCAGTGGGACAATAGTGGGTTGTCGAGAGAATATATATTTTTTTATTTTTTATTTTTTTTATGTATGTTCGGATGAAATGGCCAGAAATCGTCGACCTACCGACATGATTCATATGACATTGTATGCGGCTAGTTTCACAGGCAGTCCCATATTGAGGAAAATGAAAACCGTCCAATGGTTTTCCCGGAAAATTGGAAAATGTCGGTTTCTTAAGATCTTGAATAACTTGGGTGTTTCTAAACCGATTCTGAACTATTCGATGCGATTACGATTCTAAGCCGACTTTGGAACTATGCATTAAGTTTGCTCTAAACCAACATGTATTTAAATTATTTTTTACTTTTATGTGGCATGGAAGTCGGTTGTATTTTTTGTTTAAATTTTTTTTGTTTGTTTGTATTTTTATGACTGAATAACACGGAGTAGGAGGTGCGACCCATTATTGTCTCTCCGCTGGGCACGGGTCTTCTCACATAATCAGAATGAAAGAGTTTTATGCCGTAGTCCACCGCGCTGGCCAATTGCGAATTGGTGGACAACACAGAATAATCAACTATGAAACACATTTGAATAAAAATAAAAACAGTTAAAAAGCATACGTTTAAAAAACATTTATTTTACTTACTAGTGATGACAAGATACTTTTAACAGGTAACAATCTTGCAAAATCTGAGCTGAATAATAGGTATCTGAAAATGAATGGAAAAATACTTAAGAAACATGTCATATCAACGACAAACATCGTTATATAGCAAACAAATTAAATACCCAACATTAAATATTAATATTAAAATAAATAAATCGCCTCTTTACAAAAACAACGTGTTATCTTGAAAACTAAAATTTTTATTGGCAAATTTTTGAGTTACTCAAAATTAAATCCTTAAAATAAATGGACTTATATAGACCTAATAAGATTATTATAAATATTACCTAATGATTTACTGGCAAATTTGAGAAAAAGACATGATAATTATGTAATTTAACAAAAAAAGTCAATTTGTAGTTACGACGTTCTTTTTGCAAAAAGGTGAAATATATCTACATACGACGATCATGAAATAAAGTAAAATATTCATTTTTTTGTTTTGTCTCCAGTGCTATCCAGTTTTATGGTCAGTAGCCTTGGACTTCCATTTGGCTGCGTTTGCAACGATAGGAACTTGGCTGTACATGAGGAATAGAAAATTTGGCCTTGCAATATTCTCGGTTGGGTTCACTGCTTCAATCGCTCTGCCAGCAATCGTTGCATTTTTAAATCCTGAGTCAGCATTAGTACCAGCAGACTTTCGGTAAAGTATACCAATTTATTTTTATTTTATTTATTTTTGAAGTGAAACTTCTTTAGGCGCATGAGGGTAAAATTTTTACAGATGAAACGTCACGCCGGTATGCAACGGAAGTGTCGGAAAAGAGAGTGAGAGTGATCGAGACCGATTGAGAGAGAGTAAGACAGGGCGAACGTAGCATGAGCAACTAGCCGTGGAGTGAGAGTAGGGAGCAAGCGAGTGAGAAAGATTGAGAGAAAAAGTGAGACAGAGCGAACGTCGTATCACGCCTTTTTCCCTTCCTCTTAATCTTGGAAATTTAAAGTTTTAGATTTGTATAAATATAAACCAGATTTATAAATTAGTTCGCCAAAGAAGTTTCACTTCTGACATGTGTACTTTGTACGCACGCATGTTTTTTTATACTTAAACCTAACGATAAGGCAGACGGGCTACCTGATGGAAAACAGTCACCGTCGCCTATAGACATTTGCAACACCAGAGGAGTCGCCAATGCATCACCGGCTTTGAAGGAAAGCTCTTTTCGCACCATTACTGGTAAAATTTACTAGTATAACACCATTTTTATAATACGGAAGTAGCCAAACAAGTAAGTGGTAAGTGGACTCTGCTTCCCATGAAGGTTGGTAATCAGCTCTAGATAAAATCTAAATCTCACTTTAGATTAGGCCCAGATGTGTCGCTACTGCTGTGGACTATATTGGAAAGTCTTGGATATGTATGTCTCCATTACCTTCAGACCCTTCAGACCAGAACACAGCAGCTTAACACTCCTATATGAGGCAGAAGCAGTGGTACTTTATCATGGAATATCATTGGAACTAGAACAATATAACTAGAAGAAATAAATAACTTTTTTTATTGAAATAGCAAACGAGCATGTAGTCCACCTGATGGTAAGTGGTCACTGCCGCTCATGGACATCTGTAAGCAACTTCATATAGAACATAGGTTCTGTCTGAAGTCAATCACAGATGCGTCGCTACTCCCGAGGACTATGATGGTCGCCTCATATAAAAGTGTGCCGGCAACCACATCCTTCATCGCAATGCAAAAATGCTTCACGCTAAAAATAGGTTCAACTATCATCTTCAAACCTTTCTTATTCTTTATTTATTTCTGATTAATGATTCTTTCTCTTTTTCATATTATTTCTTTCTGATTACTATTCAACTACGGTTATTATTACTGGATATTTACTGGGAACTGGATATTTAGTAATTACGTAAGGGTGACTTTGATCATCCAAAAGTTGCTGCAGTCGTTTATTTTCCAAAAACAATCAATATGACAATGACGTCACAAACAATAAATTGGACATTTAAGTTTTTTTTTTTATTTGACTGAAATAGCAAACGAGCATGTAGTCCACCTGATGGTAAGTGGACACTGCCGCCCATGGACATCTGTAATCAACTTCATACAGAACACTGATTCCAACTGAAGTCAATCACAGATGCGTTGCTACTCCCGAGGACTATGATGGTCGCCACATATAAAAGTGTATTGGCAACCACACCCTTCCATCGAAATGCAAGAAATGCTTCACGCTAGAAATAGGTGTGTCGGTGGTACTTCCCCGGTTGAACTACACTGGTTCTACCACCTTGAAAATTAAGTGACAGCGTCTTAAGCAAATGCTTAGCAAAAGCAAGATAGTAGCAAAATAGCGGCAGTAGCAAATGGGTAGTCAGTCTTAGTTATAATTCCATAATCAAGTCTTTTTATCTTACCTTTTAATAACATGAAAAGACTATACTTTGAATAACAATAACAATAGAGAATTCAAAGACAAAGACATCTTTTGCATCATAGAGCAGAAACAAAATCATTGAATACTATAGTTAATGAATAAAAACAAATCAAATTCATTTATTTGTGAAAAGGTAACATAGCGACTGTTGCTTCACAAACTTTTTTCTATCGCTTATTCTGCCTCCAAATGGCCACAGATTAGTTTAATTAATACATTATTGACTATCAAAAAAGACCAAACAATTGATTTCATGGTTGGTTTTGATGACAATATGTCAAACAAGGTCTACATTTTTTTTGTATCTAATGCTAAGTGGCCACTGTTGTACGTTGACATTTGAAGTCAATTTTATACGATACAGTAGTTCCGTCTTAAGTCAATCACAGATGCATTGCCACTCCTGAGAACTAAGATCAAGAGAAAATGAGACGCTAAAAAACATCTCATCCATAGTCCATGGGATACAACCTTCATTTAGTTACCTTACACACGTAATCTATATTCTATCTATATATTAATAGGTGAAGCAAAAATTTGTGAAGTATTAGTAAATAATATGCCGCGGACGGATTACTATGAAATTTTGCACGGTTATAGTGGACGTAGAGAAGGAGTGCAGAATGTTAATATTTTTTTCAAATAATGCTTAAAACACATAAAATCAACGAAAAACAGATACACACACTACCGTGAATTTGTCACAAACACATAAATAATAAACGAAATAGAATATTCAATGTCCTACTATGAAAACACATTACGTCAGAAATGTTAGTGTCTTTGTCAAAATACCCGCTATTGCTTTTAAATGCGTTTAGCTAATTAAACCTCTTTTTATATTTAACGGCTGCGTTAAAAATAATTTGAAAATGCTACAGTTTATTTGAATTTGAGAAATATTTGTGATACTTTGGAAAATATGAAGTTTAGTTTTTTGATTTAAATAACGGTCGAATTTCGACCGTTGCGACGGGTGAATAGTATTTTTTAACACTCGTTTAGGTTATTTTTTTATTTTCAGGACTTTGTATAATTACCGCAAAGAGTTAATAGGAAATATCTTGTATACACCCACGCATTTTAGAGCAGGTGCCTATTTTGTTGGCATGATTACGGGGTACCTGATTACCACGTATAAACCAGCAACTCATAGAAATGTTATTTCAAAGGTAAGTTTTATTTACATTTTTTTGTCTGATTGAAGTAGCAAACGAGCACGAAGTCCACTTGGTGATAAGTGGTCACTGCCACCTATGAGCTGCCGCCTATGTTCTATATAAAGCTGCCTATATATCTATACGCAGCTTCATATAGAACATAGGTTTTGTCTGAAGTCAATCACAGATGCGTTACTAATCTCGAGGACTGAGATGGTCGCCTCATAAAAGTAAGCAACTTCATACAAAACATGGGTTCCATCTGAAGTCAATCACAGATGCGTTGCTACTCCGAGGATTATGATGGTCGCCTCATGTGAACGTGTGCCGGCAACCACACCCTTCACACCACACAATAGGTGTGGCGGTGGTACCTCCCCGATCAAACACAGTTTCAACCTGGTAAAACATCTGTAAACATAGCAATTGTTTTATAATGGACTATGTTATTCTCACGGATTCGCTCGCGTTGATTACGTCTACGACGATAATGAGCATCCTATGTATTAATACAGGTCATAAAATGTGGTTCTACATTTTTAAACGTGGCGCTTACGGTCAGCAAAAAAGGGGGAGGGACGACTTTTTTCATATATTTTTATTATAACAATATAGATATAAAATGAAAGCTAATAAGCAAATCATTACAAATATTTATGCATACTTTTATGTATTTGAAGCAAAATCTAAAAGTCCATTGACTCCTTTTAAGGCAGTCTGATTTTTAACCACCTAACTATGTTAATTCTTTACAGAAATACTCAATACTGGCCTTTGCTGTATTGCTAGCGATGTTCGCGGCATATGTTATTATAGGCTATTTAATACAATTGACTGATACTAGTGACTTTGTGTTGGCGTCATATGCGTCGCTGAAACGCATATTCTGGTCTGTGTTACTTGCTGTTTTGATTATATTGTGCGAATACGGGACTTTACGTAAGTATCTTGTAATAGTTTATATTGCACGACTCATACTGTGAAACATTGGGTTCTCTAATCTTTAGTACCGAAAAAGTCGTTGAGGCTTGGTTCCGCATCAATTTAATTTATTATTTAATTACACGATTGGAAATCCACAAAATCTCTAATTTTATAGATAATTTAATGAATATTAATTTTGAAGCTGGTAAAAATTGATTTAAGATAATAGAACTAGAAAAAAACTATGGAAATAGAAAATAATCGCATCAATCAAAACTTTTTCAGCTTTAAACACGATAGCTTGCTAAAAAGCAATTTAATCAGTTTTTTATTATTTATATCTACTAAGCGATAATTGGCATTGGAAATGGTCATTATATTAAGCGTTGTTTAATAGTTATAAGCGTGTAATAGTTATAAACGAAAAAGTTAAAGTTCGTAAATATGAGTGACATTGTCGGATTTTTCAATTTTTTTAAAAATATGTACACAAAATAAAAGTGTTTAACAGCAATAAGTTACATCCATTAATTTAAATAATAGATTAAGATCCGGCTGCAAATATGTGTAGTTATCGTGTGCGTGCTGAAATCCTCATTTTTACTCATATTTATGATTAGGAGAATAAAAATCTACCAGGTTGCCAATCAAAATGTGGCCGATAATATTTTTAATTAAATTATTGTTAATTGATTTCGCGGGAAAAAATTCAGTAATCAAATTTTTAAGTAAAATATCGTTCATTTCACGGAAATAGGTATAAAGACTTTGAAAAATCGTAGTTGCCGTTGCTCACTTGACCGCACCTCTTCGTAGCCAGGTATAAACAGGTATGATTTCGATATATTTATTCGTCCATAACGAATGTTTATGTTTTATACATCAAAATAAAGCTATTTTTTTCTCATTATTATGATATACGGCAACCTAATTAAATCTGGCCGCAGGTTAGGGTTACTGGCTGTTAAAGATGGTAAATATTGAAGGGTGAGTGAAAGGAAGCTAGTGCGTAACATCACCAGTCTAACAAGGATAGCAATTGTCAGCTGTACGACATTTTAAAGCTGTTGCACATACGTCAGATGCTAGTGTTCTCAATCACCAGTTCTAACAATAGCAAGAACGACTAAGAAATAAATACTCCAAAAGAATTGTCATCCTTTCAAAACTACAATTTTTATAGTTAGGTACAACAAAAACTTAATATTGATCAAAATAAAGCCAAGGTTACTTATGTAAAGAAAATTATATTGGGCAAGTACCGTATGAAATAGTTTTCTATTTTATTCAAGCACTCAATCATTTATTACATATAAATTAAACATTCAAGCGTATGGAAAATAAAAACAATATCTTGTGATTTCGTATGGCGCAATAGCTTTAAAACGTCGTACAGCTGGCAATCTCTACCCTTGTTAGACTAATGATGTTACGCGCTAGCTTCCTCTCACTCACCTTTCAATATTTACCATCTTTAACAGCCAGTAACCCTAACTTGCGGCCAGATTTAATTAGGTTGCCGTATATTATAATAATGAGAAAAAAATTAGCTTTATTTTGATGTATAAAACATAAACATTCGTTATGGATGAATAAATATATCGAAATCATACCTGTTTAAACCTGGCTGCGAAGAGGTGCGGCCAAGTGCGCAACGGCAACTACGATTTTTCATAGTCTTTATACCTATTTCTGTGAAGTGAACGATATTTTATTTCAAAATTTGATAAGTGAAATTTTTCCCGCGAAATCAAATAATAATAATTTAATTAAAAATATTATCGGCCACATTTAGATTGGCAACCTGGTGGATTTTTATTCTCCTAATCATAAATATGAGTAAAAATGTGGATTTCAGCACGCACACGATAACTACACATTTTTGCAGCCGGATCTTAATCTATAACGTACGTAAACGAGCGGTTTATTGTTTTTAGAACTATAAATTTAGATTGAAGTTATTTAATTATAAACAACTATTAAACGATGTTGTATTCTGTTTTGAGGATTCAAAATGTGATCGATTTTTGGGTGGGCTCGAATGCTGGTTGATTACTTATTTCCTACATATGAGAGATTGAAATAGCAAACGAGCATGAACTACATCCGATGATAAGTGATGCCGCCTATGAACATCTGTGAATAACTTCGAAGAAAATAGATTTTATCTGAAGTCAATCTCAGCAAGCAATATTTCTCAGAATAGCAATATTCTTGAGGACTAATATGGTCGCCTTATATGAGAGTGAACCGGCAACCATACACTTCCAACGAAAAACTCCTTCACGTTAGAAATAAGCGTGGCGGTGGTACCTTCCTATCAAACTACATTGGTCTTACCGCCTATATTATTTCAGCGTTAGTACCCGATTTCCTTAGCTGGTCTGCGTGGGCACCTTTTTGTCGCCTCTCGTATGGAATCTACCTAGTACATATTGCAATAATATCGTACTGGAGAATTACTACCAGAAGCTTAATGGAATATGAGTTTTATCATTTGGTAAGTGAACGTTTTAGTATGTTGAAAGACAGACAGAGATGTGTACACATACACAAACAGTGGCTAGGATAAGATGGGAAATAACACTTAAGTGTAGGATAGTACTGGAAAATGTAATCTGCACCATGATTCAATCAAAAGAGGCATGGGACGCAACTAACACCTATGCGACGGAGGTCCTCACTGAGCTAGTGCCCAAGAAAGAGCAAGAAATGCGTGGCAGCGAAGTAGTAGGTGAAAATAGCTAACAAGCTAAGTCCTTCCCCCGTGTATTGACTTTGACAGTGATTTCATGGGAAGAAACGGAGGTAGACGAACGAGGCGGTTTTTAAGCCGGTACAGGTCATTATCCGACCAAGCCCGACATACGGGGTCGCAAACATCTTGACCCTTATGATACGTAATTGTAATTTTCCTCTCAGAAAAAACACGATCAAACATGATCACGCAAGCACACTCTCTTGCACACACAAAATACTCATAAACACATTCTCTCTCACTATCTCTCATCCCTTTCTATCTCACACACGCGCGCGTGCATGCACACATGCATACGTTCGCGCGTTTATGTGTTCACACACATTAACAACACCAGATTGGTAATTAGTAGGGTAAAAAATAAAGTGTATCCAAATAATAATTAATTCAAGTATTATTAAAGTTATATAAACTAAAACGCTATAAATAAACGCTTTCTACGCTCACAGCCCCACATTAACTCCTGAGCCGTGGGTACAATAGACACACGTACATACAGAGACACATAAAGCCGAATACACGAACACCCAGACCAGAACAAGAACCTAAATTCATCATTTAGGTTTTTGTTCTGGATCTAGGTGGGTTCCGTCTTATCAGTCTGGCAGAGGATCGAACCCGGAACTCACAGCGTATCAAACCAGTAGAGCTACCGCTCCGCCAATCGGGTCGCTAATTCAAAAGTAAAATTATAAATACGGTGTTTATTTATTTTTTATTATTTATTTGACTGAAGTAGCAAACGAGCATGCAGTCCACGTGATGGTAAGTGGTCACTGCCGCCCATGGACATCTGTAATCAACTTCATACAGAACATGGGTACCATCATAGGCAATCAGAGATGCGTTGCTACTCCCGAGGACTATGATGATCGCCTCATGTGAAAGTGTGTCAGCTTGTGTTTACATTTCATTTCATCAGTTCACATTTTATAACTATTTATAAAGAACTAATTGTATAAGTCGTACATAGACTATATTCTTTTTAACACGCTTTTATTAGTTTTAACAATTAATCGAGCTTAATAGAAGAAAATTAATATAGTAAAAAAATAATTAAAAAAACACTGATATCAAAGAAAAAAAGTAAGAAATATTTTCTAAAGTCACCCGGCGCAACGGTCGAAATATGACCGTTATTTAAATTAAAAAACTACACTTCATATTGTCCAAAGTAGTACAAATATTTCACAAATTCAAATAAAATGTAATTTTCAAGTAATTTTGAACGCACCCGTTAAATATAAAAAGTGGTTTAATTAGCTAAACCGCATTTAAAAAGCAATAGTGGGTATTTTGACAAAGACACTGACATTTCTGACGTTATGTGTTTCCATATAAGACAGTGAATGTTCTATTTCGTTTATTATTTATTTGTGACAAATGCACGGTAGGGTGTGTAATGTGTTTTAGTCGATTTTATGTATGTTTCATGCATTATTTGAAAAAAAATTAACATTCTGCACTCCTTCTCTACGTCCACTATAACCATGCAAAATTCCATGCTAATCCGTCCAAGGCATATTACTTAAAAATGCACCACAAGTTTTTGCTTCACGTATTAATTATATAGATAAGCTAAGAACAAAAATGACTAATATTGTTGTGAAAAAGTGTTGTGAAAAAGTGTGTTTTAGTTTGATATGCTTGAAAAGTGTGTCTTTTAGTTTTTTAAAGGTTTTATTTTTTACAACATTTTATCATTAAACTAATTACGAAAATAAGGGATTTTTGTAACCAAATCCCACAACTAAGTTCACTGTCTAATTGTAGGCAATATTCACACTCGGCGTGTCTTCGGCGTCATGTATAGTCTCTCTGTTTTTATGGACGTTTTTTGAAGAGCCCTTACGAATAATCATATCAATTGCGCTTAGAGACAGGTATGTACTTATGTATTTTTTTTATCTGATTGAAGTAGCAAACAAGCATGCAGCCCACCTGATGGTAAGCGGTCACTGCCGCTCATGGACATCTATAATCATCTTCATATAGAACATGGGTTCTATCTGAAGTCAATCACAGATACGTTGCTACTCCCGAGGACTATGATGGTCGCATCGTGTGAAAGTGTGCGGTAACAACACTCTTCCGTCTCCCGCAAGTAATGATTCACGCTAGCAATAGATGTGGTTCTGTCACCTTAAAAATAACAATCTTAATATTCGTTCAGAGGTCTCCAGTTGCGTTCCTTTGGAGATCCCGGACTCCTCTTTGCAGAGGACGGCCACCGGGGTGTTTTGGTGTGGTAGGAATCCTACATAACCAGGTCGCTCCCACGATGTCGGGTAACTTTAACTTCTGAGTTTCTTGCCGAATCTTCTCAGTTGAGGTCGTATTTCGATCCGGTGGTAGTGTAAGAAAAAAATGTAACTGGCAATTTGAAAGTGCCCCCGTAGACCTATACAAAATTAAGACATTTCAGTTAATTTCCTCGAAAACAAAAAAAAATCAGGAATAGTTATGGCAGTGGCACCTCCGAAGTTAAAATGCAAAGCTTCACGATCTATAAGTAAAACAATTATAAGCGCATTCGGGATTAAACGGATACTACCGTTAAGCATAAACATGCGCATTTTTGTGTTTTGAAGGGCATTTGACTTGAGTATCATTAGCTTGAATTATCGTTATCATTATCATTCCATTGGTTTATAAATAAGTCCTATATATTCATTCGTGTGTTGTCGATTGAGTATATTTAAATTTTATAATATTATTGACATGTATGGATCCAATCTTATTGTACGCCCAGTGAGGCAGGACATAGAGATTATATTTTCTGTATCTATCCAAATTTTATAACACCTTTTACGTACCTATGTTCCACAATAAATATATTATTAATTATGAATTATCATTACGACTAGTTGTAATAATCTGATTATAACTAGTTTTAGTTTTTTTTATACTTAAACCTAATGATAAGGCAGACTGGCTACCTGATGGAAAGTAGTTACCGTCGCCTAGGACATTTGCAACACCAGAGGAGTCGCCAATGCATCGCCAGCATTAGTAACCTAAAATAAATATATCCTTTATACAAATATTTTTTTTTCCACAGAGTTAAAACAAACGAAGATGAAAAGAAGAAGTGAAAAGGACTAAAATTCAAAACAACGGACGTATTGGATTCGTATATTTATAATACAAATAATTTATGAGAGAGATGTTATCACGTAATAAATGTTAATAAACACCAATAATTAAATATTTATGTTGTCATTTTTATGTATTTTTGACTATTATTTACATATATGTGGCAATTGACGTAATCAAGCGACATTGTATGCGGCTAGTTACTTATGGGATCAAATTTTTAGTTCCGATCCGGTGGTAGTGTAATATATATGTAACTGACTGTAACTGACAATTTGTAAGTGCCTCCGTAGGCCTATGCAAAATAAAGACATTTCAATTCAACAATTTTGGCATAAAAGATACGTATTATTGATACGAACGTTATTATTTTAAACAATGCGAATGTTTGTCTTTTTTTTGTTTTCGGTATAGGGAGGAGAAGCTAGATTTTACGACCTTTCTTTTAGGTCGTCAACTGCAGTTGGATTTCAATTTGGATAGTTAGGCGACCTTTATTGCGAAGCATTGCAATTCAATACTCGCAAAAAATCGCACTAATTCTTGCGTAGGGTACCGGAGGAGCTAGATTTGACAACTTTTTTTTAGGTCGTTAACTGCAGTTCGATTTCAATTTGGATAGTTTTAGCGACCTTTTTTGCGATATATTGTACGTTAAGAAATGAATGACAAGAACTATATACAAAACATTATTATATAAGGGATGCCCAAACTATAATATGAATTTGATGGAACGAGTCAGATAAACATGAGCCGTGATACTTTGCACAATATATTAGTACACATATGGTCGATGATCTAGAATAGCAAAGCAAAATTTAAAAAATAATCGCTAAAACTAATCGAGCGTGTCAGATATAGACGCGGAAAGCTAATTATACTTGTTAGCGTACTGACGTTTTAGGCTACGTACTCACGGCGCGGTTTTCACCCGTGGCCGCCGCGGTTGCGGGCCCGCAGCTTCTGTAGGATGCAGATATAAATGTAAAAGTTTAATGTAAAAGTTTTAAGTTGTTTCACGACGCGATTTTCGCCCGCGATGCGCGCGGTTGTTTGCGGCTCCCGCTGCACCGGCGGGCAACCTGTAGAACCGCGCGGGCCGCGGTCAGCCGCAGCTGCGGCGGTTTGCGCCCGCGCGCTCTGCGGTCAGTTGGCGGGCGAGTGCAGTAGTCAGGTCCTCAACTGATGGTAAACCGCCCGTCTTGCGGTTTTCGCCCGCCACGTTTGCGGTCGATAATCGCAACCGCGACGGCAGCGGAACCGCAAAAATAGGCGGTCTCGTGAGTTTCGCACAAAAGCTGTCGGCCCGCAACCGCGGCGGCCGCGGGTGAAAACCGCTCCGTGAGTACGTAGCCTTAATGAAGAAAACGTTTAAAAGAAAATTTTTAAAGAAAATATCATCACCAATTTCTCGAGAGTACTCTTATATTTTAATCGCATGACATTAATGAAAAACAATGAAAACAACATAATCTGACGATTTAAACAACATGGGAGAGAAAAAACGTAATGAAGTATAGCCCGCGTAATAAGGGAAACTTAAATTTTCCACTCTGTTTCATGGCCCTTTTCTTATACTTTTGAGGCTTCCGTACCCAAAGGGTAAAAACGAAAATTACTAAGACTTCGCTGTCTGTCTGTCAGCAGGCTGTATCTCATGTACGCTATGGGCTAAACAATTGAAATGTTCCCAGATAATGTATTTCTTTTAAAGTAACGAATAAAACAGAATAAAATGATTATTTAAACTCCCGTACAACAGGCGTATGTTTTTGCTGTTTTTATATATATGGATAACGGTAAGGAACCATTTTTTTGTACCGCCTTCAATTTTCTTTGCACTTCCCTAAGGTTGACTGGCAGAAAATGCTATTAATCATTAAGTCCGCCTTTTGTTCATCGTTTTCTTCAGTCAATAAAGATTTAATAAATAAATAAATAAAATGCGCGAGTCAGACTCCCACCTAATCGGTTTTTCTATATATTTCACTCTTTTCCTTCATCTTAATTACGCAATAGCTACTGGCCATATACTTGCCCTTGGCAATGTACTATTAAGAACATATGCAGATCGCTCTAGTTTGGCTGGCTATTTAAAATATGTTATGTAAATAAACATTAGTGTCTTAAAAAACCGTTTCATTTGACCTTTTTCAAGATGCTAGACATGGCTCGATGCAAGAGACGCACCACCATACCATTTCTAGCGCGAACAAAATTTAGCGTTAAAAATGTATACATATCTCAGAATTCAATGGATTGTTATCTAGATGGTCTTCATCGTCGTACAACATGTCGGAAGGTGGTAGAACCAGCGTAGTTCGACCGGGGAAGTACCACCGCCACACCTATTTCTAGCGTGAAGCATTTCTTGCGTTTCGATAGAAGGGTGTGGTTGCCGGCACACTTTTACGTGAGGCGACCATCATAGTCCTCGGGAGTAGCAACGCATCTGTGTTTGACTTCAGATAGAACCCATGTTCTGTATGAAATTGGTTACAGATGTCCATGAGCGGCAGTGACCACTTACCATCAGGTGGACTGCATGCTCGTTTGCTACTTCAGTCAAATAAAATAAAATAAATACATGCCGATATTTGTTTGTTACAAATCAGTATAAGTATTTCTTGATAAAACCATCAAAAAGGCTACTGACTGACTCATTGACATTGACAACTGATGTGTTGAAATTCTAGTAAAATGAATGAGGTCGTATACTACAGTAAATTGATTAATTATCTCTAACATAATATATTTTATTCAAAATCGTCAGATTTAAGGAAATCATTCTGTCAGCCATCACATTATGGACAAGTCAGAATGAAACCAGAGGGTAGAATCTATATAGTTAGGTACACTGGGGAGGTACTTATTTCTCGGACGTAACAACGCAACTGTGATTGACTTAAGTTCCTGTTCTCTATGAAATTCCTACTTCAACCGGATAAAAAAAATCATATATGCTCGAATTTTACAAGATGATTTGTTTTGAATGTTACATAAACAATCAAGACAATCCATTATGTGTAAATCGTTAGATTTTTAATCAAATCTTATTTTAGAGTCAAAGGATGGATTAACACTACCGGAGATATGATGACTATATGCACTATTATATCTGACGCGCTCGAATATATCTATGTGACAATTTGTTAAAACCTGTAGACCCTCTCCCCCAGCATGGAAAAGCATAATTACCTATATCCTATTATTTTTATTCTTTCTATAATCCTATGTTTAAAATCCGTATGTGTTAACGATGTTCAATAAAATCTCAAATCTCCCAGCTTGGGCTCTCCTGCTAAATATGTAAGCACAGACTCGAGAAGTACGCTTCAATATCTTTTTTTAGTTATCGAGTAGGAAACGTACAAAAGGTAATTGGCGTCGATGGAACAACACAGGGTTAAGTAGGATATTTACCTAACTATAATCTCCGCGGTGGCCGTCCTCAGCGCTGCGACAACTTCGCGGATCTCCAACGGAACACAACTGTACTCTGGTCACGGAACTACAGGGACAACACTTCAGAACCTAGATTAGTGTACTTCAATTTTTGAGGATTACCCGTACCTAACAAGATAGTTAAGCATTTTTAAAACAAGAAAGTGAATTAATTTTGTATATTTTCAATGCATAGGGGAAAAGGGGGTAATGGGAGTCACTTAAGGGAGAAATCAAATAAAAGCTAAAATTGAAACAAAATATTGATTGCAGCCGCCTTGACACAAAATTTACTTAATTAGCTATCAATCGACATCAATTTCAATCAATTTGGTAATCAACTCTGAAAGTTATAACAGTTTAAAAAAAAAACAGGTTTGACTCCCATTGCACCGATATGCGGGCAATGGTGGTCGGCTCTGTGGGCAATCGGAGTGAAAGATAATTTAACATATGTCTCATGTATAACCTTCGGCTGTATCCCCAGTGCAGTATGCATTAGCCCATAACCCATAACATGAAATAGGTACCTACATCTGTACCGCATCTCATTGTTTCTTTCAAAACCATTCAATAATTAGCCAATCGGGAATACCAAATTTTCTCATCTTCTACGTCGTGTTCCTCAGTATCCTGACATATATCGTCAGTGCCCACAACGGGTACTCAAAGTACTCGTCGCTTCATTCTTTCAGGACCCTTCGTTTGTACTTTTTTCTCCCTTCTCTGGTCCTTTTCTTCCCATTTTTTTCCTTTTCTTATATTTGCTTACTTTTATTTTTATTTTTTATTCTCTTTCCATCAAGTTTTCCTTGGTTAGTATGGATGTGAGGCAGATTGACTTTTCTTTAAACTCTGTGTTATAATGGTATTCCTTGATATCTGTGGCCATTTCCTTTGGAGTTCCCTGACTCTCATTGCCCTCAATTATGCTATGGCAAAAATATATATATATATATATATAAATATATATAATATACTGACACAATCTAAACTGCACATGTTTCTTTCAATAGTGTAGCTAAATACGTGAAAAGTTCTTTTTTGTATATTGTAAGAAATTAGGCACTTACATCTTATTTTACCGTAAGGAAAAATTACATCAGGACAACGCAAAACCAAAAATCTGCTGTCTCTTTAAAGCGCGAGCATTTATTTTCACGAACCATATAACACACTACCAGGAGGAACACGACGAATGCATGAAAATGCTTAACATGATGCTTACGTGGATAGTTTCGTGGATATGTGGGTGACTCCCATTGCCAGCTGACTCCCATTACCCGGTTTTCCCCTACCATTAGCGATGACTAAAGAGTTTATTAGTTTGATAACCAAGGTATCTAAAAAGGAAATAAAATTAATAGTTAACCTTGTTCTATATATCTTGTACCGTACAAATGTTATATTCCTAATCTTTGGAATGAGTATCTACTTTGGTGGAAGTTCGAGAGAATATGAGACAAGTTACCGCTCGAATTAAGCACATCCACCGAAATATCCTTAGATTTATTGGTTACGAAAAATATACAAATCCAAGATGGCCGCCTTATAAAAGCAATATTATATACTTCTGTACAAGCTACAAAATATGGATATCAAACGAAAGTGCTTACTTTCTACATAACATACAGTAAGATAAAAATAAAATTTAAGACGGCCGCCATCAAAAAAATAGAAGATTACAAGGTTTTAGTAGAACCCCAATATAGGTATCAAATGAAAGAGCACTAGGTCCTAGGACCTACTGAATAAAAATAAGTAAATACAAAAACTTACGTACTTAGTTCAGGAAATCACAGACCTAGATCTGAGTAAATCCAATGTGGACAATCTCGCGACAAGCGTTTACATATGTGACAGAAAATTGTACGATGCAACGTAATGATGATTTTGACTACTACAACATTTTTTTTCTTTTCAGTGCATTGAAATAAAAGCTTATTTAAAAAAATATATTAAATATATTTTTAGATTGTGTTAATTTTAAAATTATTATGATAAGTAATAAGTTCTCTTCCTGTATTTTGATTTCTTTGTGTGTGACAATAAAATAAAATAAATAATTTTTAGAACACCCACTAAAGAGGTTTCAATGACTAAGCTACGTTTAAAATCAATGACGCGTATTGTGACAACGACATCTGACATATTTGACATTGTCTTTTCATTGTAAGAAAAAATAACAAAAAATACAACCGAAATCCATGCAACAAAAAAGTAAAAACAATGCAAATTATATGTTGGGTTCGAACATAGACAGTACTTAGTATATAGTTCCGAAGTCGGAGCTCAACATAATCGCTTCATGTTAACAAAACTACATGTGTTCTACAACGTATAGAACATTCTACACGTTGTTTTGAAGGTGGTAGAACCAGTGTAGTTCGACCGGGGAGGTACCACCGCCACACCTATTTTCAACGTGAAGCATTCATTGCGTTTCGATGTCAGCGTGTGGTTCCCGCACACTTATATGAGGCGACCATCCTAGTCCTCGGAAGTAGCAACGCATCTGTGATTGACTTCAGATAGAACCTATGTTCTATATGAGGTTGCTTAGCGATGTTCATGGGGGGTGACCACTTACCATCAGGTGGACTGCATGCTTGTTTACTACTTTATAAACAAAAATGTATAAGCGCCGACTTCGGACCTGTGGACCTTCGTTATATGTAGGTATTTCCGTCTTATGTGTGTCACGGTCAAGCTATCATGTCATATCATCAGTCAAGCTATATGTAATCACGTCCATTTTAACCATTGTAACTGTTTGTTCTATAAACTAATAAATTAAACTGATAATATTGAGAGTCTCGTCAACGCGTTATGGTGGGCACGGGTCTTCTCTCAGAATGAGAGTTTTAGGCCATAGTCCATCGCGCTGGCCAAGTGCGAATTGGTGGACTTCACACACCTCCGAGAACTTTTTTTTAAAGAACTCTCGGGTGTGTTGGTTTCCTCACGATGTTTTCCTTCACCGATAAGCAGTGGTAATTAATTTCTAATACGCACATAATTTTAGAAAAATGAATGGTGCGTGCCTGGGTTTGAACCTCGTACCACCCGATCGAGAGGACACGTTTCAACCATTAGCCTATTACTGCTCTTTTCAACCATTAGGCTATCACTGCTCTACTACTATTGAGAGTAATCTTTAAAAATAACATAAACATTGGCTATTTACATTTTAATGTAACCGTAGAGGATAATTTGCAATAACAAGCAGTAGGTTTTAACATGTTTTCCTTCACCGTTACTTGTTGAGTGATAATTGGATTTAATTCTCACGTCGCTTTGGTCAGGTCGTACAGTTAATATTACTGATTACCAAAGTCCAAGAATATCATTGTTAATTATTAAATCAAAAACCGGCCTACTCAAAACAAAATAGTTTATTTGTTTTTACATATTCTTTTTAATTTAAAGTTTTTTTTACAATTTACTTATTACTTTAATTACAATTTATTTATAAACATATCTTTGTATAATGGTCAATAGTATATTAATTTTTACCTAGCCGTTCAGAGTGTTATACCTTTTGTTTTTTGTTACTGGGAGGAAACCTTCAAAAGGTACACCGAAGTCTTGGGAGAGACTCCGGGTTATGTGGGATTTTTACCCACTAAAACCTCATCGGTAGCCTTCCTCAGCGCTTGTAGTAGGGGACTCGGAAACTCCAACGGAACGAATCGGTGTCCCCTAGCGCAGCGCCCCTCACGGGCTCATCTCTTGGGGGACGTGTACCATCCCACTTCACCATCCGGTGCTTACGGCGAGATGCAGCCACAAATACCGCCGTCCTTCTCGGGGTTGTTGGACGGTTCGAGCTCTCACTCTAGGCCCCGTTAGTCGCCTCTTACGACAGGCAGGGGATACCGTAGCCGTATTCTACTCGCCGACTACAGGGTGAAAAATGTGGAACGTTTAACGATTTTGCGTGTCATCCTTCCGCAGGGGTCATGCTAATCTTCTCTGAATCGTTCCAATTTTAGTATATGTACTGCACAAGTACTAAAACGAAACGTACACGAACCAAGTACAAAAAAGACTTTTAATTTTCTATATAGTTGCGGGGATCGAACCTCGACCCATCAGACCGCAAGCACGTATTTCGTCCTTTCAACCAAAGTCTTGCTTAAAAGTATATATTGTGTGAGGTTTGAACTTGCGCCACTCGCGCTGTAAGTATTTCGTACTTAACCAGTACCACTACACCAGTGAAACCACAAAAGACAACTGGATTCGAACCCCAGACCTCGCGTTTTTAATCCGCCCGCCTTGGCACCACATGGCTATCACGATTTTTTTAGAGTGTTATACCTATGTTTTGGAAATTATAAAGTCTATCACTTTGCAAACTGAGTCGATTCCAATTATAGTTATATATGTCGCAATGATACAGACACGTTCTTTCGTAAACCATTACCGTCTTTCTAACGCAATCTGGTGATAAACATGATTAGATAATGTTGTTTTAACAGTTTTTTTAACTTCATATTGTAAAATTATATATTTATATGTTTTTGTAGCGTGCGTCATACAAGGTAATACTACAAGTCACAGGGCGTATAATTATGAAGGTTTATACATGTTCTACACAATTTGTATTGATTATTCACGACTTAAGGATGTATTTTACGTTGTAGTTTAAAGTTAATCGACATATTTCTAATAATATAAAAGTTACTTGATTGAGTGAAATAATGAAATATTGGTTGTTACTATTTTTTGTGATTGCACGTAAGTAATATTTTTCAATTGTTAGTGGTTTCTTTTTATCCGACTGTGTCAGATAAGGGTTATGTTTTTCGAGTGTGTATGTTAGCAGTATAGCCTAATGGTTGAAACTTGCCCTTTCGATTGGGAGGTCCGAGGTTCAACCCAGGCACGCACCACTGATTTATGTGCGTATTAGAAATTAATTATCACTGCTTTTCGGTGAAGGAAATCATCGTGAGGAAACCTACACAGCCGAGAGTGCATTAAAAAAAAGTTCTCAGAGGTGTGTGAAGTCCACCAATCCGCACTTGACCAGCGCGGTGGACCATGGCCTATAACTCTCTCATTCCGAGAGAAGACGCGTGCCCAGTAGTGGGACCATTTATTTGACACACGATACAACCAAAACGATTTGACGGAATAAAACATATGACACATTTTTAAAACGAGTCAGTTGTAAGGGTTACATAGGCTATATGATTTTTAAAAATGGCGCCTGTGGTCTGAGAAAAAGGGGTAGCAGCGAAGATTATTTTTGATAATAGCAATATAGGTATAAAATGACAGCTAATAACTATACTATTATATGTATACGTATATGCAAAAAAAAATTTAAACAAAAAATACAACCGACTTCCATGCCACATAAAAGTAAAAAATAATTTAAATACATGTTGGTTTAGAGCAAACACAGTACTGAGTACATAGTCCCGAAGTCGGCACTCACCATATTTTGCTGGATCATGACGAAACTACATGTATCTTATAAGTCGGTTGTATTTTTTGTTTAAATTTTTTTTTTCACGCTTTTTAGTAATGATAAAATCAGTTATACGAAACCGTGTAATACATAGTATCCATAAGACTGCATAGTGCATGCATAAATGGAAACGTTAATTTAAACTCAACCTTATATGTCAAGTCAAACAAAAGCCTAAGCGATATCATACATTACTGTTACAATGCGTATGAACTGAACGCAACCGCTCGCAGGGCGCTACCGCGCTCTGCTCGCTTAGTTTCTATATTTTCTTTTAAGTTCCAACCTAACCTAACCCATCCTATGTAAAAAGATTGGCAGTACTCCTGCATCGTCCAGGTGTTTGTGATCATAATTATGTCCTCTCCGGAACTCATTGTTTGTATTGCGAACAATAATTACCAAACTCATATAGCTTAGGCAGGCTGTATACCTATGGTTTAAACTTGAAGGACTCTAGCATTATCATTGTTGAGGAGTTAAAGGTCAAATTTATCATGTCATATCTTAGCTTAGTAGTCTCATTACATAAACGTTAGCACCATATGGCCGATGCCTATGGCTTACACTTGGAAGACCCCAGCATTATCTGGGTTGAGGAGTTGAAGGTCAATTTTTTTATCATACGTCTTTACTTTGTAAATGTATTACATACCCATAAGCATCAAATGGCCAATACCTATAGTTTAAGCTTGAAGCACCCCAGCATCATCAGGGCTGAGGAGTTGAAGGTCCAATTACCCATCGTATATAGCCATTTGTTTATTTATTTATTTATTTATTTATTTATTTATTTATTTATTTATTTATTTATAAAGTTCACCTACGATTATTACATTTCAGTATGACACGTTTTCTTATAAGCTAATGATGATAACAATAAATGAATAATCTCTTACAGGCGAACATAACAAGCCAAAATAAAATTATCTTTGTAAGCAGTTAAATAAAAATTAAAAATTTGAAAAAAATAAAATTAAAATTAAAATTAAAAAGAGAACAAAGCGCTAAATGTATACTATAAAAATAAAGACAAAAATTAAAGGGAAAAAAAAAATTCTAAACACGGTAAAAATAGTACAAAACCTATAATAATAAAAAGAAAAAGAAAGACAAATAATACTACCATGCAATTTATCGTTCCATTGATTTAATGGAGCGTCTAAATTGGGATAAGGACATCGAGTTAATATCAGCATTAACGTTTGGAGACCCACTGCATCTGTTGTATAAACGGACCATTCTAGAGACAGGGGAATTAGTACCCAACAAGGTTTTTCGAAATGGGGGTACAAACAGCTGAAGAGGACTACGAGGAATTTTTCGTGGTACTCTAAATGAAAGCTTGGAAAGTAGATGCGGGCAATGCAAATGATTATTTATAAGTTTAAAGAGAAAGTTTAGATCGGCATGTACTCTCCGAGTTTCTAACTGTTCCAATTTAAAATCTTTAAGCATATTTTTGTACGAAAATTTGCACTTGTTCGTCTTGCCCCTGGAGTACGACAAGTGCCTTATGAACCTCTTCTGTACCCTTTCAATTCGTAGAGTATGTGTCGCATAATGTGGGCGCCAAACTACACTTCCGTACTCCAAAACTGATCTAACTAAGCTATTGTAAAGAATCAACTTGGTAGAGGCTTTTTTAAATAATTTTCCATTTCTCATAATAAATCCCAACATCTTCGATGCCTTTTTGATTGTTATGTCAATGTGTGTTGTGAAGGTGAGTTTACTGTCCAAGATGACCCCTAAGTCTTTGATTGTGTTCACTTCACTGATGGTTATATTATTAATATGATATCGAGATGGAATATATTTATTTTTCCTTGTAAACTTTATGTGAAAACATTTCGCAACATTTAGTTCCATGCCATTATTAGACGACCATTTAATGAGCGAGTTGATGTCTTGTTGAAACAATATTACATCTTCCCATGTTTGGATACATTTATACAACTTTAGGTCGTCGGCAAAGAGTAATGGGATAGAATGCTTGAAATATTGGGGAAGATCGTTTATGAATATATTAAATAAGACTGGTCCTAAATGCGATCCTTGTGGGACTCCTGACATAATTTTAAAAGGATTTGACTTAAAACCATTAAGGACCACAAAAAATGAACGATCTTTCAAATATGAAATGAGCCAATTTCGAAACGTTCCGACAAAACCGTATAGTTCTAGTTTGTTTATTAGAACATTGTGTGGGATCTTGTCAAATGCCTTGCTAAAATCCGTGTAGATTGCATCTATTTGCCTGCGATTATCTGTTAGTTCCACCAATTCTTCCACGTATGTCACCAGATTAGTATTAGTGGATCTGCCTCGTAAAAACCCATGCTGACAATCAACGACAAATTTTTCAAAGTGTCTTTGTATGTAAGGGCATACTAGAGATTCAAATAGTTTACCTAACGTTGGTAAAATTGAAATGGGTCTATAATTGCTCACAAGGTGAACATCACCAGATTTGTGTATAGGTACAACCTTAGCAGTTTTCCAGGCAGTAGGAAAAATCCCTGATCCAAGTGACATTTTGAAAATAATATACAGTGGCGTTAAAAGATTGTATGCGCAATTAACGATGAAAAGTTGTGGAATACCATCAGATCCAGCACCTTTAGTTATATCTAGAGCTCTAAGGGCTTTCACTATGTCGTCTTGGCTGATGGAAATAGGAGCGAATGTATCGTTGTATATACTAACTCTTTCATCTGTGGGTGAATATGTGATATTGGAGTGTAAGGAATACACGGAGCAGAAATGTTCAGCAAACATCTTACACATATCGTTCTGATTAGTATAATCTTTGCTACCGTTCTTAAAAGATGAGGGGTAAGTGCTTGTGCCGCCTCTCTTTTCTTTAATATATGACCAAAAATACTTGGGATTTGAAGAAATTCTATTTTCCGTTTGGTTTAGATAGTCATGATAGCATTTGGTAGAGAGTTTGGCGCAACGTTCTAGCTAGTAAACGGTATTGGATTTGGTCTAAAGGATTCTTATATTTTTTGTGCCTAATTCTATACTTATTTTTTTCATGTAGTCGATTGATTAGGTCTCGTGTGAACCATGGTGGATATTTTTTATTAGTACATTTAGTTATCGGCACAAATGTGTTGATTATATTGCGTACATTGTGGTAGAAAATTTCAACCATTTTGTTAACGTCAGTTAAACCAGCGAATAACCCTTCCCAATTTATTGCGCCCAAGCTTTTATTTAATGCATGGTAATCTACCTTGCGGAAGTTCAGTTTTGTATTTTTTAAGTTGTAAGATAAGGTAGGTTCATTATCTAAAGGTAAACTAACAATCAACGACGGATGCAGTGGATCCTCAGTACACAGAATATCAATGGCGCGAGACACACTGCAAAATGGGAAATCAACCAGCACCAAATCAAGAGTTCTATCCATGAAATTAGTTATAAAATTACATTGTCTCAAATTATTTAGATTCAAAGAGTCAATAAAGTATTGATTTAAACTGGTAGTTTGGTAAGTTTCTGATTGAGTAGCCATCTCCCAGTTGATTTTACTTAGATTAAAGTCTCCAACCACACATATGTTAGACTTGAGTCGTTCCGACTGTTTGGAAAGATGATCAATGAAGTATTCTAACATTGGTTTCTTAACTGGTGGCGGCAGATATATAGCACAAAAGGTAACAAGATATGGCTTATTCTTAGTATTTATTTCTACTGTTATCCATAATTCTTCACAATTACTGTCTGGTACATGAATTTTGGTAGACTTTAGTGATTTTAAAACCGCTACTAAAACTCCCCCACCTTCTCCCTTAGATTGAAAACTCGAGTCACATCTGTCCCTTCTGTAAACTACATATCTCTCGTCGAACAACTCAGAACTCAAAATTTTGTTGTTTAACCATGTCTCGGTGAGTATTATTACATCGTATTTGCTGGTAGAAAGATTACAATAGAAAGCATGGGATTTTGTTCTAAGGCCTCGAACATTTTGGTAGTATATGGAAAATTGGCCCGTAGTGATATGATTAATGTTTGTACAATTCATCAATTTCAAAAAGTACAAAGTTCGCAGAGATAAATATAATTATAAATTATTATTTTAGTTTTTTTAAACTTTCAGTGTCTTTTATAATAAGGTAGTCTGAATCGTCCCTTTTTCTTATATAAATACGTCCACGGCGCACCCACACGTACTTGTATCCTTTTTCTTTTGCTACAACTCTAGCGGCTGCATGCAAAGTTTTATTGGCTGAAGATAAATGTTCTACAATATATATAGGTGACTTAGGGCAATCAATATCAAGGTGTGAAGTATTCAACTTGTTGTCAATGGTCTTTCTTTTATTAAAGTTGATTGCAGCTGCCAAATATTCGTCTCTGATTATTGGATTAGAAAATTGTACTACTATTGACCGCGGTCTGCTACTATTTTTGTTAATTTTAGCCACACGAGTGCAGTGTGAAATCTTTTCGGGGCTTACTTTACAGTTAATCACGTTTCCTAGCTGCTGAATGATGCTTATTATATTCTCATTCTTTTTCTCGGGCATGCATTGAATCTCTATGTTGTTTGATCGAGCATTTTGTTCCAGAATATTAATGCGATGCCTTAAATCGTCAACTGTGGTAGTTAAATTTGTGTTCTGCGCTTGTAGATCAGCTATAATAGTAGAAGATTCGCTTTGGGCCTTGGAAATGGATTCAATTTGAGAGTTAAAGAACTCCATTGAATTTTTTAATCCCTTAATCTCCTCAGTTACAGTTCTTAATTCGGTACATAGGATGGAACTTATGGTTGTGTGTAGTTTAGTGACTAATGAGGTCATCTCATTTTTTACTATTTCTTGAACGATAGTTTGTATATCGTTAACTGATGCTGAATGTGACACAGCAGTAGGTGGCGAATGTACAGCTTGCCTCTTCGACGGTCTAATCGTTACATTCGAGTTGGAAGATACAGGGGTGCTGTCACTTTTGCCGTATTTAGGTCGTTGAATATTGCATAGCGGACATTCCCAGTTGATATTGATGTTACCGACGTCTTTAATGTCTGCAGAGTTTAGACAAGCCAGATGGAATTTCTTCCTACAGGTTATACATTCAACGTACTCCTTGGTAGCTGTGTACTGGTTGCAACATCCCCAATGATTTTCAGTGGACATAATAACACAATAGTTAGAAACTATTTAATTAACAAGTCAATCTGGTTTATGGTTTTTCACTATTGATCACTTAAAGTTATTGTAAAATAAAACAATAAAAATTAAAAAAAAAAAAAACTGATGGGAAAAAAATAATTATATATAAAAGCCAAAAAAAAACTGTTAAAAACTAAAAAGAAAAAAAAATAGAAGAAAAAGATAAATGTCGTCTGTGAGAGGTTCGAACTTCGAGAGTCTCGAACGAGTGTTGGTTCTCTCAATTTAACCACAACACCAACAGGTACGTGCGTGTGCACGGTGAAAAGTTCTTTAGTTCCTAACTATTGTTGGATAAATGATGTAGTAGTTATAGGTGTATATTAAGTTCTTTTGTTTTAAAACCGTATCACATAACTCGATCACTGTAACCTCGATTTGGGTAACATTGAACATTTTTTACAATATTTGTGATATTATAATCTGTTTTATATTTATTGCACCTTGTTTTTATTAAATGAATAGTGTCCTTTTTAGCTGGTTTATTAATCTAACACAATAAATTTACGGAGAAAATAATTAAACTATCCACAATTACCCCTAAAACTCGAATTCAAAGTTATCCTTAGTTTTGGGTAACTTTGAATATAATTTTTTGAGGATATAAAATCCGTCATTAATCGAATATTTTAAGGTCTGAGTAAAATTAATTAACATATTTTTGTTAATTAAAACCAAATCTATAAAAAATACATTTATTTTGATATATAAATACAATAGACAACTTGGTCTTGCCATATGAATCAAGGTTGATCAATTTGGTGGTAAAATAAAATACTAGTTTTTTTTTTATTATTTATTCCATCCATCCATAGGATGGACGGAACGTCGGGTACCTTTGGAAGGTTTCCCCCTCGAAAACAAAAAAAATAAAAGGATGGACGGAACACGGACATAACATAGGCCTCCCCTAAATGGCGCCACTCCAACCGGTCCTGTGTCCTCTGAATCCAACGGTTTCCCGCTGTCTTCTTCAGGTCACCGGTCCATCTGGTAGGGGGGCGACCGGTACTCCTTTTGCCTAAACATGGTCGCCACTCGAGGACCTTTCTTCCCCATCGGTTATCGGTCCTACGAGCGATGTGGCGGCCCATTGCCACTTCAGCCTGCCTATTTTGAGAGCTATGTCGGTAAGCTTCGTTCGTCTACGGATTTCATCGTTGCGAATCATGTCTCGTAGCGAAATTCCGAGCATAACCCTCTCCATAGCACGCTGAGCGACCCTGAGCCTCCGAAAAAAATATTTTTTTATGATACAGGTAACTTTGAACCGTTCAAAGTTACCCATATAACATCCAATTTCGACGTCGTCAAAAGTTTAACAGTTTTACGCAATATTCAACATGGGATACGGATAGTACAGTTCAAAATAATAATATACAATATACATTTTAAAGATAAACACCAAAACACACCTGTTTACGGTAAGTTTTATATTATAATTGCTATTTCAAAATGAAGCATTAAACACTTGCAACAACTTCACTACGGAAAAGGTGGTATTTTTTAAAATTACGACATTGACAGGTACCTTTTTTTGCTTTCATTGATATTACAACATTTTGGCAAACCATTTTACGCAGGTACGATATTGAAACAACAAGAAGTTTCCATGTAATAAATTAATATATTTTTTTCACAACTTTGTTCAAAGTTACACCGCTGTTCAATGTTACCCAAATTGATTGTATTTGAATTACACAAACGGAAAGTTTTGAATGTAATTATCCCTGCAGCACACACAATTGTTCTCCTTTTAACACACTGCATATATTGTTTTAATTGTCTCACGATTACGCTTCTAATGGTACTAAAATTATACTGAAATTCTTCGAAAAATACACGTAAAACACTTAAAATAGTGGGACACAACAACTATACGTCTGCTTACAAAGTCAGCCGAACGTGGAGAAAAAGGTTTAATGTTCTACCTTACATCTTTTTAATCTTATTTTAAATGCGTAAGCATGAAATAGCTAAGTTTTATGGCTGAGGCCTTCAATACCCCTGCATCATCAGGATTGAGGAGTTGAAGGTCCAATTTTTCGTCGTATACCTTTGCTTAGCAATGTTATTATAAATCCATGAGCAAAAAATGTCCAACGTTTATGGTTTAGGACTGCAGTACCCCTGCATCATCAGAGTTGAAGAATTGGAGGTCAAATTTGTCATCGTACATCTTTGCCTTGCTATCTTATTATATATCCGTAAGCACCAAATGGCCATCACCTGTTGGCCTGTTGTAGTGAAAACTGACGAAATAAATATTTTTTTCTTTCTTTCTTTCTAAATAGCTAATGTTATTGTTTAGGATAGCTGTAACCCTGCATCATCAGGATCGAGGAGTTGAAGGTCAAATTTTTCGCCAACTTATATAAACATAGATATATAATACATATTCCAAGTTTCATAAGAATCGATTCGGCAGAAGTCGAGTTATCTCAAATTATCTAAAAAACTTGAGGAGTAGTGGTGGTTTCCACCCCATAACTCAAAGAGTTAAGCATCACAGCATACCCATGTCCAAGAGAAAAAGTTGCGTGATAAAATTTCCTATTAAATGAAAGAAAGAAAATGGAAATCGGTTTAGAAACACCCAAGTTATTCAAGACTTTAAGAAACCGACATTTTCTAATTTTTCGGGAAAACCGCCGGAAGGTTTTCATTTTCCTCAATATGGGACTGCCTGTGAAACTAGCCGCATACAATGTCGTATGACTCGTGTCGGTAGGTCGACGATTTATATATACATATTATATACATAAATATATTTAATAACATAAATATATATATATTATATGTATTATATTATATTTATTATATTTATATATATGTATTATATTTATATATAATACATATATTTATATACATATATATATATATATATATATATATATATATATATATATATATATATATATATATATATATATATATATATATATATATATATATACATATATATATACGTGACGAATAGATAACTTCTTTCCTTTGGGAAGTCGGTTAAAAACCTTTTGGATTGCTTGCAGATTGGATTGCAATAGGTTATTTTTAATAATTTAACTAAGTTAGGTACTTATTTATACACTTTTTTAGGTGGTAGAACCAGTGTAGTTCGCCCGGGGAAGTAGCACCGCCACAACTATTTCTAGCATGACGAATTTCTTGCGTTTCGATGGAAGGGTGTGGTTGCCGGCACACTTTCACACGAGGCGACCATCATAGTAACTCGGGAGTAACAACGCATCTGTGATAGACTTCAGATGGAACCCATTTTCTGTATGAAGTTGATTACAGATGTCCATGGGCGGCAGTGACCACTTACCATCAAGTAGACTGAATGCTCGTTTGCTACTTCAGTCTGATAAGAAAAAATACACTTAACATTAGCTTCATTTGTATATTTGTGTGCGCGAATGTATCGGAATCTTGAAAGTTAAATTTGATTCTCAACGTCGGATTGGGAAGGTTTATAGTTGGTGAAAATTTGTACGAAACTTTGTCATTTGAATGTGCTTTAAATATAAGAAGCATACGCAGTAGGAAATAATGCTTTAGAACTTATTATATCATACTTGTTGGAAAGAAACCAAATAAGGGAATAAAAAATATTAATCTTATAACGGAATAAGAAATAGAACTGAATCAAAGTACTTATCAAAAGCAAGGAAAATGTCATTAGCGTACCTCAAGGCAGTATTTTAGGTCCTCTACTTTTTTGATTCGCGTTAATATATATTTTTTTTTAAATAGAACATCCATCTCTTTGCCGATATCGGTACTTTGCTATTTGTTGAAGAACTCTCCATAACTACGAGGACGCATTTAACGGTTCAATTGCAAAATTAATTGACAGGTTGAATAATGATAATCTCAAAATAAATTTACATGTAATATGATATGATATAAGACATGTAAGATGAAGTTTGCAAGCATAAAATCAAAGCAGCAGGAACCCTATAAGGATAAAACTATAAAAGAAATAAATACGAGTAGTATAAAATTCTTAGGAAAACATATTGATTATTTATCATGGAAAACACATGAACTATGTAACTAAACAGCTTACCAAATTGGTATTAATTAATATGATCTGCATAGCCTAAGAAATACATTAAATAAATCGGCTATTCTTACAGTCTCTTACGCCTATGTAAGTAGCACAGTGAGATATGGAATTATGGTATCGATAGTGTATGATATGATAGAGTTGTGTACGTATGCATGCTCTGTGGATGTATGCATGCTTGACGGATTTTAATATATGAGATATCATTGATATCGACTCAGTTTGGAAATTGACCGTATGGAAGATTTTTAATTAAATATAAAAATAAACTAAAAACCACTGTCTGAAAGCAACAAGATGATAGCAAAGTAAATTTTCAAGCTGTGGATTTCTGGTTAAAATAATTTAACAACTACTTGCCACTTATAATTGCCACACCAATTTCCTCTAGACAACGTGGATTTATAGAGGGCCGGTCAACTGCTATAACAAAAAATAATTAGATAGCGTCGCTTAAGTTTTAATACAAAAAATGCCCATTTTGAGTTAATGAAATAATGGTATCTCAAAATAATATAGGAACATACTACATTTTCATAAAAATATTATTAAAATATGAGTATATTAATATTTTAAACGCAATATATTATTCGGTAAATGTAGAATTAAAAATAACTATTTGTGACCGTAACCTGAAAAGTTACTAATTTGAGATCCGGGCTGTTAGAACTTAAGCGACGATAGGTAACAATTTTATAAAATTACTTTTGTGAATCAAAATCTCTTCTACTGACGCTTTTGTGTAAAAAAAATAATAGTACAAGTAATAAAATACTTTGGAATGTGAGAGCAATTTACCTAACATCAAATACAATTGATTACAGTTGTATTCCCAATAAAACATTGTTTATTCTAGAAAATGCTTCGATTATTGCCGCGAAAAGTAGTGAAAATAAACAGACGAGATATGGTCACTTAAACATTTTAATGGAAGATCTTCAAGGTCTGAACTGGGGAAACAATGAAATATTATGTTTGAAGCAGTTGCTAAGAATTATACAGAATGTGCAAAATTCCACTCTTTGGGCTACTTGGAGTAAGTTTGATTTTATTCTTTTTTTAAATTTCTACTCACAGTTATACATGGATATTCTAATATTTATGTTATCATCTCCCATCTCCATAATCAAATTACCTCAATATTTGCAAGAAACAAAATGAACATTATTTCTGGAATATTTTAAGATCAATTTTGTATTTCAGTATGGGACTCAATGCAGACCCCAGTAGGTCAGTTGTATGGATCTAGACATAACTACGGCAATTATGACGAATGTGTCGAATTTCCGTGGGAGAAAGTGCATCCAGACATGCGAACGCAGTACTGTTTAGCTCATATCCAGTTGTCTGATGTAGACTCCAAGCTTGATCAAGTGGATTTGTTTGGGGACGTGAAAAATTATATTCGGGTTTGTATAAATTACAAGGTATATCCTGAGGTATTCCCAGAGCCCTATGACATGGGGTTCTTCAAGAAAGGTGCGAAAAGAGGTCTCCTTCACAGCGAGCGATGCATTGGCGACTCCTCCGGTATTGCGAATGTCCATGGCGACGGTGACTACTTTCCATCAGGTAGCCCGTCTGCCTTATCGTTAGGTTAAATTATAAAAAAAGGTAACAATAATACGATATCATGAGATCAATGATATTTTTAATGATAGGTCAGTATGACTCAACTCAATGCAAGCCCATGTAGCCTTTGGCATAGTAAAGTATGATGTCAGTAAGTAAATATTTAAGTCAATGTAATTTCGGAATGAAGATTATTTTCATATAAAGATTGTTAAGCCAAAGCCCAGGGATAATTTGAAAGCAATTTTATCCATTCAATCTACCCACCCCCATCGTACAATTTTACAATATAAATAAGTAGCCAATGTAATATTTCAAACTATCGCCTACATCTATGGCAATTTCATCCACATCCGTTCGGCCGTTCATCCATCTAGTAGTGAGATAAGATCCAGCATTTAAAATTTATAATAAATAGTAAGTGAGGCAAGATATGAGTGCAGGCCGCCCCCCGACCAGGTGGAGTGATGTCCTGAAGATGGCGGCGGGTATCCGCTGGATTCAGATGGCTCAGGACCCGTCGAAGCAGCAGTGGACTTTCAAAAGGGTGAATGGATGAGGCAATATAGCATTTTTCTTACTATAGTGCAACAAGTAGATATTTTTCCTATACCAATGAACATTTTTAGGGTAAAACCAAGCACCATCTAGAATTCAACACCTTAACATGGGGAGTTTGTACGCCGGCAGTTTGCAAGCCGCATTCAGTCAGTAAATTTGTTCGTGCATTATTCAGACAGACTCACTTAGGCCTAGCTGTAGATGAACCACACATATCCATCAGCAATTGTGATGTTGCTGGGGATATCGAAGAATATCGTGATTTTGGATATTATTTTATATGGTAAGTGTCATCGTACGGAACTCTGTGTCTAACTCTATATTTACTAAATAAAATTAGTTCCTATTGTTTCCTATTTCTAGCGTGAAGCATTTCTTGCGTTTCGATCGAAGGGTGTGGTTGCCGGCACACTTTCACATGAGGCGACTATCATAGTCCTTGGGAGTAGCAACGCATCTGGGATTGACTTCAGATGAAAATCATGTTCTGTATGAAGTTGATTACAGATGTCCATGGGCAGCAGTGACCACCTACCATTACTGGATGTGGTCACACGTGGACTGCATGCTCGTTTGCTACTTCAGTCAGATAAAAAAAGAAAAAAAATCAAGTACAAAATGGTTGCTTCATATTAAAGCCAGTCGCTTACACGTTAATCATAATGTAAATTTTATTTTTTCAGGTCGCTTATAGTATCTGCAGTATTATTATCATTTTTGGGAACATTATTAATAAATTATAAAGGATTGGATTCAAAATCGACTGGTAATTTAATTGTTATTTTTATAATAAATTAGACATGTGGTAATTACTTCCTTGATCAAAAATAAAAATGATCAAGTAATTTAATATAGGCCTGTGCCAAGCAGCGTGATATTAAATTACTGGAGTTATGTTTAATGAATAATATAGAAGCAAGCAAATCTGCTTTAAATAGTCAAACTTTCAGAACGTCAAATTGTCAGCTGGTAATTTCTTGAAATGGTAGCACTTACTAAAATAGTCAAATTATGAATTTAGGCACAACTGTGTGATCTTCTTTTTAGTTTAGAATATGTCATATATCAAAATGTATCTTAAACTTTCAGGATTTCTGTATGTTGAGGCTTTTCACATACCAAAAAATGTCGAATCTCTGACTAGAGTCACGGATGATGATCTTCAATGTCTCTTCGGGATACGCGTGTTTGCCTTTTTCGTAGTCATCTTCATACACGCGTGGGTACTGCCTAAAAGCTTGGGTATTTCTAATGCTGTCCAACTCGATAAGGTCAGTATTTTTTATAACCTAACATTTTCTTATTGGTATTAGTATGAGCCAACTTAGTCCTCAGATCATCACATCTGCAACATAAGACTCCACACTCCACTCCATATAAGACTCCACACTCCACTCCATATAAGAATCTACATAAGACTCCCATTATGCACAATCTTGTCATCCATTCCAATTTCAATAAATCCAACAGATTTTCGATCTCCTTGATATTTTGAAATCACTCGTTGAGTAGATCCAGTAAGAAATTATATGTTCTGGTCAGCGTTTAGGCCAAAACACTCTTTGATTTCTACTTATCTTCATGAAGTTTTTGCCACAGACGTGCAAGTTGTGGAATGAGCTTCCTCCTGAGGTATTCCCGGAGCGCCATGACATGGGGTTCTTCAAGAAAGGTGCTAAAATAGCTCTCCTTCAAAGCCGGCGATGCATTGGCGACTCCTCTGGTGTGCGACGGTGACTACTTTCCATTAGGTGGCCCGTCTGCCTTATCTTTGGGTTAGAGAATAAAAAAAATAATAAACAAAGCTGAGTTAAAAGTTAAGAACAAATTATTTATTTGTCTTTATTGTCCGCAGGATTATCATGAAAAACCTTGGGTGCTGTCCATTATAAATTTAGAAATTGTAGTAGATACTTTTATGTTTATGTCGGGCTTATTGTTAATTAAAAGCCTTAAGGTCAATGGTTTGAAAACGTTCAATCCAGTAAAAGTAATAGTAAAGCGTTACTTAAGGTAAGTTAAAATATCTATATATTAATACGTGAAGCAAAAATTTGTGATTTTTACGATACCAGACGTTGATTTTATACGTAGACGAAGAAGTATGAAATTACGCACGGTTATAGTTGATGTAGAGAAGGATGCATAAAACATACATAAAATCAAATAAAAATACATTACACCTTGCATTTGATACAAAAATAATTACAATACATACATAATTAACGAAATAAAACATTCAATGAATGAAAACGCATAACGTCAAAAATGTCACAAGTCTTTGTCAAATACCCGCTATTGCTTTTAAATGCAGCTTAGTTAATAAACCTCTTTTTACCTTAAATGGGTGCGTGCAAAGTAACTAAAAAATTACTACAATTTATTTAAATTAGAGAAAAATTGGTGCTACTTTGCACAAAATGAAGTTTCCTTTTTTATCAAAAATCACGGGCGAATTTCGATCATTGCGACGTCTGACAAGTATGTATTATAATAGTTACAAATTTATGTTAATCTGAGTTTTACTGATTTTTTTGTTCTCTCATTTATTTTTTTATTTTTATTTTCTTTTTGATTAAATGATATTTTGTAATAGCACTGAAACAATGTTTTTCTTTGTTCTTTCACTTTTGTGTACTCACATATAGACTTATGTTTTTCATGTGTCTGATTGAAACTCAATGTTATTTTTAGATTACTCTTACCAGTAATTTTGGTAATACTGATATCGCTTAAGTCCAGTAATGTACCACGAGGACCGGCGAGAAATGGCTATTTAGACAAGGAAATGGGAGCGTGTAAAAAAAATTGGTGGGCAGTTGTACTAATGGTACAAAATTATGTTGATACAGAGAATATGGTAAGTGAATAAAGAAATTCGCACCAATTCGCACTTGGCCTGCGCGGTGAACTCCCTCATTCCGAGAGAAGACCCGTGCCCAGCAGTAGGACAATAATGGGTTGATGACACAAATAAAGAAACTGTTAAAGATCTGGACTTGATTGTATGTGTGCGTGCTCATTTGACTTTTTAATTTTATTGATTACTAGCTTAAACCCACAGCTTCGCCCAAGTTTAAACAATACATGAAATACACATATCTAATTTCATACCGGTAGGACTGGTAGCAACTTATATTTTCGTTTTACCAAATAATCTGTTACGTTCGAGGCGGACTCGCGCACGAAGGGCTTCGTACCATTATCTATAAACAAAACGGCAAAAAATCATGTTTGTGGTATGAGAACCCCGTAAATATTTATTTCATATTATAAGTAATTTTTGAAGTGAATATTCATATATTCACTTCAAAAATTTCCTTGAATATTTCAAGCTCTACCTGTTGTTTTATATTAATATTGAGTAAAAAGATAACGTTTGTTATATGAAAGTCCCCTTAAATATTTATTTTATTTTGTTTTTACTGTCGTTGACGAATACATCCGGTGACATCTGTTATCCCTTATTAAAACTTATTAAACCTTTTATATGATAGAAAATTGTACCATGCAACAAAATGATAGGTTTGAGGAAAAATATATTTTTAATATTATTTTATTAACAGGCACGACTCCTGAATTATTTGAGCCAAATAATAGGTATCTAAAATTTAATAAACAAACTCACTGAATATTTGTGGCGTAAATTCATATCATTTTTTTTTATCCAACCTACTTCCACAAAAAGGATTAAAATATGTATTATTATTTCCAGTGCTATCCAGTTTTTTGGTCAGTAGCATGTGACTTCCACCTGGCTGTCATTGGAACAATAGGAACTTGGCTGTTTATGAGGAATAGGAAACTTGGTCGTCTGCTGTTCTTGATTGGATTCACAGCTGCAATCATTTTGCCAGCAACTGCTACACTTTCAAATCCTGAATTAGCAACGATACCGTCGGACTTTCAGTAATATACATTGATACTTTTAAAAATATTATGTGATTACGAGTCAACGTTGGTTATCAGTGATCAATTAATAACCGATTCTACCTCCTCATGGCTATTACTTGAGCAACTTTAAGACGATTAAGCGATTAAGTAGTAGCATTTTTTTTTTGTTTTCGAGATGTAAACCTTCAAAAAGTAACCGGCACCGTGGGAGCGACGCAGGGTTATGTGGGATTTTTCCGCACTTTATATCTAAGAATTTTATAATTATAGATTTATAATTATAGATGATTCGAAATTTATATCTGAGATTGACTACGATTATTTTTTATCTCTCGTGTTAATCACTTAAGAAGACACAAAGCTAAGAAGACACAAAGCTTATTATGTTACCCGTGTTACTGCTGTTTGTAAAATTGGCAGTGCGGGCAATACACCAACGTAATGTTAATTTTTTTTTGTTTGACTGAAGTAGCAAACGAGCATGCAGTCCACCAGATGGTAAGTGGTCACCGCCGCTCATGGACATGTGTAATCAACTTCATACAGAACATGGGTTCCAGCTAATAAAAGTCAATCACAGATGCGTTGCTACTCCCGAGGACTATGATGGTCGCCTCATATATAAGTTTGCCGGCAACCACATCCTTCTATCGAAACGCAAGAATTGCTTCACGCTAGAAATATGTGTGGCAGTGGTACTTCCCCAGTCGAACTACACTGGTTCTACCACCTTCAGAATTTATTAGCGTAATAAAAACGTTTTTATATATGAGATATTTTTGTTTTAGATCTTTGAACGATTATCGAAAATACTTTACAGGGAACTACTTGTATACGGCCACGCATTTTAGATTAGGCTCGTATTTTATTGGCATGGCTGCAGGGTACCTGTTGACTATATATAATCCAGCAACTCATAGAAATATTATTAATAAGGTAAGTCTTATTTATCTGTAATTGGTATTGTTTTATCTATACTTATAATAAAGTTGTAGAGAGGTCAATTCTGTACATGAAATATTTTTCCAAAATAACTATCAGGGCGTGATTAGGGATCGATACTGATGCCAAAAATGCAATCAGTAAAATTTTTGTCTGTCTGTCTGTCTGTCTGTCTGTCTGTCTGTCTGTCTGTATAACCGTTATAGAAACAAAAACTACTCAGTGGATTTTAACGAAACTAGGTACGATTATTCTTTATACTCCTGGGCTGGTTATAGTATACTTTTCATCCCGCTACAATCAATAGGAGCAGAGCAGTAAAGGGAAATGTTGGGAAAACGGGAGAAGTTACTTTTTTAAGCTTCTGTCGCGTGTGCAACCTTAATGGTTAAAGCTACACAGAAATCATGTATGAGGGAAATATTTTCCTTAAAATTATCTAAAAAATATCCTACGACAGCATATGTCTATCTTTTATGGTTGACTCACAATAACACGTGTAACTCCCGATAGCTTAGCAGTTCAAAGCTTTCTGATTATATTTGTCTACTCTTACGTTTATAACTCAGTCATCTATCTGTACGAAAATGAACATGAAAATAAAAAATGAAAAATGAAAAATGAAAAATGAAAAATGAAAAATGAAAAATGAAAAATGAAAAATGAAAAATGAAAAATGAAAAATGAAAAATGAAAAATGAAAAATGAAAAATGAAAAATGAAAAATGAAAAATGAAAAATGAAAAATGAAAAATGAAAAATGAAAAATGAAAAATGAAAAATGAAAAATGAAAAATGAAAAATGAAAAATGAAAAATGAAAAATGAAAAATGAAAAATGAAAAATGAAAAATGAAAAATGAAAAATGAAAAATGAAAAATGAAAAATGAAAAATGAAAAATGAAAAATGAAAAATGAAAAATGAAAAATGAAAAATGAAAAATGAAAAATGAAAAATGAAAAATGAAAAATGAAAAATGAAAAATGAAAAATGAAAAATGAAAAATGAAAAATGAAAAATGAAAAATGAAAAATGAAAAATGAAAAATGAAAAATGAAAAATGAAAAATGAAAAATGAAAAATGAAAAATGAAAAATGAAAAATGAAAAATGAAAAACGAAAAACGAAAAACGAAAAACGAAAAATGAAAAATGCAAAATTAAAAATGAAAAATGAAAAATGAAAAATAAAAACGAAAAACGAAAAACGAAAAACGAAAAACGAAAAACGAAAAATGAAAAATGAAAAAGAAAATGAAAAAAGAAAAATGAAAAATGAAAAATGAACAGTGAACAGTGAACAGTGAACAGTGAACAGTGAACAGTGAACAGTGAACAGTGAACAGTGAACAGTGAACAGTGAACAGTGAACAGTGAACAGTGAACAGTGAACAGTGAAGAGTGAAGAGTGAAGAGTGAAGAGTGAAGAGTGAAGAGTGAAGAGTGAAGAGTGAAGAGTGAAGAGTGAAGAGTGAAGAGTGAAGAGTGAAGAGTGAAGAGTGAAGAGTGAAGAGTGAAGAGTGAAGAGTGAAGAGTGAAGAGTGAAGAGTGAAGAGTGAAGAGTGAAGAGTGAAGAGTGAAGAGTGAAGAGTGAAGAGTGAAGAGTGAAGAGTGAAGAGTGAAGAGTGAAGAGTGAAGAGTGAAGAGTGAAGAGTGAAGAGTGAAGAGTGAAGAGTGAAGAGTGAAGAGTGAAGAGTGAAGAGTGAAGAGTGAAGAGTGAAGAGTGAAGAGTGAAGAGTGAAGAGTGAAGAGTGAAAAATGAAAAATTGAAAATGAAAATGACATTAAAAGCTGGAATTGAGAACGAGTAGGCAGTGCACCGTTAAAGCTACACAGAAATCATGTATGACGAAAATGTTCTCCTTAAAATTATATAAATATATTTTACGACACCATATTTCTATCGTTTATGGTTGACTCACAATAACAAGTGTAACTCCTGCTAGCTTAGCAGTTCGAAGCTTTCTAAATATATATTTGTATACTCTTACGTTTATAACACTCTAAGTCATCCATCCCTAATTAAAAAAGTTAACATTATTTATATTCCATGTAAAATAATCATAGAAATCGGTATAGAATCACCAAAGTTATACATGAAATTATTCCCAGAATTCCCTTAGTACCTAATAATTTTCCATTCCAATTTAAAAGAACGCAATTCCCAGTATCGGTGTGTTATGCAATGACAATTAATAAGGCTCAAGGGTAGACTTTTCGTGTTGCTGGAGTAGATCTCGGTGTCAGTTGTTTCTCGCATGGTCAGTTGTACGTCGCTCTTTCCCGGGTCAGTAGTTCCAAAAATCTTTACGTTCACGTGCCGGATGGATCAACATTCAACATAGTTTACCCGGAAGCTTTGCATTGAAGTATTTTCGTTATATAAGTACTTAAGCCTTCGGCAGGATCAGAATAGGGCTACGGTATCCCTGCCTGTCGTAAGAGGCGACTAAAAGGGGCTTCCGGGGTTGCGGGCGGCTAGAGTGGGAGCTTGAACCGTCCAGCCAGGCGATACCGGGAAGGTGGCGATATGTGTGGTCGCATACCGCCGTAAAGACTAGATTGGGTGGTGGGCCCATCCGCCCATCTGGGAGGAGCCCGAGTCCTCTTTATAGCACCGAAGACGGCCACCGGGGGGGTTTTAGTGCGGTAAAAATTCCACATAACTCTGCGTCGCTCCCACGGCGTCGGGTACCTTTTGAAGGTTTCCCCCTCGAAAACAAAAATAAAAAAAGGTTCTTAAGCCTCATGTGAACGTGATCTAAACAATATTACCAATACATTAACTCAATAACACACAAGGAGTTACTCGCTGGCGGAGTCGCGGGCAAAGCTATTAACAATAATATTGTGCGGTTCCGTATTGCGATATTTTTCAACAGTATTGTAGATATGACATATTATATTTCCCTACTAAAATACGAAAGTTAATCTGTCTGTTACATCAAAACCACTGAACCGTGAGGAAGGACATAGGCTACTTTTTTTACGAAAAACAACGGAAACGCGGACGAAGTCGCGGGCAACAGCTAGTTACTAATAAATGTATGGGCACATTTTCATTCAATTCCATTTTAATGCATTCATTTCTCAATTAGTAGTCGAATTTTATTGCGATGGGTGTGTTGTATTATATCAAAAGAAAAGTAGTGTGTCTTATGTATTTTAGTTGATTTTATGTATATTTTATGCATTAAAGTTAAATATCAGCATTTGTAGCAACAACAGCGGTTACAGTTATTTAAAAGCAATAGCGGGTGTTTTGATAAAGACACTGATATCGAAGGTGGTAGAACCAGTGTAGTTCGACCGGGGAAGTACCACCGCCACACCTATTTCTAGCGTGAAGCATTTCTTGCGTTTCGATAGAAGAGTGTGGTTGCCGGCACACTTTTACATGAGGCGACCATCATAGTCCTCGGGAGTAGCAACGCATCTGTGTTTGACTTCAGATAGAGCCAAGTTCTCTATGAAGTTGATTACAGATGTCCATGAGCGGCAGTGACCACTTACCATCAGGTGGACTGCATGCTCGTTTGCTACTTCAGACAAATTAAAAAAAAAATCCGACGTTATGTGTTTTCATAGTAAGAGATTGAATGTAATATGACATTGAATATGATTTATGTGTTTGTGACAAATGCACGGTAGTGTGTGTAATGTAGTAGTTAGTTTTATGTACGTTATATGCATTATTTGAAAAAATATTAACATTTTCATACTAAAAATTCCATACTAATCCATCCGCGGCATACTACTTAAAAATGCACAACAAGTTTTGCTTCACGTATTAATATATAGATATAGATGTTAAATATCCACTAACCGATTTCATTAACTACTTATATGTGAAATATTGTGTTTTATTATAACGTATTCTCGAAAATACATTGTTACCGATTATAGCTATAAAATTCATTAAACGCATACCATAAAATTCTGTATATATTGCAATGTATCC
Organism: Spicauda simplicius; assembly: GCA_949699795.1. Taxonomy (NCBI): domain Eukaryota; kingdom Metazoa; phylum Arthropoda; class Insecta; order Lepidoptera; family Hesperiidae; genus Spicauda; species Spicauda simplicius. The sequence goes on along the minus strand of OX453078.1, from coordinate 1,792,961 downwards.
TAAGATATTGATTTTTATTTTACAGAAGTATTCAATATTGAGTTTCGGAGTATTGCTAGCGATGTTCGCAGGATATTTTACTGTAGCTTATTATATAAAAGTGCTTGATATTAACGTTTTACTATTGGCGTCGTATGTGGCACTAAAACGAATATTCTGGGCTTTGCTAATTACTGTTTTAGTAATACTATGTGAATATGGAACTTTACGTAAGTACGTAGTATTGTTCAAAGTTATAATTATCGACTCAATTTCAAAATCAATTAGCACAAGTTACGTTAATAAGATCTAAACATAGCTAAGTATGAAAAATAACAAAGAACCGATTTTGAGTATCTAAATCGGTTATAAAGTGAAGAATTAATCAAGTAGCTTTCTTTTGTTTTAAAAATAGCTTTTGTGTTATATTTATCATATAATTACAAGCTTACCGACATAGCTCTCAAAATTAGCAAGCTGAAGTGGCAATGGGCCGGCCACATCGCTCGTAGGACCGATAACGGATGGGGAAGGAAGGTCCTTGAGTGGCGACCACGTTTAGTCTTAAGGAGCACAGCCTCCCCCCTTCCACGCCCACTAGGTGAAGAAGACAGGGGGAAGCCGTTGGATTTTGAAGGCTCAGGACCGATTGTAGTGGCGTCATTTAAGGGAGGCCTATATCCAGCAGTGCACCTCAAAGGGCTGATGGATGGATGGATATAATTACAAATTACTTCATACAAGGTAATGGTTTGAAAAAGGATTTGGGATTGAATTTTGATCAATGTTCTTGTTGAAAGTTGATGCCAACAAGCGGTATTAAAATCGAATTTGTTGCTGAACTGATGACAGACAACAGTCAAAGATAATCAGCGATCATTAGGCGACTGTTTATGACAGCAATTTCATGTATGCTTGTGTCGGAGGGCAAATTGAGGTTTGTCAAAACTTTTCGGAGGGCTCATGAATGTTTATGCTAGCTGACAAAAGCTTGACTAATCCTCATTGCAAACTATGAGTATTTTCTAGGCCTCTCAGTTTCCGGTTGCGGTCCTTTGGAGATACCGAAGTCCTCTTTATAGCGCCGAGGACGGCTACCGGGGTGGTTTTAGTGGTAAAAATCCCACATAACCCTGCGTCGCTCACGGCGTCGGGTACCTTTTGAAGGTTTCCCCCTCGAGAACAAAAAGGCCTCTCTCAGTAGTAGAAAGAAATCAATCTCCAGCAGTGAGACATAAAAAGAGTTGCATAGATTCGACCACTTCAAAACTAACCTTTTGTAATATTTCAGCGTTAGTGCCCGGTTTCCTGAGCTGGTCTGCGTGGGCACCCTTTTCCCGCCTCTCGTATGGAATTTACTTATCACATGGTGCAATCATATTGTATTGGAGAATGACCACCAGAAGTACCATCGAATATGATTTTTTTCACTTAGTAATTGATTTTTTTTTAATAATAGGCTAAGAGCGAATCGGATTTGCGCACTAAGTGTTCCGTACGATTATTTGTAAGAATCGGTAAAAAAGTCTTTATTTGTATGGGAGGCCCTCTTAATTATTTATTTTATGCTGTTTTTAGTATTTGTTATTATAGTAGATATTAAGGTTCATGAGATACAGTCTGGTGACGAGCATGCATTCCACCTGGTGGTAAGTGGTCACTGCCGCTCATGGACATCTGTAATCAACTTTATACAGAACATGGGTTCTATCTGAAGTCAATCCCAGATGCGTTGCCACTCCCGAGGACTATGATGGTCGCCTCAAATAAAAGTGTGCTGGCAACCACAACCTTCCATCGAAACGCAAGAAATGCTTCACGCTACAGTGGTTCTACCATCTGATATTAATCGGTTGACAGCTAAATATACATTGTTATCGAATTTTAATTTATTAATGTTTGTAAACTTTATAATAGACGTTATTAATATTATAGAACACTATTATTATTAATTATTTGACATATAAGCCGAAAATATTTGAAAATTGATTTAATCATTATTAACTTTATTTTAATTTTAATAAATTAATTTTAGGCACTGACTACACTGGGCGTTATTGTAGCGTCATGTATTATTTCTCTATTGGTATGGACGTTTTATGAAGAGCCACTACGAATAATAGTATCTCTTGCGCTAAGAGATAGGTATGTATTTGAGAGTAGATTTGTACTTTTTTTGTAGATTTTTTTGTAGATTTGTCCTTTTTTTTGTCTTAGAGATAGGTATGCATTTGAGAGTAGATTTGTACTTTTTTATCCGGTTGATGCGAACGAGCGTGCAGTCCACTTATTGGTAAGGTCACCGCAGCCCATGGACATCTGTGAGCAACTTCATAAGGAACCCAGGTTGACAAGTGAAAATGTATTTTATTCTTGTATCCTTTTTTGTATGTAGTTTGGAGTTAGTTACAGCTATAAATGGGTGACTTTTACCTCTTACATTTAACAACTCTAATTTTGTCGACCTTATTTCAAATATTGAAAAAAAAAAAATTTAACATAAATATTACTGCTGATTTTTTTTTACAGAAATAAAACAAATGCTGCAAAAGCAAAGGAGAAATAGACAAAAAGTCTACATTGTGCAGTCGGAACAATATACCTAACTGTCTGATACTGATCATATATGGGACGAGTGGGATTACCCATGCTTCGCTGCGAGACATTAATGTCACAAAAATAGTCGCCATGTTTAAATAGTGCAAGATATCTAAATAAAAATAATTTAAGTGAAATAAGCAATATTCGTGCAAAATTTCATGTAAATCGGACCAGTGGTTCTTGCGTAATTATGTTTCAAACGGACACACACCATCTCGTTTTTATATATTAGTATATAAATGTTAAGGTGGGCATTCACGTTGCAACGGTAGCACGGACTGTCGAATGAACTACCGTCGTATGCGACAAGTTCGATCGTGAATGGCTTAGAACCGTCTGTACGACTGAATCGCAAAGTATGTGTGGTTATCGAACTGACGTTGCGACAATCCGTTCGACAGTCCGTGCGACCGTCGTAACGTGAATGCCCATCTTAACATTTAAGAAGAAAGTTAGAAGTTTAGGATCAAATGTTTAATGGATTATCTTTCCCTACCATATTATCCGATATCCGGAAGCGCCAAATGCCAAAGTTTTATGGTTCAACCTGACAGTACTCTGCATCAAGAAAATTTAAAACACCCAAATTTAAAACAATTTTCTTCCATAGCTTTAAAATTTAATTATCACAATGATCCGGGAGGTATTCTTGAGAAATGCCCTGGTAAAGAGGGTATCCCCCGAGTCCCGAGAATCCTTGCCCACCGCCCTTGACTTAGCCGTGGCATATGACAGACTTGCGGGCAAGACGTCCTCCGAACGATGATGAATTATTGTTAACAAAACTTAATCATGTAGTGTCGGTCTTGGACAGCATCATTCCTTCGCATACCGTGGCTACAACGCAATTAAGGAACACAATGCATGAGATGGGCAACAGAGTCTTCATATATATATAGCACCACGCATGCCAGGCGCGGCGACTATTGGAAATTGTCTAAACCAAGGTTGGTTGTAAGTTGGATGCCTATGGACAGCAATGAACTACAAATGTTTGTGGGCGGATAAATGGAGTATTAAGACACTGTTATTTGGAAAAATTACACCAACCTCCCTGTAACATACATGTAGAGAAACATTTTTCTATCCCAGCGGTTATTATTTACTTCATAAAATAAAAACGTCGATATTTTTTCCAGTTTTTCATTTCATCTTTTTTCTGTAATTTCGCTAACTTTTTGATATCCCTTTGTATATACCGGGGCCATGTGGGATGACTTATAACTTATATAGCTCATGATAGAACCAATTTAGTTTAACCGGGGAGGTAGAACGGACACTCTTATTTCTACTCACTTATTTGTTTTATCCGAGTTGTCACTGCCGCCCATAGACTGTAAACAACTTCATATAGAACAAGGGTTCTATCTAAAGTCAATCATAGATGCGTTGTCACTTCAGAGGACCAAGATGGTCACCTCATATAAAGCTTCGCTGGGTATTTTTTGTGGTAAATATGATGGTTATTTGGAAATCATAGATAAAAATTACTTATTGATGAAATATGACCAAAAATGTGGGTATTACCGACAGAATAGTAAAAAAATAAGAACAAGTTATTTCTAAAGTCAGTTCTCGTATAGGACATAGATTCGTCACCGTCATCCAGTGACATATAATAATAATAAATAATAATAATAATTTATTGTTCGTAAAAAGTAGGTACATACAAAGCTTTATGAAACAGTATTGTGTGTTTTATTAAACTCTGATACCCATTGTAAGATTCAACTTGTGTTATGGGCACCGGCGTTCATTATTTAGGATGGATTACATAGATTTGCATTCGGATGGCTACATAAATGTACGTTGAGCGCCGACTTCGGCACTATGTATTAAGTACTGAGTATGTTCTAAGCCGAAATGTATTTAAATTATTCTTTACTTTTTGTGACATGGAAGAATAGAGATATTTTTTGTTAAAAAGTTTTATTACACGCTTTTTAGTGGCTATATAGTTATATTTGTATTTAAATAAAGTCACTAAGTTTGCTTCGTCCATCCACGTATGCACATTAATTAAACATAAAACACTTTTACATTTCATACGAACAGGGCGCATGCCGTGCCGTGCTCGCTTAGTTTTTTTTTTATGTTACAACCTAACCTAAGCCATTCTATATATAAAGCTACAGCTAAATTCCACTCTAAGCAATAACATGACAATACTCCTGCATTTTCAATATTTACGTATTCGAAGTGCAACTGATTCAGGAACGGGTTGCAATGTATTGTAATAATGTAATCAATGAGTACCAAACTCATACGGCTTAAGCAGGCTACATTCGATTATACCTAGATTATCAGGGTTAGAAAGAAAGAAAGAAATCGTATTTATTCACGATAAGCTAAATAATACCAACAAGAACAGAGTAACAATACAGTTTAGTGTTCAAGTAACTCGTGCTGTGACAATATAGCATCGTGAAATGGACGAGAATCAAGGGTTGAAAACTTGAAGTTTTAATTATTAATCAAATATCAGTTTAATGAGCTGTCATTGAACTTATAATATATTCGTAACTAAGTAAGTACTAGGTGACATTTTATAATTTAGGCTTGCTCAACCCCGCATCATCAGGGAGGAGTTGAAGGTAAAATAATCATCCCGTGTCCTTGCTTAGTAATTTTATCACATATACGTAAGCACCAAAAGTCCAACTTTCATGGCTTGGGCTTGCAATACTCCTGCGTTATCAGGGTTGTGGAGTTGAAGGTAAAATTTTTCATCTCATATCTTTACTTAGTAATTTTATTACATATACGTAAGCACCATGTGACCAACTTGTACGGTTTGGCTTTCAGTACCCTGTATCAGGATTGAGAAGTTGACGGTGAATTTTTTATAGTAAATATCTGCTTAGTAATCTTAATCCAAAATAAAATAAATAAAATAGAATAAATTAATTTACCTAATTGGCCTCTTACAGCATAGGTTTGGCCGAGTATCGCTAATTTCGTTAATTTGCTTAAAAGAGTTTCATTACTATGTTGAGGATTCTATGATCTGAACCTTTTCAAACGCTCATCAGACTACCTCTGAAGTGCATCCTTTCTAACAAAAAAAAAATCATCAAAATCGGTTGGCGTGATACTGAGTTATTCGTCCATTTATCGCGCACAACGTTAATGGAAATTTAAGACTTACGCGCTTTTCTTATGGATGCCATTGTCAGGAGTGAATTTAAAAAATGGACGCCATGACACGCACTACCTTTCAAATGAAAAATAAATTTCCAAATGGGTTCACCCAGTCCGGAGTAATCAGGTAAAAGTATAAAAAAATACAGACGAATTGAGAACCTCCTTCCTGTTGGAAGTCGGTTAGTAAAGATTATTTTCGTCAGAAGATTATTTATGCAAAGCCCATATATAATTTGAAGTCGCTTTTGTATTACTAATGTGGAAGCAATTACATCTATTCAATCTCCCTACCCGCATCGTAGAGTTTTTTAATATAAAGCCGATAAAATTTAGCATAATTCGATATAAAAGCATATAATTTCGATGGAAGGGTGTAGTTGCCGGCACACGTTTATATGAGACGACTATCATAACCCTCGAGAGTAGCAACACAACTGTGCTTAACTTCAAATAGAATCCATGTTCTGTATGAAGTTGATTGCACATGTCCATGAGCAGCAGTGACCACTTACCATTAGTTGGGCTGCATGCTCGTTTGCTACTTCAGTCAGATAAAATAAAATGGAATATTTCAGATGTGGAATGAGCTTCCTCCTGAGGTATTCCCGGTTCGTTATGACATAGGGCTCTTCAAAAAAGGTGCGAAAAGAGCTCTCCTTCAAAGCCGGCGATGGATTGGCAACTCCTCTGATAATGCAAATGTCCATAGGCGATGGTGACTACTTTCCATCAGGTAGCCCGTCTGCCTTATCGCCAGGTCGTTCAATTTGACGACCCGCGTGGCGTAGCGGTTACCATATCGGTCTGACGCGCAATGGGTCCCGGGTTCGATTCCCGGCCAGACAGGTATCTGAATGATGAGTTTAGATTCATGTTCTGGGTCTGGGTGTTTGTTGTATTCGTCTTGTGTGTGTCCATGGTACCCACGACACAGGAGAAAATTCTAGTGTGGGGCTATGAGTGTAGAAAGCGTACAATTATATAAAAAAAATCAGTGGCAACTTCATTCACATTCGTTCAGCCGTCCATCCATCTAGTAGTGAGACAAGATCCAACATTTAGCATTTTTAATAGTAAGTGAGGCAAGATAGCTTTTTTTCTTTCCATAGTGCAACAAGTAGTGTTTTCCTATACCAACGAGCATTTCTAGGGTAAAACCAGCACCATCTAGAATTCAACGCCCTAACTAAATACATACTAAATGAACCATTATTAAACTATATATACAAGTATGTCAGCGCGACACAGCGTATTTATGAAAAACTCGTCCCCGAAAATAATTATTTTAATTAGTTTAAAGATCGAAAATTGTTTGTTTATTGAATTAGCAATATTTAGTGATTTTTAGAATTGTAATTTAGTATACCCTCCATAAATTTGTTATTATCACTTCAACAAACATTGTTATAAAAAGGCGAGCGCCTGCCGGTAGAAAAAGATTCTTGTTTAACCGTCGAAGCGATCGGACCTCCTAAAGTGTGAATAAATCGATCGAAGAAGTCTACTCCTGTGTTTTACTTGAAATCTTCAAGAATGGACAGTAATGAAGATTCCTCGACCATCCTAACGTCACATTTCACACTCACTCTGTTATATATTAATACTATATTTTGATACAAATTCCTAAAAAGTGTTTAATTAAATGAATCATTTAAAAACAAAACAAAAATCTGAGAGAAAAAAATAGTTTTTTTGTTCTCATAATAAATTCTTGTTGTTATAGTGAAGTCGGTTATATTTTTGTAAAAAAATGACTATATATTCTTGACTCATTTGCACGTTAGTATCAACTCTGCCTCAATAAACAACCCCCCACATTTTCATGTCGCATTTAATCCGTAAAAAATTACCATCATGCGCGCAAAGAATTTTCACTTCCAAAATATATATATAAGGGTGGGGTGTTTTTAACCGACTTCCCAAAGGAAAGAGGTTATCTATTCGTCACGTATATTTTTTTTTTTTTTTTTTTTTTTTTTTTTTTTTTTTTTTTTTTTTTTTTTTTATGTATGTTCGGGCGAAATGGCTAGAAATCGTCGACCTACCGACACGATTCATACGACATTGTATGCGACTAGTTTCACAGGCAGTCCCATATTGAGGAAAATGAAAACCTTCCGGCGGTTTTCCCGGAAAATTGGAAAATGTCGGTTTCTTAAAATCTTGAATAACTTGGGTGTTTATAAACCGATTTCCATTTTCTTTCTTTCATTTGATAGGAAATTTCGTCACGCAACTTTTTCTCTTGGACATGGGTATGCTGTGATGCTTAACTCTTTGAGTTATGGGGTGGAAACCACCACCACTCCTCAAGTTTTTTAGATAATTTGAGATAACTCGGCTTCTGCCGAATCGATTCTTATGAAACTTGGAATATGTATTATATATCTATACTTATATAGGTTGACGAAAAATTTGACCTTCAACTCTTCGATCCTGATGATGCAGGGTTACAACTATCCTAAACTATAACATTAGCTATTTGGTGCTTACATATATGCAACAAGACTACTAAGCAGAGACATGTGATGAAAATTTGACCTTCAACTCCTCAATCCTGATGATGCAGGGGTGCCTCAAGCCTAAACCATTGGGGTTGACCATTTGGTGCTTATGGGTATGTTATAACAATACTAAGCAAAGACATATTATAAAAAAAATGACCTTCAACTCCTCAACCCTGATGATGCAGGGTGCTGTAAGCCCAAGCCGTAGGTGATGGCCATTTAGTGCTTACGGATATATAATAAGATAGCAAGGCAAAGATGTACGATGATAAATTTGACCTTCAACTCCACAACCCTGATGATGCAGGGGTACTGCAGGCTTAAACCATAAACGTTAGACATTTGTTGCTCACGGATTTGTAATAACATTGCTAAGCAAAGGTATACGACGAAAAATTGGACCTTCAACTCCTCAATCCTGATGATGCAGGGGTATTGAATGCCTAAGCCATAAAACTTAGCTATTTCAATCTTACGCATTCAAAATGATATTTAAAAAAATGTAAGGTAAAACATTAGAAAAATGTTTGTATACGGTGGAAAATTGGACCTTCAACTCCTCAATCCTGATGATGCTGGGGTGCTTCAAGCTTAAACTATAGGCGTTAGCTACATGATCGCTACGTATATCTGATAAGATTACTAAGCAAAGATATAAGATGAAAAATTTGACCTTCAACTCCTCAACTCTGATGATGCAGGGGTACTTCAGGCTTAAACTATAGGCGTTGGCCATTTGATGCTTATGGGTATGTAATATATTTACAAAGCGAAGACGTATGATAAAAAAGTTGACCTTCAACTCCTCAACCCTGATGATGCAGGGTACTGTAAGCCCAAGCCATAGAAGTTGGGGATCTGTTACTTACGTGCATGCGACGAGATTACATAGAAAAGATATGACATGATAATTTTGACCTTCAACTCTTCGGCCCTGATGATGCAGGGGTACTTCAGGCTTAAACCATAGGCGTTGGCCATTTGATACTTATGGATATGTAATATATTTACAAAGCAAAGACGTATGATAAGAAAATTGACCTTCAACTCCTCAACCCTGACGATGCAGGGTACTGCAAGTTTAAACCATAAGCATCGGCCATATGGTGCTTACGTATATATAATGAGATTACTAAGCAAAGATATGACATGATAATTTTGACCTTCAACTCCTCAATCCTGATAATGCTGGGGTCCTTCAAGTTTAAACCGTAGGCATCGGCCATATTGTGCTTACGTATACATAATGTTGTTGTTCACAATACCAACAATGAGTTTCGGAGAGGATATAATTATGATCAAAAATTCCACTTTGAATACAATTACCTGGAAGATGCAAGAGTACTTCCAACCTTTTTAAATTGGATGGGTTATTTTTATCAGTATCAGTTGAATTATACTCTTAGTTATAAGGTTTATATTACTTTTTCTACTTTAAATATTGATAATTATAGGTCTATTCTTTAAATAAATGTTTACTCAGAAAAAGTTGTTTTATTCGGTTAGGTTAGGTTCGAACAGATTTTTCCAATTCAGAATCTAAGGGAGGGGGCGCGGTAGCGCCCCCGACCGGTTGTGTCAAAGAAGTCTATTTTTATATGATGACGTCAGCACATAATTTTATTCATCCGGTTAGCGGACGACTAGCAACAGCCATAACTGATTTTATCGTGACTGAAAAGCGTGAAAAAAAAAATTTTAAACAAAAAATACAACCGACTTCCATGCCACATAAAAGTAAAAAATAATTTAAATACATGTTGGTTTAGAGCAAACACAGTTCTTAGTACATAGTCCCGAAGTCGGCGCTCATATAAGATACATGTAGTTTCGTCATGATCCAGCAAAATATGGTGAGCGCCGACTTCGGGACTATGTACTAAGAACTGTGTTTGCTCTAAACCAACATGTATTTAAATTATTTTTTACTTTTATGTGGCATGGAAGTCGGTTGTATTTTTTGTTTAAAATTTTTTTTTTCAATATTTTATTATTTTATAAATTTACTTTTACCGATATATTTAAATAGTAATAAGGGTGTGTGTCGTCAACCCATTATTGTCCCACTGCTGGACACGGGTCTTCTCTCGGAATGAGAGAGTTTAGGCCATAGTCCACCGCGCTGACCAAGTGCGAATAGGTGGACAAAATAGTAATAAGGGTATAGAACCCTTATGAAACCAGATGTGTTTAATCGCCGTAATTTTGAGTTAATTACAAATACCCGCAAGCAAATTAATTTCCGACTGCCGGGCACGTCTCCTCCTAGAACAGTAGTTGACGAATATTCGCATATTTTCATGTGTCCATACAAGGATTATGCGAATGTCTTTGCGAATGTAGCAGACTGACTTTTTTTATCTGACTGAAGTAGCAAGCGAGTATGCAGTCCACCTGATGGTAAGTGGTCACTGCCGCTCATGGACATTGGTGAGCAGCTTCATACAGAATATGGGTTCCATCTGTAATCCTAATAATTAAATCTGTAATCCCAAGGACTATGATGGTCGCCTCAGGTGAAAGTGTGCCGGCAACCACACCTATCGAAACGCAAGAAATGCTTTAAGCTAGAAACAGGTGTGGCGGTGGTACTTCCCAGGCCGAACTACACTGGTTCTACTACCTTGAAAACAGGTGACTACCAGGTGCCAAATTTCACTCGCAACTACATTACCCAATAGCGGCTTACATTCGTATTCATTAAACTCTTTATTACCCTCCAAAAATACTTGATTTACCCCCGCGAGGGTAATTACCCACTGGTTAGGAACCAACGTCCTAGAATAATAGGGGCTTAGGATATATTAATAATAATAATAATAATAATAATAATAATAATATATAAATATTCCACTGGCTGAAATCGGATTGGTAGAACTCATTCGAGAATCCAAGATTTTTATTTTGGGAGAAGATTTAAGCAAAGGTAGGCTTCCCAAAAATTTGAAAGAGTAAAATCCCCCTATCCAAGCTACCAATCCAAGTGAAAAACTTCAAAAACCTTTCAAAAATTTTATTTTTAGGAATTTGAGAAAATTGGGCTTTCTTACAATGTTCTTCTTGTATATAGCATGTAATAATTAATCTTTACTAATATTATAAAGAGGAAAACTTTATATTTTGTATGTTTGTCATGAAATAACTTAAAAACTAATGAACTGATTTTAAAAATTCTTTCACCATTAGTATGCTACATTATCCTTGAGCAACATAGGCTATTTTTATTCCTAGAAATATATAAGGCGTCTCTGCTAAAACTTGAGTAAGGTGATTCAAAGTGTCAAAATTTTTTTCATCGCACGCACTGCGATATCTGTTGATAATAGAACAAAAAATGTTTCTACATTATAAGAGAACATATCAATATCTACGAAAGACTTGGACACCGCCGCCGCGCAAAGATCTGTATTCTCTTACGAAAAGCAGTCGTCGCAAAAATTTTTAGGACTACTATCGGAATAGTATCAATACTAGGGATTGCAATCCAGCGTCATTTTCAATCCGTCCGGATCCGGCCGAATGTTAGTCAATCCGGTGCAGAGTGAATAAACTGTAAAAAGAGAAAACGATAAGTTTCCAATTATCCCATCCATCCCCATCAGCCTTTTGAGAACCACTGCTGAACATAGACCTTCCCTAATTGGCGCCTCTCCAACCCATCCTGTGACCTCTGAATCCAACGGTTTCCCGCCATCTTTTTCAGGTCAACGGTCCACCTGGTGGGAGGTGGGGCGATCAGTGCTCCTTTTGCGTAAACGTAGTCTCCTCTCGAGGACCTTTTTTCCGACCGGTTATCGGTTCTACTAGCATTGTCATTTCAGCTTGCTAATTTTGAGAGCTGTCGATAAGCTTCGTTCGTCTACGGATTTCGTCGTTTCGAATCATGTCTCGTAGCGAAATTCCGAGCATAACCCTCCCCATAGCACGCTAACCCTGAGCCTTCCAATGAGGCTTACAGTGAAAGACCACATTTCGGTGTCATAGATCATCACTGGCAACACACATTGCTCGAACGATTTCGACTGCAGGTACTGAGGAATTGTGTACGAGAAGATACTACTTAATTTCCCGATCGCAGTTGAGCCGAATTGGATTCTTTGAGTGATGCCTCCAATATACTCGTCGATAACTTCAACAGGAGTGCCGTCAACATCTACCAGTATGGATGTGACGTGGACATTTGACATGTTTTTCGTGATGTTCATCTTAAGGCCCACCTGTTGTGTAGCACTGTTGAGGTCGCCTAGCATTGCGCTGAGGTCCGTCAGCAAATTTGCCGAGATAACTATTTCATCAGCAAATCGAAAGTGCGTGACGTGTTCGTCATTGATGTTAATGGCAAGACTTTTCCACTCCGTCAATTTTACCATATCTTCTAACGCAACGGTGAACAGTTTCGGCGATATGACATCGCTTTGCTTGCCTTGACTTCCCGCTGTAGTTCGATTGGGTTAGTGATTCAGTCGTGTACTCGGATTGACATAGTAGCAGTTGTTTTACACTTAAATAGTTATAGCATAGCATAGTAATCATAGAAGAGTGTTCATGTAGTCCAGTATGCTGTAGCCTTTTCGGAATCCGGCTTGTTCGGAAGGCTGGAAGCCGTCAAGCCTGCGTGAAAAACAGTAGTGAGGACTCCCGAAAACAAATTATAATGTGGTTCAGAAGCAAATTAAGTCTGTAGTTCTTTAAAAGGGTTTTAACACCCTTTTTGAAGAATAGCACCACTACATTTATTCTCCACCCTTCCGGGCTTTCCGCTTTTGATTGAACAACTTGTGGAGCGCCACTAATATGAGTTTACCCTCAGCTTTTAGCAGCTCTGTTATGATTCTATCATCGCCAGGTGCCTTGTTGTTATTAAGCTGTTTAAGAGCCTCTCTAATCTCGTACAGGCTGACGTCCGGAAGATCCTCAAGAAAGTGTCGGGCTAAATTGACACGTTTGTCTGCCGTCATGTTACGGGTGGGCGCTCGTGACGAAGCGTCCGTAGTATATCTATTTTTTTTCAGAACATCGGGCTAAGACGAATTTATGATGCCCGATTCGGTCTTCAACCTCGTCAGCAAGCTCTGCTCAACTCACAGTCCTCCTACGCCCTCGAGCCCTGATTTTCTTTTACGCGATGCGTGTTGCGAACACGCCAACCGCGTCGTCTGCTTTGAGTAGGTGACTCGTTTGACGATTGACTTTTCTAGTATCAAAAAATATATAATCACAAATAAATAATGTTTATATATAAGTATAATTGACTAACGAAAGATTGTTTTTAATAACATAGCACAACATAATAATCACTAAAGATTCATTATTTTATTTGAATCAAATATAAGACAGGTATTCTCTTCGAATAAGTTAATTTCGAATGCTGTCTCTTTTTATTAATTCATCAAAATTATTCTTGTTACTTTGTGCGGTTTAAGACGCAACTCTTTGCTCAATTTGTAACAGTGACTCTTCCTGTAATATCAAATCTTTGCCAAGATATGGAATAACCGGATCCGGTTTTAGCCGCACAAAACGAGGAATTTCGGAATAAAATTTCACTCCTAGAACTCCAGGCCAAAAAGGACAGTGAATACATTTGCATCCTTGAAGAAAAGATTGAGGACCTACAGAGAACATCGCGAAAAACCTGCGTAGAACTGAAAAATGTTCCTAAAAAAGATCAGGAATCTAGAGATGACCTAATTGATCTAGTGGTTAATCTATCGAAAACAATTAAACTCGACTTAATTGATCGCGACATAAATGATATTTTTCGATTGAAGGCTAGAAGCGACATGGATAAAAAACCAACCATCATCGTTGAACTTCGTTCCACTATTTTAAGAAGTGACTTGTTGAAAAAAGTCAAAGACTTCAACACAAAAAAACAATCACGTCTACAGGCTAAACACCTTGGACTTACCCGCTACGAAGACACTCCTATTTTTGTGTCAGAACAGCTGACAAGTAAGGGTGCACGACTGTACTTCTTGGCACGTGACCTTAAGCGATCCAACAAGGTTAAGTATTGCTGGACCGCCCACGGGAAAGTCTTAGTGAGAAAAGACGAATCTTCCAAGGCAATACACATTACAAGTGAAGCGCAAGTGCTCCACCTTAGCCAAAACTTGTGACTATATAATGTCTGTTATTTTCACTTATTCCTACCTAGATTTTGCATGTCATTTTTAAATTCTTTACCTAAGTCAATATTGTTTATAGTTATTAAACTCTTAAACTTACTTACAACTATTTCCAGATATAACACTAACATACACAAACACACACATAACCAGCTCAGCCACATAAACAAGCATTCACTCATTCACTCACTCACTGAAACTGTATGCCTATATAATATATTTATTTTAACCACTACACATTACAAAGTCCTACTAGTGAAGCTAGCAAGCCTATTATCATTAATAAAACAAAACCACAATTGCAACAACGCGAAGTCTCACTACTCACTACCTAATGGATAGTTTCGACATATTGGAAATAGACTCGATTCAAAATGCTAAATCGGTTAAATGTGATATCCAAGAAATCAATATAAGGATCGAAAATACTATGTATAATCTTACTATTGCAACCCAAAATATCAGAAGTATTTACAAAAATCTAGATGACTTACTAGTCACCCTGCTGCTATTAAATCATGAGGTCGACATCATAATTTTAACAGAATGTAGACTACACTCCACAAAAAATATTCCACAAATCACCAACTACGTTGCATATCAATCTACTAACCTTTTTAAACCAAAATGATGGTGTAGTAGTCTATATAAAAAACAATCTGTCAGCCAACATAAAGGAACTCAGTCTAACAGACGCCACTGGTCTTCAAATCAACATCAAAAATTATATTATATTAGGTATATACCGTTCCCCGTCGTTCGCTAATGCTAGTAATTTTATTAATTCCCTTGACACTTATCTTCAGACTCTAAAAAACGCTACAAATATTTTGATACTAGGTGATATTAACATCGACTTAATTAGCTCCCCCAGTGAAAAATCTAACGAACGGGGAAATAGACTAAACTACCTGAATGCTCTTTCCGTCCATAGCATCTTGCCAGCGCATATTTTACCAACACGGCTAGAAAATTGTCTAGACCACGTCCTTTTAAAATTAGACAATAAATATAACGCGGCTGACGTCGCGGTTCTAAACACCACCGTAACTGATCACAATTTAGTTGTCTTATTCATAGAGCATAAATACAACATAATGACACCTCGTAAGTACAAAACTGTGGTAGACTATGATAAAGCGTATAGTGCGCTCTTAAACTCTGATGTCTCTCATTTCAACATATATAAAAATCCAGACACATACGCAAACGCCCTAATAGATTTAATTAAAACTGTTATTCAAAATAATTCTAAACTTATACTTGTTCCAAAGTCCAAAAGAGCCATTAAACCGTGGATCAACGCTGGAGCGCTTAAATGTATAAATCTGCGAAATAAAATGCAACAAAAGTTGCAACAAGAACCTTATAACCGAATTTTAATAATTACTTATAAACGTTTTAGAAATTTCTGTAATAACCTAACAAAGAAATTAAAAAGACTATACAATAAAGACAAACTCATGAAATCAATAAAAAATCCCAAAGCGCTGTGGTCTGCTATTAATGACGTCACTCAATACAAGACACCTAAAACCTCTAGGTAACACTGACTTGCTCACAATACAACTTTGCCCACAAGCTGCAATTAACAATGTAAATAAATATTTTACAAACATTGGGCTAAGTCTAGCGAACAACACTCAAAATTGCTACGGTCCTCCGGTACTTAATAATTCAGTTAGCTACCCCCACTATTCCTCCTTTGTGCTTTACGACACTTCACCGCAAGAAGTTGAAACTACCCTTTTGGGGCTAGACTCGGGAAGTGCTCCTGGATGGGACGCCATTTCTACACTGTTTTTAAAAAAGTCTAGGGGCCTACTTGTTCCACTAATAAGTAAACTTGCTAATCTGATTTTTAATACTGGGATTTTCCCTGACGCTCTTAAACGCTCTATTGTCACACCAATTTACAAGGGTGGGGACAGAGGAGATGTGAATAATTACAGACCTATCTCTGTGCTGACCTCCATCTCTAAAATCATAGAAAAGCTCCTTAACAGCAGGTTAGTTAGCTTCTTAAATAAATACAATATACTAGCAAACTCTCAGTATGGGTTTAGAAAAGGACGATCAACACAGGATGCCTGTGTTGATCGTCCAAATCGTCGTGGCAAAAAGTGCTTAGCGGTCTTTATAGACCTTAAGAAAGCCTTTGATACCGTTTCTGTTCCCATCCTTGTGAATAGGCTAGAAAGTATTGGAATTCGTGGCACTGCATTATCTCTCTTCAGCAGCTACCTATCAAATAGAAAACAGGTAGTTAAAATTGCCCAATACGTAAGTGATAAGCAAAAACTGACCTTTGGCGTACCGCAGGGGAGTGTCCTCGGTCCAACGCTGTTTCTCATTTATATTAATGAATTATGTAACCTTAGTGACGTTGGAGGAAAGATTCTCTCTTATGCAGATGATACGGCCATAGTCTTTACTGGGAAAACTTGGAGTGAAGTGAAAGGGATCGCTGAACAGGGGCTAGTCAAAGTATCTAAATGGCTAAACAATAATCTACTTACTCTTAACCTACAAAAAACTAACTTTATTTGTTTTGCCCCCTATAACAATTCACAACCTACTAGCGACTTTGTTATTAAATTACATAACTTCTTTACCTGCAATTCAAAATTTGCAAACTGTGACTGCCCGACTATACAAAAGGTCAGCTGTGTAAAATATTTGGGTATTATGGTGGACCAGAGACTGAGTTGGCACCCACATTTAGAATTAACTATGAGTAGAGTTAGAAAACTAATTTGGGTTTTTAAAACATTAAGACATGTCATGGACGCAAATATGTTAAACAAAGTTTATATAGCATTAGCTCAATCTATTATTATATACTGTATCCCGGTCTGGGGTGGTGCTAACAAATCAAAATTCCTCGATCTCGAGAGGGCCCAAAGATCACTTATTAAGGTCATGTATTTCAAGCCCTACAGGTTCCCTACTGATTCTCTCTACACAATTAGTAATTTACTATCTGTTAGAAAACTCTATATTTTAAACCTAATTTTAAAATTCCATAAGGAAATAACCTATGATAGCACCTTCCTAAATAGAAGACGTAACTATATTGTAGCTCCCCCCTTCCTGTAAGAACCATTTTTGCTCAACGACAATACTTATCACAAGCAACATATCTATACAATAAAATCAACCGGTTACAGCAGATCTACCCTTTGACCTCTTACAACTGTAAATTGATTCTGATGAAGTGGTTGCAAACACTCAACTATACACATGTCGAAAACCTCCTGACAAGACTTAAATAACCGCTTTAGTTTTGAGACGAACAAGCTTAACTTAGATAATACTTTTGTATGTGGACATTAGCTTCCGATCCCAAGGATAATTGTATAAATCCGTAGGGCATACACTAAGCTATGTTACCTAATTTTTTTTTGTATCATGTAGTGTTATTATTCTATACTCATGTCTAATCCTAAGTAAGATACCAACTAAGGAAGAGCGAGGCATTCCTACTACAAGTGTCTCTGACTACTTACCAGGAAGCCCCGACTACTAGTTAATAAGGATTCTTTTAAATAAATGCATTTTTGTTTTGTTTTGTTTTTTTTGGTTTTCCGGATTGCAATCCCTAATCAATACTCACTGGTAACTTTGACTTTTGACCAAATCCCCATTATAGATGGCGGGACATGTCCAAAGTGGTGCTCAAATGTATAATGATTAGATAGATTACATACATTATGTTCTGCGCGAACAAATTCGCGTCGGTTTTTCTATTATTTAATAAAGTCATTACTAATGCTCACACTTGCAGACTGGAGTCTATTTTTATAAAATTAGTATTCAGACAATTTATGTAAGCTGGTTTTTGGAACACTCATTATTCGAGGTCGGTCTAAGTTTTTAGGTTTATATAAAAATGAAGCTGTAAATTTACTTCACTATTAATTCAGAAAATTCACGAATTAGGCTTGTTGTTCCTCCATCTAAATATTTAATATTTTAATTACCTTTTAGTTTGGATAAATTTATGCACATTATTTTATAATGAAATTTAATTTGCTACTGTTTTTATTATGGAGTGCACGTAAGTTTTTTTTTTTTTTATTTGACTGAAGTAGCCAACGAGCATGCAGTCCACCTGATGGTAAGTGGCCACTGCCGCCCATGGACATCTGTAATCAACTTCAGAACATGGGTTCCATCTGAAGTCAATCACAGATGCGTCGCTACTCCCGAGGACTATGATGGTCGCCTCATGTGAAAGTGTGCCGGCAACCACATCCTTCTATCGAAACGCAAGAACTGCTTCACGCTAGAAATAGGTGTGGCGGTGGTACTTCCCCGGTCGAACTACACTGGTTCTACCATCTTGAAAAATGTTATTTTTAATTTAATCAAATATACTTTTTCATAGCTTCATAGCATATAGTGTCAGTATAAAAATCAGATACGTATAAATTTATTAATTTAATTACGGCTTTTATTACAACTTAACGTAGTATGAAATACATCGTGAACCCGCAATTACAGGTGAGCACAGCATACATAATGAGCGGCCCTAAAATATACAGTAAACTTAATTTGATGTGCATGTTACGCATTTGAAAAAATAATCTACTCATACCTTTTCATAGTCACTCGTATATTTATATGTGACAATATTTACTGGCCAAGAAACATGCTAAAGTTTAATCTGAGAAAAATGATTTTAAACAAATTTAAGAATTAAATAATTCAAATGTTTCATGGCTCTCGGGTAAAAGAATTTGTGTTTTTTTTTTGTTTTCGAGAGGGAAACCTTCAAAAGGTATCCGACGCCATGGGAGCGACGCACGGTTATGTTGGATTTTTACCGCACGTTGGCCGATTCGGCGCTAAGAAGAGGAATCCGGGATCGGAAACGAACGCAACTGGAATCCTCTGACCGCGTCACCCCATCGGGCTCCTCCCAGATAGGCAGCTGGGTGCTCCATCTAGTATTTACGACGATATGCGACCACATATACCACCGTCTTCCCGGATTCGCCTGGCTGGACGGTTCAAGCTCCCACTTTAGCCGCCCGCAACTCCGGAAGCCCCTTTTAGTTGCCTCTTATGACAGGCAGGGGAAACCGTATATTCTGATTCCAGAACTACAGGGATAGTGATTTATATATCCTTATCATCGGATTCATGTGGCGACAAATGCCGTGGCCACATGCTGTCGTAAACACCAGGAGGAGCAGTGTGTACAATGTTCACTGGGAAGAGCCCAAAGGGGGCATCACGCTCGTAGGACTCCGGTTGTGTTCCATTGGAGATCCCGGAGTCCTCCACGCAACGCTGAGGATGGCCACTGGGGGGGTTTTAGTGAGGTAAAAATCCCACATAACCTCCTCCTCGATAGCAAAAAAAGGGTATGGCTCGATAGTAAAAAAAGGGATTGGTTGGATTTGTTTCTTTTTCATGGTGGATGTGTTCTACAGATTAAGCCCTTTCGTTTGATACCCATATTGGATATATATTTTTTTATCTGACTGAAGAAGCAAACAAGCAAGCTGCCCACCTGATGGTAAGTGGTCGCCGCCGCCCATGGACATCTGTTATCAACTTCATACAGAACACTGGTTCCAACCAGTGTTCTGTATGAAGAATCACAGATGCGTTGCTACTCTCGAGGACTATGATGGTCGCCTCATATAAAAGTATGCCGGCAACCACACCCTTCCATCGAAACGCAAGGAATGATTCACGTCAGAAATAGGTGTGGCGGTGGTACCTCCCCGGTCAAACTACACTGGTTCTACCACCTTCACATATGGATATGTTTCATACGACACTTTACGCGGCTAGTTTCTCACAGGTGGACCCATATTGAGGAAAATGAAAACCTTCCTACAGTTTACCCAGAAAATTAGAAAATCTTTATTTCCTAAAATCTTCAATAACTTTGGAGTTTCTTAACCGATTTCAATTTTCTTTCTTTCATTTGATAGGAAATTTCATCACGCAACTTTTTCTCTTGGACATACGTCCAAGAGAAAAAGTTATAGCATACATAGGTATGCTGTGATCCTTAACTCTTCGAGTTATGGGGTGGAAACCACCACAACTCCTCAAGTTTTTTAGATAATTTGATATAACACGACTTCTGTCAATTCGATTCTTATGAAACTTAAAATGTGTATTACATATCTATGTTTAAACAGTTTGACCAAAAATTTGACCTTCAACTCTTCGATCCTGATAATGCAGGGTTACTGCTAGCCTAAACATAATCGTTAGCCATTTGGTGCTTACATGCATGTTATAAGATTACTAAGCAGGGACATATGTTGGAAAAATTGACCTTCAACTTCTTAACCCTGATGATGAAGAGATGTTTCAAGCCTAAACCATAGGGATTGTACCTTCGGTGCTTATTGGTATGTAGTACAATACTAAGCAGAGACAAATTATGAAAAATTTGACCTTGAACTCCTCAACCCTGATGATGCAGGGTGCTGCAAGCCCCAGCGGTAAGAGATGGCAATACGGTGCTTACAGATATATCATAAGGTAACTAAGCAGAGGCATTAAAAATAAAATTTTGATATTCAAATTCTCAGTCCCGATGTGGCAGGGTCACGAAAGCCTTAAATACAAAAGGCAGCCATTTAGTGCTTACAGATTTATGATTTATGCATAGTTTGGCACTATGCACTCGAAATATAATAATATTTTGTGTTAAATAAAATTATTAACAACTTTAATTCTAAAACTTTTTGTCGTTTATTAAAAACGAACAAAATATTATCGAAAATGGTTTAAAATTTTGCAACAAATTTCCGTTTCAGCGATTATAATTTTTTGTAACTATAATAACCTTGAAATATTTTTGGGTTCCGTACCTAAATAGTAAAAACGGAATCTGTCTGTCTCCAGGCTGTATCTCATGAACCGTGATCGCTAAACAGTTAATATACAGAGTTATTTGTAAGAATTTATTTACTGTAAATGGCGGCGGACACTACGACTCCCCCATAACATCTTAGGGCAAGGATGTGGCTGAAAAACAGCGCAGCATGGAGTACAGATTCCGTGTTGGCAAACGCTGAGCCACCTCCTTTTGTCTCTACAATCCTATGTGCCTATTTTTACTATGTACATAAATATTAAGTTAAATATGTAAATGCACCCTTATAACTGTAACCTGTGTGTTTGAGGCAATAAAATCATTATTATTATTATTATTATTAATTTTTTTACAGATGATCCATTTCTCTTGACGCTATAACAACAATTAATAAAAAGAGAATGAAAAATAATTGAGGGCTCCCATACAATAAACGTGACTTTTTTCCATTCATTGTATTAGGTAATGGTACGGAATCCTTCGTGTGCGAGACCAACTCGCACTTAACCGTTTTTAGAGAGATTTTTACTGAACAATTTCCGTACATGTATTTGGAATTTTATTTATTTGAACAGCGTTCCGAGAATTTTTGATGACATAAACTGCGGCTCCGGATATTTATTTATTTATTTGACTGATGTAGCAAACGAGCATGCAGTCCACCCTATGGTAAGTGGTCACTGCCGCCCATGGACTTGTAATCAACTTCATACAGAACATGGGTTCCATCTGAAGTCAATCACAGATGCGTTGCTTCTCCCGAGGACTATGATGGTCGCCTCATGTGATAGTGTGCCGGCAACCACACCCTTCTATCGAAACGCAAGACCATCAGGTGGACTGCACGCTCATTTGCTGTTTCAGTCAGATAAAAAACCCTCCTTCTAACGCAGCCGTATAAAAAAAATTCTTAAACAAAAAACATCTTCAAACAATACCCAATTTAAAATGGAGATTTTTTAAATTACACTTTAAAATGAAATAGTGTTATTTAATTGCTTATCTTTGCTAATGTATTTAAATTAATTCTTGTCTGGTGCTATCAATTTGATAAACACAAGAAATTAGTAGATTTACATGTAAAATCATGAATTTAATCACAAACTATAAACTCTCTGTTGATATCTGTCTGATATCTGTCTGTTGATATGGATTATTTCTCATCAACCCATTATTAGCCCACTGCTGGGCCCGTACCCAGAAGCCACGGGCCAGAAGACCCGTATTTTTTTTAGAATGAGAGAGTTTAGGCCATAGTCCACCGCGCTGGCCAAGTGCGAATTGGTGGACTTCACACACCTTCGAGAACTTTTTTTAAGAACTCTCGGGGTTTGTAGGTTTCCTCGCGATGTTTTCCTTCGCCGAAAAGCAGTGATCATTAATTTCTAATACGCACATAAATCAGTTGTGTGTGCCTGGGTTTGAACTTCGTACCCCCCGATCGAGAAAGCAAGTTTCAACCATTAGTCTACTGCTCTATGCATTATTTAATACAAAGAAACCAGTATGGTTCGAGTAAGAAACTACAACCACGTGTGTGTTTAACGAATACTTGAGAGGATGAAATAAGAAATAAATGTTTGAACGAATAATGAATGAGAATAAAAAAAGTCATATCTGTTGCTTTATTTTTGGAAAATATAACAACACGTTAATATGTTTTGTATGCAACAAAAAACATACTGTGTTATCATTTGTGGCATAAGTCTGTTGTAATTTTTTGTTATATTTTTTACGCTTTTAAGTGATTTTACAGCTATATTTGTTTGAAATTAATTTTATGTGCATTATTACTTACAACACTTTTATATTTTATATGAATTTGTTGCACCCGCTCTTATTATATTAATATATATTCGAAAACACCAGATGGCTGACTTTAATCGTTTAGGCTACAAATAGGCTAGAAATCAGGATCGAGGAGTTGAAGGTCAATGTTTTTATCACATTTATGAAAATCTTATCGGAAGAAGATGAGTTATGCTAATTTTTCTTTTAATTTAACATAGAGCTAAGCATGACACCATACATAAATCAAAAGAAGAAAATTTTGTGATGAACCTCATCAAATGAAAAAAATAAATTGAAATCAGTCCAGAAACAGCCGAGTGTATCGAGATTATAAGGAATCAAGTATTAACATTATTTTTGAATAAAACTCGTAAAACCGATATTAAATTGCCTTGTATATTTTAATCTATTAGTATCTATTTATTTGAATCTTCTCAGTTAGTAGCAGCTTCGTGAATCACTGAACTTAATTTGTGTAATGTTATTTATTGAACCGTTTTAAAACTTAAATCGTTTATTTCAGAATATGCTACAGCTATTGCTGCCAAAAGTAATGAATATAAGCAGATGAAATATGGAAACTTAAACATTTTAATTGAAGACCTTGAAAGTCTGATCTGGGGAAACGATGAAACTTTATGTCTGAAGCAATTGCTAAGTATTATTAAGAATGTGCAGAACTCTACTCTTTGGGCTACTTGGAGTAAGTTTATCTTCAATCAATCTTCTTTGCTTTAAATTTATTTCTATATATTTACTAGGGTTTTGTAAGGTTCCTGTAGTTCCGGGATCAGAATAGGGCTACGGCATCCCCTGCCTGTCGTAAGAGGCGACTAAAAGGGGATTCCGGGGTTGCAGGCAGCTAGAGTGGGAGTTCGAACCGTTCGGTCAGGCGATCCTGGGAAGGACGGCGGTATATGTGGTCGCATACCGTCGTAAAAACTAGACGGAGCGGTGGGCCCAGCCGCCCATCTGGGAGGAGCCCGATGGAGCAACGCGCTCAGAGAATTCCGTTTGCGATCGGTCCGAGTTCCCGGAGTCCTCTTTATAGCGCCGAGGACGGCCACCGGGGGGGTTTTAGTGCGGTAAAAATCACACATAACCCTGCGTCGCTCCCACGGCATCGGGTATCTTTTCAAGGTTTCCCTCTCGATAACAAAAAAGGGTTTTGTAAGGTTGCCGTCACCATCTCTAATCGTTATTATGAAATAATCGCAGTATTTACAAAAAAAATATTTTTTCAGTATGGGACTCAATGCAGACTCCAGTAGGGCAGCTGTATGGATCTAGAAATAATTACGGGAATTATGACGAATGTCTTGAATTTCCATGGGAGAAAGTCCATCCAGACATGAGAACGCAGTACTGTTTGGCTCATGTCCATTTGGGTGATGTGGACTCTAAGCTTGATCATGTGGATTTTTTTGGGAACGTGAAAACATATATTCGGGTTTGTATCAACAAAGCATCATATCATGAGATTAATGGTATTTAAAAATGGTAGAGAATTTTTGTCAGCACCTTCAATATATTTGCCCTTCAATAGTGATGTGAGAATTCACATGGCCCTTATCGTGGATGAGGTATATAAATCCTTAGAGAAAATATTTAAACCAATGCGATATGGACATTGTTATATACCCTTTCTTGTTATTTACGACTCGCGTAGCGGAGCGGTTACCACACCGGTCTAACGCGAGACCCATTGTCCCAGGTTTGATTCCCGGCCAGAGAGGTATGTGAATGATGAGTTTAGATTCATGTTCTGGGTCTGGATGTTTGTGTATTTGTCTTGTGTGTGTCCATGGTACCCACGACACAGGAGAAAATCTCAATGTGGCGCTATAAGTGTAGAAAACGTGTTATATCGAGTGTTTTATTTGTTACTAACTGTATCCGCGCTTTCAACCGTTTATTCTACCCTATTGACCTCGTACAAATTTACGGGCTAAATATGTAGCACCAGTATGTAGTCGTCCCTGTAATATTCCAAATATACCTATATTTCTGTAGCAAATTTCAGCCATAATCGTTCACCCGTTCATCTGTTTAAGTAAGGTACGACGGCTATATTTACCCTATGTTATATATGTGCATTTCCCATTTTAATACTTGACGGGTACTCACGATATGCAGTTTTTGAATCCTTTTCGAATTCTTTTTACCGATATTTCGACCCAGTTGCATGGATAGTGGTCACGTTTATGTCAAGTTTATGTCGATCACATAGTGTTCAAAGTTCGGTGCGTAAGGATACAGTAAGTGTTGTGTGTCGTGATATGGAAACTAAAAAAAACGAACTAGACGTAGGGTAGATAGGTTAATCTAGCACTAGTGCTTGTCAACGGTTTCTCCTGCCACCGCAGTTTCGCCGTGACCACGATTCATGCAACTGGGTCGAAATATCGGCAAAAAGAATTCGAAAAGTATTCAAAAACCGCATATCGTGAGTACCCGTTAAGTATTAAAATGTATCAATTCCGCGATAATATTAGTCTAAGATCATATATGTGCCTTCCTTTTATCAATGAACAAATTTCAGGGTAAAAGCAAGCATAATCTGGAATTCAACACGCTAAGATGGGGTGTCTGTACGCCGGCAGTTTGCAATCCGCAGTCAGTCATAAAATTTGTTGGTGCTTTATTCAGACAGACTCACTTAGGCCTAGCTGTAGATGAACCAATCATATCCGTCAGCAAGTGTGATGTTGCTGGAGATACTGAAGTTAACCTTGACTTTGGATTCTATTTCTCATGGTAAGTAGTAATTGTGTGTAGTAGTAATCTTTGTATCTAATTCCTTATTATATATTTAGCAAAGACGGTCGCCTCATATTATATAAGCTAGTCGCTTATACGTTAATCATATTTGAGAATATAGATTAGCTTGATTTTTAATCGATTTCCTAAAGGAAAGAGGTTATCTATTCGTCACAGATTTTTTTTTTATGTTCCGCAGTTTTGGCCAGATTCCAACCACCTACCGACACTATTCATACAACATTATATGCATCTAGTTTCACAGGCGGTCCCATATTAAGAAAAATAAAAAAAATAGCTGTTTTCATGAAAAATTGGACAATGTCGCTTTCTTAAAATTTTGAACTTTAACTTGTTTTTTTAGATAATTTGAGATAACTGGGCTTCTGTCAATTCGATTCTTATGAAACTTGGAATGTACATTAAATATGTACAGCAATATAGTTTGACAAAAAATTTAACCTTGAACTCCTCAATCTCAAAAATAAGTACTGCGTATGCTCTAAACAAACGTGTATTTCTATTATTTTTACTTTTTGTGGCATGAAAATCGGTTGTATTTTTTCTTTTTTTTTTTATTGCTTGTGTATTTGTAATATTTCAGGTCACTTTTAGTATCTGCAGTATTATCGACTATTTTGGGGACGCTATTCGTATATTATAAAGGATTGGATTCAAAATCTACTGGTAATTTGACTGTTATTCTTAGAATTGACCATAACGGTCTGTCGCACAGTGGGTTCTGGGTTCGATTCCCGGTCAGAAAGATATCTGAATGATGAGTTTAGATTCATGTTCTGGGTCTAAGTGTTAGTGTATCCGTCTTGTGTGTGTCCATGGCATCCAAGGCATAGGAGAAAATCCTCGTGTGGAGCCATGAGTGTAGAAAGCATTTGTTTGTTAATTAGGTAAAAGGTACGAAGCAGATACTTCCAAAGAGAGCTTTAAGTGATTTAAATATTGATAGAGCTTTAAGTGATTTAAATGATTAATAATATATTTAAGATGCGTGGATATAGATGAATATAGATCAAGCAATACCTATTGTTAACCGACAAGTTTTTTAAAACTTACTAGCGATTATATGTGACGACCCATTACGAACGGATTAAAAATTCAGAGACTAATTTTTGCGATATTCTTCTCAGTTTACAGTGTGTTGTTTATTAAAAATTATGTCAATTTTCCAGGGTTTATGTATGCCAAGGCTTTTCACATACCAAATAACGTCGAATCTCTTGTTAAAATCAAAAATAATGATCTGCGATCTCTCTTTGGGATACGAGTGCTCAGCTTTTACCAGATCGTCTTCATGCATATTTGGTTGCTGCCTAAGACCTTAGGTATTTCTAATGCCGTCCAATTTGATAAGGTAAGGTTTATATATTTTTTAGTTAAGTAATAATTTTCTTGCGAGCAGTAATAACCTAATGGGTGAAACTTGCTCTTCAATAGGAAGATCTGATGTTCAAACCTAGGCACGCACCACTAATTTATGTGCGTATTAGAAATTAATTATCACTGCTTTTCGGGGAAGCAAAACTCCGTGAGGAAACCTATACACCCGAAAATTCTTTAAAAAAAAATCTCGGAGGTATGGTGAAGTCCACCAATTCGCACTTGGCCATCGCAGCGGACTATGGCCTAAAACTCTCTCATTCTGAGAGAAGTTCCCTGCCCAACAGTGGGACGATAATGGGTTGTACCCCAATTTTCTTGCGGTATTAATATACGTGAAACCTTACTCATTATTGACGGCATCGCTTCCGTGGTCCACATAAGATACTATTTAAGCTAGATGTTTTTAATAAATTTCTTCTCTCAATCTCCTTGTTTCATAAGTATATGCACACGCGGGCAAATGATCCCGGGTACAATTCCTGGTAAGATTTACTGGTATCATAGTAATAACAAACAAGGATTTTAATCTAGGCCCAGACTAAAAGTGCCTATATGTCTTTGTACTGATCCTCATAATGCGTCGGTAAATGTTTACATTGTTCGTATGTTATTATTGTTTGCAGGATTTAGAAAAACCTTGGGTGCTGTCCATTAATAATTTAGAAGTTGTCGTTGATACTTTTGCACTTTTGTCCGGCTTATTATTAGTAAAATCACTTATGGCCAACCGTTTGAAGCCCATCAATCCTGTGAAAGTAATAGTTAAGCGTTACTGTAGGTATGTTGAAAACTAATATAAATAATAGCAATAAGGTGGTAGAACCAGTGTAGTTCGACCGGGGAAGTACCACCGCCACACCTATTTCTAGCGTGAAGCATTTCTTGCGTTCCAATAGAAGGGTGTCGTTGCCGGCACACTTTCACATGAGGCGACCATCATAGTCCCCAGGAGTAGCGACGCATCTGTTTGACTTCAGATGGAACCCATGTTCTTTGGTAGATGATTACAGATGTCCATAGGCGTAACCACTCACGATCAGGTGGACTGTGTGCTCGTTTGCTACTTCAGTCAGATAAAAAAAAATAGCAATAAATTTAAACCTAACCGCCTTTGACACAGTTTGGTAAAAATATAATAGAGGACGATACA
This sequence comes from Spicauda simplicius, assembly GCA_949699795.1. NCBI lineage: Eukaryota > Metazoa > Arthropoda > Insecta > Lepidoptera > Hesperiidae > Spicauda > Spicauda simplicius. The sequence continues at coordinate 1,764,647 of OX453078.1, read as the reverse complement.
ATAAGATTATGATGTTCGTAAAAGTTAAATTTACTAAAAAAAATACTTTACGTTTTTTTACATTCATACATGGAATTTTAAATGTGTCCTCTTCCGAAATGTCTGCAATTCTGTTCTATTCTCCTTTTATCCGATTGAAGTAGTAAACGAGCACGCAATCCACTAGTAGGAAAGTGGTCACTACCGTCCATGAACATCTGTAAGAATTCATTTAGAACATAGGTTCTACCTATAGAATTTCTATCTGAAGTCAGTCACTGATGCGTTGCTCCTCCCGAGGACTGAAATGTTTGCCTCAAATAAAAGTGAGCCGGCAACCACATCTTTGCTCCGAAATACAAGAACTGCTTCCCGCTAGAAATAAATGCTTCTCTTTTTAACCGACTTCCCAAAGGAAAGAGGTTATCTATTCGACACGTATATATATTTTATGTATGTTCGGGCGAAATGACCAGAAATCGTAGACCTACCGACACCATTCATACGGTCATTCCGAAGTCGGCGCTCATATAAGACACATGTAGTTTCGTCGTGATCCAGCAAAATATGGTGAGCGCCGACTTCGAGACTATGTATTAAGTACTGTGTTTGCTCTAAACCAACATGTATTTAAATTATTTTTTACTTTTATGTGGCATGGAAGTCGGTTGTATTTTTGTTAATTTTTTTTTCGTGTTATTCAACAATATTTCGTAAACCTTTTTTCTTCTTTTCCTTTTGTGTACTGATTACATACAAACTCAATGTTATTTTTAGATTAATTTTGCCCGTAATTTTCCTATTACTGATGTCATACAAGGCCGTTATTTCGCCACGAAGCCCAGTGAAAATGGACTTTTATGACAGAGAATTCGAAACATGTAAGCAAAACTGGTGGAAAACTCTACTGATGATACAAAATTATTCCGACAGCGAGAATATGGTAAGGAGAAGAAGAAACTGTTGATAATTCTAATTCTATTAAATAATTCTAATCCTCAATCTAATCAATTCTAATTCTAATTTCTTCTGCATGTGCGCGCGTACGTTGATTTCTCTTATTTTGATTTCTTATATATTGATTTTTTTTTTATACGTAAACCTAACGATAAGGCAGACGGGCTACCTGATGGAAAGTAGTCACCGTCGCCTATGGACACTTGCAACACCAGAGGAGTCGCCAATGCATCGCCGGCTTTGAAGGAGAGCTCTTTTCGCACCTTTTTTGAAGAGCCCCATGTCATAACGCCCCGGGAATACCTCAGAAGGAAGCTCGCTGATGATAGAATTATAAGCCCTCATATCAATTCAAACAATTTTAAAATATTTTGTTTCACCAAAATTTGATCAATACTCCTAGACAGTACTTTTGCGTCATTTGAATTTAAATTGATTGCAAAAGAATACGAGCATATACGTAACATAAATTTTGTACCGAATATCTTTTTTTTTATATGACTGAAGTAGCAAACGAGCATGCAGTTCACCTGATGGTAAGCGGTTACTGCCGGCCATGGACATCTGTTATCCATTTCATAAAGAACATGTGTTCTATCTGAAGTCAATCTCAGATATGTTGCTACTTCCGAGGACTATGATGGTCGCCTCACGTGAAAGTGAGCCGGCAACCACACCCTTCCATCGAAACGCAAGAAATGCTTTACGCTTGAAATAGGTGTGGCGGTGGTACTTCCCCGGTCGAACTACACTGGTTCTACCACCTTAAATTATTACCTTTAGTTATCAATATGTCTACGTTCTACAGCCAGAAAAAGGATTAAGTATTTTTTGTCGTCAGTGTTATCCAGTTTTGTGGTCCGTGGCCTGCGACTTCCACCTGACTGTCCTTGGAACAATAGGATCTTGGCTGTTTATGAGGAAAAGAAAACTTGGTCTTCTAATATTTTTGGTCGGATTCATCGCTTCAATAGTTCTGCCGGCAATGGCAACAGTTTCGAATCCAGAATTAGCATTAATACCAGCGGCCTTTCAGTAAGATATACCGAATTCTTTAAAACAATATCTAATAATATTAGGAGATATTGGCTAGTCAATGGCCAGTCTTGATCCGCGATATTTGAAGGCTATGCTTAACTACTACCACGACTATCGTTTAAGTAAACAATGATTTAGTATTATATTTTCTTTTTCACCCGATTAATTAGCAAACGAGTATGCAGTCCACCTTATGATTTTTTTTATTTTTTTTTATTTCACTGAAGTAGCAAACGAGCATGCAGTCCACCTGATGGTAAGTGGTCACTGCCGCCCATGGACATCTGTAATCAACTTCATACAGAACATGGGTTCTATCTGAAGTCAATCACAGATGTGTTGCTACTTCCGAGGACTAAGATGGTCGCCTCATATAAAAGTGTACCGGCTACCACACCCTTCCATCGAAACGCAAGAAATGCTTCACGTTAGAAATAGGTGTGGCGGTGGTACCTCCCCGGTCGAACTACACTGGTTCTACCACCTGATGATATGTAGTCCCTGCCACCCAAGCAATTTAATATAGAACAGGATTTCTAACAGGTAATCGTAATCGGCGTAATTGACGAACCTCGTGGCGGAGCGGTTACCATACCAGTCTGACGAACAATGGGTCCCGGGTTCGATTCCCGGACAGACAGGTATCTGAATGATGAGTTTCGATTCGTGTTCTGGATCTGGGTGTTTATGTATTCGTCTTGTGTGCGTCCATGGTACCCACGACACAGGAGAAAATCCAAGTGTGGGGCTATGAGTGTTGAAAGTGTGTGTGAAAGTGTGCAATGAAACCCAAATTATATATTTCTTTAAATGTATTAGTATAAGCGATATTTTTCTTTATTAGGACATTGGACAATTACCGAAAGTATGTTATAGCGAATCCTTTGTATACGGCCACGCATTTTAGAGCAGGCTCGTATTTTGTTGGCATGGCTGCAGGGTACCTCATTACCCTTTATAATCCAGTTAACCACAGAAATGTTATTTCTCAGGTAAGTTTTTATCTGTACATTCTAACATGGAAAATTATTCAACTATCCAATATGGTTTTCATCTTCTACCATATCTTTTCAAGTGTATATGAACAAATTTAATGCAAAGATACTTTTTGTTAATTCATTTAAACTGCTGCTAATTTTTTAACTCATATTGTTCAAAGTAACTACTATTTTTTTATACATTTTTTATACTCTCCACTACAAGGAAAACATCGTGAGGAAACCTACACACCCGATAGTTCTATAAAAAAAGGTTCTAGGAGGTGTGTGAAGTCCACCAATCCGCACTTGGCCAGCGCGGTGGACTATGGCCTAAAACTCTCATTCTGAGAGAAGACCCGTGCCCAGCAGTGGGACAATAATGGGTTGTACCCCCCACATGAATCAGTGGTTGCTAAACATATTACAATGTATTCTTACATATCGATTTGTATTTTACAGAAATACTCAATACTGGGTTTCGGAGCCTTGCTAGCGACGTTCGCAGGATATTTTATTATAGGTTATTTTATGTATATATATGATACGAATATCTTCTTTTTGGCATCATATGTATCACTAAAACGAATAATCTGGGCTGTACTTATGACTACTTTAGTGTTACTATGCGAATACGGGACTTTACGTAAGTTTTTTGTATTATTTTTTTTATCTGACTGAAATAGCTAACGAGCATGCAGTTCCCCTGATCGTAAGTGGTCACAGTCAGTCAGTGTAGCCCATGGACATCTTTAATCAACTTCATACAGAAAATGGGTTCCATCTGACGTCAATCACAGATGCATTGCTACTCCCGAGGTTGACGCCAGCGGTTGCTAAATGTCAGCTACTACGTTACGCAATTTGATGACCCGCGTGGCGGAGCGGTTACAATACCGGTCTGACGCGCAATGGGTCCCGGGTTCGATTTCCGGCCAGACAGGTATCAGAACGATGAGTTTAGATTCGTGTTCTGGGTCTGGGTGTTCGTGTATTCGTCTTGTGTGTCCATGGTACCCACGACACAGGAGAAAATCCTGTTGGGCTATGAGTGTAGAAAGCGGTGGGCTTGTGTAATTGGATAGATGACTGCTAGTGATGATAATTCCAAGGTTTCACCTCAAACCTCGCTATCTATTGATATATTTATCTATCTATATTTGCAAAATGTGTTAGAGAGATTTAGGCCTTTAGTAGTAGGACTTAACCAGTGTCCAGAAATAGGATCTAAAAAAGAGTATGTATGTCAGCTCCCACGCACAACTGGAGTTTACTCGCATTTAAAATAGATGGCGCCATACTCCCACACTAAAGATATAAATAATACCAAAACGTGGTTAATTTTAAAAAAAATTATTTAATATATAAGTACGTATTAAAATATTATTAATGTACGTATTTACAGAGTATCTACATTGTTTATTTTGACGATTTACTATTTTAAACACCATTGAGATTTCGGTAAAACGTAAACACGAAACACGCATACCATCCACGCGTACTGATAAAATAGTTCTAAAGTTTTATATAGATAGCGTTATACTCAATAAACAAACGTAACGAGGTCATTCATCAGTAGATTTTACTCCTCACATTTTTCTCATACCGGGCCTTTATAAATCGATTCTTAAGTAGTAAACTTCAAAAAGGGTTGAAACATTCGTTCGGTTAATAATACACTCTATTTTAGCGCTAGTATCCGATTTCCTGGGTTGGTCTGCGTTGGCTCCTATCTCTCGCCTTTCCTATGGAGTTTACCTAAGTCACGTGATTGTAATATCAGTTTGGAGAATCACTACCAGAAGCACTATGCAATATGAATTTTGTCACTCAGTAAGTAAACATTTATGCTTTTGGATTTTTGCTACCTCTTATTAACTGAGAAACACTTAAAAAGCGGCTAAGTGTGAGTGGCGCATGAAGGGTACCGTACCATTATCTATGAAAAACGTCAAAAATCACGTTATGGGGGGGTAGTACAACCCATTATTGTCCCACTGCTGGGCACGGGTCTTCTCAGAATGAGAGAGTTTTAGGCCACAGTCCACTGCGCTGGCCATGTGCGAAACGGTGGACTTCACACACCTACAAGAACTTTATTTTAAAAGAATTCTCGGGTCTGTAGGTTTCCTTACGATGTTTTCCTTCACTGAAAAGCAATGATAATTAATTTCTACTACGAACATAAATCAGTGCGTGCGTGCCTGGGTTTCAACCTCGGATCTCCCGATTGAGAGGGCAAGTTTCAACCATTAGGCTATCACTGCTGCCATATGGGATCCCCACTTAAATATTTGTTTTATTTCTTGTTACAGCAGCAACAGAAATACATTATGTGAGAAAATTCTCAAAGATCAAATCAAAGAAAATGTAGGTACAAATTGTGTTGTTAGGTAAATTTTGTTTGTCTCCGCTGTCCGTCTGTCTATCTGTCTGTAATCAGGTTGTATGTCATAAACCGTGATAAATAGGTAGCTGATTGTTTCGTTACGTTAGTATTTCCATTACCACTATAACAACAAATACAAAATAAAAAATACATTTAAGGGGGCTCCCATAAAACAAACATGTTTTATATGTGTATATGTAATCGTACGGAACTCTTCGCCAGTTTTTCTAGAATTTAAATTAAAAGGGGCTTTCGGTTTCGCGGACGCTAAGCGTGGAAACTCGGACGTTCCAGCCAAGAGACCCCGGAAGGGACAATGGTATACCGTCAAATACCGTCGTGAAGATTAGACGCAGAGGTGGGCCGAGCCACTCGAAGAGAAGCCCGATGGGCCAACTCGCTCAGAGGATTCCGGTTGCGGTCGTTCTGAGTTCCAGGAGTCCTCTTTATAGCGGCGAGGACGGCCCTGGTTAGTGCGGTAAAAATCCCACATAAGCCTGCGTCGCTCCCATGGCGTCGGGTACCTTTTGATGGTTACCCAGAGAACAAAAAAATGTCTTTAATATATTTGATGTTTTATTCTGTACTTGTATAATGTATGATTAATTTATTTTAGGTACTTCTTACACTAGGCGTGACGTCAGCTTCATGTATAATTTCCTTTTTTTTATGGACATTTTATGAAGAGCCGCTACGAATCATCATATCAGATGCTCTTACAGAAAGGTATGATTTTTAATCATGTATGTATGTTATAAAATGTATATTGTATATGTATGCATATATATGTATATAAAAATGTATGTTATAAAAAGAGATATTTTTATCACATTAAAGTAGCAAAGAAACATGCAGTCCACCTGATGGTAAGCACTACTGCTGCCCATGGACTTCTGTAAGCAAATTCATAAAGAACAGGGGTTTTTTTTTATTTTTTTATTTTCAGCTACGCCTCCACAGACAGATCGTCCGTGCCCTTTTTTAGCATGGTTTTATTTTTGTCTTCACGTCATTATTACAGCTCCACTATGAGCTTTAAAGAGCCTTAAAGAGCCGTCGACATCGCCCACAACTAGGTAACAGTGTAAGCTGGGTCCCAGCTGTGTGCGATGGCGGCAGCGGCGGCTTTGCAGAAAACCTCATCTATGCTTACTATATAGGCCCAATTTTTGTTTTTTATTTTTTTTTATTATTATTATTATTTTATTATGTTTTGTTTTGTTTTGTTGTATACATGTATATATATAGTTCTATATATGTATCTATAGAACAGGGGTTCCATCTGAAGTCTATCACAGATGCGTTGCTACTACCAAGGACTAAGGTGATCGCCGCATATGCCGGTAACCACACCCTTCCACCGAAACGCAAGAACTGCTTCACGCTAGAAATAGGTGTGGCGGTGATATTTCTCCGATCGAATCATTGTTCTATCTTTTATACTTTTCAGATTTATAAATTACATTTTATTTTTTATATAGATTACTAGATTATTTTTAAGATTTCGCCCGCTTTGGTAAAGTCTATAAGTTTTAAGTTATTCAAGGTCATAAACTTTGTATGTGCCAAATTTTTATAAAATCCCACTGGCAAATTTTGCGTTAAAGAATAATAAACACACATACATCTTCACAAGCTTTCGCATTTATGAAAAAAATCGAATTTATTTTCCACAGAAATAAAACAAATTCTAAAGAAGTAAAGAAGCAAGAAACGAAACCTCAAAATGGAATGAAATGAAATGAAATTAATTTATTGCAAGATTGTAGTACAAAGATGGTTACAGTAAGAAAGATCGTACATTCTACCATGACAATGGTGTGCAATCATGTCAATTGTGAGATGATATGTATTAAATAAATTGTAATTAAAATTGGCATAAAAATATTTAAATTACATCTTAATTAATTACATGCATGTCATTCATAGTCTTTAAATATTCATTAATGTCATAAAAGCAGTGTAACATAAGCCATTCTCTAATTCTACGTTTGAAAATATTTAATGTCATATTTTTATACGCGTCTGGTAACTTATTATAAATTTCTATAGCCATAGGATAAGCATTTCTTCTAAATAATTCTAGTCGAGATTTTGGCACGTCCAGTTTAAATTTCTTTTGTTCTGAAATTCTGCTTGCATAATGGGGTTACATTTTAAAATACTGTGGGTGTTGCCTGACAAACAGACAGACCTCTCTGATATACATACAGGTCAGTGGCAGGATCCTACACTTTTTAAATAGAGGTTTACAAGAGTCCATGTGCCAAGCACCGCAGATGGCTCTTACTCATTTTTTTTGAATGCGAAAGGCTTTAATTATGTCTACCGAGTTTCCCCACAATAATGTACAGTAAAACAACACTGATGAGACATATCCATGATATGCACTAAGTGCTGCTTCCTTGGATACCATAAGCCTTAATCTTTTTATTGCAAACACAAACCTATGGAACAACGGACGTATCGGTTTCCTAGGCGTGAATAAAATATTAAAGGGTTTCAAAATGTGTAGACTATATTTTATTTTTGGATTGTAAAAAGAAAGGTCCTTATTGTTTATTTGTATTTCTTCCTTAATTAATTCAGCAGCCATGAGTTCTAAGGGCTGCTTTGCAATTTTACATTGACAGGGACAGATAATGTTTACGCAAATTATATGATTTTCCTTTAACAGTGATACCTACTATTGATAGTGTAGAATGATATTCCAAACTTTGACTTCCGATTTAGGGTGAAAGAATTTGCCAGATTTACGGCATATAAAATGCTAGCACAACCCTGCAACTTCGCCCGCGTAAAAATCGATGAATCGATCTGAGAATGAATTACAGAAGTATAGGTGGCAATGGACTCGTACTCGATAGTAAGAATCTGTAAACACTGCAACAGGCGTGTTCATCCGATTAAGAACATACGTGTTTGTTAAGTAATATTAATAAAAAAACATGCGTGCGTACAAAGTACACATGTCAGAAGTGAAACTTCTTTGGCGAACTAATTTATAAATCTTGTTTATATTTATACAAATCTAAAACTTTAAATTTCCAAGATTAAGAGGAAGGGACTTTTTCTCTCAATCTTTCTCACTCGCTTGCTCCCTACTCTCACTCCACGGCTAGTTGCTCATGCTACGTTCGCCCTGTCTTACTCTCTCTCAATCGGTCTCGATCACTCTCTCTCTCTTTTCCGACACTTCCGTTGCATACCGGCGTGACGTTTCATCTGTAAAAATTTTACCCGCATGCGCCTAAAGAAGTTTCACTTCAAAAATATAACATTTGAAGTATGAAACTCAAGGTTATTAAAAAGGAATACGTAGTTACCAATAGCGCTGTGGTTTAAGCAAGTAAGTAAAATTTAATAAAAATGGATAACCTAATTTATTAAAATATATACCTTATGTTCCTAACTCATCTTTACAACCAACACATACAATCGACACAAGCTGAGTTGTTCTAAGTTATTCATAACAGAATCGAAACAGCTTCAATTCAGATGTGCGATATAATACTAAATTGTAGTAATTAGATGTAAGCCTAGATATGTACACTTACCCCGCCATCAACCCCGCAGTCACACTTGGTCGCCACGACCAGTGTATCGGCGATGGTGAGGGCGGGAAAATTAGTGGAGCTAAGAAAAAAAAATATTTGTTAACTATACATAAGAACCTACAAAAGGTACGAACGAACAGTCCGTGGAGTTGTAATTTTACAAATAAAAAAAAAAGTTATTCATAAAGCAGGATTTTTGATAGTGGTTTCCACGGCATAACTCAACAACTTCAAAATAATCAGACCATGACTAATCAAGAACATTCGAAAGGTGCACATTGAAATACCTTTTTATTTTTGGTTTTCGGGAAACCTTCCAAAGATGCCCGACGCTGTGGAAGTGTCGCCGGGTTATGTGGAATTGTTGCCGGAATCCGGGATCTCCAAAGGAACGCAACCGAGGTCTTCTGAACTCCTTACCTCATTGGGCTCCACAGGGACTCATTAATATTTACCTACACATTAAAATACATATACATTGATCATTTAATTGATTAATTGAACAAAGTTATCCATAACATTGCTTAACCTCAACCAACTCAATTTGATACAACAATTGTTGTAATTGGCAAAATTGGCTTAATTTGTAAATTTGGAAGGATGCCAAATTAATTAAAATGTGGAAATAACTATGGTATATGGAATGGGAAATTTTGAATCTGTACCTAGAACAAATTGGCCTTGTTTGGTCATTCAACATCTACTATTGGTAACTATTGATTTATTTTAGGAAAGTGATAATTTATTGCCAGACAAAAAAAACTGATGGTTACGTGAAAATATATTCTTGATGATTTTAAAATATTTAATAGTATCATCAAAACACGAAAGCATCGTGATAATCATCATCTTCTTTTTCATCACTACTCTTATTTTCGTACTCATTGTCATTATCAACTTTCGAATTGTCATTTTGTAAAAAGATACTAAGCAGTGACAGCCTGATGGTTGAAACTTACCCTCTCAATCGGGAGCGTGCCTGAGTTTGAACCTTGGACCTGACTACTGATTTATGTGCGTATTAGAAATGAATTATCACTGCTTTTCGGTGAAGGAAAACATCGTGAGGAAACCTACACACCCGAGAGTTCTTAAAAAAAGTTCTGGGAGGTGTGTGAAGTCCGCCAATTTGCACTTGGCTATCGCGGTAGACTATGGCCTCAAACTCTCTCATTCTGAGAGAAGACCCGTGCTCAGCAGTGGAACAATAATGGGTTGTACCCAACAAAAAGATACAATGCGTAATGGAAAGGAAGTTACTATAATTCTTACATACTGAAATTTATAAGATTTTTATCATTACCTTAATACTAATGTCGACTACTAACAATAGTAATTGCTTTTTGACAAACTAGATAAATTTAGTATACCATCGTTTATGATCGAAACTGGATCCGTAAGGTGATAATAATGTCGGGTGTTTTAAATGAGCATATCTATCAAGGTGGTAGAACCAGTGTAGTTCGACCAGGGAAGTATCACCGCCACACCTATTTCTAGCGTGAAGCATCTCTTGCGTTTCGATAGAAGGGTGTGGTTGCCGGCACACTTTCACATGAGGCGACCATCATAGTCCTCGGGAGTAGCAACGCTTCTGTGATTGACTTCACATGGAACCCACGTTCTGTATGAAGTTGATTACAGATGTCCCTGGGTGGCAGTGACCACTTACCATCAGGTGGGCTGCATGCTCGTATGCTACTTCAGTCAAATAAAAAAAAAAAAAAAAAATCCAAAACCTTAAAGAACTCATGACCATAAACTAGTTTGTAAGATTCATTGTAAGGTTAATAAGATGACGATACACCTAATGAATCAAAATTACACACATTTTTGAAAATTATCGGCGGATAGCGGATGGAAACAAACGTCATTATTTTCATATGGGTACTAGTTTTTTATAGACTTTGTTATTTTTTTTAATACTTAGCGGGTACTCACGATATGCGGTTTTTGAATCCTTTTCGCACATCGTGAGTACCCTTTAAGTATTAAAATGTGTCAATTTCGCGATAATATTAGTCTAAAATTATAGACTTTGTTATTGTTTTAGTTAGTGACTATAGTAATTCATATTTTATAACAAAAACTCATGTTTATCCATAACTAGCAGTACCCGCGGCTCCACCCGCGTTCAAATCAATGTATGACAAAGTTTTTCCCATTTCACCCCTTAAGAGTTGAATTTCATAAAATCCCTTCTTAGTGAGCACTTACGTTCTTAAAAGAACCCGCATGCAAATTTTGAAACTCCTAGCACTTGTAGTTTCTGAGATTTCGTGATGAGTGAGTGACCTTTCGCTTTTATATATATATAGATGGTATAGGACATAAAGTCCTGTGACAGTCGTACTGACAGAGGATCCTCAGAAATATGATCCCGTTTTTTATGCTTTAAATTAGAAATCCTAATGGAAGCTGATGTTAAATCGATATAATTTGGAGTGTTTTTTTAACAGATATCCGTTCTCATCCAATTATTGTTTCTCAGCTAGGCATGAATCTGCTGTCAAGGTTAGGACTAAGAATAGTCCATTGCATTGGCCAGGTTCAAATTGGTAGACGTCACTGGCGAGTCAGCCAAGTAGAACCAGTGTAGTTCGACTGGGAAGGTATCACCGCCACACCTATTTCTAAGCATTCCTTGCATTTTGATGGAAGGGTGTAGTTGCCGACACTCTTTTATATGAGGTGAACGTCTTGTGCCTCGGGAGTAGCAACACATCTGTGATTGACTTTAGATAGACCCACAATGTTCTGTATGACGTTGCTTACAGATATTTATGGATAACAGTGATCACTTAACATCTGGTGGATTGCGCGGTCGTTTGCTACTTCATGATTATAAAAAAAAATCTAGTATTTTTGTTTCAAAGCTTAACCATACGAAAGAGTTTCCCGAGAACCTTCCCAATACACCATTGGACATCACACAGGGACATACACCATTGGACATCACACAATAATTTCAGAATATTTATTTAATTTACTACATTCTTTAATTCACGATTTTATTTACTAAAGTTTAAAATTACAAATAGAATAAATGAGCCGCTGAATCGCTGCCCCATGGAAATGTACTGAATACACTAGCATTGACAGCCCGCGTGGCGTAGCAGGTTACCACACCGGTCTGACGCGCAATGGGTCCCGGGTTCGATTTACGGCCAGACATCTGAATGATGAGTTTAGATTCATGTTCTGGGTCTGGGTGTTTATGTATTCGTCTTGTGTGTGTCCATGTTACCCACGACACAGTAGAAAATCCTCGTGTGGGGCTATGGTTTTTTTAAAGCATTACCTGGCTGAATTACTAAACTTATTTACTACATTATATTCATATTCACTACATTTATATCTACTTATGACTAACTCAAATCCAGAATTCAAAAATAAATTATATTATTATGAAGAAACTTTTATTGCAAACTGTTTTTTTGACCATGCATTATGCGAGGTCAAACGAGGTATGTAAGTTTATATAATAACGAGAACATGTAATTTATACTTCACAATTGGTACTGAATATTCGTGTTTAAGCTTGTTACCCCATTCGTTTCGTTCCTCCGTCATTTGCAATAATATTATAAACAGTTAATTGACATTATTTTACAATGAAATTTTGTTCATTATTGTTTTTATGTTGGATTGCACGTAAGTTATTTTTAATTTTTTATAACATTGAAGTAGCAAACGAGCATGCAACTCACCTGTTGGTAATTAAACACTGTCAATAGACATCTGTTTTTATTTTTATAAGATTAAAGTTACCTGCCTTTTGTTCTTATATATTTTAATATAGGTGTATGTTCTACATCAATATTTTATGTTTGTAATGTGCGGTAGTAGCATGTAGTACTCTTAGTAGTTGGAATAAACTTTACTTTCTTTATTTCTTTCTTCTACAAACAAACACCGAATCCATCTGGTAAATGGTTATTTTCAAATCAAATCAAATCATCTTTATTTTGCAAAATAAGGTACAACATGGTGTTGAATTTTACATTTCCTCTCATTTTTACCAATAAGGCATGCAATTCAATTTACAATTTATATTCTAAAGTCAATTATTTAATATATTAAGTACATTGAGATTGTAAATATTCGTCATAATAAAATAAATGTGTAATATAATTGGAGAATTTAAAATATTAACATTAAAAATTTTTAATGGACATTTGTACACACAACTCACAGAGTATGCATTAAAATAAAACGTTGTTTCAAAAATATTTTTTATTATATTTTATACTAAACATTACAATCCGTTAAGTCGTTACATACATATAGGGCCAATTCTATCCATCCATCAGCCTTTTGATGTCCACTGCTGGACGTAGGCCTCCCCTTAATGGCGCGACTCCAACCGGTCCTGAACCCTCTGAATCCAACGATTTCACGCTGTCTCCTTTAGGTCATCGGTCCACCTGGTGTGGAAGCGACCTGTACTCTTTTTGCCTAAACGTGGTCGCCACAGGACCTTTCTTCCCCATCGGTTATCGTTCCTTTGAGCGATGTGGCCGGCCTTCTGCTACTTCTTTAAAAACTGCTTTACTGCTTTAAAAATATATTAATAGAAAAATGCTATTACACGTATGACGAATTCTTAAAAGATGATTTAAAAATATAAAAATACAAAAACATATTAATCTGCTAAAGTTATCAGCATTGTAATATAGTGTCTAATTGTAAGTCTTTTATTGATAAATACGAGTATGTGAGTGCTATACATTTAGAACGCCTTGGTCGGTATATTCAATTTTTGCGTCCTTTTTAAATGTCTTTTAATCAAAATTATTTATTTATTTATTAAATCTTCATTGAAAAGAATGGACAAAGGGCGGACTTAATGCTTAATAGTATTTTCTGCCACCTTAGGGAAGTGCAGAGAAAATTGAAGGCGGTACAAAAAAATAAAAAAAGGAAATTAATATAAAAGATAAGAATACGCAAGAAAGAAAGAGAAAAAGAGGATATATAAATATGTAGATGAAAAGTAGATATGCATAGATACATAAATAGCAAATATATATATTTAATATATAAAATTGTTGTCACAGTTTTAGAAGTTGAACTCCTCCGAAACGACTTGACCGATTTTGATGAAATTTTATGTATTCTTTGTTATTAATTTTAAAATCTATAGTCTAATCTTTAGCTAGTTACTATATATTAACGAAAGAAATAAATACTTTGAATGAACTTTGAATAAATACAAAGTGATACATACATAATGGCTTAACTATAAATAAGTTTGAGATAGTGAGCACAAACTTTCTTTTTAAAGGAATATTTGAAGCATTAATCAAAATTATTGTAACCCAAAAATTACTAAATAAAGATCTTTCTTTCTTTCTGTGTATGTACATATGCTCGAAAAACATCTTCCTTCTGACACAGTTGAGAACACACAGATAACGTCTTTCCACATGGTGCTTCACCGAGGAGCGCGATGTACCGTGACTCTTTGAACATGTACCTTGCCGTGGTATCTTTCCACCAGACGATTTTGGTAAAAACTTTGCTGAAATTTATTTATAAATATAATAAACATTGAATATGTTACTCCAAAGTCGATGTTAATCATATTTGGACGATTAACATAAGTCATAAGTATACTCGACCAAAACAATTAGGTGCACGACAGTTGAAACGTCATTACAACTATGAATTTCCCATCCCGATAGGAAATATATTCTATTACCAAATACCAAAAGTATGTGAGTATACTATTATTAAAACATACACCATAGTGGTGTATTTTTAATAGTTGAGTATTTGATAAAGCACTTTCATGTGTTTAATATATTCGCAGACATGGAATATTTTCTTTCTTTTTTATGTGTGTAAGAGACTGATGCCTGTTGCATCACACATTCGATTTTCGGTTTGGGAGACAGGAACACTGAGCACAATAGTCTTCTCTTGTTAAAAAAATGCATATTTTGAATATAAGAGTCCTTTCTCCTACACGAATAGACTTTTTTCTATCTATTTTGAGTTTTACTGACGAATAATCAACTAATTTAATAATAACTTTAAAAATTCAACAGTCACTCATTAAAGTAACATTATAACGAAATAACATTAAACAGGTACTGGCTAACTTAAACACCTAGACGATACACGATGGCACGTCACTAGGGGATGCGCGGGGTAAGAAGCGAGATGCAGGGTATTAAACCACTTTTGTTTTATCCGCCTAATTGTTGTTGTCAAGTAATATAAACATTTTTTAATAATAATAATAATAATAATGGTTTATTGCCTCAAAATGTATTACAAATAAGTAACAATTAATGTAGGTTAGCTAAATAACATTGTTGAGAGCATAAGGAAGTGACTCAGCTAATGCAGAACCAGGATCTAAGTCCTGAGCTGCGCTGATTTTCAGTCACCCCAATTTCCCTGAGATGTTAAGCGGGAATTGTTGGTCAAGGGTCCCTCCCCTTCTGCTGCTGCTCGTTTTAAAGGATACCAAAAGGGAAAAAAAACTTTCATACTAATCTAAGATAAAGAACAACAAAACTAAGTGAAAAAATAAAACATAAAGAGAAATTAAAGAAATTTTAATTATTAAGAGGTGGATCTGCATTCATATAAAAATGAAGAATTGCAATTTTTTTCAAGTTTCAATTCAAGAACCTGTTATATGCATGTAAGTTACAAATACTAAAATAATTCACACATCTTCAGAGTTGGAGATTTGAAGATAATTTGTTTAACCCATATCTTGTTCAATAAACCAACATACTTCACATGAGGCGACCATCATAGTCCACGGGAGTAGCAACTCATCTGTGATTGACTTCAGATGGACCCCATGTTCTGTATGACGTTGATTACTGATTATCATAAGCGGCAGTGACCACTTACCATCATGTGGACTGCATGCTCGTTTGCTACTTCAGTCTGATAAAAAAAACAATTTTATTAATCTCAAGCACCTTATGACCAATTTGTGAGTATCTAGAGGTTGAAGACAATATTTTCACGGATGTATTCAGTAAGTAAATATCGTCTATTAAAATTTATCTTCCGTGACACAGAATGACTGCAAAATCGAGCTCAAATTAACCTTCACATTAAGCGGAATTAAATATAGTTCTTCTTTTATAATATACATTAAAATAAAAACAATTTTGGTTAAATTTATTGTAGTTGATATAATTTATCTGTATTTAAATAATTCTTGTGCAGTGCGCTCTCATTATCAAACACATAAAAATGTATTGCCACATAAAATTATGTATATCGAGATCTTATTTTATTTTATTTAGTTATTTGTGAGGTTCACCAAAGTAGAATAAATTTCAACTTAATTAAAAATATAGTACAAGTAAGATAAGTCGTTCGCGTACCCACAATTATAGATGAACACGGCTAACATAATAATTGACGCTCTAAATATTAATAGAAATGAAAATTTACTTATAATGTATACTTTTTTTTATACTTTAACCTAACGATAAGGCAGACGGGCTACCTGATGGAAATTAGTAACCGTCGCCTGTGGACATTCGCAATACCAGAGGAGTCGGAATGCATCGCCGGCTTTGTAGGAGAGCTCTTTTCGCACCTTTCTTGAAGAACCCCATGTCATAGCGCTCCAGGAATACCTCAGGAGGAAGCTCATTCCACAAGTTGCACGTCCGTGGCAAAAACGAGCGTGCAAACCGAACCGTGGAGGACCACCACGAGTCCAGTGGGTGTGGATGAGACTTCATCCTTCGGCGAGTGGTGCGGTGAAGAAAAGGTGAAGAAGGCAGCAGGTCAAAAAGTTCCTCGGAACACTCGCCATTGTAAAGCCGGTAGTACACGCAGAGGGAGCCTATGTCCCTCCGCAGGCTTAAGGGTTCTTGAAACATTGAATTCAACAGTTTATTTCAAATTGATTGAAATAAAATTTATATAATAATAGGAAAATTAAAAAAAATAGCAATCGTTAAAAAATTGAATAATAAATAACAATTTATGTAGTCTCAGTATTTTTATGATATCTGACATTTTTATTCTAAACGTACGCGTGCAGAGAATCTCCAGAAATGTCAAGAGTTTGGTTAGAGGCCAAAAGATAGTTGTAATGTTTGTCATTCTACTAATTGGTGCCTTTAATCCAAGATTAGACTTGGTGAGAACAAATAATTTGTGCTTTCTCTGTCTGGGAGTTCTAGAAGGCATATTCATGGTAACTTTTTCTTTAATAGTTCTGAAAAGGACAGTAGTAAAAGAAGAAGATATAAGTTGTCATGGGTTGTCAATGGTCGGTCGTGCGAAAAATAATAAAGATAGTTGTAAACAAAGAGTTTGATATATAAGTAATTGTGATGTGAGAATAATAAATAAAAAATATAAATGATTGTAAACTAAGTATCTGTTAAATAAATAATTGTGATGTGAGAATATATATTATTGGTACTCTAAAGGAGATCTGTTAACATCAGATACAGAAAGGCAATATGACTAAAAAGTTACCATAATAAAATTTTAAAAACGAATTTTTGAAGGGATGATCTCCAATGATGAAAGTTTATCAGATAATCAACCATATTCGTAACTTACTGAAACGATTATACATTACAACAGCTACGAAAATGGTTGTTCCACGATCAGGTCAAAACAGAAGTTAAATATGTTTTGACATTTAAAAAACCTACCCAATAGATGGTGAAGAAAAGGATAAATATACCTTTAAAATTATCCGATTTTAAGGCCACTTACAAATACTAAAACACATGTACCAAATAATAAAACGATATAACAAATAATAAAACAAATGATCTTGAATTAGATGTTAACTTATTACACGGAGATATCAGGAATTCAAGTTTGCTTCAATTGCTTCAAAATAAAAGTAGCGCTTTGTAAAAACTTCAAGTGGTGTCTATGAAAGAACAATAAATAAACGCAAAACAGCAAAAGAACTAGTTTGATTGTGGTTGATATTTTAGTTAGCGACTATAATAATACACATTTTATGAGAGAAAAATAATATCTATCAATTACCATTGGACAGATTGACAGGCGGAGAGATAACGAAATATTAGTAATCGGCTGTTTCAGCTTTGAATACTTAATAAAAGCTGATGTATATAATGGTTTCCAAAAAAACTTTTCCTTATATACTAAAATATGAATTGGTATTTTGTATTAGAAATTCTGCAAGTATTGTGTTATTTTTTTTTCATAAATAAATAAATATACATATTTCTCGTCCACTATTGTTTTTAACTTATTTTAAGATTTATTTTGTACTTCGCATTTTGGTATGCTTCTAAAACGCGTTTTTAACTATATCGTGTTCAATGATTGTGTAACGAAACTTGGCCAGCTCTTTTGACTATATCCTAAACTCTCTCATTCTCAGAGAAGACCCGTGCCCAGCAGTGGGTCAATAATAGGTTGAGGAGAGACGAGAGATACATACAACCGAAGCTAATAAAAGCGTGTTAAAAGAGTGTTACAATATGACTATATATATTTTTATAATGATCAGTATATTATATTAAAATTTAGTAAGCTGATTCGATTTTAGAACATACCAACGAAGTGGACATACATACATAATTTCCGAACAACACCTAAATTATTTAATATCAAATGCAATCTTATTTAGTCCAGTTTCATTTCAAATTAAAACTTTTTGATTTCAGAAAATGCTTCAGTTTTCGCTAATGAAATTATTGACAATAAGCAGATGCGATATGGGCAATTAAATATTTTAACAAAAGACCTTCAAAGTCTAAATTGGGGCAACGATGAAGATTTATGTTTGAAGCAGTTGCTAAATATTATAAAGAATGTGCAGAACTCCACTCTTTGGGCCACATGGAGTAAGTTAAATATCACTTTATTTTTTTGTTCTCGATGGGGAACCTTTAAAAGGTACCCGACGCCATGGGAGCGACGAAGAGTTATGTGGGATTTTTACCGCACTAAACCCCCAGTGGCCGTCCTCGCCGTTATAAAGAGGACTCCGGGACCTCCACAGGACCGCTGCCGGAACCTTCTGAGCGCGTTGCCCCATCGGGCTCTACCCAGATGGGCGGGTAGGCCCACCGCCCCGTCTGGTCTTTACAGCGGTATGCGACCACACATACCGATGTCCTTCCCGGGATCGCCTGACTGAACGGTTCGAGCTCCCACTCTAGTCGCCCGCAACCCCGGAAGCCCCGTTTAGTGGAGACTAAACGGGGAGTCTTACGACAGACAGGGGATGCCGTAGCCCTATTCTGGTCCCGGAACTACAGGGCGCAAGTTAAATATCACTTACTTCTGCTTCTTTCAATTTCTAGTCTTACTCAGATTTCGTAACCTTTCCCATATCATCTCCCATTTTCATCAAAAATACTGAGGGTATTAAAATTGTTTCAGGCACTTTTTAGTTTAAAATTTTGTTTCAGTATGGGATTCAATGCAGTCCCCAGTAGGACAGCTGTACGGGTCTAGAAATAACTTCGGTAATTATGACGAATGTCTTGATTTTCCATGGGAAAAAGTACATCCAGACATGAGAACGCAGTACTGCATGGCTCATATACATTTGGCTGATGTTGACTCTGATATTGATCCTGTCGATTTGTTTGGGGACGTGCAAAAGTATATCCGGGTTTGTATGTTTTTAAACTAACAATAGTATCATAATAAATTAGATATTTTAAGTCGGTAAGGCTTTTCGTTGCCACTTCAACTACTTCGCCTCCAAACAGCGATGATAACACACCACCTTTATTATGTTGAAGTGTGATATGCATCGAGAAAACTTTTAAAACAATACATTTTTATGTTGTTTATATTTTATTACAAAAAAATCGTCTTTTTGGATTTGAACAATGACTCAGCTGCAGCTTGTAGTTAGATTTGCTTTTTATTAGCTAGGAAAGCTAGGTCTGTGCCTTCAACGGCTCAGGCATACATAGGCACAAAAAGTTTAGCCATTGTCGTCGTACAATTTTTCAGTATAAATAGGAGAGTGTATAATTCTACAGACTGATATACATCTTTGTGGAAAATGTTAATCACATTCGTTTCTCAGTTCATCAAGTAGTGCGACAAGATCCAACCTTTAAGTGATTTATTGAAGTGAAACTTCTTTAGGCGCATGAGGGTAAAATTTTTACAGATGAAACGTCACGCCGGTATGCAACAGAAGTGTCGGAAAAGAGAGAGAGAGTGATCGAGACCGATTGAGAGAGAGTAAGACAGGGCGAACGTAGCATGAGTAACTAGCCGTGGAGTGAGAGTAGGGAGCAAGCGAGTGAGAAAGATTGAGAGAAAAAGTGAGACAGAGCGAACGTCGTATCACGCCTTTTTCCCTTCCTCTTAATCTTGGAAATTTAAAGTTTTAGATTTGTATAAATATAAACAAGATTTATAAATTAGTTCGCCAAAGAAGTTTCACTTCTGACATGTGTACTTTGTACGCACGCATGTTTTTTTATTACAGTGCAAGAAGTAGATGTTTTTTATATCAATTTACAAATTTCAGGGTAAAACGAAATTTAATCTAGAATTCAACACCCTAAAATGGGGAGTATGTACGCCGGCCGTTTGCAAGCCGCAGTCAGTCATTAAATTTGTTGGTGCATTATTCAGACAAACTCACTTAGGCCTAGCTGTGGAAGAGCCACAAATATCCATCAACTACTGTAATGTTGCTGGCGATGTCGAAGATAATCGTGATTTTGGATATTATTTATCGGGGTAAGTGTAAATTGCTGAGATCTTTGAATTTAATTATTTTTATGAAATCAAAGTCTAGTTCAATTCAAGGAGAAACAAAGATTATCGTCTCATATTTAAGGCTATCGCTAATATGTTAATCATACTTCAGCACAGAATATATGTTAGCTTCTTTGAGTATTGCCTTTCTTACTTGTATATTTATTTTTTTCAGGTCGCTTATTGTATCTACAATATTATTTACACTTTTGGGGACATTATTCATAAATTATAAAGGGATGGATTCTAAATCAGCTGGTAATTTAATTATCTTTCTTGTAGTTAAGCATTAATAATCATAAGCATGCACTTCCTTAGAAAAATTTCGAAGTAGTTGAACGAGCCCATCAATGAGATATAAAAAGATAAAGTCATGAAATAATAATTTCAATCAAGCAAAACTGCTACAAATCGATAAATTATCTATTTATTGAATATGGACGGTTATAAACTATTCGTGATCTTTTCGGTTGGAAGTGTGTTGTATATTTGAATTTATATCCATCTTTCAGGTTTATGGTATGTCCAGGCATTTCACATACCGAAAAATATCAAATCGCTTGTTACAATCACAGATAAGGATCTTCAGTCTCTCTTCGGAATACGCGTATTCACCTGTATCCTGGTCATCTTCATACATGTGTGGACGGTGCCTAAGTTCTTGGGTGTTTTTAATGCCGTCCGACTTGATAAGGTCAGGCTTTCCATTTTTATGAACATTTTTGTGATTGTTCTGATACATGCCATCTTATACTTCAATGTTGCCATCCGTTAAGGTGGGCATTCACGTTACAACGGTCGCACGGACTGTCGAACGGACTATCGCAACGACAGTTCAAGTTGAATCCTTCAACGGACCTGCGACATGACCTTGTTCGTACAGTCCGCCTTAGGACCAAGCCATTCACGATCGAACATGTCGCATGAGATCGTAGTTCGTGCGACCGTCCTAACGTGAATGCCCACCTTTAATTCTATGAAATTGGTGTAGGAACTTCCATACACCATAGATTGGCTTCAGGTAAAATTCCTGATTACACATATTTTAATACGATAACAAATTTAATTTTCTTATCTGGAGCCAGATCAAAAATACCTATGTTATTGTACTTACCTGCATAATGCGTCGGTAACAGCTTAGAATAAATATACAATTTGTTATTTTTTGCCATATTTTTTTGCAGGATATGCAAGAACCTTGGGCATTGTCCGCTACAGGTTTAGAAGTTATAGTAGACACTTTTATGTTTATGTCTGGCTTATTATTAATAAAAACCCTGGCTACAGGCTTGAAGACATTCAATCCAGTAAATTTTATCGTTAAACGTTACCTAAGGTATGTAATACTTAAGATTAATAATACAGAACAATATAAGAAATATAACTAAGCACGATACAATAATAAATAATGTTCGTAAAACTTTATTACAATATTTTGAATGTTTTGAAACGTGATAAAATATTATATCTAAATAGAAAAAATATTAATATAAAAAAAATATAATTTCTTGTGTGCTTTTCCGAAGATTGAAATGTTTGTTCATATAAAAGTATGCTGATAACTACACCATTTCTTCGAAACGCAAAATCTGCTTCACGTTAGAAATAAGCGGGCGGTGGTACCTACCCTTTAGAGCTACACTTGTTCTACCTGGTAATGGTCTGCTGGTGTTTGCTACACATAAATTACTGTACGAAATTGCCAGAGCAGTGATAGCCTAATGGTTGAAAGTTGCCTTCTCAATCGGGAGGTCCGAGGTTCAAACCCAGGCACGCGCCACTGATTTATGTGCGTATTAGAAATTAATCATCACTGCTTTTCGGTGAAGGAAAACATCGTAAGGAAACCTATGCACTCGAGAGTTCTTTAAAAAAAAGTTCTCGTAGGTGTGTGAAGTCCACCAATTCGCACTTGGCCAGCGTGGTGGACTATGGCCTAAATCTCTCTCATTCCGAGAGAAGACCCGTGCTCAGCAGTGGAACAATAATGGGTTGATGATGACGAAATTGTTTTAATCCTACGTTATCTTTCGTTCTATTTTCTTGCTCCTCTTGTTTATCTTTATTTTTGGTTGTTTATTGATATTTTGTAATAGTACTGAAATAAATGATTTCCTTTCCATTTCCTTATATGTGGTTGTATAATATAGACTTATGTTTTTACTACTTTCTGATTAAACTGAAACTAAATGCTGTTTTAGATTAATCTTGCCCATATTCTTGGTATCACTGACTTCGTTTAAGTTCATTTCTATACCACAAGGACCAGCAAAAAAGGACTATTTTGACACAGAATTGGAAGCATGCAAAAAAAACTGGTGGGCAATTCCACTAATGATACACAATTATGTTGACTTAGAGAATATGGTAAGGAGAAGGTGTTAACAATTATGATTCTAATTTCATCTATACGTTCGTCTGTATGTGGATTTGTCTTTTGTATATTAATGACTAATTAATGAACCTTCACACACGTTTAAAGAATTTTCAAATAGTTTCGTTAAACAAATTTTAGACAGTACTTCTGTGTCATTAGACCTGTTGTTTTTGTTTTTATTGTTTTCTCATTTTTTTAAAAGCCTGTATTGATGTTCCCTTTAATAATTTGAAACAAATTTTAACAACTTCGGAATAGTTTAGATGACCAAATGCTTTTAGCAGACAGAACTCCTGCATCATTAGATCTGAATAAATTCACACATTTAATGGAAAAGTGATCAGCATATTGCTAACGTAGATTTTATAGCATATATTAAACATTATTACCAATTTTGTGCCTACTTCTTAACCATAATAAGAGTATTTTTTGTCTTCAGTGTTACCCAATTGTATGGTCAGTAGCCGGCGACTTCCACCTGGCCGTCTTTGGCACAATAGGAAACTGGCTGTTTGAGAGGAAAAGAAAACTTGGTCTTCTGATGTTCTTAGTTGGATTCACTGCTTCAATAGTTTTTCCAGCAACTGCTGCAATTTCGAATCCTGAACTAGCATTGATACGAACGGACTTTAGGTAATATACCGATTTTTTTATCGAATTGAAGTAGCAAACGAGCTTGCAGTCCACCTGATGGTTAATTGTCACTGTCGCCTATGGACATCTGTAAACAACTTTATAGAGCATTGGTTTTATCCGAAGTCAATCAGATATGTGTTGCTACGAGGACTATGATGGTCGCCTTATATAGAAGTGTGCCGGCAAGCACACCCTTCCAATGAATCGCAAGAACTGCTTAGCACTAGACTATACGGAATAGGTGAGGCGGTGGTAGTTCCCCGGTCAAACTACACCTTCAAATTACACAAATTAGGTGTGTCACTTCAAGTTATGTGATTATTAATTAAAATTGGTCATCGATGATTATTAATAGTCAATTATAAATTAATTGTAATATTTGAATGCTATGCTTGGCAACTAACAGCGACTATCACTTTACTGAACTGGCAATTGATTTAGGGATTAAATTTAGGTAACACGAGCATATGTTATTATTTGTTTTTGTAATAGTTTAACTTCTTGCACGAGTGTACATGTACTTTAAAAATGTTTTTTTTTTGTTTTTTTTTTATTTCAGTTGGAGCTCATTTGGATATTTATCTCAAATTTATTATTCTCTGTATTATTAACAGTGTTGCTGCTATAAGTAATATTGGTAGCACGGATAATAAACCTGTGGATTTATTTGTTTACGTTACGACTCTTTTTTTTAACACGATTTCTATACTCATAGCCCCACACTAGGCTTTTCTTCCGTGTCATGGGTACCATGGACACACACAAGAGGAATACACAAATACCCAGACCCAGAACATGAATCTAAACTCATAATTCAGATACCTGTCTGGCCGGGAATCGAACCCAGGATCCATTGCGCGTCAGAGCGATATGGTAGCCGCCACGCCACGCGAGTCGGCATAATTATATCAACACCAGGAGTGAATAAGCTGATATGTCGATCTACACAATTTTATTAGTTGTGAAATCGGCTCTAAACATTGTTTATTATGTAACCTTGAGCCAAAGTTGGGACTTGAGACTTTACGCCTGGTACCGATATATTTTAAAAGTAGTTTGTAATGAAGATATTTTCTTTTAGATCGTTCAACAATCACCGAAAATACGCTATGGTGAATCCTTTGTATGCGGCCACGCATTTTAGAGCAGGCTCGTATTTTGTTGGCATGGCTGCAGGGTACCTCATAACTCTGTATAATCCAGTTACTCATAGAAATGTTATTTCTAAGGTAAGTTTTATTTATTTGTGAAATATATCCCTTACACTAATATTATCAATAACATTGTTTCATGCAACATTTAACTTTAAAATAACATCAATACAACATTTAGGCTTCATTCATAGTAATTACCTCTCGTAATCCCATTACTGTCCCACTGCTGGGCACGGGTATTCTCTCAGAATGAGAGAGTTTAGGCCACAGTCAACCGCCCTAGCCAAGTGCGAATTGGTGGACTTCACACACCTTCGAGTTTCTCCGGTGTGTAGGTTTCCTCACGATGATTTCTTTATCGAAAAGCAGTGATAACTAATTTCTAATACGCACATCATAAAAGATGTCTGAAAATCAATGGTGCGTGCCTGGATTTGAACCTTGGACCTGGAATAGACACTATACCTTTCTTTTGAAGCGATTTCGAAGACACTAACAAACACAATTGACATACTGACTTTTTTTTTATCTAACTGAATTAGCAAACGAGAATGCAGTCCACCTGATGGTAAGTGGTCATTGCCGCCCATGGACTTCTGCAATCAACTACATACAGAACAAGGGTTTCATCAAATGAAGTCAATCAAAGACGCCTTGCTACTACTGAGGACTATGATGGTCGCCTCATATAAAAGTGTGCCGGCAACCACACCCTTCTATCGAAACGCAAGAAATGCTTCACCCTAGAAATAGGTGTGGCGGTGGTACTTTCCCGGTCGAACTACACTGGTTCTACCACCTGCAGCTACTAATTGCTTATATTGCTATGATTATCATTTATTATCCACACATATTTCTTGCATTTTTTTAGATATACAAGTTTGTATAGATACCATGAATTTCTGTCAGTCATATTGCAATATATTTTTATATATTGATTTGTATTTTTCAGAAGTGTTCAATATTGAGTTTCGGAGCTTTGCTAGCGATGTTCGCAGGATATTTTATTATCGCCTATTATGTGCTTATACTGGATATTAATGTATTCGTATTGGCCTTATATGTATCACTGAAACGCATATTTTGGGCTGTACTTATTACTATTTTAGTTATAATATGCGAATACGGGACTTTACGTAAGTATTTTACATTATCTGTATCACTACATAGTGTAAAACAAAGTCGCTTCCCGCTGTCTGTCTCTATGAATGCTTAGATCTATAAAACTACGCTACGGACTTTAATGCAGTTTTTATTATTATTAGCTTTTTATTAGCTTCACCTGTATGTTTGTATGTTTGTAACCGACTTCTTTGGGCGTGATTTTGACCCACTTTAAACGGCCAGATTTCGTTCAAACTTTGTAGATTTATTGAGGACCGATGACAATACACTAATTTGATAAAATTATTCCATTTTTTAATTTGACTAAAAAGTAGAAAGTAGATAATAGTTAAAAAAAACTAAAAAACACTCTTTTTATAGAAAACCGAACTAAAAATAGAAAATAAATTTAAATTAAGAAAATAGTGTTAAAAATTTCAATGAATATAAATTAATAATAGTGTGAATAAAAAAAAAATATTTTATTTAAAAAAAAGCGTGGGGTGCATGGTGTCAATGGTTATAGATATTTTATTGACAGATATGAGTAGAGTGATTATCATTTCGATAATATCTTAAGAAGCACCCCACGCTTTTTTTTAAATAAAATATTTTTTTTATTCACACTATTATTAATTTATATTCATTTAAATTTTAGCGCTCACTCGCTTAAAAATTTAATTCTTTATACTATTTCAGCGTTAATTCCCGGGTTCCTAAGCTGGTCTGCATTGGCGCCCTTCTCTCGCCTCTCCTATGGAATCTTCTTAGTTCATATCCCAATAGTATCTTACTGGAGAATCGCCACGAGACAAATCCCAGAATATGATTTCTATCACTTTGTAAGTAAATTTTGTTGAAAGGTACTTATTATAAGCTACTTGAATGTGTGTGTGTGTGTTTTTTTTTTTTTTTTATTTCACTGAAGTAGCAAACGAGCATGCAGTCCACCTGATGGTAAGTGGTCACCGCCGCCCATGGACATCTGTAATCAACTTCATACAGAACTTGGGTTCCATCTGAAGTCAATCACAGATACGTTGCTACTCCCGAGGACTATGATGGTCGCCTCATGTGAAAGTGTGCCGGCAACCACACCCTTCTATCGAAACGCAACAAATGCTTCACGCTAGAAATAGGTGTGGCGATGGTACCTCCCCGGTCGAACCACACTGGTTCTACCACCATTAATGTGTATACTAGTGATGTGGGTAGTACAATTCGCACTTGGTCAGCGCGGTGGACTATGGTTGGGTATGGACTATGGCCTCAACTCCCTCATTCTGAGAGACAAGTGCACCAGCAGCAGTGGGACAATAATGGGTTGACGAGAGTATACTAGTGAATTAACGAATATCATTATAGCTAGTTTTTTGTTGTTATAATTCTTTTTAATGTGATAGTCTGTTGTGTTTTCTTTATGTAAGTTATTTATTTTATATTATTTTTCTATGTGTGTACTAACATAGGTTAAGTTTAAATTGTATACTAACAATAATATGGACAATTAGTCTGAAATAAATTATTATTATTATTATTATTTGCACGTTATCATGAATGATTGAATGAATTAATTAATTAACGAATATATATTTCTGACAATGGCAAATGCGAATGGGAATGATATGTTTTTTTAGTTTATGGTATAAGGTGTTAGGGGATCTAGATACGACGACTTTTTTAGGTCAAAGTGTGCTTTGATTTCAGTTTGGATACATTTTGCGACCTTTGCAAGTCGGTATTCGCAAAATATTCGCTCTCATTATCATCGTGTATGTGTGTGTATGTGTTGTTATAATAAAATGTTTGAATTGCGATTACCTTTATAGTTATATTACTTCTAAGTTCAACATCGATATATAAAAACCCAAGATACACTCAGCGTCTCAAAACTGTCCTGTGAAAAAGAACGCTCAATTTCAAAATTAAGCGCTCATTTCAAGTAGTAAAATTTTATTGCTTTTTGCTTGAAGCGTTGTAAATACAACTTTACATCATGGACGTAAGGTTGTGTTGCTAAAATATATGATTGTTATGCCCATCTATAAATAACTACTTGTAAAAGGTGGCAGAACCAGTGTAGTTCGACCGGGGAAGTACCACCGCCACACTTATTTCTAGCGTGAAGCACTTCTTGCGTTACGTTGGAAGGGTGTGGTCGCCGGCACACTTTTATATGAAGCGACCAGTAGCAGTAGCGACCATAGTCCTCGGGAGTAGCAACGCATCTGTGATTGACTTCAGATAGAACACATGTTCTGTATCAGTTTGAAGATGTCCATGAGTGGCAGTGACCACTTACCCTCAGGTGGACTGCATGCTCGTTTGCTATTTCAGTCCGATAAATAAATAAAAATAAAAAATAAACCACTTACATTTAACGACAGTTAGGTGTCATTTTTGTTCGAGAGTGTGTATCTAGTGTATTTCTATATGATTAAGTTCAATGACTTATTTTAGACATTGACTACCCTCGGTGTGACGGTAGCGTCAAGTTTTGTCTCCCTGTTGTTATGGACGTTTTATGAAGAGCCACTTCGAGTCTTGATATCACATGTGCTTAGAGACAGGTATGTATTTAAGAGCTAAGAGGTGTGTATAGCGCTTTTTGGAATTAATATCATTTTTTATTGATCTAAGAAGGAGCGTACAGTTTACCTTATAGCAAGCAGTCACTTCCACCCATTTGAAGCCATCACAGATAATGTTAAACTCATAACTAAGACGAAAAAAGTTGCGTTGATACCAGTAATGATAATTTAAAACGTCTGCAATAAGTAATTTTGCCTTTGCCACGCGTTGTTTTTAGGCAAAAATAGGTGTGACTTTAGTACCTTCGATGTCGTATCATGTATCACTAATATATCAAGGATCTACCACCTTTAAAATATAATAAAAATCTATCTAACAATCCAACATCAGGCACATTTGGAATTAAAATGTGATACGTTGAGGTCCATCTCCAATTCGCACTTGGCCAGCGCGGTGGACTATGGCCTAAAATTCTATTCCGAGATTCCTTATTCCGAGAGAAGACCCGTGCCCAGCAGCGAGAACTATAATGGGTTAACGAGACGTTTAGGTCTTGTTCCGATCCTGTGGAAGTGTAAAAAAAAATGTAACTGACAATTTGTAAGTGCACCCGTAGGCCTGTACAAAATAAAGACATTTCATTTCATTTCGCTTTATATGCATTTTAATTTCAAGCTCCTTCCTATGTACTTAAACATTCGCGCTTTTGTGTTTTCAAGGGATACTTCAAATATTAAAAATACTTACTTTATATAAGTAATATTCGTATTTTTTTCTACAGAAATAAGAAGAATTCTGAAGAGCTAAAAAATGAATAAGCAAACGTCAAAATTTCAAAGCAGTGGATGTGTCGGATTCATGTGTCTAGCTATTTAAGAAGACTTCGCAAAGAAGACGCTTCATTACGCACCTTTAACCGACTTTCCAAAGTATA
This sequence comes from Spicauda simplicius, assembly GCA_949699795.1. Taxonomy (NCBI): domain Eukaryota; kingdom Metazoa; phylum Arthropoda; class Insecta; order Lepidoptera; family Hesperiidae; genus Spicauda; species Spicauda simplicius. The sequence continues at coordinate 1,735,292 of OX453078.1, read as the reverse complement.
AGGAGAATATCTATACTATAATAAATCTGTAAGAGGTCGCTGTGTGTACATGGAATAAATTTAGGTGAAAACCATTTCTAGAGGTCTTTAATACGATATAGAACCCAAAATAATGGTTTTTAGAAATCTTTTCTGTTTGTCTGTTTGTCTGTTTGTCTGTTTGTCTGTTTGTCTGTGTGTTTGAAAACGCTAATCTCAGAAACGGCTTATCCAATTTGAATATAATTTTCATTGATGTGTTGTGGGAAACTTCACTTAACATTTAGTGTTTATTTTATGTAAATCGGTTTATAAATAAAAAAGTTATGTCAATTTAAAACTACGCAGTATTTATTCTGTGTTCGATGAGTGTTAACAAGATATGTAACTGCATAGTTGAATTGATTGAAACTAAACATGTTATGGTCTGTAAAATGTATTCCTTTGTTATGATTTTTTTATTGGTTATGTGTGTACCTATGTTATATGATACTATACAAATCTATATCTCTATATCTATATATACTTATATAAAAACGAAAGGATGCTCGCTCACTCATCTTTTGAATAAACATCGTAGAGCTTAAACTGCTAAAGATACGAGTATAATTTTTACTAGGGGTTCCTTTTATGACGTAGACGTCAGTTAAGAATGAATTTTCTGATCCCCCCCCCCCCCAAGTTAACCCAAATAGGAGATGTAAGTTTGTATGAAAGTCAGTCAATTTTGAGGCCACCTCAATAAAATTTAGTATTTCGCTTTGATTTTTATGTTAAAACATAGTTTTAAACCGACTTCCAAAAAGGAGGAGGTTATCAATTCGTCTGTATTTTTTTTATTATTATTATTTTTAATTTTATATTTGTTACTCGATTTCTCCGCACTGGGTGAACGGATTTGGATGATTTTTTTTTCATTTGAAAGGTAGTGCGTGTCGTCGGGTCCCATTTATTTTTAGTTCACTTTTGACAGTGGCATCCATAAGAAAAGCGCATAAGTCTGATATTTGCATTAACGATGAGCGCGATAAATAGATGAATAACTCAATTTCCCGCCAACCGATTTTGATGATTTTTCTTTTATTTGAAAGAATGTACTTCAAGGGTACTCTGATGAGTTTGATACGGTTCTGATCATAGGATCCATTTCTTTGAAGCAAATTAACGAAATTAGCGATACTCGGCCAAACCTAAGCTGTAGGAGTCCAATTGGGTTGAATGTAGAATGAGATTGCTAAGCAAAAAAAGAAGGTCTTTTTGAACCGTATTGGCCGTATTGGCCTGAACCGTAGAAGTAAGTAATTTTTTTTTATGGATATATAATAAGATTGTTAAACAAATTCGTGGGACAAAAATTTGATCTTCAACTCCTTAACCCTGATGATGTAAGGGTATTTCAAGACTAAACCGTAAGGGTTGGCTATTTGGTACTTACGGTTATGTAATAAAAATACCAAGCAAAAATAAACGGTAAAAATTTTGACCTTCAACTCCTCAACCCTGATGATGAAGGGTTATTTCAAGCCATAGCCATAGGAGATGGCCATTTAATGCTTTCGGGTATGTAATATGATTACTAAGCAAAGACACAAAATGAAAATTTCGACCTTCAACTCCTCACCCCTGATGATGCAGGATACTGCTAGCCTAAACTATATGAGATGGGCATTTGGCGCTTTCAGGTATTTAATATAATTACTAAGCAAAGACAAATGATGACATGCACAAATGCAGGGGTGCTTCAAGCCTAAGCCATAGAAGTTAACTATTTAGTGCTTTCGGGTATGTAATATAATTACTAAGCAAAAACACAAGATGAAAATTTCGATCTTCAACTCCTCAAGCCTGATGATGCAGGGTACTGCAAGCCTAAGCCATAGGAGTTGGCCATTTAATGCTTTCGGGTATGTAATATAATTACTAAGCAAAGACACAAGATGAAAATTTTGACCATCATCTCCTCAACCCTGATGATGCAGGGGTGCTTCAAGCCTAAGCCATAGAAGTTAGCTATTTAGTGCTTTCGGGTATGTAATATAATTACTAAGCAAAGACACAAGATGAAAATTTTGACCATCATCTCCTCAACCCTGATGATACAGGGGTGCTTCAAGCCTAAGCCATAGAAGTTAGCTATTTAGTGCTTTCGGGTATGTAATATAATTACTAAGCAAAGACACAAGATGAAAATTTCGATCTTCAACTCCTCAAGCCTGATGATGCAGGGTTCTGCAAGCCTAAGCCATAGGAGTTGGCCATTTAATGCTTTCAGGTATGTAATATAATTACTAAGCAAAGACACAAGATGAAAATTTAGACCATCATCTCCTCAACCCTGATGATGCAGGGGTGCTTCAAGCCTAAGCCATAGAAGTTAGCTATTTAGTGCTTTCGGGTATGTAATATAATTACTAAGCAAAGACACAAGATGAAAATTTCGATCTTCAACTCCTCAAGCCTGATGATGCAGGGTACTGCAAGCCTAAGCCATAGGAGTTGGCAATTTAGTGCTTTCGGGTATGTAATATAATTACTAAGCAAAGACACATGATGACAATTTCGACCATAAGCTCCTCAGCCCTGATGATGCAGGGTACTGCAAGCCTAAGCTATAGAAGTTGGCTCGCAAGTGCTTACGTAATATATAAAAATATCCCGCGTCTTTGTTTAGTATTCTTATAAGTAATAAGAATACTAAACAAAGACGCGGGATATTTTTTTACCTTCAACTCCTCCCTGATGATGCGGGATAGTGCAAGCCTAAATTATAAAAGGTAGTCACATAATGCTTACGGTTGTTTTTAGTATATATTATGAGTTTAATGACAGCTCATTAAACTGAAATGTGATTAATAAATTAAACTTCAATTCATCAACCCTGATAATCTAAGTACACAACCTACTTAAGCCGTATGAGTTTGGTACTTATTGATTACAATACATTACGACCCGTTCCTGAGAGAACATTATGATGAAAAGTGTCACTTTGAATACCTAAATCCTGAAAATGCAGGAGTATTGTCATGTTATTATTAAGAGTTGGATTTAGCTGTAGCTTTTTCAACAGGATGGGTTAGGTTAGGTTGGAACATAAAAGAAAACATAAAAAATAAGCGAGCAGGGTGCGGCAGCGCCCTGCGAGCGGGTGCGCCCTGTTCGTATGAATTGTAAAAGTGTTTTGATTCTGTCTTCTGCTTTACAAAGAACAATTTACGCGCACAAATAGCCCGATGCACCTCTTAAAAGATCTTATCTTTGACCACATGAAACAAAATATGAACTTAGAATATATGTCGCTGTTCAGTGATATTCCAATTATCTAATGATTTACTTCAAGTAGATAATAGTGCTTTGTTACCCGGAAAAGTCAAAATCAATCTTTATATCGATACGTCTTCGTTCAAATGCGGAGGAGTTAGTTGAAAAAGTATATCCCGATATCTATACTAATATATAAAGCTGAAGAGTTTGTTTGTTTGAACGCGCTAATCTCAGGAACTACTGGTTCGAATTTAAAAAATATTCTTGTATTGAATAGACCATTTATCGAGGAAGGCTTTAGGCTATATAACATCACGCTGCAACTATTAGGAGCGAAGAAATAATGGAAAATGTGAAAAAAACGGGGCAAATTATTCATCCTTGAGGGTTTCCGTTGCGTGCGCTGCGAAAACGGTACAAGATACCAAAAATATATGTATGAAAGAATTATTCCTCATGAAATGATCTAAAAAAATGTCTGCGACAGTATATGTCTATCTTTTAAGATTAACTCACTAGAACCGTTTTCATGGTAATCAAATTCGGTCGAAATTAGTTAAGAGTTGTATCAACGTAATAATATTAATATTTGTCCAAATAAATGTGTTGTTGATTAAAAGTATTTAATTGTGAACAAAATTGTCTTTGACATCATTTAATTTCAATGAACATCTTAGAAGATATAGATCTTAGAGATCTTGCGTCGTTTTATCGTCGTGTAATAATACTTTTTAAATACTATTTGATTTTGTTTTAAGGATATTTTGTTTTAGGTTCTAATAATTTCACAATTATTTTTTTATATATGAGCTATATGAGTTAGCTATGTTCTTTTCAAAACTAAATTGTCTAAAATAATAATAGAAAATGAAACGGACAAAGTCGTGGGTTACAGCTATAATTTATAAAGCTGAGGAGGTTGTTTGCAAAAATAAATTATGCCCAAAATAACTATTCCACGCGGACGAAGTCGCGGGCACAGCTAGTATAATACTAATTTCGCTGACATGACGCCGCGCCAGTCGCGGGCAAACTGAAAACCAGCGTCATGACGCAGCTACCTGCTCATGACAATAGCTGAGTTTGACCCTTTTCGCGTTTGTTGCAGCACATATAATAATAGTTATACTGTATAAGTAAATTATACCTGTCTCTTTTTTTTAATTATTTGTCTTTTTTTGTACGGTGTTATTTATGTCAACTTTTTTACTTTTAATTTATGTTATTTTTGTTGTATGTGTTGCATTAACGGAATAAAATCTGTCTTGTTTGTTTGTTTGTTAATTGACCCGGAACTTTTAAAAATACAAAAATCTAAAACTATAAGTGTTTCTCCACTATATATCATGTAAACCTTCCTGTTTAATCACTCTATGTATTAAAAAACTGCATTAAAATCCGTAGCGTAGTTTTAAAGATCTAAACATACATAGGGACAGACAGCGGGAAGCGAATTTGTTTTATAGGTACTACTAAGTATAGTGATAGTGAAGATTGCTGAGCAGAGACAGAAGACGATACATTGCATCTACAACTCCGCAATCGGGATGATGTATGTGTTGAATGTCTAAACTGGAAGAGTAAGCCACCACGTGTTTACTTAAGTATTGGAAAATTACCCCTGATGATGCTTGGCTATGTAAAATTTTGCCACTACACGCCTTGGGTTAAAATAATATGTAAATCTTGCCAGAAAGTTAATAAAGATTTGTGATATTTAATTATTGTTTTTGTACTTATATTTAGCTTATAATCAGATACTATAGATTATTTATTCATCACACACACTTTCACATGAGGCGACCATCATAGTCCTCGGGAGTAGCAACTAAGCAACGCATCTGTGATTGACTTCAGATGGAACCCATGTTCTGTATGAAATTGATTACAGATGTCCAAGGGCGGCAGTGACCACTTACCATCAGGACTGCATGCTCGTTTGCTACTTCAGTCAGATAAAAAAAAAACTAGGTCACGAGAAGCGTCAGTATTTTATCAATTAGCATAATGTCAAAGTGCAGCGTATCTTGCCAAACATGCTTCTAGCTTAGCCAAATATAAGGCAAGATAAATAAGGACTGGAGTTTGTTTATATTATCTACTAGCTGTACCCTACGCGTTGCTACGCCATCACAAAAAAAATACACCAGAAACCTTCGCGTGCTCATGAATAACAACTTTGCTAAAGATCATCACATAATCAAATGGATATTTTATGATTCTATAGAGGACATACAGACTAACCCTGTAGTCGGGGAGTAGAATACGGCTACGGTATCCCCTGCCTGTCGTAAGAGGCGACTAACGGGGCCTCTGGGGTTGTGGACGGCTAGAGTGGGAGCTCGAACCGTCCAACAAGTAACCCCGAGAAGGACGGCGGTATGTGTGGCTGCATCTCGCTGTAAGCACCGGATGATGAAGGGGGATGGTACACGTCCCCCAAGAGATGAGCCTGTGAGGGACACTGCGCTAGGGGCCACCGGTTCGTTCCGTTGGAGTTTCCGAGTCCCCTACTACAAGCGCTGAGGAAGGCCACCGAGAAGGTTTTAGTGGGTAAAAATCCCACATAACCCTGAGTCTCTCCCAAGTATTCGGTGTACCTTTTGAAGGTTTCCTCCCCGTAACAAAAAAAAAGAGGACATACAGACAAACATTCATTTTTATGTATTAGAAGAAAAAAATGTAGGTAAAAAAAGTTATACGAAGAATAAAGAGAAACCCGTTGTGTTTCTTGCCGGATCAGTTTCGATCCGGTAGTAGTGTAACAAAAAAATAACTGACAATTTGTAAGTTGTATTGTAATTGTAAGTTGCAAACAGTTGAAAAATTGGTTCGAGAAAAGTATGGTACGGCCGTGCCGCTTTTTTGCTCGGCTTGGCGGGAGCACTGACGTGCGCCTAGATTTAAGAAAAAGAAGAAGCATTGTGCAAAGTCAAATTACGGGAATTTATAAATTGTATAACAATATGAGCACATCATTTTTACTTCACATTCGATACAGACAATTCGCGCTTCTTGCTTATCCGTATGCATATTTGTAATAATATACCTACCTTTTTTGATTGGAACAATTACAGTTTATTTTTACTCTATAATGAAATGTTACTTATTGCTACTATCAATTTGGATTGCACGTAAGTGAAATCTTCTATATTTTTAATGCTCACTGGCAACCGCCGCTCTAGGAAATCATCACAACCGCCGCTCCAGGAATCTTTGATCAAAATACTGGGGTCAGTAACTCAGTCACGCATGCATTCCTACCACTAAGGACTAAATTAGACCCTCTCTTGAAAACATATCACTCGTACTACACGTTTTAAACTCACAACACACAAATAGACATCAGATGTTATTTGACGATGTTACTTAAATTAAAGTAAGATATAATATATTTTTCTCCCTGCCTAAAATCACTCAAGACGCCTTAAAAAAATTCTCTTCAAAAACACTATAGCAGCCAATTACATAATATTAGGTCACAACTGTAATATAACAATGAAATAAATAAAGTGGAAGTTCCTTCAATCATTCTAACAAATTAAGATTCGAGCCATACAGCACAGTCCTCGGCGCTACAAACAGGTCTCCGGGATCTCCAATGGAACGTAACCGGAGTCCACCGCGTTACCCCACCACGCTCCTCACAGATGGGCAGCTCACTGCTCCGTCTGGTCTTTACGATGGTATGCGACACATACCGCCGTCCTTCGCAGGGTGAATGAGCGGTTCGAACTCCCACTCTAGCCGCCTGCAATCTCTTAAGCCCCTTTTAGTCACCTCTTACGACAGGTAGGAGTAGGAGATACCGTAGCACTATTCTAATACTGAAACTACAGGGACAACTCATACAGCACCAGCGACAGCGGATGCGCGCATATTATTCAGAAATTCAGTATTACTTACAACTTATTGGGCATAGTATCCCTTGAAATTGAAGGACAAAATCACGTGCATGTCGTGGAAAATTGCTTAAAATAATTTATGGTAGGTACACTGAAATTTCTACGAAAAAACGCCCGAAGTAACCTTCAGACAGTGCAGAGTTAAAAATATAGTTTTTTTTTTTATTTGACATCGTACAATACAATGAAGATAATGCTGATTAAATCTTTGTAAAGGCAATTCATCCGTATTTTAATTAATTACAATAATTTAAGTAATAATTGAACACAAAAAAAAATACTGCAAAAATTGCATTAACTGTGTATCTGCTCTCAGTTGATATTTAATTCTTTTAAACAAGAAAATGTGTGCGTGTACTAGCGTACACTCGTAAGAAGTGAAACTTCTTTAGGACGTTATTTTTCAAAAAATAATTTACTATATGCAACTTTACAGAAATTGGTTAAATAAAGTTAAATTAGATAAAGTTTAATAAAAGGTTTTTATTAAACTTTATCTAATAATCTAATCTATAATAATCTATCTAATATCACGCGTGGTAGGGATAAGAAAAAGATGGCGCGTAACGGAAAAAAAAGATGGCGCGTAACAGAAAAAGATGGCGCGTAACGAAAAAATGTTACACTAAATTTTTTTCCAACCCCGATAAAGAAGTTTCACTTCAAAAAATCAGTACGAGTAAAGAGCCACCAACATTGTGTTTTTACCCGAGTGCATTTTATGGATTTTATAGATACAACTTAAAATCGTATTTTTTCGAAATACAACAATTGTTAATCTTCTTCGATGATTTCATTTAGGGCTTTTAGGGCAAATGGTTAACGGCTCGATGAAAAGTTTGGTTAATTAATTGAATTTAAGAACCGAATAGCAATGATCGATGTTATTGCCATTCAAAATGTTCAGGCACATTATTTTATACATTTTAAATAAAAAATAATAATAAGCACGCTTTCTACACTCATAAATTGTAACACACCGGATTGTAACACAATTGTTATTAGGCAAAACTAAGCGAGGTGTTGATTCCCCTAAGATTTTAACCTCAAAGGGTTTAACAAACTATAAATTCAAGTACATGTCCAAAATTTGTATAATATATATGTCCAAAATATATCCAGATGAAAAAAATATTTGTGTACATTGTACAATAACGAATATTGAAGGCACTCTGGGACTACCTTAGTGTAAAGTTCATTCTACTCAATAAAAGCTTACAAGCATCTAAATTTATGTTTGCGCTAGTTTAAGTGGCGCAGCGGTCTGATGCGCAATGGGTTCCGGGTTCGATTCCCGTCCAGACAAGTATATGAAAGATGAGTTCATATTCATGTTCTGGGTCTGGATGTTTGTGCATTCGTCTTGGGTGTCCATGGTACCCACGACACAGGAGAAAATCCTAGTGTGGTGCTATCAGTGTAGAAAGCGTGTGTGATTTTGGTTTAATTTGACATACAAAGTTACTTATAATCGTTATTTATTTATTTATTTATTTATTTATTTAATTCAGACAAGGTCCATATAATAACAATAATAGTACATAGTAGATATTGTTAGTAGTTACTTATTAACTTTAGTATTACAAATTACACAACCATCATAAAACAATACAATTATCAATGCCCAATAAAAAAAATTTTAAACAAAAAATACAACCGACTTCCATGCCACATAAAAGTAAAAAATAATTTAAATACATGTTGGTTTAGAGCAAACACAGTTCTTAGTACATAGTCCCGAAGTCGGCGCTTACCATATTTTGCTGGATCATGACGAAACTACATGTATCTTATATGAGCGCCGACTTCGGGACTATGTACTAAGAACTGTGTTTGCTCTAAACCAACATGTATTTAAATTATTTTTTACTTTTATGTGGCATGGAAGTCGGTTGTATTTTTTGTTTAAAAATTTTTTTTTCACGCTTTTCAGTCACGATAAAATCAGTTATGGCTGTTGCTAGTCGTCCGCTAACCGGATGAATAAAATTAATTATACGTCCGATTTTCGGATGAATAAAATTATGTGCTGACTTCATCATATAAAAATAGACTTCTTTGACACAACCGGTCGGGGGCGCTACCGCGCCCCCTCCCTTAGATTCTGAATTGGAAAAATCTGTTCGAACCTAACCTAACCGAATAAAACAACTTTTTCTGAGTAAACATTTATTTAAAGAATAGACCTATAATTATCAATATTTAAAGTAGAAAAAGTAATATAAACCTTATAACTAAGAGTATAATTCAACTGATACTGATAAAAATAACCCATCCAATTTAAAAAGGTTGGTAGTACTCTTGCATCTTTCAGGTAATTGTATTCAAAGTGGAATTTTTGATTATAATTATATCCTCTCCGAAACTCATTGTTGGTATTGTGAACAACAACATTATGTATACGTAAGCACAATATGGCCGATGCCTACGGTTTAAACTTGAAGGACCCCAGCATTATCAGGGTTGAGGAGTTGAAGGTCAAAATTATCATGTCATATCTTTGCTTAGTAATCTCATTACATATACGTAAGCACCATATGGCCGATGCTTATGGTTTAAACTTGCAGTACCCTGCATCATCAGGGTTGAGGAGTTGAAGGTCAATTTTCTTATCATACGTCTTTGCTTTGTAAATATATTACATATCCATAAGTATCAAATGGCCAACGCCTATGGTTTAAGCCTGAAGTACCCCTGCATCATCAGGGCCGAAGAGTTGAAGGTCAAAATTATCATGTCATATCTTTTCTATGTAATCTCATCGCATGCACGTAAGCAACAGATCCCCAACTTCTATGGCTTGGGCTTACAGTACCCTGCATCATCAGGGTTGAGGAGTTGAAGGTCAACTTTTTTATCATACGTCTTCGCTTTGTAAATATATTACATACCCATAAGCATCAAATGGCCAACGCCTATAGTTTAAGCCTGAAGTACCCCTGCATCATCAGAGTTGAGGAGTTGAAGGTCAAATTTTTCATCTTATATCTTTGTTTAGTAATCTTATCAGATATACGTAGCGATCATGTAGCTAACGCCTATAGTTTAAGCTTGAAGCACCCCAGCATCATCAGGATTGAAGAGTTGAAGGTCCAATTTTCCATCGTATACAACCATTTTTCTAATGTTTTACCTTACATTTTTTTAAATATCATTTTGAATGCGTAAGATTGAAATAGCTAAGTTTTATGGCTTAGGCATTCAATACCCCTGCATCATCAGGATTGAGGAGTTGAAGATCCAATTTTTCGTCGTATACCTTTGCTTAGCAATGTTATTACAAATCCGTGAGCAACAAATGTCTAACGTTTATGGTTTAAGCCTGCAGTACCCCTGCATCGTCAGGGTTGAGGAGTTGAAGGTCAAATTTGTCATCGTACATCTTTGCCTTGCTATCTTATTATATATCCGTAAGCACTAAATAGCCATCACCTACGGCTTGGGCTTACAGCACCCTGCATCATCAGGGTTGAGGAGTTGAAGGTCATTTTTTTTATAATATGTCTTTGCTTAGTATTGTTATAACATACCCATAAGCACCAAATGGTCAACCCCTATGGTTTAGGCTTGAGGCACCCCTGCATCATCAGGATTGAGGAGTTGAAGGTCAAATTTTCATCACATGTCTCTGCTTAGTAGTCTTGTTACATATATGTAAGCACCAAATAGCTAATGATATAGTTTAGGATAGCTGTAACCCTGCATCATCAGGATCGAAGAGTTTCATAAGAATCGATTCGGCAGAAGCCGAGTTATCTCAAATTATCTAAAAAACTTGAGGAGTGGTGGTGGTTTCCACCCCATAACTCAAAGAGTTAAGCATCACAGCATACCCATGTCCAAGAGAAAAAGTTGCGTGACGAAATTTCCTATCAAATGAAAGAAAGAAAATGGAAATCGGTTTAGAAACACCCAAGTTATTCAAGATTTTAAGAAACCGACATTTTCCAATTTTCCGGGAAAACCGCCGGAAGGTTTTCCTTTTCCTCAATATGGGACTGCCTGTGAAACTAGTCGCATACAATGTCGTATGAATGGTGTCGGTAGGTCGACGATTTCTAGCCATTTCGCCCGAACATACATAAAAAAAAAAAAAAAAAAAAATATACGTGACGAATAGATAACCTCTTTCCTTTGGGAAGTCGGTTAAAAATTCAAAATTAAATGAAAATATTCAAAATTATGTCAAAATGTCAGTTATAGTATATTAAAAATAACCCCTCTGGAGCGTATGTGGCAAGCATTCCAGTGTCTTACCACTGGACAGTCTACTCTATCCAATATGGTATTCAGAAGACTGCTAGGGCTGTCCCGTATTTGCCGCATCAAGGAGGCGATTCGTTTGCGCAAGATAGTGTGAAAAGAGTCGACGCGAGCCTCAGCAAACATACCCAATGCGCTACAAAAGCGAGGCAACCCCATCAGCATCCGGAACCAATTATTATATTGTACACGCAGTGCACTGAGCGACCTGCCAGTACACCTGGCCCACAGGCTACACGTGTAAAAAGTCTGACAGTACGCCTTAAACAAAGTAATTTTAACGTCTGTACTACACCGTGCGAACCTGCGAGCCAGCATGTTGCACCGCACAGACAGAGCTCTACGCTCCCTTTCTACGTCCACGTCATCGGAGAGGTCCGCACTGACCCAGTGCCCCAAGTATTTAAACTTCGTGACTCTACTCAGTATTATTCCTCCAAGTTTAACCGGAGGCACAGTTTTTGTAATTTTATTCTTTGCTTTAAATACGAGTAGTTCACTCTTTTTAGAGTTATACCGGAGGCCATGCGACAATGCATACCCCTCACAAATTTCAACGAGGATCTGCAGCGCTTTGATTGATGGACTCAGCAGAACCATATCATCAGCGTAACTGATGTTATTTACGCACTGTCCGTCAATGGAACATCCTACACCTGCTCTGCTGACCTCAACAATCAGTCCGTTTAAATACAAGTTAAAGAGCCGAGGAGAGGTAAGTCCACCCTGCCTCACTCCGCACTCCAACCCATACTCACCCGAATATGCCCCAGCCCATCTAACCCTGTTGGTCTGATATAAATACCAGTACCTTATTAGCTGAACTGCCTCCCTCGGTGTACTGGTCTCTCTCAGGAGCTTATCCCACAAAACGTTATACGAAACAAGATCGAATGCCCTCGACAGATCCAGGAACCGGGTTATGGCATGTAATAACAATAATATAACACGTAATAAATACCCAAATAACGTTTACCTACAAACTACATACGTAAATTAAGAATTAAAAAAAACATCATATTTGTATAAACATATTTGCTTTACCGTAACCAGTTTTTTGGAAGATGCCTTTGCGAGGTCAGACAAGGTTTCCAAGATCATATAACAATATGAGCATTTCATTGTTGCTTCGCATTGATACAAAATATTCGAGATTTAAGCTTGTTGTTCTTTTTACATTTATAATATAATAAGTGATTGAATTAGTTACTGTTTCTTAACATTATTTTACAATGAAATGTTTTTTATTACTGTTCCTATCCTGGATTGCACGTAAGTAATATACATAGTACCATTTTTTATACTAGTCCTCCGTCACAACGGTTGATATACGACTGTAATTTAAATTAAAAAAATGTGTGCGTGTACTAGCGAACACTCGTAATAAGTGAAACTTCTTTATGACGTTATTTTTCAAAAAATAATTTACTATATGCAACTTTACAGAAATTGGTTAAATAAAGTTAAATTAGATAAAGTTTAATAAAAAGGCTTTTATTAAACTTTATCTAATAATCTAATCTATAATAATCTATCTAATATCACGCGTGGTAGGGATAAGACAAAGATGGCGTGTAACGGAAAAAAAGGATGGCGCGTAACAGAAAAAGATGGCGCGTAACGAAAAAATGTTACACTAAATTTTTTTCCAACCCCGATAAAGAAGTTTCACTTCAAAAACTACACTTCGTATTGTCCAAAGTAGCACCAATAATTCTCTAATTTAAATAAATTGTACTAATTTTCAAGTTATTTTAAACGCACCCGTTAAAGGTAAAAAGAGGTTTACCAACTAAGATACATTTAAAAGCAATAGCGGGTATTTTGACAAAGACATTTAACATTTTTGACGTTATGTGTTTTCATAGTAAGACATTGAATGTTCTATTTCCTTTATTACGTATGTGTTTGTGCCAAATGCAAGGTATTGAGTGTAATGTCTTTTTAGTTGATTTAGGTGTGTTTTATGCATTATTTGAAAAAAATATTAACATTCTGCACTCCTTCTCTACGTCCACTATAATCGTGCAAAATTTCATACTAATCCGTCCGCGGCACAAGTATTTGCGTTACGTATTAATATAATAAATTACTTATTTAGAAGCATACATTTTAAACTATTTATTTACTTTATATATCCGTAAACTGCGCAATATTAGGGTTGAAATTTTGCACGTGAATATATTAACTTATTTTTGGAAATCGCTTAAATCATTTACGTCATACATGTCTGCGAAAAAACGCTTGAAATAACCTTCACACAGCACGGAATTAAAAATAGCAACATATTTATATTAAACATTAAAATTAACGCAATGCTGGTTATATTTACCGTCGCTGTAGTTAATTATCCTAATTTTAAATTAATCTTGTGTGGTGCTCCTAAATTATCAAACACAGTTGCCACATAAAATTCATGACATTGACCACACACTGTGAACTCTTAATTGATATAGATTATCCTAGTCAAGAAAATACAGAACAGGAGGCTAAAGAACTATCACCGTTATATTTAACCGTATATATTAATCTCTTAAAGAGTGTAATATAAGATGAAAGTTTATCTTATAATCAGCCTACCTTGAGTTTGGTTCCGCTACACTGCTCAATAGCAACTATGAGTAGTATTTGACTTTCTGTTAGGGACAATATCACTAAAGTAGAAATAATAACCTGTCCTTTTTTTGTTCTCGAGGGGGAAACCTTCAAAAGGTACCCAACGTCGTGGGAGCGACGTAGGGTTATGTGGGATATTTACCGCACTAAAACACCCCCGGTGGCCGTCCTCGGCGGTACACAGAGAACTCCGGGATCTCCAAAGGAACGCAACCGGAATCCTCTGAGCGCGTTGCCCCATCGGGCTCCTCCCAGATGGACAGCTGGGCCCACCACTCCGTCTAGTCTTTACGACGTTATGCACCACACATACCACCGGCCTGCCCGGGATCGCCTGGCTGGATGGTCCGTGCTCCCACTCTAGCCACCCGCAACCCCGTAAGCCTCTTTTAGTCGCCTCTTACGACAGGCAGGGGATGCCGTAGCCCTATTCTAATCCCGAAAATACTGGGACGGAGTTTGTTTCAGCTACACTGCTCAATAGCAGCTATGAGAAGTAGTATTTGACTTCAGCCTGGCCTATTTGTTTATTGAAATGTCCACGTCTTTTTCCAACAGCACCCAAACTAAACATGAAATCTAATCTCATTTATTCAAATAAGATGTTGTTTATTCCAGAAAATGCTTCAGTTTTTGCTGAGCAACATCGTGAAAATAAATACTTAGACACATTAGTGGAAGACCTTCAAGGTCTGAACTGGAAAAATGACGAAGCTTCATGTTTGAAGCAGTTGCTAAGTATTATAAGGAATGTGCAGAACTCCACTCTTTGGGCCACATGGAGTAAGTTTGATCACACTTTTTAGTTTAATTTCTAATCTTGGATTTTGTAACATATCCGTCACCGTCTCCTATCTACATCATCAAAATTCCACAGGTATTTTTTTTTTTCTTTTTTTTTATGTGTTTATTTTGCATAGGCCTTCGGGGGCGCTTACAAATTGTCAGTTACATTTATATATATTTTTTTACACTACCACCGGATCGGAACACGACCTCAACTGAGAAGATCCGGCAAGAAACTCAGTGGGTTTGTCTTTTTTCTTTGTATATCTTTTTTTATTTTTTTTTTTATTTGCCATCTTGTTTTTATATGGGTAAAATAATAATATTAAAAGTTTCAGCCATTTTTTAGTTTAAAATTATATTTCAGTTTGGGATTCAATGCAGACCCCAGTAGGTCAGTTGTATGGATCTAGAAATCACTATGGGAATTATGACCAATGTCTTGATTTTCCATGGGAGAAAGTGCATCCAGACATGAGAACGCAGTACTGTTTGGCTCATGTTCATTTAACTGATGTGGACTTTAAGCTTGATGATATGGATTTGTTTGGGGATGTGAAAACATATATTCGGGTTTGTATCTGTTACAAGAAACAATAGCCTCATATATTATGGAATTAATGATATTTTAAAATAGTAGGTGGTTTTGTCGCAATCTCAATTATTTTGTGTCTCTAAATAGCCCTGTGAAAGTCCACGTACACTTTACCAATGATATATCAAAAGGCAAAATATTTAATCTATTGCATTGATGTGACAACTTTTTTTGATGTGAAGACAATTCAGCTTAAGCTACCTACAAGTTTATTTTTTTATTTGCTAGCTGTATCCTCGGCTTTTACCGTTTAATCCAAGTATCCCATAGGCGTTGTACAAATTTTCAAAACACTGTGTGATATTGCATATTATTATACATTTCATTTCATATATCATAGTATAAAAGGCAGTTATCATGTTTAACATTATAAATATTTAACAAATTAACAATTAATCAATTTTAGGGTAAAACCAAACATCATCTTGATTTAAACTTCCTAAGATGGGGAGTTTGTGTACCGGCAGTTTGCAAGCCGCAATCAGTCGTTAAATTTGTTGGTGCATTATTCAGACAGACTCACTTAAGCCTAGTTGTAGATAAACCACACATATCCATCAGTAGCTGTGATATTGCTGGGGATATAGAAGTTAATCTCGACTTTGGATATTATTTTTCATGGTGAGTGTAAATCATTGACATATTTGCATCTCATTCCATATTTATACGAAATCTACGCCCAGTGTAATTTAAGCACTCCTATGCTTTTACACTCGCTTGTGTACTTACCCTCTCGATCGGGAGGTCCGAGGCTCAAACCACGGCACGCGCTACTAATTTTTCTAAAATTATGTGCGTATTATAAATTAATTATCACTGCTTTTCGGTAAAGAAAAATATCGTGAGGAAACCTACATGTCCGAGAGTTCTTTAAAAGAAAAAAGTTATTGGAGGTGTGTGAAATCCACCGATTCGCACTTGGCCACCGCGTAGGACTATGGCCTAACAAAATTCTGTCATTTTGACAGAAGATCCATGCCCAGCATTGGGATTAGTGACATAGATTACCGCTTCATAATTAATTCTATCGCTTATACATTGATCATGCTTCAGCACGGAACACAGGTTAGTTTGTTTGGTTACCGCTTATCCTACTTGCAAATTTGAATTTTCAGGTCGCTTATAATAACTGCAATATTATTAACATTACTGGGGACGTTATATGTTAATTATAAAGGAATGGATTCGAAATCTACTGGTAATTTATTTGGTATTTTGTAGTTAAGCTCCTGCAATCACTCTCAGGTACTTCTAGATGGTGAAGTGATTTAATACAGAGAAGTGCCCAGCAGTGACATATAAAAGGACTGCTGCTAAGTTCATACAGTCTAAGTTCATAAAGAAAATTTGTCGAATCGTCAATTTTCTGGCAAATTACTATATCACCGACTATGAACGATTATGCACTCATCCTAGCTTATAGATAAACTTTCTGTTTGAGATTTTTTTGAAAGATACACTTTATAAAATTTCCATCAAATTTTCAGGATTTGTGTATGTCAAGGCTTTTCACATACCAAAAAACGTCGAATCTCTTATCGAAATCACAGATAATGATGTTCGGTCTCTGTTCGGGATACGTGTGCTAAGCTGTATCATTGTCGTCTCCATACACGTGTGGATGCTTTCTAAGCCAATGGGTGTTTTTAATGCAGGTCGACTCGATAAGGTCAGGATATTTTTTTTATTAAGTCACATTTTTGTTATGGTAGTAATTATGAGACGTCTCAACTTAGTCAGCGTTGACATTGCATCTGTAATCCACATAAAACATGAACTGTTATAACTGCGGAGTATAAGATGATAAATATATTTCTAATCAAGGCGGTAGAACCAGTGTAATTCGTCGGGGGAAGTACCACCGCCACACCTATTTCTAGCGTGACACATTTCTTGCGTTTCGATTCTTGCGAGGGGTGTGGTTGCTGGCACAATTTCACATGAGGCGACTATCATAGTCCTCGGGAGTAGCAACACATTTGTGATTGATTACAGATGTCTATGGGCGGCAGTGACCACTTACCATCAGGTGGACTGCATGCTCGTTTGCTACTTCAGTCAGATAAAGAAAAATCTATTGTAGTCACAATAAATCACCGATTCTCGATCTTCTAAATCGTATGTAAATGGTGCAGCTGTTACCATATCAAGTAGATTGCCAGAACTTTATGTTCAGGATTTAACTTCTGGTTGCAGATATACCCTAGGGCCTAGACCAAGACCCATGCACCCTGTAGTTCCGGGACCAGAATAGGGCTACGGTATCCCCTGCCTGTCGTAAGAGGCGACTAAAAGGGCTTCCGGGGTTGCGGGCGGTGGGAGTGGCTCGAACCGTTCAGCCAGATGAACCTGGGAAGGACGGTGGTATGTGTGGTCGCATACCGTCGTAAAGATTAGACGGAGCGGTGGACCCAGCCGCCCATCTGGGAGGAGCCCGATGGGGCAACGCGCTCGGAAGATTCCGGTTGAAGTCGTTTCGAGATCCCGGAGTCCTCCTTTTTAGCGCCGAGAACGGCCACCTGGGGGGTTTTAGTGCGGTAAAAATCCCACATAACCCTGCGTCGCTCCCACGGCGTCGGGTACCTTTTGAAGGTTTCCCCCTCGAGAACAAAAAAAAAGACCTAGACCCATATGATTTTGTACGCATCATCATGATGCGGGGATAAAAGATTAATAGCAATTGTTCAATTCTGTGTCTTTGCGGTTTGCAGGATATTGAAAAACCTTGGATGTTGTTTCTTAAAAATCTAGAAATTATAATAGATACTTTTATGTATATGTCTGGCTTATTATTAATAAAATCACTTATGGCCAACGGTTTGAAGACATTTAATCTAGTGAAAGTAACAGTTAAGCGTTACTTGAGGTACGTTAAATATTAACATTAGATATATAGAACAATGTAATAATAAAAAACCATAAAACACGATACAAAAATAATGTGATGATGGTAAAAGGTAAATTTGTTAAAATATTTGAGTTTTCGAAATTATACGTGATAATTATATTAATACATTCATGTTTGTATGCTAAGGGGTCACACTGGTCACACGACCTGCGTGGCGGAGCGGTTAGTATACCGGTCTGACGCGCAATGGGTTCCGGGTTCGATTCCCGGCCAGACAAGTATCTGAATGATGAGTTTAGATTCTGTTGATTGTTGACTGTTGAGATGTTCTGGGTCTGGATGTTTGTGTTGTGTATTCGTCTTGCTTGTGTCCATGGTACCCACGACACCGGAAAAAATCCTAGCATGTGTGTATTGTAAGAAATTGTTTAAATCTTACGTTGTGTTGGGTCTCTGATTTACTTTTATATTCTTTCTTTTTCTTTTCTTCTTCTTTCTTTTTTTTATTTCTTTTCTTCTTAGTATTTAATAAGATTTTGTAATAGAACCGAATATTCTTCTTTCTTTTACTCTTATGTGCTTAATATAGACTTATGTCTTACTTGTGCCTTATTAATAATAATATAGTTTTAAATCTTATTTTTAGATTAATCTTGCCTATAATTTTGGTATCGGTGACATCGTTTAAATGCGTTTATTTATCACGAGGACTGGCTAAAAAGGATTATTTTGGCAAAGAGTTAGACGCATGTAATCAAAACTGGTGGGCAATTCCACTAATGATAAACAATTATGTTGACTTAGAGAATATGGTAAGGGTATGAAGAAACCGTTAACAATTTTGAATTTACTGACAATTCTGAACAATTCTAAATCTGAATTTACCTCCGCAACGTCTGTTTCTAGCGTGAAGCTATTCTTGTGTTTCGATGGAAGGGTGTCGTTGCCGGAATATGAGGCGACTATCTTAGTCCTTAGGAGTAGCAACCTGTCGGCTTCAGATTCCACCCTTTTTCTATATGAAGTTGCTTACAGACGTCCATGGGCAGCAGTGACCTTAAATTGGTGGACTGCATGTTCGTTTGCTATTTCAATTTAATAAAAAAATATATATGAAATGAAATGAAATGAAATGAAATGTCTTTATTTTGTATAGGCCTACGGGGGCACTTACAAATTGTCAGTTACATTTTTTTTCTTACACTACCACCGGATCGGAATACGACCTCAACTGAGAAGATCCGGCAAGAAACTCAGCGGGTTTGTCTTTTTTTCTTATTTATATTCATTTTTTTTAATATTATTACAATCATGTTTTTTTTTTACATGGTAATGAAAGTTAGCTCCAGTATCTTGCCTTACAGTTCAGTAAAAGAGAGCCCTGTTTGGCAAGATACGCTACACTTTGACATTTATTAAATATACTATAGTAATGCATATTATTGCTCAGTCCCAAGCTGTTTTGTCTTCTATGTAATCAGAAATTTTATAATACGCTTTACGGCAAAGTTTAATCTTAATCAATGCTTTGAACTTATTCATTGACAAATTTCTGATTTTAACAGGAAGTTTATTATAAAAGCGTATACATTGACCCATAAAAGAATTATGAATTTTGTGAAGACGAGTAACATGTGCAGAGAGATTGTGCTTGTTCCTTGTATTTATGTTATGCGTATCACAATGTTTAACAAAATTATTAATATTTTTCTTAACATACATCAAATTTTCGTATATAAATTGGGATACAACAGTAAGAATATTTATTTCTTTAAATAATTCTTTTAGTGAACATTTCGGACTTAGGTTATAAATGGCTCGTACAGCCCTCTTCTGCAGTACAAAGACAGTATTGAGGTCTGAAGAGCACCCCCACAGCAGTATGCCGTATGACATAATGCTATGAAAGTAACTAAAATAAACTATTTTAGCTGTTTCTACATCGGTGAAATGTCTGATTTTTTTTACAGCATAAACCGCTGAACTGAGTCTACCTGACAATTTTTCAATATGGGGACCCCATTGCAATTTGGCATCTAAAGTAACGCCTAGGAAGACAGTTGACTCCACAAGGTCCAAAACCGTTCCATTGAGTTGTACATTGGTTTCAACCTGCCTAACGTTGGGCAGTGAGAATTTTATGCATTTAGTTTTTTTCTCGTTAAGAAGTAAGTTATTTACGTTGAACCAATGTACGACCCTCGAGAGAGCATTGTTTACTTCGTCAAACTTGCTTAATTGTCTTTTAATTTTAAATAGTAATGAGGTATCATCTGCAAACAATACGATCTCGTGATTATTTGCTACATAGTAGGGTAGGTCATTGATATATATTAAAAACAAGAATGGTCCGAGTATCGAACCCTGTGGAACGCCCATGGTAACAGATGCGCCGGGCGATTTAGTGCCATTAACAATAACCCTTTGAGTTCTATCGTTTAGATAAGAAGTCAAAAGGTTAAGAGCTTTGTTCCTGATCCCGTAGTGGTGTAATTTCCTGATCAGTATATCATGATGTACACAATCAAAAGCCTTAGATAAATCACAAAACACGCCAAGGGCATCACGCGATCCATCCCAGGCCTCAAACACATGTTTTAATAACTGAATTCCTGCATCTATAGTAGAGCGATTCCTTCTAAAACCAAATTGTGTGTCATGAAGTCATTGTCATTGAAATACTTCAACAAATCGTTTAAGATAACTTTTTCAAAAACTTTACTTAACGTTGGTAGTATAGATATTGGTCGAAAATTACTTGGACAAGAAGTACTACCAGATTTAAATATAGGAATCACTTTACTTTGTTTCATAAGGTCAGGAAATACACCGTTAGTAACACAAGCATTGAACACAGAAGCCAAGTGCGGAGCTATAAGATGGATAATAGAAGAAACGGCTCTAACAGAAAGTCCCCAAAGGTCTGCCGTTTTCTTACGATCCAGACTATTGAAAGCATTGATTATATCTGCTGCATTGACCTCTGAAAATTCAAAGCTCGCGCTACGTTCTTTTACACACTCTTTAAGCAAGGCCTCAGCAGAGGTAGAGGATGACTTCAGAGCTTTAGTTGTTAACAAAGGTATATTAGTAAAGAAATTCTCAAACTCTGATGCCACCTCCAAATCCTCTGTTACATCTTTATTATTTATTTTTAAATTAAAATTCTGGTTATACTCACATATCTTATTAGTTTCGTCGTTAATAATATTCCATGTTGTTCTAATCTTATTTGTAGATGTTTTTATCTTATTTCTTAAATATAGGGATTTAGCACAGGAACAAGCCAGCTTAAAAGTTTTAGAATATTTTTTTACATATTGCTTAAATAAAGGGTCATGATTATAAGACTTTTCATAGTATAGATCATACAGTTTGCGTCTACTAATATAAATACCTCTCGTTGCCCATTCACAAAATTTGGTTCGTCCATGACTTACAGTTTTTGGTTTAAACACTTTTTCAAATTCACCACTGATAAGGTTAAACAACGAATTATATAATAAATCAGGATCATGGTGGTTAGGCAACAGAGGCATTTTCTTAGCCAAATTGCTTTTAAACAGTTCTAGACGATTATTATTTATAGGAACAAACTTAATCTCCCTCTTTTCAACCTCATTGACTCTCCTAGGGAATACTGCTAACTGCCCACAGTGATCCGAATCAAAGTTATTAATGATTGATGTTTTTATGGGTGTTACGTTTGTAAATATATTGTCAATACATGTTGAGCTAGTAGAAGTTATCCTAGTAGGTTCATGAAAACTTTTGCTTAAATTGTACGATTTAAATAACAAAATAAGTTTACTTGCTTGGGTTGTTTTTTCTAGTGTATTAATATTAAAGTCTCCACAAACAATAATTCTCTTATTAGAACTTATCGCTTTATAAAGTACCTCATCCATTACTTTCTCAAAATCCTCATAAGGTGCAATGGGGGGTTTATATACGCTTACAACCAGGAACTGCTCAAACTCTATACATGAAATTTCAATTACTCGTTCAACAGACAGATTTACAATATCGTTCCGCTCTTTGAATTTTATGTTTTTGTTGACTATTATGAGGGAACCACCACGTATCATATTTGTTCTGCTGAACGAGCTGGCCACCTGGTGCTTACAAAAGTTAAACATGATCTGATCAGATTTTAGCCAGTGTTCTGTAATACACAAAATGTCAATGTTGCTATTTTCTAGAAATAATTCTAATTCTAAATCTTTCCCGGTTATCCCTTGAATATTCTGATGCACCAGGCTGACCGAGGATAACTTTAAAACATGTTGTTTGCTTTTATTATTTTGAGTGATAACATTATCGCAAGAGGTTGTCTCTATTGTCGTCTTATCTAATTTAAATAATTTATAATGTCATTATTTGCCAAAATATTGGCTGAATTAATGTCAAAATTAGATTGCTCAATAGAAGCAACCCTGTTAGCCAAATTCTTGGCTGATATATCAATAAAAAATGATAGCGATACAGCTATTTGTCTCTTTAAATATCTGGTAAGATAGTAATTATCTTTTGTCAAATAAAAATATTTAACATAATTGTTAAAGTCAATAATATGGATATTATTATCATTATTATTAAAATTTTGACATGTCAATTTATTTAATGTTAAATTCAGATTATATATGATGCATGTGTTGATTGAGTACTGAACTCGCATAAATTCATACATTTTAAATAACTTAGTAGATTACTTAAGCAGCCAAAATTCCATCAGCAGAGCTGTATAATAGGTATCTGAAATTTAATTTACCAAACAATTATCATGTAACGTAGATTTTATGCCGAATATTGCCATCAAGAGCAGAGCAGTGATAGCGATGGTTGAAACTTGCCCTCTCGATCGGGAGGTCCGAGGTTCCAGCCACTTCCACGCACCACTGATTTTTCTAAAATTACGTGCGTATTAGAAATTAATTATCACTGCTTTTCGGTGAAGAAAAACACAGTGAGGAAACCTACACAAAAAAAAGTTCTCGGTTCTCGCGTGTGAAGTCCACCAATTTGCACTTGGCCAGCGCGGAGGACTATGGCCTACAACTCTCTTCATTCTGAAAGAAGACCCGTGTCCAGCAGTGGGACAATAATGGGTTGAAGAGATTACCATCGAAATACCGATAGCCATAAAAAAGGATATTTTTTTGTTTCCAGTGTTATCCAACTTTGTGGTCAACAGCTTATGACTTCCAAATGGCCTTCATTGGAACAATCGGAACTTGGCTGTTTATGAGGAATAGAAAGCTTGGTCTTCTATTATTCTTGGTTGGATTCATCGCTTCATTAGTTCTGCCAGCAACTGGTGCATATATAAATCCTGAACTAGCGTTGATACGAATGGACTTCAAGTAAGTTATTGTTTTATAATAGTTTTCTTGCGCATTAATAAATCAAATCAAATCAAATATCTTTATTGTGGTATACAGGTAGGTACATGCACAGTTCTTATATTACATATTGTTCGCCGTATTCCGGCCACATGGGCATACAATATAATATAAAAAAAATTGTAATTTAGAAAAATCTTACCATTATATTATAATTACTGCATTAACATTTACATCAGCGGGTCATGGAATTACTAGTCAATATTAATTAATTATTAGAATTATTGTCATTTAAAAATTCATCAATTGTATAATAACATTTGTCCACAAGAAATTTAGATAGCACTTTTTTGAATATATTAATATCTGTAAGGTTGCGTATCGATTTTGGTATTTTATTATAAATTGTTGGTGTCTTTCCAAATATACTTTGCTTAAAAAGATGTGTTTTGCACGCTATAGTACATAATTTACCTTTATGTCGAGCTCCAGTATGAATTTCAAATAGGTCTTTATTCATCTTAACAAGTAAACTGCTTTCCAGTATATAGAGACATGGTAGTGTAAGAATGTTAAGTTTTTTAAAGTACGGTTTACATGATTGTAAAGTATCTTCTTTTTTGTAATACGCTATTATTAATGTTATTTTGAAGGGCTTGTCTGAATTTTTGCCAATTTACTACCTTCAAATATTATTTCCCATGTTACATTTTGCCACTGCAGTAGTGATAGAAATTAAATTAGTAGTATTAGAAAAACAAAATTAGTAGCACGGATAGCACCTACGAAATATTCATTTAGATATATAATAACACACTCCCTATTACTTTTGTTAAATGGCTTTTTATTCAAGGTATTTTTCTTTTTAGTACGTTCAACAATTACCGAAAATACGTTATAGGGAACCCTTTGTATACGGCCACACATTTTAGAGCAGGCTCGTATTTTATTGGCATGGCTGCAGGGTACCTGATAACCATTTATAATCCAACCACTCATAGAAATGTTATTTCTAAGGTAAGTTTTATTTATCTGCAAAACATTAGTAGTTATATTACCCGAAATTCGAGAACACTTTTAAACATGCAAGAAATATTTTTTATTTATCATATACATACAATATCAGATTTCATCAACTACTTGTGAAATTTTAAAGTTTTCATTATATAAAGTTTCTATGTAATATATAAAATTATCGTGACACAATTGTTCGTTCCCGTACTCATTCGAAATGGCTTGACCGATTCTCATGAAACTTTGTGAGCATATTGAGTAGGTCTGAGAATCGGCCAACTATTTTTCATACCTCTTAGTGGTATAGGTTGTCCATTAACATTTTTTTAATTTTTTATATGGCATAACAACGTTTGCCGGGTCAGCTTGTTTATTATAATAGATTTTATTTGATGCCATATCAAACACAAACTGGCAAAATTATGAAATACTATTAAAATTGCTGTTATTATTTACTATCCAAACCACTTTTAGCATGTTTTTTTATACGAGATATTACAGCTACCATGAGACTCTACTAACATATTGAAATGTAATAAATATTTAGCAATTAATAGTAATTGTATCTGACATATTCATTTGTATTTTACAGAAGTACTCAATATTGACTTTTGGAGTTTTGCTAGCGATGTTCGCAGGATATTTTATTATAGCTCATTATGTGCAAATGCTTCCTACTAGTGTCTTCGTTTTGGCCTTATATGCGTCACTAAAGCGAATATTCTGGGCTGTACTACTTACGATTTTAGTTATACTATGCGAATACGGGACTTTACGTAAGTATTTTTCATTATCTGTATAACTTTTATGATAAAATATTTAACATCCATCCATCCATCAGCCCTTTAATGTCCACCTTCTGGACGTAGGTCTACCCTAAATGCCCTAAACGCCACTCCAACCGGTGCCCTCTGTATCCAACTGTTTTCCGCTGTCATGTGAAAATACCATGTAAAAAACATGATTGTAATTATAATGAAAAGAAATGATATAAATAACAAAAAAGACAAACCCGCTGAGTTTCTTGCTGGATCTTCTCAGTTGAGGTCGTGTTCCGATCCGGTGGTAGTGTAAGAAAATTAAGGTAACTGACAATTTATAAGCGTACCCGTAGGCTTACTAAAGACTAAATAAAGACATTGCATTTCATTTTGGTCAGCAGCCAAGGTCGATCGTCGACAACACACACGCTTTCTACACGCTTTATACACTCATAGCCCCACTGTAGGATTTTCTCCTGTGTCGTGGGTACCATGGACACACACAAGACGAATACACAAACACCCAGACCCAGAACAGGAATCTAAACTCATCATTCAGATACCTGTCTGGCCGGGAATCGAACCCGGGACCCATTGCGCGTCAAACCGTTATGGTAACCGCTGCGCCACGCGGGTCGTCAAACTAATAACAGTTGCTGGTAGTTGCTGACAAAGATCATCAGCGGTTGCTGCATCACGTCACCGATAGTCACCGCTGACTAAGTCAAACAATGCTCGATGCAGTCGGCATTTAATTGGGAGAATGATAGTGATAGAAATATTTAACGTTACGTTACGTCTGACGTTGTTATCATGCGATGGCATTCATCAGACCCTCTCGGAGGCCTCACGAACGATATAAAACCAGGGTTTGTCCCTAACTCGTTATCTATCAAAATCTGTACTTATCTTATTAAGGCAACGTGGAAAAGTATTTTCTAAACCAGTCTCAGTAAGAAGAGATTAGTAATCATACTAATATTATAAAGAGAAAAGTTTGTGTGTATGTTTGTTACTTCTTCACTTGTAAATGGCTAAAACAATTTTCGTAAAATTTGGTATGGAGTTAGCTGATACTCTGGATTAAAATATAGGCTACTTTTTACTGTGGGAAAATATCTTATTTCCACAGAACAATCGATTTTTGTTAACGCGGGTGAAGCTGCGGGATTCAACTAGTGAGACATAAAATGGATTGCAAATATTCGCTCTGATAAAAATTCATTCTTTATCTTTCAGCGTTAGTACCCGGTTTCCTAAGCTGGTCTGCGTGGGCCCCTTTCTCTCGCCTCTCGTATGGAATTTACTTAGTACAAATCCCAATAATATACTATTGGAGAATCACGACGAGAAGCCCTGCGGAATATGAATTATATCACTTTGTAAGTCAATTTTGTTGTAACATTTTACAGAAGGTAGAACCACTGTAGTTCGCCCGGCGAAGTACCACCGCCACAACTATTTCTAGCGTGAAGCATTTCTTGCGTTTCGATGGAAGGGTGTGTTTGCCGGCACACTTTTATATGAGGCGACCATCATAGTCCTCGGGAATAGCAACGCATCTGTAATTGACTTCAGATGTCCTGTTTGAAGTTGCTATCAGATGTCCAGGGGTAGTCACTATTAACCATGAGGTGGACTGCATCAGATAGAAAAATACATATTATAAATGATCTATAAAAAATGTATTTTTTGCGTATTTCATTGATGTTCACAAGAATTTAATGAAATTATGGAAAAGATTACATATACTCTTCGTTTAGCTTAATTTCCTTTAATTTTTGTCCATGATAAGTTATTGCTGAGATATCCAACTGTAATTACATTTGACTTTTACCGAGTAGAAGGTAGAACGAGTGTAATTTGACTGGGGTAGTACCACCGCCACACCTATTTCTAGCGTGAAGCATTTCTTGCGTTTCGATGGAAGGGTGTGGTTGCCGGCACACTTTTATATGAGGCGACCATCATAGCCCTCGGGAGTGGCAAAGCATCTGTGATTGACTTCAAATAGAACCCATGTTCTGTATCATGTATTCGCTTACAGACTTATGATGTCCATGTTACGGACAGATGTCCATGGGCGGCAGTCACCATTTACCATCAGGTGGACTGCATGCTCGTTTGCCACGTCAATCAGATAAAAAAAAATACTCATTATTTTTGCTTTTTTAATTGTTTGTGATAATATGAAATGATTCTAGACATTGACTACCCTCGGTGTGACGGTAGCGTCATGTTTTGTCTCCCTGTTGCTATGGACGTTTTATGAGGAGCCACTACGAGTCTTGATATCACATGCGCTTAGAGACAGGTATGTATTTTAGTGGTAGAATTGAATATAGTACCGCGCCTTGTATTCATCATTTTCGATTTATTTTTTTAATTTAAATAGAAAAGGCTTTGCTTTAACCAGGGTGCCTGGTTAAAGGCACCTGCTTTAACCAGGTGATAGAACCAATGTAATTCGACCGGGGAGGTACCACTGCCACACTTATTTCTAGCGTAAAGCAGGTCGTGCGTTTTGTTGGATAGACGTCAGTCCACCTGATGGTAAGTGGTCATCACCGCCTATAGACATCTGTAAGTAACTTCACATAGAGCATATGTTCTATCTGAAGTCAATTACAGATGCGTTGCTACTCCCGAGGACTAGAATGATCACCTCATATTAAAGTGTGCCGGCAACCACACCGTTCCATCAAAACGCAAGGAAAACTTCACGTTAGAAATAGGTATGGCGGTGGTACTTCCCGGTCGAACTACACTGGTTCTACCACTTTAGTCCTATAGTCTAAACTTCAGTCTAACAAAACATACTAAGCAGTCACTGCCACCCGTAGATATCTGTAGTAAAACAATATCAGACCTACCTTAAGCTGACAGCAGACGCGTTGTTAACTTTAAAGACAAGTTAGAAGTCTCGAGTAAGTATATTGCCTTAATACACCTTCCATACTAGAAGACCGTAAGCGTAACTGTTGTAAAGCGGAAATAGGTGTGACGGTACCTTAAGAGTCCAATCATGAAAGGATCTACTACATTTAATATATACGGGGTGTAATCGTTAAGTGTGCACAGGCGATTATTCCGTAACTATTAGAGATATCCAAAAACTTTAAACTGACATCAAAAGTACTTTACCTAATGAGTAAAATGACATTAATAACTTTTTTTAAAATATAACGAAAAATATCCAAAAACTTTACAATAAACGCTCCCATACATTTAGTATGAAGTGGAAGAAAGTAGATTAGTAGAACTAATACATTGAACAATAATAAATTGTGTTTTATTTTAATTTGCATAATAGATCATGACTGTTGCATTATTGATTAAGAAATGGCATATTGCAATACAAAAATTGGAGATATTGTTAACAATATACTACTTCTACTACTCTACTTTTTGCTAAATGTATGGTAGTGTTTAATTCTTTAAAGTTCTTAGATATTTCTAGTTTTATTTTTAAAAGGTTATTATTGTCATTTTACTCATTAGCTAAAGTACTTTTGATATCAGTTTAAAGTTTTTTGATATCTATAATAGTTACGAAATAATCGCCTGTGCATACTTAACGATTACATCCTGTATATACGCGACGATCTGTAATGTAAAGCAAATTTGGACGCCTTCGAGATTAAATAAAATAATAGTAGAAATATTTTTAAAACAAGCTTTTATTTCAGTGCACTGAAAAGAAAAAAGAAATTTTGTAGTAGTCAAACCCATAACTTTGTTGCATCGTAAAATTTTCTATCATATAAAAGCTAGTCACGAGAATGCTTCAGGAAACCACAGACCTGGGTCTGAGCAAAATTTGTTGTGGACAATCTCGTTAAATAAAAGCTTTTAATAATTAATAACAATGTACCGCCACTGTTTGAATATTCGCGTTTCTGTGCTGCGAAGCGAATGAAGATTTTTTACTTTATTTCAAATATATTGTTTAAATAAATAATATTGATATTTATTTCCACAGAAATAAAACAAATGCTGAAAGAGTAAAAGACGAATAAAACTTCAATACAAATGTAAAAAATAAATAAACAGAACTTAAAGACACCGAAACCGTAAGAGTGTTGGGTACTAGGTATTTTAACGGACTTCCCAAAGAAAAGAAGATATTTACCTATTCGAAAAGAGGATATAATATACCTAATGAAACAGCTAAGCAGATACATAATACGACAAGTTGGACGTTCAACTCAAAAAAAAACTTCAATAATGATAATGCAGGATACTGAATGCTTGGAACATGAAAGCTATTTAGTGCTTACTTAATCATAGTGAGACTAAAAAGATTTAACTAAGCAGAGGCAAAAAGGATTTTTTTTTATTTGACTGAAGTAGCAAACGAACATGCAGTCCACCTGACGGTAAGTGGTCACTGCCGCTCATGGACATCTGTAATCAACTTCATACAGAACATGGGTTCTATCTGAAGTCAAACACAGATGCGTTGCTACTCCCGAGGACTATGATGGTCGCCTCATATAAAAGTGTGCCGGCAACCACACCCTTCTATCGAAACGCAAGAAATGCTTCACGCTAGAAATAGGTGTGGCGGTGGTACTTCCCCGGTCGAACTACACTGGTTCTACCACCTTCAAAGTGAAGCATTTCCTGCGTTTCAATAGAAGGGCGTGGTTGCCGGCACACTTTCAGTTGATGCGACCATCATAGATCTCCGGAGTGGCAACGCATGTGATTGACTTCAGATGGAACCCATGTTCTGTATGTAGTTGATTACAGATGTCCGTGGGTGGCAGTGACCACTTACCATCAGGTGAACTGCATGCTCGTTTGCTAATCCAGTCAGATAAAACAGAAAGTAAATCCGTTCCAAGAATGTACAGTCTTCTGCGGATATCAGACCGTATCCTATTTTATATATTAGTATTACTATGTTACTCGTAAATGTTATCATATATTATTTTAGGTCACCAAGGATTAATTTAAAGTAATTGTTTTTAATGGTATAGCACGATGCAAAATTTTGTTAATAAAACCAAATTCAAAAACCAAAGCTATGATCGACATTATTGCTATTCAAAATGATCAGTCACATTATTTTATACGTTTTAAATCTCTAGATATATCTTTAGTTGTATAACAGCACAATGTAAATTAAAAAAAAGCGAATATCAATGATCCTTTTATACGTTTTAAATCCCAAGATATATCTCTAGTCGTAAAACTTAAACTATTATACTATAAACATAGGTAGCTGTAAGCTTTAATTAGTGGTAACTTAATCCTGAGGTATTCCCGGAGGGCTGTGACATTGGGATCGTCGGTGCGAAAACTCTCCTTCAAAGACAGCAATGCATTGGCAGCTGCTATCGGGATTCTTGTATCTTTCATTTATTTTTGATTGTAGGTACAATAATATTTATTGTATATATAATATTTTTTCGTTTTATTTATACAAATGCTGGCCATGTGTTCATGTTAGATTTTGGGCATGGTAGGGTACAACAAATTAGAGACGAGAAGGGATTTAGCCTTGGTCACCTATATAATGAACGTATTGAGAGGTAAGACGTGTAATCCGGCCTTACTAAAAGAGTTAAGTTTGAATGTACCGGACAATTACGTGTTGCGACGGCGACGGCCGCAGTTGTTTAGTGGTACCGAACGGACGCACCAATATTCTTGCTAAATCACCCATCACGCGCGCCTTGCACGCTTTAAATATCATAGCAGATTGTATTGATTTGTTCACCAGTCCTCTTAATGAATTTATAAATGCTTCTATGTATGTATTATGCTTTAAGTAAATCAATTAATTTTTTTTTATTGTTTGTAGGACCACACTGCCGCTTTGGACAAAATTGTAATGGTAGTTGTGTTGGTATGGAATAAATAAATAAATGTTCTGTAAGTTGCTTACGTCGTTGTTTTGGTCGAGTAATATTGAGTTACTGAGTTTTATTTTACTAGGTTATTTCTGCGGCTTTGCTCACTTCAGTCACGTCTACCATGATTAGTATCATATGTGCTATTTTAGGTCATAGACAGTGTGATTGCCATACTTCAACAAATCCGGCCAGTAGTATTAATTCGAAAGAGCAACAAACACATTCTCATCGACCCATTATTGTCCCACTGCTGGGCACGGGTCTTCTCTCAGAATGAGAGAGTTTAGGCCATAGTCCACCGCGCTGGCCAAGTGCGAATTGGTGGACTTCACACACCTCCGAGAACTTTTTTTTTGTCAAGAACTCTCGGGTGTAAAGGTTTCCTCACGATGTTTTCCTTCACCGAAAAGCAGTGGTAATTAATTTCTAATACGCACATAAATCCGTGGTGCGTGCCTGGGTTTGAACTTCGGACCTCCCAATCGAGAGGGCAAAGTTTCAACCATTAGGCTGTCACTGCTCTGATCATTACAAATCTTAGCACTTATAATTTTAATAAGACATAAGAATAATAAGATAAGATTAAGTATCAGGATGTCTTTTATTTACTATTCGGTTATATTTAAACATATAATTATTTTTTAAGACAAGGCGAGCCGTGTGGTGTTTAATCTATTGGGAGATCGTTTTGCAAAAGAACGTAAACAATTATTTCATTAATAATACAGACATTTTCCCAAAAAAATCCAAAAAATACAAGTTTAAATATCAAGTTCTTAATCTGTATGAAGTTAATTACAGATATCCATAGACGACATTTGCTATTTTTACAAAAATCATTAATATTTTTTTTTGTCTAATTGAAGTAGCAAACGATGCAGTTCACCTAAGTAAGTAAGATAAGTGGTCACTGCCGCCCATGAACATCTGTAAACATCTTCAAATAGAACATGGGTTCCATCTGACGTCAATCACAGATGCGTTGCTACTCCCTAGGACTATGATGGTCGCCTCATATAAAAGTATGCCGGCAACCACACCCTCCTATCGAAACGCATGAAATGCTTCACGCTGGAAATGTGTGGCGGTGGTACTTACCCGGTCGAACTACACTGGTTCTACCACCTGATATTTCCTTATTTAAGTATTTTTGTCTTACAGTTGTCTGCTTGTGATTGATCAGATATAATTTTAATTGGCAATTTACCACGACTGTTTATAAATTTAAAGATAATGACAATTAAATTATCATAAAGTCAGAATAACCGACTACATAAAAACAACTAAAGAGAGGAAAAAAGTGTTTGTATACGCATAAACGATGACAAACGTAGTTTTCATAGTTCATTTTATAAAAATGCGTCAGAAGAAGGGGAAAGTTTTTTGAGCGATCGAGACGAGCTGCTCGGAAATCGGACGAATATGTAAGCAGCTGCTTGAAGCTTGAAGGTGGTAGAACCAGCGTAGTTCGACCGGGGAAGTACCACCGCCTCACCTATTTCTAGCGTGAAGCATTTCTTGCGTTTCGATAAAAGGGTGTGGTTGCCGGCACACTTTCACATGAGGCGACCAT
The DNA here is from genome assembly GCA_949699795.1 of Spicauda simplicius. Lineage (NCBI taxonomy): Eukaryota > Metazoa > Arthropoda > Insecta > Lepidoptera > Hesperiidae > Spicauda > Spicauda simplicius. Next base: position 1,702,485 of record OX453078.1, on the reverse strand, counting down.
CATAATCCTCGGGAGTAGCAACGCATCTGTGATTGACTTCAGATGGAACCCATGTTCTGTATGTAGTTGATTACAGATGTCCATGGGTAGCAGTAACCACTTACCATCAGGTGGACTGCATGCTCGTTTGCTAATTAAAAGTCCCCCTCAGTAGGATTTTCTAGTGTCATGGTAACTATGATAGCATAGTTTAGCGAATGCTATGGACACACACAAAGACGAATGCCCAAACACCCAGACCCAGAACAAGACTCTAAACTCATCATTAACATATCTGTCTGGCTGGGAATCGAACCCGGAATCCACTGCGTGTCACCGGTATGGTAACCGCACCGCCACGCGGTTTGTCGAACATTACAATGGTTATAATAATTAAACTGATTTTTCTTTGATATCCATATTTAGCAAATCACATCGCAAAAGAAATAGATAAACAGACATGCATTTCGAAAACAATTATTTACTATAAAAAACTCTAAGTTAATTAAAATAAATCTTAGTCTTAATTTTAAGATTTAGTATAAAGGAAAAAACAACATTTTATGCCGCATAGCAAGGTTACGTCAAACATCCTAAGTTTTCATAATAAAGCCATAAATACTTCATAAAGACTTAATATATTATGGAAAAAATAGATATCTTATGCATCCTTTATGAATTAAAAAAAGCGAGACAATAATTATTTCCTAGGCTATAAGGAACACCGTCTTTGTAGTTCCGAGATCAGAACAGGGCTACGGTATCCCCTGTCTGTCGTAAGAGGCAACTAAAAGGAGCTTCCGGGGTTGCGGGCGGATAGAGTTGGAGCTTGAACCGTCCAGCCAGGCGATTCCGGGAAGGACATCGGTATGTGTGGTCGCATATCGTCGTAAAGAAGCGGAGCGGTGGGCCCAGACCCCATCTAGGAGAAGCCCGTTGGGGCAACACGCTCAGAGGATTCCGGTCGAGTTCCATTGGAGATCCCGGGGTCCTCTTTGTAGCGCCGAGGACGTGCCACGAGGGGGGGGGAGGGGAGGTTGAAGGTTTTACCCTCAAAAACAAAAAAAAAGAACAAAAGGTTTTCCTTATAATTCTTATAATAATGATTGCATTAGACAGTATATTTTTTGTGTGATGTACCTACATTACTTGATGACCCGCGTGTCGGAGCACCTTGGTGTGGGGCTATGCGTGTAGTAAAATTTTAAGGAATCAAATAAATTTGGTACTTGGCATTTGGTACTTCAAGGTGGTAGAACCAGTGTAGTTCGACCGGGGAAGTACCACCGCCACACCTATTTCTAGCGTGAAGCATTTCTTGCGTTTCGATAGAATGGTGTGGTTGCCTGCACACTTTTACATGAGGCGACCATCATAGTCCTATGGAGTAGCAACGCATCTCTGATTGACTTTAGATAGAACCCATGTTACAGAACATGGGTTGCCGTTGTTCAAGTGGACTGCATGCTCGTTTACTACTGCAGTCAGATAAAAAGTATAAAAAAGTACATTTTCAAGGCGGTAGAACCTTTTGTTGTTCGGTTTTGGACCATTGCCACCTATTTCTGGTTAACAACAGCAATTTTAAACGCTGTTTTTTAGTCTAAGGGTTTAGTAAGGGGACAGACTTATCCGAGGTGTTAGAACTTAGATCTCAGGAGTAGCAACGCATATGTAGTCATCAGATAAGAACAGATAGAGTTGACCACATGTTTTTGGACGGCAGTGACCACTTACCATCAAGTGTTTACTTCCATATTTTGAAAAAGTATCTAATATTCATTGAGAACTTTGTGTGCTTAATGCGTTGGAATAGTAGAGAGACTTCTAAATTTAGTTAAGGAAATCATTTATTTAAAAACCACAAAAAATGTGTGCGTGTGCTAGCGTACACTCGTAAGAAGTGAAACTTCTTTATGACGTTATTTTTCAAAAAATAATTTACTATTTGCAACTTTACAGAAATTGGTTAAATAAAGTTAAATTAGATACAGTTTAATAAAAGGCTTTTATTAAACTTTATCTAATAATCTAATCTATAATAATCTATCTAATATCACGCGTGGTAGGGATAAGAAAAAGATGGCGCGTAACAGAAAAAGATGGCGCGTAACGAAAAAATGTTACACTAAATTTTTTTCCAACCCCGATAAACAAGTTTCACTTCAATAATAAAATGGTTAATTTGAAAAAAAGTCGCGTATTTTTTCTATAATAGTTTATTTATTTTTTTATTTATTTTAATAAACTACGACAGGTCCGCACCATAAATTAAAAACCCGTTTATCTCCCGTTATTTTTACCATGCAGCCTTTGGTCATAGCTGAAGTAAACTTCACCTTTGGGCCTGCTTAGTTGTAGTGAAATGAAATGAAATGTCTTTATTTTGTATAGGCCTACGGGGGCACTTACAAATTGTCAGTTACATTTTTTTTCTTACACTACCACCGGATCGGAATACGACCTCAACTGAGAAAATCCGGCAAGAAACTCAGCGGGTTTGTCTTTTTTCTTATTTATATTCATTTTTTTTATTTTTTTTTATATAATTACAATCATGTTTTCTTACATGGTAATGAAAGTTAGCTCCAATAGTCATGTAGGCATTATCGGTTGTAGTCAGAGCTTTTTGAAAAAATATTACTTTGTTAAAATTGGTGACCACAAAATTACGAGTTTATGTATCTTTTACACAAAAATTTTTAAACCAGGATTTGCCGCATAATATAACCAATTTCATATTTACTAGTCGGCCGTCGCAACGGTCATAATTCGACCGTAATTTAAATTAATAAACTAAACCTTTCATTGTCCAAAGTAGCACCAATATTTCTCAAATTTAAATAAATTGTAATAATTTTCAAATTATTTTGAACGCAGCCGTTAAAGATAAAAAGAGGTAAACTAAACTGCATTTAAAAGCAATAGCGGGTATTTTGACAAAGACATCTGACATTTATGACGTTATGTGTTTTCATAGTGTCATTGACTGTTCTATATCGTTTATTATGTATCTATGTGTTTGTGTCAAATGCAAGGTAGTTAGTGTATTGTATTTTTAATTGATTTTATGTATGTTTTATGCATTATTTGAAAAAAATATTATCATTGCACAATCCTTCTCTACATCAACCATAACCGTGCAAAATTTCATACTCCTCTGAGTGCGGCAAGTATCTTAAAAACGAATCACAAAGTTTTGCTATAAAAACTATAAACTGAAAATCATATGGCAACATTTTCTAACATTTTATTTTCCAATAAAGATTTTCATATAAGATTTCAAGTTAGTTTAATTGTCTGCAACGGATATATTTATATGTAATTATTATCTTATGTTAATAATATACTCAATTAGCGAGAATTTGCATAAGGAAATTAATACCAGTAGTGATAGTAATTTTTGATGACGACTGTTAATAGCATAATTTGCACCAAAATAATTGACTAGGCAATCGCAATAAACAATATAATTTATATATATGACGGAGGGGGTGGTTCTTTTTCGCTCATCGTATCAGGATAACCTACTGTGAGCTCTGATAGGGAATGTTAGCACGAGAATAAATTTCAGACTTGATTTTAACACACAGTATATTGCCAAATTAAACTTGTTTCAATCACTGAATTAATCAAACTAAATTAGGTAGGCAAGTAATCGTAGCACAAAGAACGCGGGATGATTTTAGAGTCGTCTGCTTCGGCCGACCGTCAACGATAGACTGAGGTGTCGGCCATTAAACTGGTACAACCCTAACTTCAACGAACGCCTTTAGATGGCGTTGGCGTTCCGGTGTTGCCACAATACCGCCATTTCCGACATATATTACTTGTGAGCTACATTGTGTTTTATGCGATTTGCACTATGCATAAATTTCGACCATTTTAGTCCTCAGGAGTAGCACTAGCTTGGAACATGTGGTCGCGTCCACCCATTGACATCTGTAAATATATTAAAGAACAGGTCCTATCTTTTTGAAGTGAAACTTCTTTATCGGGGTTGGAAAACAAAAGTGAAACTTCTTTATCGGGGTTGGAAAAAAATTTAGTGTAACATTTTTTCGTTACGCGCCATCTTTTTTTTCCGTTACGCGCCATCTTTTTCTTATCCCTACCACGCGTGATATTAGATAGATTATTATAGATTAGATTATTAGATAAAGTTTATTAAAAGCCTTTTATTAAGCTTTATCTCATTTAACTTTATTTAACCAATTTCTGTAAAGTTGCATAATTATGGTAAATTATTTTTTGAAAAATAACGTCATAAAGAAGTTTCACTTCTTACGAGTGTACGCTAGTACACGCACACATTTTTTTATCTGATTGAAGTAGCAAACGACCTTGCAGTCTACCTGATGGTAAGTGGTCGTTGCGCCTATGTTCTGCCTGACGACATAGGTTCTATCTGAAGTCAGGCACAGATGCGTTGCTACTCCTGAGAACAAAAATGGTCCATTTCAATGAGTGCCGGCGACCATACCCTTCCATCAAAACGCAAGAAATGCTTCACGCTAGAACTAGGTGTGGCGGTGGAACCGGTCGAACTTCACTAGTTCTACCACCTGGCAAATCTATCTAATCTGGCTATCTGAAGCACATCAAATGAATTGCTATTTCTAACGTCTGAGATAGTCGCCTCATAAATAAATCAAACGGACTCAATGCTCTCCTGAGACACAGATGCAGTAGGTACCTGTTTGTTAGCGCGCTCGTTCAAAATTATAAATTTAAGTTGTTTTTTATTCATATGTTTATTTCTACACGACGATCTTTATGAGGTCAGAATTGAATCTTGTAAATAAAGCTCGTATAACTTTTTGATACCCAAAGGTCACAGGAGGATTTTTCCTGTGTCATGGGACCAAGAAAAAATTCGCAAAACACATGCACAAATACAACAACCACATAGTGCAGTATACCTACAGATAGGGAGGAAATTATTCCTAAAATAACATAAGTACAGTGAACTCTGGTACCCATTGTAAGTTTTAACTTGTGTTAAGGGTATCAGGAGTTTTACAAAAAATACTTTGCCACAATGATATCTGTATGATGAGTTTGCATTCTTGGTCTGGGGCTGAGTGTTTGTGTATTCGTCTTTGTGTGTGTCCTTGGCCCCCACGACACGGTCGAAATGCGAGCGGGTGCACCCTGTTCATATGAATTGTAAAAGTGTTGTATGTCGTGTTTAAGCTTATAATTAATTTGTGATTTAAGTTTTTTTTTTATCTGAAGTAGCAAACGGGCATGCAGTCCACCTGATGGTAAGTGGTCACTGCTGCCCATGAACATCTGTAATCAACTTCATACAGAACATGGGTTCCATCTGAAGTTAATCACAGATGCGTTGCTACTCCCGAGGACTATGATAGTCGCCTCGTGTGAAAGTGTGCCGGCAACCACATCCTTCTATCGAAACGCAAGAAATGCTTCACGTTAGAAATAGGTGTGTAGTAGGATTTTCTCCTGTGTCGTGGGTGCCATGGATACACACAAAGACGAATACACAAACACCCAGACCCAGAACAAGAATCTAAACTCATCATTCAGATACCTTGTCTGGCCGGGAATCGAACGGACCCATTACGTGTCAGACCGGTACGGTAACCGCGCGCTGGTCAAAACCTTTAATCATGTAAATTATCAAACAAACATTTCTGGTTTTGTAAAAATTTACGTAATTTAATCAACTATTCAAAAATAATTAACGGAAACTGCAGGCAATCCATCCTTTTTGAAGCATTCGGGTTTTTGTTTATTTTTTTCATAATGTTACTTGTTAATATTGTAACTTAATTCATGGAAAAGATAAAAATAAATAGCATTGTATTATTTTTACATAGTTTTTGTGTAAAATTAGCTTTTTTGTGTCGTAAAATATCATATTATCCAAGCAAGGAATAATTCAAGCGGACTGAATAGAAAAAAAAAACAAAAAATATGCATCGACTTGCATGCTACAAAAATTCAAAAATGAGTAATATGTTTTTGTTTAGAACATACTCAGCACTTAGTACATAGCACTTACTACATAGTACTAAGCACTTAGTACATAGTGCTAAGCACTTAGGATATAGTACTAGTAATTTTCAAGGTGGTAGAACCAGTGTAGTTCAACCGGGGAAGTACCACCGCCACACCTATTTCTAGCGTGAAGCATTTCTTGCGTTTGGATGGAAGGGTGTGGTTGCCGGAACTTTTATATGAGGCGACCACCATAGTCCTCGGGAGTAGCAACGCATCTGTGATTGACTCCAGATGGAAACAATTTTATGTAGTTGATTACAGTATCCAGGGCAGCAGTGACCGCTTACCATCAGGTGGACTGCATGCTCGTTTGCTACTTCAATCACATAAAATACATTAGACTTTAAGATCTATAGCTGGGCATCCTCCCCCTCTTCTCTCTCTCTCTCTCTCTCTTCTTCTCATTTTGTCAACAGTTACCAACCCAAATTAGTTATATTAAACCCCGAACTCAAATACTAAGATCATTGTGTCTGCTTCAAATTTAGCGGATTCCCAAGAATACTTTCAAGCTCTATGTTTTTTACAACCCCTTTTAGGGGTTAATTATCTGAAAATGGTGCAATAGATTGTCCATTTCATCAAACCTGAGAGGTAAGTTTCATTTTAGTTAGAATCAAAATTATTGGTCTTTCTTACAAACCTGTCACCCCATTTTTCATAGTTATTTGGCTACACGACACACATATGCCAATCATTACGTTAGTCAGATTTAGTTTTTTAACATGTATCAAAAAAAAATTTACTCAAAAGCACTAAGGAGTCGTTGTAGCCAACCCATTACCGTGTCACTTCTGGGCACGGGTCTTCTCTCGGAATGAGAGAGTTATAGGCTATAGTCCACCACACTGGCCAAGTGCGAATTGGTGGACTTCACACACCTCCGAGAACTTTTTTAAAGAACTCTCGAGTGTATAAGTTTCCTCACGATGTTTTCCTTCACCAAAAAGCAGTGATAATTACTAATACGCACACAAATCAATGGTGCGTGCCTGGGTTTGAACCTCGGACCTCCCGATCGGGAGGGCAAGATTCAACCATTAGGCTATCACTGCACTAAGGAGTGTCGGTACAAAAATCCGCAAAATGTGTATCTATTATCTAACCAGTTAGACGATGAGTTTCAATAATCAAATCTGTTAAAGGATTTTTTCGAAACTTGAAGTGGATTGGACCAAGAAATCACGTTGTCCTATACAAACTTTGCCCCGATTTTCATCCCCTCAGGGGGTGAATTTCCAAAAATCCTTTCTCAGTGCTCACTTACTACATGAACCTAACCCCTATACCAACTTTGAAGTTACGGATGTGCGTTCATATGTTAGTAGTTAAGTCCGTTTTGCCCTTTATATGTACTAGTCACCCGTCGTAACGGTCGAAATTCGATCGTAATTTAAATTAAAAAACTAAACTTCATGATGTACAAAGTAGCACGAATATTACTCAAATTCAAATAAATTATAATAATTTTCAAATTATTTTGAACGCACCCGTCAAAATTAAAATAGGTTTAATTAGCTAAGCTGCATTTAAAAGCAATAGCGGGTATTTTAACAAAGACAACTGTCATTTTTGATAATAATAATAATAATAATAATAATAATAACTTTTATTGCCATAAATTACAGACACACAAAGGAAATACATTTTATATAAAAATTGATAATGGCAAAGAGCGCGACTCAGCTTTCTAACTCTAGACCGAGGTCCCGAGAAGCGCTGTTTTTCAGTCGCCCTCATGATCCCTTTGATATTATACGGGATTTGGGGATCGCCAGCCGCTTCGAGTCTTCTGCTTTGTGTGAACTCTGTATGTCCGTGTGTATATGTGTGCGTGTGTATATGTGTGCGTGTGTGTATATGTGTGAATGTAAGGGTTAGGTAATATTACCTTTTTCATAATACTTGCACTATGTCAAAAAAATATCTTTAATTTTAAGAATTGCCAGCAGGAGGGCTTCAGGTTCTCAGCAGCGAGTTGTCTCTTTAAGAGAGCCGATTTGTATTTATTTTTGAAGCATTCGGTGCACATTTGGATTCGTAGAGGTGGAGGCAGATCATTCCAGATCCTCGCTGCTGCAAACCTGAAACACGCCCTGTACCTAGCAGACTTATGTCTTGGGATTCTAAGTTGGTTACGAGCGTTCAATCGAGAGCTTTTGTTGGTGAGGTCTTTTACCCAGAGCAGTTTCTCAAATAAGTATGCACTGTACAAGCATAATGTAGGTTTCTTCTCGCGCTCATGTTTAGTATGCCTTTGGTGTTCAGGTACGGTGTGATAAATTCTCGCCTAGGTACATCATAACAGAGTCGAATACAGGCATTTTGTACTCTTTGAATGGCTCGCTCTAGGTTGACACTTAATCTAGGTCCATATATAGGGCTACAGTAATTAAATTGGGAGAGTACTAACGATTCGCATAGTAGTAAGCGTAAATCTGCTTTGACATAGGATTTTATCTTGTATAAGGTTTTAAGTTTATAAAAGACTATCTTGATTTTATTGTGTACATGCTCTGAGAATTTTTGCTCTCCATCTAGAATTAAGCCAAGATTGCGCACCGACTTAACTTATTCTAAAGCCACGTTATTAATCTTTATTTTATCGTCACAATCTAAGACATTTTTAATTTGTTTCTCAGTGCCAAATAGTATTGCTTTTGATTTGGTTGGGTTTAATACCAGGGAGTTATTTTGTGACCACCTGTAAACACTGTGAAGGTCTTCGTTTATTAACTTTATAGCTGATAATGTATCCTCGGCCCTAAAAGAGTAGTAAAGTTGTGTGTCATCTGCGTATAAGTGGTACTTGCAGGATTGATCAGACTAGTCATATCTGCTGTAAATATTGTGAACAGTATTGGGCTTAGTAGCGAGCCTTGTGGAACTCCTCTTTGAACTGGCCTAGTAGTAGAGAATCTTTTGTGCCCATTCGTATCCTCCGTCACAACCACCTGCTCCCTGTTGAATAGATAGGAATGAAACCAACGACAGGTGTTTTTAGAGAAGCCGTATTTTTCTAGTTTGGCGAGAAGTAAATTCTGATCTAGGGAGTCGAAAGCTCTGGAGTAGTCAAGGAGCACCATTGCACTGCTCATCCCCATGTCAGAAGCCTCGATCAAGTCATCTGTTACATGTAACAAGGCCGTTTCTGTACTATGACCTCTCCGAAATCCAGATTGAAATTTGAGAATTATATTTTTATTTTCTAGATAATTTAAGACTTGTCTGAGCACAACTCTCTCAAGAACTTTTGAAAGCACAGGAAGTATAGATATGGGGCGCAAATCTTTTAGTTCTGTAACGTTATCTTTTTTAAGGATCGGCCTGACTATAGCCTTTTTCCAAGAAGATGGAAAAGTATGGGTTTCAATAGAATTATTAATAATTCTGGTAATAATGGGGAGAGTCACATCCAGTGTAAGCTTGATCATTTCAATATTTATGCAGTCATTACCGGCTGCAAGAGTCTTAATGTTGTTAATGATTTTTTCGACTTCCATTTCTGTGGTCGGTTCTAACTCTAGGGTATAATTTTGTATGGTATTTGGTATGGTTATGATATTTTTGTCAGCATTTACTATTTCGCAGGGTGGTATATTTAGAAAATGTTCATTGATTATCTCAGGGTCGTTAAGTTCTTTGGGGATAGAGTTCGATTGAGTGTTGGTTATTATAGTAGCGTTTCGTAAATTTTTCCATAAGAGCTCAGGCTTTTTTAAATTGTTGTTTATATTGAAATTAAAATAGGCTTTCCTTTCACGTTCTGTAGTTGCAGTTACGAGATTTCTTAAACTACGGTAATAGGCCATAGAACTGTCAGTTTTTTCCTTATGCGCTTTGACAAGAGCCTTGTCTCGTAAAGTCATCATGAACTTGACCATGTTGGTTATCCAGGGTTCCGGTTGGTCTCTGATGATAATCTTATGACTTGGAGCGTGGGAGTCGAATAAATTAATTAAATGTGAGTTAAATGTCTTTATTATATCTTCTAAATTATCTGAATCAAAAACAGAGTTCCACTGGAGAGATGTCAAGTCTTTTGTAAATATGTCTAAATTAATATTATGTAACGTTCTTTGATATTTTACACGCTTCTGTAATTTGGGTTTTTTAATATCAAGCTCAACCAGTACGAGAGCATGATCACTTAAGCACGGGTTATGAATTGTTTTGACATTTTTACATTTTGAAGCACTGTTAGTCATAACCAAGTCTATAATGGTCTGTGTATGATTGGTCACTCTAGTTGGCTCTTTGACTAGTTGCTCTAGATCATGTTGCTCGCAGAAATTGTTTACTTCTTTCACTCTTAACGAGTTTGTTACAGCCATGTCAATATTAAAATCACCTAAGATCCAGGTACTGTCGCATCGTCCCATAAAATTAATTGACTCACTGAGAGAGTCCAGAGCTTCCAGAATACTTACGCTCTCAGGTCTATAGGCTGTTCCCAACGCCATCGTAGTTCCAGGTAGCCGTACTTCTAGCCTGTTCTACATCTGTTCTAGCACTGAAGCCGGATGTTTTTGTATTTTTATTGAAATTCCTTCTTTTTCATAGAATCCTACTCCCCCTCCCTTTCTATTATGTCTAGGTTTGTGCATGAATTTGTAATTTGGGATAACAGGTGCAAGACCCTCTTCACCTGCTTTTAACCACGTTTCGTTTACGGCTAGGATATCCGGTTTATATTTATGTATTGTTGTATAGAATTCATCTCTACCGGTATTTAATGATCTGGCGTTTAGTAAACCTAATGTCAAACGATTTTTATTTGAATTAGCCATTATGAGAACATAATAATCAGTAGAGCCCTGTTTTTACGCCCGATAGTGCAGAATTTCCTAATGTGGTATTTACAAGTAATGTGTGTCAGTGAAAGTGTGTATTTTTGTATGTGTTTTCATAGTAAGACATCCACTGTTGTATTTCGTTTATTATGTATGAGTTTGTGTCAAATGCAAGGTGTTTGTAATGTGTTTCAGTCGATTTTATTTATGTGTTATGCATTATTTGAAAAAAATATTAGCATTGCGCAATCCTCCTCTACGTCAACTATAACCGTGCGTGATTTCATACTCCTTCGTATCTTAAAAACGAATAACAAATTTTTGCTTCATGTATTAATATATAGATATCGATTTAGGTTATAATATGTTTAAACATAGTCATTAGTATTGTAATAATTATTATGACCTAAAAATAATAAAAAATATTTTTTTTAAACACTACGGAACCTTTCTCAAAACGGCTAACACACTTGTCAATGTTTTTTTCATAAACGTATAATGTTTGAGGAGTTAATTTTTCATACAGTCGCGCTGTCACGTTCGTGTCATAAGAGTGTCATTTAACAATATTTTGATTCAAATTTTGTGCAATGAATATTTTAGTGATAATCTTAATTGTCTTTGGTAATTATTTTTTTTTATCTTAAGTCGACTGTAAGGAGTTCATTGTACTATTTTTTGGCATGTACATGAACAATTTTAATGAAATCAATTTGTGAGGAATATTGGAATTTATACTTGTTTTATGCAATTTGAGCATAACATTCGAGTGCAAATTACATTTAATTAGTTTGTATAAAATTATAATTGATACAAGAATGCAAAAATTGGGCAATAAATTTATATTCATATAGTAAATATGCTTTAAAAGTGCTATTAAAACGGTATATTAATTTGTAATATTTCTTAATATTACATATTTTTCTAATTATATTGCCAAAATTAGTATTAATGAGCCTAATGGTTGAACCTCGGTCTCTTAATCCGAGTCCGAGGTTCGAATGGGGTAAAACCCATTATTGTCCCACTGCTGGGGTCTTCTCTCAGAATGAGAGAGTTTTAGGCCATAGTCCAACGCGCTGGCCAAGTGCGAATTGGTGGACTTCACGCACCTCCGAGAACTTTTTTTAAAGAGCTCTCGGGTGTGCAGGATTCTTCACGAAAAGCGAATTAATTTCTAATAAGCATGTTTTCCTTCACCATAAAGTAGTGATAATTGTGGGAAACTCAATAAAACGCGAAAATAGATAACTTATATCGTATATTGCAGTCACACAGAAAGTCAGGGCGGGAAGAGAGAGAAAACAGAGACAAACGGACGCCTATATGGAAGCTAGCCATAGATAAAATTTATATTTTTAATCTTGTGTAGTGTTGTGTTGTGTTTAGCATTCTTCCAACAATAATTAATTTCTAATACGCACATAAATAAGTGGTGCGTGTCTGAGTTTGAACCTCGGACCTCCCGATTGAGAGTGCCAGTTTCAACCATTAGGCTATCACTGCTCTACGAGGTTCGAATAACAGGCACGAAACACTGATTTTTCTAACATTTTGTTCGTGTTCAAAATTAATTATCATTGCTATAATGTGAAGGTAAACATTATGAGGTACTTAAGGTTCGTGAGAAAACCTTCGCGCATGAGAATTTTACTAAAAACAAAAACAGTTTCCAAGGTGCGTGGAGTATGCTATTTCACACCTGGCCAGCGCGGTGGACTTTGTCCTAAATATCGATTGTTATGAGATAGAACCGGAGCCCAGCAGTGGGATAATAATAGGTTCATGAGGAATTAGTATAATTAATTATACTTTCACATGAGGCGACCATCATAGTTCTCGGGAGTAGCAACGCATCTGTGATTGACTTCAGATGGAACCCATGTTGTGTATGAAGTTGATTACAGATGTCCATGGGCGGCAGTGACCACTTACCTCAGGTGGACTGCTTGCTCGTTTGCTACTTCAATTACAAACAGAACATTGGTTCTATCTGAAGTCAATCACAGATGCGTTGCTACTCCGGAGGACTAAGATGTTCACCTCATAATAAAGTGTGCCGGCAACCGTACCCATCCATCGAAACGCAAAAAATGCTTCACGCTAGAAGTAGGTGTGGCGGTGGTACTTCCCCAGTCGAACTACACTGGTTCGTGGTAGAGAAGTAAGAAGTCCATTACAAACATAGCATTATAACTACTACTACTACTAACTAGTTTTATATTACTGTTTCGATTAAAGTCAAAAAGCGTTCATTGAATAAATAATTAGGAAGAAGGCACCCGACTGAAAATTTTAGTGTTAACGTACGATTTTTTTTTTCATAATAATTTCTAGTCTGCACTTACTTGAATTTTCATATTACCTGTTGTTTTTCTTGAATTTAAACTAACAATGTCTACTGGAATATAAACTACTAGTTAGATTTCTTAAATTTTGCACACAGATCTATGCATTAATACGTGAAGCATAAACTTAGGTTTTTAAGAAACTTGCCGCAGACGAAGGAATATGAAGTTATGCATGGTTTTAGTTTATGTGAGAAGACGTGTGTCGTCAACCCATGATTGTCCCACTGCTGGGCACGGGTCTTCTCTCAGAATGAGAGAGTATTAGGATGACCTATGACCTATGACCAGCGCGGTAAACTATGAAGTTTACCGCGCTGGTCAAGTGCGGATTCGTGGACTTCACACACCTACGAGAACTTTTTTTTTAAAGAACTCGGGTGTGTAGGTTTCCGCACGATATTTTCCTTCACCTAAAAGCTGATAATAAATTTCTAATACGCACATAATTTTAGAAAAATCAGTGGTGCCTACCGGGGTTTGAAACTCGGACCTCACGATCGAGAGGGCAAGTTTCAACTGCTATCATTGCTTAGTCTTATTAATCTGAGAAGAATGAAACGTACGTAAGACGTACAAAATGCTTTTATTTTTTTTTCAAATAAATCATAAAACATACTTAAAACAACTAAAAACACATTACAGATGCTTACAGATGTCTATGGGCGGCAGTGGCCACTTACCGTCAGGTGGACTGCATGTTTGTTTGGTACTTGAATCAGATAAAAAAATCTCACTTCATACAGTTTTATTATTATTAACTAAGTGAGCAGGTGAGATCTGTATCTGATTTATTTGTATGTGTATCCGGATTTAGGGTACCGTAGGCAAAGGCTAAGAACGCCACCCTATTATCCCTAATGCAACGCTTAAAGGCAGCACCAATGGTCTCTTAAGCGTCGTTAGTGCTAAGGTAAACAGCCCTTTATGTCATTGGAACGTTACACATCACTTCTGTAAAAATGTCGCACAATGTCGAAAATGATGATTGTATGAAATTATTTATGGATTATGTTGATCTTTAATATGTCACAATTCTCATTTTTTATTTTACTAACATATTTTTAAGTATACTGTAATTACTAACACATTACGGACTAAGTACGTCTGAAATAAATGATTATTATTATTATTACTAAGACTCCGAAGTCCATCTGTCTGTAGGGATAGACAGCCTAGGGAGGCTGTATCTCATGGACCTCGATAGCTTTTTTTTTTGTTCTCGAGGGGGAAACCTTCAAAAGTAGTACCCGACGCCGTGGGAGCGCCGCAGGGTTATGTGGGATTTTTACCGCACTAAAACCCCCCCGGTGGCCGTCCTCGGCGCTGAAAAGGAGGACTCCGGGATCTCGAAACGACTTCAACCGGAATCCTCGGAGCGCGCTGCCCCATCGGGCTCCTCCCAGATGTGCGGCTGGGCCCACCGCTCCGTCTAGTCTTTACGACGGTATGCGACCACACATACCGCCGTCCTTCCCAGGATTGCCTGACCGAACGGTTCGAGCTCCCACTCTAGCCGTCTGCAACCCCGGAAGCCCCTTTTAGTCGCCTCTTACGACAGGCAGGGGATACCGTAGCTCTATTCTGACCTCGAGGCTACAGGGACGGTATTAAAATCCCTAGTGTATTTTTAAAGGATAATCACCCGTCACATCGGTCGAAATTCGATTGTAATTTAAATTAAAAAACTGAACTTCATATTGTCCAAGGTAGTACAAATATTTTTCAAAGTCAAATAAAATGTAATCATTTTCAAGTAATTTTGAACGCACCCGTTAAATATAAAAAGAGATTATATTAGCTAAACCGTATTTAAAAACAATAGGGTATTTTGACAAATACACTGACATTTCTGACGTTATGTGTTTTTATAGTAAGACATTGAATGTTCCATTATGTGTTTGTGACAAATGCACGGTACTGTGTGTAATGTGTTTTTATTTGATTTTATGTATGTTTTAAGCATTATTTGAAAAAAGTATTAACATTCTGCACTCCTTCTCTACGTCCACTATAACCTATGTGCAAAGTTTTATACTAATCCGTCCGCGGCATATTACTTAAAAATGCTTCACAAGTTTTTGCTTCACGTATTAATATAAGCACACAAAGGGACAAACAGCGGGAAGTGAATTTGTTTTATACTATGTAGTGATGATAAAAAAATGGTACGGAACCCATGTGCGAATCTGCCTCCCACTTCGCCGGTGTTTATATTATGTCTCGCTGTAGAACTAGTTTCAAGGCGATAATAGATCTGGCGTTATGTCTATATTAACACGTTTACGTATTTAGTTGTAGCAAAAGTGGGACTTTAAACTTGAGAATTTTTTTTATGAGATTGTGGTGGTATGGTTGTAATGGTTCGAGTGGGGGGAGGGTACCACCGCCGCCCCTATTTCTAGCGTAAAGCAGTTCTTGCGTTTCGATGGAAGTGTATGGTTGCCGGCTCACTTTTATATGAGGCGACCATCTTAGTCCTCGGAAGTAGCAACGCATCAGTGATTGAACAATTGTTCTATATTAAGTTGCTTACAGATGTCCATGGGCGGCAGTGACCACTTACCATCAGGTGGACTGCATGCTCGTTTGCTACTTCAATCTTCTTGCTTCTTCTTTTTCTTAAAAATGAATGTTTGTCTGTATATCCTCTATAGAATCGTAAACTATTCATTTGATCGTGTGATGATCTTTAGCAAAGTTATTCATGAGTTCACGAAGGTTTCTGATATTTTTTTGTGATAGCGTTGCAACGCGCGCAGAATACAGCTAATGTTTTATATAAAAAAGGCATAATGAACGTGGACTCCACCTGATGGTAAAGGCTTAAGAGGACTAAGATGATCTCATATAAATGTGTAGCCGGAACCCACATTTCCACCGAACCGCAAGAACTGCTTCCCACTAGAAATACGTGTAGCATTGGTATTTTTCCGGTTGGACCATAAATGTTCTACAATGCAAACGTAGCTTACAATATTTTTCTAAATAAATATAAATACTTCAATACATAGTATAAAACAAAGTCGCTTCTCGCTGTCTGTCCCTATGTATGCTTAGATCTTTAAAATTACGGTCCGGATTTTAATGCAGTTTTTTTTAATAGATAGAGTGGTACAAGAGGAAGGTTTTTAGGTTTAATATTATAGTGGGGGAACACTGATAATTTTAGATTTTTAATAGTTAACGGGCTAAGTATTAAAAATCTAAAATTATCAGCCTTATCTTCCTTCATTGCGTTAAGTATTAAAATGTGTCAATTCCGCGATAATATTAGTCTAAGATAATTTTAGATGTTTGACTTATAGGCGGAACGAAGTTTGCCGGGCAAGTTAGTACCTATTTTATATACAAAGATCTTTAAAATTACTATTTATTGTGATAGCCTAATGGTTGAAACTTGCCCTCTCGATCGGGAGGTCCGAGGTTCAAACCCAGGCACGCACCAATGATTTATGTGCGTATTATAAATAATTATCACAGCTTTTCGGTGAAGGAAAACATCGTGAGGAAACCTACACACCCGAGAGTTCTTAAAAAAAAAAGTTCTCGGAGGTGTGTGAAGTCCACCAATTCGCACTTGGCCAGCGTGGTGGACTATGGCCTAAACTCTCTCATTCTGGGAGAAGACCCGTCCCCAGCAGTGGGCCAATAATGGGTTGATGCGACTATTTCCTTTATAGCAGATATAAACGCAAAGGGAGTACATATAATTACTTCTTCTAATGGTTTCAGGAAATGTACCTTCGAATTTCGCATCAGAAGCTATTGAAAAAAGTCCGATAGGAAAATATGATCATCTAAATGCAATTATAGAAGAACTTCAGAGTTTGGAATGGGAGTACGATGAAGAACCATGTTTGAAGCAGCTGGTGAAGATCATACGGAATGTTCAGAACTCCACTCTCTGGGCCACTTGGAGTAAGTTATCTTTCAAGATTTTTCTTCATACTAATATTATAAAGGCGAAAGTTTGTGTGTATGTTTGTTACTTCTTCACGTCTCAACGGCTGGTGCGATTTTCATATTTAGTAGGGAGTTAGCTGACACTCTGGATTAACATATAGACTACTTTTTATCTTGGTAAATTATTCTCATGGGACAATCGATACATTGTATTAACGCGGGTGAAGCTTCCGCTAGTACGATCTAAAAAAGGTCAAATCTAGATCTGCCGGTCCCTTATACCAAAATCTGAAAAAAAAAACAACATTTTCATTCGCATTCGCATTCGGGAATGTGCAAATAACATCGTTACATCACTAAAATTACTTTTACTTATAAAATTATCACACCGTGATTTCGTGACTGCATTTCATTAAATTTGATCAAAACGTCGACAATAAGCACTAATCAAATTAGCCTTAGCAATTTTATTTTGTTTTTTGTATTTTTTTCACAAAACACTATCGCATGATTATCACATACAAACCTCATTAGAGTAAAATTTCGTCATTTTGAATTTAATGACGTCAATAAGCTAATCACGCTTTGTCATTAAAACGACATATTATTATGTCTTTCTGTTTAATACTAAATAAATAAACTCTCAAGGTAAAATCTCAAGGTGCTAGAACCAGTGTAGTGCCACACCTATTTCTAGCGTGAAACAGTTCTTGCGTTTCGATAGAAGGGTGTGGTTGCCGGCACACTTTCACATGAGGCGACCATCATAATCCTCGGGAGTGGCGACGCATCTGTGATTGACTTCAGATGGAACCCATGTTCTGTATGAAGTTGATTACAGATGTCCATAGACGCTAGTGACCACTGACCATCAGGTGGACTGCATGCTCGTTTGCTACTTCAGTCAATAAAAGAAAAAAAAACGCTTTCTTTACTCATAGCCTCACACTAGGATTTTGTCGTGTCGTAGGTGCCATGGACACCTATAAAGACGAATACAGAAACACAAAAACCCAGTTTGAGAATCTAAATGTATCATTCAGATACCAGTCTGGCCGGGTATTGAACCCGGAACCCATTACGTGTCAGACTGGTATGGTTGTTAAAACCAGATCGTTCCCTGAGAAGTACTTCAAATTTTCTTAGCACGATTTGTACTACGTTTTAATTTATTAGTAACTAACACTCTTATTTCTGTAGTAGATTAAATATCTGACACTCCCATTTATGTAATATGATTATTAAAATAGCTACAGTTTAATAATAGTTATAGACAAATGATAATACCATAAAAAATAATACTTGTCAAAACAAAAATTTAAACAAAAAATACAACCGACTTCCATGCCACATAAAAGTAAAAAATAATTTAAATGCATGTTGGTTTAGAGCAAACACAGTACTTAGTACATAGTTCCGAAGTTGGCGCTATTTTTTTATCTTTGCTTAGTAATCTTATCAGATATACGTAAGCACCATGTGGCCAACGCCTATAGTTTAAGCTTGAAGCACCCCAGCATCATCAGGACTGAGGAGTTGAAGGTCCAATTATCCATCGTATATAGCCATTTGTTTAATGTTCTACCATACATCTTTTTAATCTTATTTTAAATGCGTAAGCATGAAATAGCTACTTTTTATGGCTTAGGCATTCAATACCCCTGCATCATCAGGATTGAGGAGTTGAAGGTCCAATTTTTCGTCGTATACCTTTGCTTAGCAATGTTATTATAAATCCGTGAGCAACAAATGTCCAACGTATATGGTTTAGGCCTGCAGTACCCCTGCATCATCAAGATTGAGGAGTTGAAGGTCAAATTTGTCATCATACATCTTTGCCTTGCTATCTTATTATATATCCGTAAGCACCAAATGGTCATCACCTACAGCTTGGGCTTACAGCACCCTGTATCGTCAGGGTTGAAGAGTTGAAGGTCAATTTTTTTATCATGTGTCTTTGCTTAGTATTTTTATTACATACCCATAGGCACCAAATGGCCAACCCCTATGGTTTAAGGTTGAGGCACCCCTGCATCATCAGGATTGAAGAGTTGAAGGTCAAATTTTTCATCACATATCTTTGCTTAGTAGTTTTATTACATACATGTAAGCACCAAATAGCTAATGTTATAGTTTAGGATAGCTGTAACCCTGCATCATCAGGATCGAAGAGTTGAAGGTCAAATTTTTCGTCAACCTATATAAGCATAGATATATAATACATATTCCAAGTTTCATAAGAATCTATTCGGCAGAAGTCAAGTTATCCAAATTATCTAAAAAACTTGAGGAGTGGTGGTGGTTTCCACCCCATAACTCAAAGAGTTAAGCATCACAGCGTCCAAGAGAAAAAGTTGCGTGATGAAATTTCCTATCAAATGAAAGAAACAAAATGGAAATCGGTTTAGAAACATCCAAGTTATTCACAATTTTAAGAAACCGACTTTCTCCAATTTTCCGGCAAAATCGCCAGAAGGTTTTAATTTTCCTCAATATGGGACTGCCTGTGAAACTAACCGCGCACAATGTCGGGAGGTCGACGATTTCTGGCCATTTCGCCCGAACATACATAAAAAAATATATACGTGACGAATAGATAACCTCTTTCCTTTTGGAAGTCGGTTAAAAAACCAAGTCTCGCAACCAATTCTTCTACGGTAAAAAGTTGTGAGAACCTTGTACTATTGAACATTGTACTAATACCAAGTCGGTTATTAATTTATTCAGTCCCTACTTAAGGGACGTTCTGTCTAGATTTTTGATGATCGGTCAGTGAGTGAGTGAGTGAGAGAGTGACAAAATTAAGGAACTTCGACTCGTTACAATTCTTAAACTACTGGTTAATGTTAATGAATTTTGAAATATACCGTTTTCATACAATGCTTTCTTGGATATTAAAAATTTGGACGTCTACTTTTCTCCAGAACGAAGTTATAGGGGTTTGAAAATGGCCCGAAATGCTTCGAGAAAAGTACAGTATGGCATTACCACTTTTTTGCTCTACTTGGCGGGGGCACTGCCATGCCCCTGGATTAAATTATTTATCGGTAGAATTTTATTAATATTATAACTGTGACAGGCAGGGGATACCGTAGTCCTTTTCTGGTCCCGGAAGTACAGAGACTCATATTCTGACCTTACTTAGTGTAGTTGGACTACAGGGACACATAGTCTATGACCTAACTTAGTGTCGTCGCACACGAGCCACTCGCGGCGGCCACAAACGCCACTAGAAGCTAGAAGCGTTCACCGTGTGCAGCAAGTCTATATAAAATGTATAGAAACTACATGAAATATGCCCGTGGATGCGTTTGTGGCCGCCGCAAGTGGCAGGGTTTCCAAGTTAGGGGTTTTCCCCCTAAATTTAGGGGTTAAAAAAGTAAGATGGGGTTTTTTAGGGGTGTTATATTTTAGGGGTACTTTTAGGGGTTTTTATTACTTCAATATATAGGTGTTTTGTACATACATGTACATATAGATCATGCCTCGGTCGGAAAAAAACAGTCATGCACTACACCCGATGACCTTTTTTTTCGTCGTCAGGGAAATACTTACGACCTGATTCAGAAATACGAGAGGTTGCCAAAAAAAATTCCATTATAACTCATTGTGGGGATTTTTGGTTTTTTTTTATGGAGTTGGTAACCCTGGCGAGTGGCGTGTGTACGTGACTTCACATCACATCTCTAAAAGACGCTTATGACCGAACGCAAAGTGAAATGGTTAATTAATTCATAACATGACGTACAATGAGACAAAAAACTAGCATTTTATTAATTTATATTATGAACGTCTAGGATGTTCGCAATTAGGAATTTTCCGCAACTTGGACTCGTTTAAGTTATAAACATTTGCATGAATAAGCGCGCAATTTAAAATTCATCAATTTTAAATTGGAGATATATTTTTTTTTATAAAGGATTGAAATTTGGGTGCTTTACTTTTTTTCGGTTCGGGAGGAAATCTTTAGAACAAACCCGACCTTTTGGATAAAAGCTAGGTTTTGTGATTTTTATTGATTAAAACCCCTCAGAGACCTTGTATTGCATGGAAACTCTGGAATTTCTCGTAGAACGCATCGGTATTTCCCTTGCGTAGTTCGCTATATGTAAATGGAATTAAATCTTAATTAAATACATCGTTAAATTCATTACCTCTAGCTGTCGTGTAAATTCTAATTCATTTTTTTTTCAAATTTTGATTATTTATTGCTCCTGCTTATTTTCTAAGTCATGTCTTACAAATAGAGACAAATAAAATAAGAGTTTTTGTATTGTTTTATCATTCAATGCACATGCAAGCAGTGATATGTAGACAGCTTGTGTCAAAATTTAAAAAGCATATAAAATAAGAAAATTTTCAACCCTTGATGAGCATTGGTTCTCTCCACAGCTACGTTTTTTTTAATCTGATTGAAGTAACAAACGAGCATGCAGTCCACCTGATGGTAAGTAGTCACTGCCGCCCATAGACATCTGTAATCAAACTCATACAGAACATGGGTTCTATCTGAAGTCAATCACAGATGCGTTGCTACTCCCGAGGACTATGATGGTCGCCTCATATAAAAATGTGCCGACAACCACACCCTTCCATCGAAACGCAAGAAATGCTTTACGCTAGAAATAGGTGTGGAAAAAAAACGTAAACTTGGACCACGTTCTACCACACTGAAATCTATATATTAATACGTGAAGCAAAAACTTGGAGTGCATTTTTAAGTAACTTAACGGACGGAGGAGTACTAATTTTGTACGGTTATAGTTGACGTAGAGAAAGAGTACGGAATTTTAATTTTTTTTTTCAAATAATGCATATAACATACATAAATTCAACTAAAAAAACATTACACACACTACCGTGCATTTGCCACAAACACATAAATAATAAACTAAATAAAACATCAAAATTTTAAATAAAAATTCACTTCAACTTCTTGGTGCTCCAATATTTCTTGAGTCTGTGACACCTCTCATTGGTCAGTATATCCATAAATTTGATGAAATTTCTCACAGACTTTTCGAAATTAAATCACATATGGCTATGTTTATCATCCGACAGTGTCTTTTCGTTCCAAGATTTACATATATATGTAGGTGTAGTCCGATTTTCAAATTATCAAATATTCTAAATTCCGTGGATTCTATCATTAAAAATACCCTGGAACAAGTTTTAAATTGTCATCTTTCCGAAAATTCATGGTCTCAGGCTTCTCTTCCTATAAGGTTCGGAGGTCTGGGAATTCGCAAAATTTACAGTGTAGCTTTACCAGCTTTTTTGGCTTCTTCACATAGCACCCAATTTGATTGATAAAATACTTAACAAGTCTCTTATCAATCATGAGGTAGCCTATGTGAATGATGCCAAATCAGCCTGGAAATTGGCCTGCCCAGGCCAAATTTATCCAGAGTCAAAAATTGTTCAGAGATTGTGGGACGAGCCGATTTGCAAATTATCTTTTGATAAACTTTTTCACTCCACTCAAGATCTTAAAGATCGGGCTCGTCTCTTAGCAGTCTCTGAAAAGGAGTCAGGATTTTGGTTGCAGGCTTTACCATCATATAACTTA
This sequence comes from Spicauda simplicius, assembly GCA_949699795.1. Taxonomy (NCBI): domain Eukaryota; kingdom Metazoa; phylum Arthropoda; class Insecta; order Lepidoptera; family Hesperiidae; genus Spicauda; species Spicauda simplicius. The sequence goes on along the minus strand of OX453078.1, from coordinate 1,679,860 downwards.
GGTACGTTTTTAGATGATTTAAGTTTTTCCATTTGTGTTTACCTGCGTTTAGGTGTAAAAACAAACGAGCCACACCGCTGTCTGTGTGGGGAAAACGTCACCCAGTTTGGCCATCATGGACTGTTTTGCCGCCGAAGTGCAGGCCGTTTGTCTGGTGATGTGATGGTGGATCTCTCTGATGTTTGAGTTGGGTATCACCACGTTACCTGTATATGTGTAATAATAGTGTTTGCACTGCTGTGTGTTACAAGCGTGTAATAATGTTGTACGAATCTCATTATTTGCACATTCGCGAACGGGAATTCGAATGCGAGAAAATCAGACTAAAAGTTGTCACGACACTTTTTGCTATAGTGTAGTAAGCCGCGCGGGGTGCGCATGCTTCTCTGTCTCTCTCCTCTCACTCTCATAGAATGCAAGTCAATTATTTTTGTTTCGTCTTTCTATTTCGCGTTCAACAGTATAGTGTCGCAACGATTATTTTTGTTTTATTAAGTTAATACTGGATTTTGTACATAATAAATAATAAAATAATAGAAAAAAATGTGTGCGTGTACTAGCGTACACTCGTAAGAAGTGAAACTTCTTTATGACGTTATTTTTCAAAAAATAATTTACTATATGCAACTTTACAGAAATTGGTTAAATAGAGTTAAATTAGATAAAGTTTAATAAAAGGCTTTTATTAAACTTTATCTAATAATCTAATCTATAATAATCTATCTAATATCACGCGTGGTAGGGATAAGAAAAAGATGGCGCGTAACAGAAAAAGATGGCGCGTAACGAAAAAACAAAGATGGCGCATAACGAAAAAATGTTACACTAATTTTTTTTCCAACCCCGATAAAGAAGTTTCACTTCAATAATAATTATTATTGTTATTTTCTATTATTTTTCGAAATAATTTTAGTTTTTTTTTTTATTTGATCCCATTATTTTATCGAAAGGAACTTCATTCCATCTGTGTGTCCGTGACACCTCTCAACTTCTTTTCCGATTGTGGTATATTGGGCCTTAGGATGGAGAGGATTTATATCAGGCGACCATCTCAGTCCTCGGGAGTAGTAACGCATCTGTGATTGACTTCAGATAACCTATATTCTATATGAAGTTGCTTACAGATTCATTGGTGGTAATGATCACTTTCCATTAGGCAGACTGCATGTTAGTTTGTTACTTACGTTTTGTGTTACGTGTTGTTTGTTACGACCCGCGTAGCAGAGCGGTTATCGTACCGGTCTGACGCGCAATAGGTCCCGGGCTCGATTCCCGGCCTGGCAGGTATCTGAATGATGAGTTTAGATTCAAGTTCTGGGCTTGGGTGTTTGTGTATTCGTCTTGTACCATGGTACCCACGGCACACGAGAAAATCCTAGTGTGGGGCTGTTAGTGTAGAAAACGTGTCTGTGTATACTTAGATAAAATAATGTGCTAATTTTAACTCAAATCCAAACAGTAATTCTTACGTCTATGAGCAATAAACATCCATCCATCTACAAACTTTTTTCTTTATATTATTAGTAAGATAAGATAGATACAAAAATTCTAGCATTAAACATTTTTGGGTCTCTCCCAAGAGACAGCAATTTGGGCTCTTTGTTTTACCTGTAATCCACATTTCTTTTATGGTTTTATACTTTTTTGCTTTGTTTAAATTAGATTATTTATTTCATTCCAATTATCAGTGTTTCTTCACCGTATTATACGTGTATTATACGTAAAAACCTTCCTCTCGAATCATTCTATCTATTAAAAAAACTGCCTTAAAATCCGTAGCGTAGTTTTTAAGATCTAAGCTTATATATTCAAGAGGAAGGTTTTTATGTATGACTAGCCATACCCGCGGCTCCGCCCGCGTTCAAATCAATGTATCACAAAGTTTTTCCCATTTCACCCCCTTAGGGATTGAATTTCATAAAATCCCTTATTAGTGAGCACTTACGTCCTTAAAAGAACCCGCATGCAAAATTTGAAACTCCTAACACTTGTAGTTTCTGTGATTTTGTGATGAGTGAGTGAGTGAATGACCTTTCGCTTTTATATAGGTATATAGATAAATTCATAATACAATGTAGAAACAATAAAGTTCGCCGGGTCAACGCGTTTAGACATAAAACATGTGATTTTTGTTTCAGTATGGGATTCAATGCAGACCCCAGTTGGTCAGTTGTATGGGTCCAGAAATAACTACGGGAATTACGACGAGTGTCTCGAGTTCCCGTGGGAGAAGATACACCCAGACCTGAGAACCCAGTACTGTTTGGCCCATATCCGTTTAGCTGATGTGGACTCCGAGGTTAAAGAAGTGGATCTCTTTGGACACGTGGAAAATTATCTTCGGGTAATTATCTTTTATTTGAAAATCCACAGAAGACTTTTGTTCTTTTTATTAGCTTCACCTGTATGTTTGTTTGTATGTTTGTAACCGACTTCTTTAGGCGCTATTTTGACCCACTTTAAACGGCCAAATTTTGTTCAAACTTTGTAGATTTATTGAGGACCGATGACAATACACTAATTTGATAAAATTATTCCATTTATTAATTTGACTGAAAAATAGAAAATAAATAATAGTTTAAAAAAACTAAAAAACACGCTTTTTATAGAAAACCGAACTAAAAAATAGAAAATAAATTTAAATGAATTTAAATTAAGAAAATAGTGTTAAAAATTTCAATGAATATAAATTAATGATAGTGTAAATAAAATAAATATTTTATTTAATAAAAAGCGTGGGGTGCTTTTTAAGATATTATCGAAATGATAATCACTCTACTCATATCTGTCAATAAAATATCTATAACCATTGACATCATGCACCCCACGCTTTTTTTTAAATATTTTTTTTTATTCACACTATTATTAATTTATATTCATTGAAATTTTTAACACTATTTTCTTAATTTAAATTCATTTAAATTTATTTTCTATTTTTTAGTTCGGTTTTCTATAAAAAGCGTGATTTTTAGTTTTTTTAAACTATTATTTATTTTATAGTTGTAGTTATCTAGTTATGACCTTGGTTTTTTATAGCATGAAAAATTTTATTTATGTATTTAAACCTACCGCTAAGGCAGACGGGCCACCTGACGAAAAGAAGGTGGCTTGTCTGCCTTAGCGTTAGATTCAAGAAGTTCAAGGTGGCAGAACTAGTGTAGTTCGACCGGGAAAGTACCACTGCCCCACCTATTTCTAGCGTGAAGCATCTCTAGCGTTTTGATAGAAGGGTAAGGTTGCCGGCACACTTTCACATGAGGCTAACATCATAGTCCTCGGGAGTAGCAACACAACAGTGATTGACTTCAGATGGAACCCATGTTCTGTATGCAGTTCATTACATGCACCCCACGCTTTTTTTAAAATAAAATATTTTTTTTTATTCACAGTATTATTAATTTATATTCATTGAATTTTTTAACACTATTTTCTTCATTTAAATTCATTTAAATTTATTTTGTATTTTTTAGTTCGGTTTTCTATAAAAAGCGTGTTTTTTAGTTTTTTTTTAACTATTATTTATTTTCTACTTTTTAGTCAAATTAAAAAATGGAATAATTTTATCAAATTAGTGTATTGTCATCGGTCCTCAATAAATCTACAAAGTTTGAACGAAATCTGGCCGTTTAAAGTGGGTCAAAATCGCGCCCAAAGAAGTCGGTTACAAACGTACAAACAAACATACAGGTGAAGCTAATAAAAAGCTAATAATAATAAAAACACTTTTCATGCTGTAAAAATATACCTACACCTTTATTTTATAAAACAAGTACCTACGCTTTATTACACCTTTATTTCTGACCTATGTACCGTTACGTGCGTTGTTTTGAAGGTAGTTAGTGAACTTGTACTAATAAGTAATGTTTACGAAATGTATTACCAATTAGTTTTTTTATTAGTTTTTTGCAGTAGCGACATAACCTTTGTACAAAACATAGAAACAAATAAGACTTACGTAAGCTAAACATAAACTCTATACGAAAAAAAAATAAAAAAAAACTAAAAATACAACCGACGTCCGTGCCAAAAAAAACTAAAAAATATTTTAAATATATGTTGGTTTACATACTCAGTACTTAGTACACAGTTCCGAAGTCGACGCTCAACATATTTCGCTGGATTACGATGAGGGAGCTATGTCCTGTATAAGCGCCGACTTAAGAACTATGTACTAAGTACTAAGTACTGGCCATTACTGTACTGGTACAGTACTGGTAAAAAAACGTGACAAATAGATAACCTCTTTCCTTTGGGAAGTCGGGTAAAAATAACACATAGATGCGCAAACATCTTAAAATACATGTTTGAACGTGATAATTAAAAACGAGGTAAAAAAATTACCAAAATCAAATGTCAAATTTGACGTAATCAAAGCGGTCTACATTATCCTTGATATTAATATTTTACAAAAAAAAACGGGATGGTGTCGTTTGTAAAAAAACGGCCAAGTGCGAGTTGGACTCGTGCACGAAAAATTCCATACCATCACTACATAGTATAAAACAAAGTCACTTCCCGATGTCTGTCCTTATGTATGCTTATATCTTTAAGTATATACTACGGATTTTAATGCAGTTTCTTTACGTAGAGTGATTCAAGAATGTTTGTATGCATAATACACTTATTATTACACGGGAGAAATACTGATAATTTGCTGGGTCAGCTAGTTATATATAAAAAAACGCAATAAAAACATCTTTTTTGTAAGAGAGCCCCTTAAAAATTTATTCTATTTACCTTAATAATTTGTTTTTAAGTGAATAGTGAATATTTCAAACGTCTATCTGTTGCGGTTATTATCTTATATCAAGCAAAAAACACGTATGTGTTTAAATAAATATTAATTTTATTATGTTTTAGTCTTGGTTGGGACGCTCATAATTTTGATAGCATAGAGCAGTGATAGCCTATTGGTTGAAACTTGCCCTCTCAATCGGGAGGTCCGAGGTTCACACCCAGGCACATACCACTGCTTTATGTGCGTATTAGAAATTAATTATCACTGCTTTTCGGTGAAGGAAAACATCGTGAGGAAACCTACACACCCGAGAGTTTTTAAAAAAAGTTCTTGGAGGTGTGTGAAATCCACCAATTCGCACTTGGCCAGCGCGGTGGACTATGGCCTAAATTCTCTCATTCTGAGAGAAGACCTGTGCCCAGCAGTGGGACAATAATGGGTTAATGAGAGGAGACTGTTGATTGTTATAGCAGCAATAGCATTAAATACTGTAAAAATTTCAACTGTGTATCACGAGATACATCCTGGTGACAGACAGACAGACGGGAAATTTAATCTTAGTAATAGGATTCCGTTTTTACTCTTTGGGTACGGAACCCTAAAAAATAATTAAAAGATTAAATGTATCGTCGAAAGTGAGGCTATAATTCTTTTACGGATAAACCGCTTTAACTAGTTTTAGAATTGAATTTGGAAACAGCAAGAACTATAAAAATAACATGGACGTTTTTTTTTTCTTGAGAAACATTCAAAGTACATAAAGCTGTGAGAGCGCGGGTAATATGGGATTTTACCGAGGGGGAAACCTTCAAAAGGTACCGGACACCGCGGGAGCGACGCAGGGTTATATGGGATTTTTACCGCACTAAAACCCCCCCGGCGGCCGTCCTCGGCGCTACAAAGAGGACTCCGGGATCTCCAAAGGAACGCAACCGGAGTCTTCTGAGCGCGTTGCTCCATCGGGCTCCTCACAGATGGGCAGCTGGGTCCACCGCTCCGTCTGGTCTTTACCACGGTATGTTACCACACATACCGCCGTCCGTCACGGGATCGCCTGACCAAACGGTTCGATCTCCCACTCTAGCCGCCCGCAACCCCGGTAGCCTTAGTACCCCTGCAGCGACATTTAGAGCTCTCATTATTATTTTTATTTATTAATTTTAAAATCACAATATGAATAAATTAAATACCAAAATTTTATAACTATATGTATTTATAAAAGAATAACTTAAAAGTTAAATAAAACAAAACGCCAAATTAAATATAAAATGCAGCAAATTACTGTCCCGAAGAAGAGTTCCCAGAATGCTGGCAACATTACCTCATTGAATAGCAAGGCTAATTCGTTGACCGAGGTATGTGCCAGCTTTCTGATCATTCGGCTCGCACTTGTTGGAACTCCGGAAAATCTCTTAAGCCAACTCTTACGACAGGCAGGGGATACTAGCTCTATTCTGATGCGAAACTATAGTTCCGAAGGCACAGAAAAGTACGAGTCTAATAAATATTTTCAAAGGAGGCAAAATAAATGTATTATAGAGATTTTTCCACGGTTTCGTTCAATTTATAAAACTTTCCATGTACTGGGAAACACGGAATTGAAACATTATCTCATTAAGCCGATTGCTTTACTGTCAAGATCTTTAATTGCGATATAACTTTAATTAACATAATTGGGCGATAAATAATTTTATAGTAAATCTTTACTAATTGTAGAACCAAACGAAACACAAAACTAATAAACAAAACTATATAGAATATTAACTTCAGTTGACGTCACTGAGTTGCCAAAGTAATTAAATTATTTATCAAAAACATAATCAAACTGTTTAAAATAATAACAAAAGCGAAGATAGGTACTACAATACTCGTCCCTGTAGTTCCGGGATCACAATAGGGCTATGGCGTCTTCTGCCTGTCGTAAGAGGCGACTAAAAGGGGCTTCGGGGTTGCAGGCGGCTAGAGTGAGAGTTCGCACCGTTCGGTCAGGCAATCTCGGGAAGAACGGCAGTATGTGTGGTCGCATACCTTTTGAACGTTGCCCCCTCAATGAATGCAGTAATTCTCATTTTTACGAACTCGAGTCGTCGTCAACCCATTAATGGCCTACTTCGGAGCACAGGTCTTCTCTTAGAATGAGTGAGTTTTAGACCATAGTCCACCGCGCTGGCCAAGTGCGAATTGGTGAACTTCACACACCTCTGAGATTTTTTTAAAGGACTCTCGGGTGTAGGTTTCCTCGCGATATTTTCCTTAACCGTAAAGCAGTGATAATTAATTTCTAATACAAACATTATTTTAGAATAGTGATAACTAATTTCTAAATCCCAAATATTTTTTCGAAAAATCTGTGGCAATCACCGTATAAAAAGTTTTACAATAATTGCATCAGAAGAATGTTTACTTCACGTGGATAGATTAAATAAGTTCTTTTTAAAGTCGGTCTAAACTTAAAAATAATACTTACGCTAATTATTTGATAATATATTAATTTGAATTTAAATTATATGTAAATACAAAATGATAAATAAATTTAAAAAGAAACAAAATGCCAAATTAAAAATAAAAATCTGCATCCAAATTACTGTCCATAGGATGAGTTCCCAGAATGCTAGCAACATTACCTCGTTGAATAGCAAGGCTAATTCGTTGACCGAGGTAGGTGCCAGCTTTCTGATCATTCGTTGACTCTATCAAACGTAATAAAATATATATTTTGATAATGATAACTGAAATGTAAATCTCATTAACAGAATATGCAGCATTTTGTCTTTGTATCCGACTGCGTCATGAAATGGCAAATATTTTTCGCGCGATTGTCTATATGTATGTATTTCTTTAGTTTTGGAAATCCAGTTTTTGTCTTAATAATTAATTCTTGTTTACAATAATATCCAGTTATCAAACCACATGTATTTTGGATTGCAACATCAATAAAGTGAACTAATTTTGAAAAAAAACTTAAACGCGTTTATCTGAAAATTATCGTTTTGCAAATACTGCATTTTATTTTATGACGGTAAAATAATGACACACATATCAAAATTGTCATCACATACTTATTTTACAGTAAGTACTGTACGCAATGATATATAGTTTTTAGGGTCCCGTACAAAAACAATAAAAATGGGACCCTATTTCTAAGACTCTACTGTTGTCTGTCCGTTTGTCTGCCTGTCACCAGGCACCTGTATCTCATGTGCCGTAATAGCTCGACAGTTGAAATTTTCACAATTGATTTATTTTATGCTGCCGTTTTAACAACAAACACAAAAAGAACATAATCCAGTTATGTTGGTGGCGGCCGGAGGTCGCAGAGAAACGCAAAACCATACTTAACATTTATTTTATACTAAAAGTTACAAGTACATTTTGTCTTAAAACTAAAGGTGTGAAACCGAGTCGATGTTAGATCTCGGAATGACGTGGATTCTCACGACATGTGGGAACGTTCGAGATGCTGCGTCAGCTCCTCGGGTTGCTGGCTGGATCGCCATGCACTAGGGTTGTGCATCAGCGTTAGGGTTATGTAACAATCCAATAAATATTTAAGCGCCCATACAACCAATGTATTTTTTACCATTTTTTGCAGGTACGGAACACTTAATGCGCGAGTTCGATTCGCCCTTGACTGGTTTTATTATTAGGTTTCTGTTACTTTTGTTTGTGCCTGCGGAATGTTATAATATATTACTTCTCATATATTTCATCATTTATACCATACCTACAAATTTATAATTATAACAAACTTTTATTTATATATTTTTTCATCTGATTAAAGTAGCAAACGAGCATGCGGTCCACCTGATGGTAATTGATCACTGCTGCCCATGGGCAGATTCCCATGGGCAGCAGTGATTAAGAGAAAACCATAGAGAGAATCATTTGTCTGAAGTCAATCACAGATGCGTTGCTACACCCGAGGATTAAGATGGTGGCCTCATATAAGAGCCGGCTACCACACCCTTCCAACAAAACGCAAAACTGCTTCACGCTAGAAATAAGTGTGGAATCGCCCCGAACTACATTAGTTTAGTAGAACTGTCAAAATTACTTAACAATTTTTGTTTTTTCAGTCTAAGTCAATAAACAACCTGAAGTTCAACACAATGACATGGGGAATCTGCGCACCAGTGGGTTGCAATGCCCACTCAATAGCCAAGCTAGTGGGTGTGTTGTTCAGACATACCCATTTAGGACTGGCTGTGGATAATCCAGATATATCTTTTTCTGAATGCAATATTTCGGGAAAAGTCGATGATTCCTTCAATTTCGGATTTTATTTTGTTTGGTAAGTCATTATAGAGAAATCTAATGAATTTATCTTACTAGCTTCCGCTCGTGACTTTGCTTGGAATTTAGGATGTTTTAAAAGCTTTTATTTTACGTACAATGTTTGTGACTAAGTATGTAAGTATGTGTGTATCTCAAAGGTAGTAGGTCAAATCTTGCAACCTTAATTTAACCAACTTTTCAGTGTCCGATTGAGCTAAAATTTGAAACACACGTATATTTCTAATGACAAAGCAATTGTATACAATCAATATTGTTGTTAATCTTAAATGACGGATTGAATGTCGTGAGAATAGTTCAGGAAGTCACAGACCTAGGTTTGGGTAAATGTAATGTTGATAATCTCGCGACAAGCTTTTATATGCCAGAAAATTGTACCATGCAACAAAATGATGGTTTGACTACTACAAAATTTATTTTTTTCATTTCAGTCCATTGAAATAAAAGCTTGTTTTTAATATATTTTTTAATATTATTTTATTTATAGATTGTAATAACAAAGAACATTAATTCTAACTGATGGCCATTGGCTTTCCCCGTAGACATTTGTGAGAAACTTCATTTAGAACAAGCGTTCTGTTTGACGTAAAACATAGTAGTGGCCTCCAACTACACCCATCCAACAAATATAAAAGAGTATTCACGCTACAAATACATATTATATATTTTTTTATCTGACTGAAGTAGCAAACGAGCACGCAGTCCACCTGATAGTAAGCAGTCACTGCCGTCCATGGATATCTGTAGTCAACTACATACAGAACATGGGTTCCATCTGAAGTCAATTACAGATGCGTTGCTACTCCCGAAGACTATGATGGTCACCTTATGTGAAAGTGTGCCGGCAACCACACCCTTCTATCGAAACGCAAGAAATGCTTCACGCTAGAAATAAGGGTGGCGGTGATACTTCCCCGGTCGAACTACACTGGTTCTACCACCTTGAAAAATAAATGATTTTAATTTTAAAATATAAGCTCATGCTGGAAAAACTCCAAAAAAAGTTTTTAAGATGGCTGTATTTCTGCCAATACGGGTACTTTGTGGGATATCCCTACGTAAACCCCAGCCTTTTCTTATTAGGAATGGTTGGCTATACGGCATTAGAAATTCGTAGAGATATGGCCTTAGTAGAATATATTTTTCAACTAATCAGGGGAAAAATATACAACCCATTCGTATTAGAACTGATATCATTGAATGTCCCAGATAAATATCTAAGGGTTTGACGTCGCGATCTTTTTGTAGTGCCAGCCTGCAAGCTTATTCTTGTAAAAAAGTCTCCTTTGGTTCGAGCTCTTACTTTACTAAACGGCATAGTGGCCTCTAGTTACAATTTTGATTTATTTTTCTCGTCTCCTGCTGTATTTCGCAGTACGGTAGGCCATTATATTGAAAAAATGTACAAACGCATTGGATAAATTATCTGTAATGTTTGTAAAGCATATAATGTTAAATAAATAAAATAAATAAATACGAACATATCCAACTAGGTATGATCACTATTCAATATAATGTGACTTTGGAAAGACTAAAACAAATCTACCCCACGGGACCGCACAAAAAGCAACCTACATGTTATTCAAGAGTCTAATCCATCTCCGTACAAAATTTCATTTAGATCCGATCAGTCGTTATATAATAAAAAAAATCCATTCATCACAACATTTTTTTATAATACTAGCTGTGCTCGCGACTTTGTCCGCGTGGAATAGTTATTTTGGGCATGATTTATTTTTGCAAACAACCTCCTCAGCTTTATAAATCGTAGCTTTGCTTAGCTACCCACGACTTTGCGTCATTTTGTTGCAGCGTGATGTTATAAAGCCTAAAGCCTTCCTCGATAAATGGTCTATTCAAAAAAGAAAGAATTTTTCAATTCGGACCAGTAGTTCCTGAGATTAGCGCGTTCAAACAAACAAACTCTTCAGCTTTATAATATTAATATAGATTAGCAAGATTAAAGTATAAGTACCTGGATGACCGAGCTTTGCTCGATGTTTTTGTTTACTACGAGTGCATCATGTTTTTTTGGCATTACATATATTTTTTATAACTATGCAATTTTTTTACTGATGATCATATGAATAATATATTTTGATCTTCTTTTTCTCATCAACCCATTATTGGCCCACTGCTGGACACGGGTCTTCTCTCAGAATGAGAGTTTAGGCCATAGTCCACCGCGCTGGCCAAGTGCGAATTGGTGGAAATTTTGATCTTACCGACGTAATAATAATAAAACAAAAAATACCAAAAAAGAACTAAAAAAAATGTAGAGCTAAAAATAGAAAATAGAATTAAAAATAAAAATTAAAACTTACAAAATAGAACTCGAAAAAAAGAGAAAAAATAAAAATCCTTGCTATATCGATTTATCGCCCCCTTAACCCCCTAAATACAATATTTCAAGAAAATCGTTGGAGCCGTTTCCGAGATCATATATATCTATACAAGAATTGCTCGTTTAAAGATATTAGATATAGATGAAATGAAATGAAATGAAATGAAATGAAATGAAATGAAATGAAATGAAATGAAATGAAATGAAATGAAATGAAATGAAATGAAATGAAATGAAATGAAATGAAATGAAATGAAATGAAATGAAATGAAATGAAATGAAATGAAATGAAATGAAATGAAATGAAATGAAATGAAATGAAATGAAATGAAATGAAATGAAATGAAATGAAATGAAATGAAATGAAATGAAATGAAATGAAATGAAATGAAATGAAATGAAATGAAATGAAATGAAATGAAATGAAACGAAATGAAATGAAATGAAATGTCTTTATTTTGTATAGGCCTACGGGGGCACTTACAAATTGTCAGTTACATTTTTTTTCTTACACTACCACCGGATCGGAATACGACCTCAACTGAGAAGATCCGGCAAGAAACTCAGCGGGTTTGTCTTTTTTCTTATTTATATCCATTTTTTTTTATATATATAATTACAATCATGAATGATGATGATGAATTACAAGATGAATGACGTACGAGTCTTTTACAACAGGACATAATAATAATAAAAATTATGTAAAAACCAGCAATTAAATTGAAATTAAGTGCGAAAACCTGAAAAAGAAAAAAATCAACACAAGCGTTTCCCAAACTTTCTTAGGGTCCGTTCACACAGACCAGCTCGGAGAGCATCCGCTTTTTTCTGTTCAGACAAACCGGATAATCATTCTGGGAACCCTTACACTTCAGGTCTCTCATATGCTAAGGCTAAGCCAACATAAGGGCGGTGGGCAAGGAACTTCGGGCCTCGAGGGGTACCCTCTTTACCCAGGCAATTCGCAAGGAGTTTCGACCTCCAAGATCCATAATTTATTCATAGTACAATGTTAATAAAAACATTGTAATATAATGTACAAATGTAATGCTATTTTCGTTGTTCGGTACCGGGTATGAATAGAATTTGAGAAACAATGTTCTAATCAATTATGCTGATAAAAATGCAAATTGTTTCAGATAATGACCTAATTAATATACAGTTCCAAGTTTTTTAATACCGGAGTTCTTAATAAAAAAACTTATATCAAATAACTGCGTCGTAAAATAATTAGAAGCAAAATTCTTCCGTTTTCTGTTTACAAATTACAGATTCGTAATTCGTACGAATTACGAACAGCACCGGTGACAAAACCTGTACAGGTTATTCATATCTCATTTTGTCACCGGTGCTGTGTCGGTATTGTGCTGTGCCGGGGTCGTATCGTGCCAGTATCGTGCCGTGCTGATGTCGTGCCGTACTGATATCGTACCGTTCCGGTGTAGTGCCTTGCCTGTGCCGAGGCGATGCCGTGGCGATGTCGCACCGTGTTGGCGCGAATGGCATCCTTATAGATGTTCGTCCCTAGTCATATATTTATACATGAAAATCCCTAACAAAAGTTAAAATAAACCCTTAATTCTATTGAACATTTTTAAAGTTTATTATTCTTTCTATAAAGAATTGAAAAGAAGGTAGCATACATGCTTTTCAATTCAATTTCAATAAAAAATTATTAGATGATTATTCAATGAATTACGTGTTGCACAAGAATAAAAGTGACCCAATAGAAAAATTAGAGTGGTAGCCTAATGGTTGCATTTCTACCTCTATCGGGAGTTACGGGGTTTAAATCAAAGGCACATGCTACTGATTTTTCTAAAACTATGTTCTCAAAGATGTTTCGAGTTTACCAATATGCGTTTGGTCAACGCGGTTGGTTGACTATGACCTGAAACTCTCTCATTCTGGAACCCGTGCCCAGCAGTGGAACAATATTAAGTTGACGACAATGTGAAATTTACATTTTATGAAATATCAAACAATTGTTCCCATTTTGAGAAATTTCTTAAAGAGTAGACGGAAAACGGATGTAACATTTATGTTTGTCCTTTCTGGCACGAAATTGTCACTTCTTAATTCACTTGATAATAGAGTACATTATTAGAAGTACTTTTAACTATTTAACCCTGATCAACAAATTTTTTTTTTTTTAAAAAAACGCTTTCGACACTCATAGCCCCACAGTAGGATTTTCTCCTGTGTCGTGGGTGCCATGGACACACACAAAGACGAATGCACAAACACCCAGACCCAAAACAAGAATCTAAACTCATCATTCAGACACTTGTCTCGCCGGGAATCGAACCCGGGACCCACTGCGTGTCAGACCAGTACGGTAACCGCTTCGCCACGCGGGTCGGGTATTAGAAGCAGTTTTAATTGTTTAACTCTGTTTAACAAAAATTTGAGTTTCATTCTTATTTTATTACTGTTCAAACATACCCACGCTTCGTTACTCAGTTTGATATTAATGATAAAAGAATAAAACGCAAGGTAAACAAAGATTCGATAAGAGAATACATCCTTCAAATCATTTCCAATTCTCATGAGTACACAATACAAGGTGTTCCCGTGAGAATTAAAATAGAGTAAAAACTAATTTTAATTTACATTATTTACGTTGTACATGAAGACAGCTAATTGAATTTTGTGTTTTTTATGTTTTTATCGGGAAACCGATGGATTCAGAGGGCACAGGACCGGTTGGAGTGGCGCCATTTAGGGGAGGCCTATGTTCAGCAGTGGACATCAAAAGACGGATGGATGATGCTTTTTTTCTTTTTCTCGCAAAAAACTCATTAAATCCCTATTTGGCACATAAATTTTATTTACGGTCTAGGTATATATTATACATGAGATACTCATTACCATAGTAGTGTTCGAAGTAGGCAGAGCTGCAGGAATAGCAGAATTGTATCAATTTGTGAGTATGTTATGTGTTTGTTAGTTTCTCAAGCAAAAACTACACATCAAATTTTGCTAAAATTAGGCACACAGTTTTTAACCTGGGTTAACAAATAAGATACAGAAATACCTCGACTTACGTTACCCCGACTTACGCGAATTCGGAGTTACGTGGTTTTCAAATTTCCTCGATTCGTCTTTTATTTGTGTGTCACCTGCGTTATCCAACCTCTATATTATCCATTACATAAATACTTTCTGTCCCACACTATTCCTCAGGTAATGCACATGTTTGGACGGAACCAACGACCAGCAATAATTTATTTTGTGTTACGTACTCGTATTTCTTATACCCCGACTTACGCGAATTCGACTTACGCGGTTATCACTCAGTCCCACCTATCGCGTAAGTTCGGGGTATTACTGTACTCATTATGATGGTTTACAGAGTGGTAGAACCAGTGTATTTAAAATATCTTGCGTTTCGACGTAAGGGGGTGGTTGCCGGCACACTTTTATATTAAAGCGACCATCTTAGTACTCGGGAGTAGCAATGCCTCTGTGATTAAAATCAGATAGCGCCTATATTATATATGAAGTTGCTTACAGATGTTCATAGGCGGCAGTGACTACTTACCATTAGATGGAATGCATGCTCGATTGCTTCATGATTGACTTCAATCAGATAAAAAAACGGGACGGAGCCCCGGGGATAGACTAGTTATTATATGTGTGATTATTTTACAGGTCGACTATAGCGTTTGCTATAATTTTTACGCTATTGTGTACAGCATACGTGGATTATATAGGACTGGATAATAAAGGTAATAATACTGATTATACTAATCAGTTCTTTTTAGCACGCTTTTTATATGACAATTTTCTACGAGTCACATGGCGTGATGGTTAGGTACTACACTGTGAAAAAACATTTCTTTTCTGGATCTCATTCCATTCCTTATATAAATTTACTGTACAACTGTTCACGCAACGAAAGAGCCTTGCTTACGGTTCTTTTTTTTTTAAAAGCCAAGTAATATTATCTTTTGTTAATTAATAGTAATTATTAATATTGTACTATTAAAATATTTATTGTCTCTGTTTACAACATTAGCGCCACTGTGTCAAAGGAACTAATTGGTTATCGATCTACGGTAATTAAGTTACCGTGACCCAACAGATGGCGCTGAGACATATTATTAACACACAACTTATGGGGTCAAATTTGCTACGTTACACCGTTTTATGTAAATCTGTATATAAGTATTAAGTTCACACTTATACATATAGAAGAAGATGAAACGAGAAAGGATCATTAAAAAAAAATTTCTGTAAAGTTTTATTTCTGAGATTAATCAGTTGTAAGAATTATCGCCCATCATAAACATCAAATTTGAACTTTGAACTTATGACTTATGACACCAAAACTTACATAGCATAAATTCGAAAACGTAAGATAAAATAATGTTATTTCAGATTACAAGGTTATGAATAATTAAATTGGTAAAGGGCTTACTATTTAATTATCCGTTATATATTTTCAAAGTATTAATTAGATTGAATTATCGTCAAAACGAAGAGCATTGCTAGTATAATTCGCGTCGCTTGTCGCTTAAAGCGATTCCGTGACCGAGAATATTATACATTTAATCACAATATTTTCTATCACCGTTGACAAGAAATTTATCACGAGGTACACTTTGACGATTCCAACCCAATCTCTACAAACCCTACAGTATCACTTGATTGTCCATTTCTATCGATTTCATCAAAACTTTATTCGTACCGCTTCATTGTTCTTATGAAACTGCCAAAATAAGTTTATGTTTATCATCATCATCAAATTTATCTGTATCAAGTCCAAGCTTAACAATGCCACTATTATCAAATCAAACTTAATCGAAATTAATTTTACAGGTCTGACTTTCTTCAAAGCGTTCCACATACCAAGGAATATCCACGCCTTGGTAAAGGTATATGATGAAGATATTGGATCGTTTTTTGGAATACGAGTGATCGCCTGTGTCTCTGTCGCCTTTTTTCATATATGGGTATTATTGTTGAATCAGGGTGTCATCAATAATTTACGTCTTGATAAGGTAAATTTTTACGTAAAGGGTCCATACTGCTTTAGTGTAAATTGGTGGTGGAAGGCACACGTTAGTTAGTAAGGTTTGCGACAAGGTGTAATGGCTGCCATCTCTCAACGACGATCAAGATTTACGTTTAATTATAATTCAATTAAGGTAAACTACTTTACCTTTAAAAATCCGTAGATTTTCTTTTTGTTTTCGAAATTTGTAGTTATCGGGTATTCATAGTTTCGACTACTATCGGGTTAATTGGCTTTTACAGCTTCACCTGGTGTTGATGACAAACCTAAAACTTAGCCAGGGTAGAAATCTATGAGCTGCGAGGAGTTCACTAGACCTTCTGCTTTCGTTAGAAGGAAGAACGGTTGCAAACTGAGCTATTGCCGGAGACCAGTCCGCCTCTTATTAAATAGAATTTTCGCAAATTGGAATACAAAGTACAGGGCTAGCTAGACGTACACTCAAATTAACTTCATAGAAAGTTAAATTATTTAATGTTCAATCTAAATTCATCTGGCTTCTTCACGGTTATCATATAAGTTACTGCTTACTGGAACTATGCACACGTTAAATAAACATTTAACCTGCTTAGCAATGGAATGGGGGTACAACCCATTATTGCTGGGCGCGGGTCTTCTATCAGAATGACAGAGTTTTAGGCCATAGTCCACCGCGCTGGCCGCAGGCGAATTGGTGGACCTCACACACCTCCAGAAACTATTTTTTAAAGAACTCTCGGGTGTGTAGATTTCCTCACGATGCTTTCCTTCACCGAAAAATAGTGATAATTAATTTCTAATACACACATAAATCAGTGGTGTGTGCCTGGGTTTGAACTTGCCTCCCAATTGAGAGGGCAAGTTTCAACCATTAGGCTATCACTGCTCGTAAACTAAATAGTTAGTATCATAAAATGAACTTAATGCCCAATTTTCATTACAAATTGGGCTCTGCAATGATACGTCACATGTGAGCATGGCCTTTTTCATATATTAATATCATCAGAACATTTTACCATCATTATAACCCTCAAAAGTTTCCTTTGCCTCATTTGCTTATTGAAAATATTGCATTACATTACATACCCATATTTTTTTCAGGATTTTGAGAAGAAATGGCTTACAATGTTTTTACAGTGTGAAGTTTCAGTAGACACCTTTCTGTTCATGTCTGGTTTTCTACTGGTAAAGGCTTTAGCGCGGAATGGTTTCAAGAGCTTCAATCCCTTGAAAGCAATATTTAAGCGGTATTGCAGGTATTATTAATAATTATTAACATTATTATAACATTATTACTATTAGAGATGCTAAAGATAATAATAAAGCAGAAACGATTCATAAATGTATAAATAAAGGAATGACAAAGATTTCTTTTGTTGATACAAGATTTCATTTTCAGGTTAATATTGCCCTTGATGTTAATAGTGCTATTATCATTTTCTGGTTTTCAACATACAGTAGACGGACCAGTGAGAAATGATTTTTATCAAAAAGAATTGGAAACATACAGTAACCGCTGGTACGCGAATCTTCTGATGATACAAAATTACTTCCGAACTGCGCATTTGGTAAGATAACAGAGTGATATAAATAATCATGATAATCACGATAAACATGATGATCATGATTTTAATTTAATGATAGAAATTTCACAATGTAATGGAAATTATGTCATAAATAAAGTTATTTCATGGTTCATAATTAATGAACCATGAAATATTTCTTTTGGAGTCGCCTCCAAATAGAATCATTTTATCTTAGAACTTTTATATAACTTCTATAGAACTTTTGCGACTACAAAGTTATTAAAATAATATTCGCGTCAAGGTGGTAGAACCAGTGTAGTTCGACTGGGGAAGTACCATCGCCACACTTATTTCTAGCGTGAAGCATTTCTTGCGTTTCAATAGAAGGGTGTGGTTGCCGGCACACTTTCACATGAGGCGATCATCATAGTCCTCGGGAGAAGCAACGCATCTGTGATTGACTTCAGATGGAAACAATGTTCTGTATGTAGTTGATTACAGATTTCCATGGGCAGCAGTGACACTTACCATCAGGTGGACTGCATGCTCGTTTGCTACTTTAGTCAGATAAAAAAATCAAAAGCATATAGAAGCCTAAAACCAAGACTAAACGATATAACCTGGTACCTGAAGTAGATCACAAATATTGCTCTCTCTGTATACAAAATTGAAACGCTCCTCTTTGTATCATATTTTTGTAACCGCGATTGACGTCTCAGAGGGCCCTTGCCTTTTTACCAATCAGTCAAACGGACAAAAAGGGTTCGCTTCTATGTAAGGCTCTCTCCTCAATCCATTATTGTCCCACTGCTGGGCACGGGTCTTCTTTCAGAATGAGAGAGTTTAAGCCATAGTCCACTACGAGTTTTTTTTTAAAGAACTCTCGGGTGTGTAGGTTTCCTCACGATGTTTTCACCGAAAAGCAGTAATAACTAATTTCTAATACGCACATAATTATAGAAAAATCAGTGGAGACTGGATTTAAACCTCGGATCTTCCGATCGAAAGGGCAGGTTTCAACCATTAGGCTATCACTGCTGTACATACAGTTCACCTGATGGTAAGAAGTCACTGCCGTCCATATACATGTAATCAACATTATATAAAACAGAAGATTTATCTAAAATCATCATTGATGCTATGCTTTTCCTGATGGTCATGATGGTCGATGATGATGATGATTTGATGATGGTCGCCTATCGAAATAAAAAACTATACTGACCTTTTTAACTTTGAGACGTTTCATGGCATCGTCATGACTTTATGACAAACTAAGTGATTATTTTAAAATATATGATTTTAGACTAGTATTAACGCGGAATTGATACAATAAAATACTTAACGGTTTAAGAATTCTATAAGAATTCATAAACCGCATATCGTGAGTACACGTTAAGTATTATAATAATTTAAAATAAATGAAATTATTCTTTTCTAGTGTTATCCGATTTCTTGGTCAGTTGCCTGCGATTTCCAACTGACGATCATTGGGATTATGATCGCCTGGGTGTTTGCAAGGAACAGAAAATTTGGCAGTCTGATATTTCTAGCATCTTTCGTTGCTTCTATAGTGGTGCCTGCGGTTCGTGCCTATACGATTGTTGGATCAGCGCTAATACCTGGGGACTATCGGTAATGTACATTAAAACATTTATTAACTTAATCAAGAAAAAGCTCTCCTAACAATTACTGTTATAATGTGTGTTATGATGTGAATATCTACTAAAAAGACGACCCGCGTGGCGGAGCGGCTACCATGCCGGTCCCGGGTTCGATTCCCGGCCAGACAGGTTCAGGCCAGACAGATTCAGTTGAATGATGAGATTAGATTCATGTTCTGAGTCTGTGTGTTTGTGTATTCGTCTTGTATGTGTCCATAGTACCCACAACACAGGAGAAAACCCTAGTGTGGAGCTATGAGTGTAGAAAGCATGAACTTCAGTAAGGTTGAAATCTATTACACATCCCAAAATATCATCTTATAGTTTCTCGTCCTAGACCATGTAGGATAAGTAGAAAATCTAGGAGGCGATCGGCAGTGACTCCAGATTTTTCACATTTTCCTGAGATAATATTCACACCAAACCAATGGAGCTGCGCTGTTTTTTTTTGCCAGGATATGAACGATTTGTCCGGGTTCCGGGACCAAAATGGGGCTACGGTATTCTCTGCCTGTCGTAACATCTCACATAACCCGTTGGCGTTGTTTTAATTTAAAGTATCTTGAAATGTGTCACTTTCAAACAAAATTTTTAATCTTTACTCCTGATATGTAGAAGACCGTATTCAGTTATATTGATTATATGAACAATCTTATTCATTATTTCTTCCGTAGATATTATAATTATTGATAACTTTTTATAGTTATATTAGCAGTATTTAATATCTTTATTTATTTCCAGATTGTTAAGTGATTACATGGATTTTATGTTAGGAAATCCATTGTATACTCCCGCTCAATATCGCGCTGGTGCGTATCTTGTTGGAATGGCTGTCGGATATCTAATGACTATATATAATCCAGTTAATCATAGAAATATCTTGACAAAGGTAATTATTCTTTATTAATATAATAAACTGATTTGAAGTGGCAATGGGCAGGCCACATCGTTCGTAGGACGGACTACCGATGGGGTAGAAGAGTCCTCGAATGGAGACCACGTCTGGGCAAAAGAAGTGCAGGCCACCGACAAGGTGGACTGATGACCTGAAGAAGACGGCGGGTAACCGCTGGATTCAGATGGCTCAGGACCGGTCGAAGTGGCGCAGATTAGGGGAGGCCTATGTCCAGCAGTGGAATTTCAAAGGCTGATGGATCGATGGATGAAATATAATAAATATAAAGTATCTCATGAATTTGCAAAAAATCTCTTGGGATAAGTAATAGCAGATGTTTTTATATTTTTTTTTTATAATTTATCTACTAGTTATGTTGATGGTGGTCGGTGGTCGCGGAGAAACACAAAATCATAGTTAATATTTACTTAAGACTAAAATCAACAACTGTATTTTTTCTCGTGACTAGAGGTGTGAAACCGAGTCAATGTTAGAGCTTGGAACACCGTCCATTGTCACGAAATGTGGGAACGTTCGAGATGCCCCGTCAGCTCCTCGAGTTGCTGGCTGGGTACCGATGCACTAGGGCTGCGCATCAACATTGGGGTTATGTAACATACTCTTAGGTCTGTTATTTTGAAATCATATCAAACCAAAAGGACTCAACTCAGTTTGAGGAATTAACACTTAAATATATATAAATTAATATTGCAGCTAAAAGATAGGTCACTTTTTTACCTGATAGATTGCGCTGATCGCTAATCGATGCTATTGTCAAATTGGTGAACAACATTACTTACAAGATGGTAGAAAAAGTATGGCTCGACTAAGAAGGCACCAAGGCCGCATAAATTTCTAGCATGAGGTTGTTCCTGCATTCTGGTAGAAGGGTGTGGTTGTTCACTCACTTTTGTATCTTAGTCCTAGGGAGTAGCAACGCATCTGTGATTGACTTCTGATAGAAACCTTGTTCTGTATGAAGTTGCACATGCTCATGGTCGTCAACAACTACTTACCATCAGATTGCATGTTTATTTGCTACTTCTATCGTATACAAAAAAAAATCTGATTCTAATAATAATATGTGACATCGACAGTATGACCTTTTTTAAGAGCATTATCTCTTAAAAAAGGTCCAAAAAGTCCTTCCTCTCTTTTAACGCCTGCAATGCATTGGCGTTGCAAGTGTCCATAGACGACGCAACGGTGACTATTTTTCATCAGGTAGACCGTTTGCCTTAGCCGGTTTAATTATAAAAAATGTTTTTTTTCCTTTTCAGAATTTCTCGATACTTAGTTTTTGTACGCTGTTGATGATGGGTTCCGAGTTTTTCATCACAAGCGATTCGATGATAAAACATGATAACAGTGCGTTAGCTGTAGTTATGTATATATCACTGAAACGTATAATCTGGGCGGTCCTTATCGCCATTTTAGTAATCATATGCGAGTATGGAACTTTACGTAAGTATTATTTGAAACTTTTTGGATTCTATCAGTAAAAAGAAAGTTCTGGTGTAAACTTAAATAAGTGGACTGTATTATATAACATATCGAAATATCTACATCAGCCATCCAAAGGACTACTTGACGACCACGACCGCACTGTCAAGAGCGTAACGACTAAGAAGAGATTATATAACTAATACATATAACTTGACGACCCGTGTGGCGCAATGGTTACCATACCAGTCTGACGCGCAATGTGTCCCATCTGCTCTAACGAATCTGTGATTGACTTCAGATGGAACTCATGTTCTGTATGTAGTTGATTACAGATGTCCATGGGTGGCAGTGACCACTTACCTTGGTGGGCTCCTTGCTCGTTAAAAAATGTAAAGTTAAAAAATGAATATGAAATTAAACGCTCAGATTTGTAAAATATCGTTCGAAACTTGTCCCACTGCTGGGCACTGTGCTCCCTCCAAAATAGAAAAAAATTGATTTGACCATGGTTCTTTATGCTGGCCATGTGCCCATAAATAGTTTACACACATTACAGGTTTTATAGAGTTCTTTAGGATTTTTTTTTCGTCTATACACAATGTGATGCTTAGTTTTAGTATGTACTTATGTATGTACTTACATCAAAAAATAAAAAAATCCCTTTTTATATTATTAAGCGTTTGCCTGGAATTGGCAGACTAGAACATTAATTTTCTAAAATTTTGGAGAAAACCACTATGGAGAAACCCCTAGTGTGGGGCTATAAGAGTAGAAAGCGTTGTTAGAATTAAAAAAAAACACAATGTATCACATTTTGTTTTATTCTATTCCAGCGGTAGTTCCTGGTATTCTCAGTTGGTCTGCATGGGTTCCCGTTGGACGACTGTCGTATGGAATTTATCTCATCCATATTGTACTAATGATGTATTACGTAAATACTACCAGAGTACCCTTGCAGTACGATCTACTTAACTTTGTAAGTAAAAGTACATCTTTTACTAGCATTTACCTGTGGCGTCGCTCGCGTTGAAGCCCTTAAATAAATACATCATTATATTCCAATAGAACTGAATCAATGTGATTCATATTTGAAAATTATTATTTTTTTAATTAAAAAGTATCCTATTTTTTTTCTAAAACTCTAGGAATATGTGTAAAAAAATTCATTACAACTGATTGAGCAGTGTTGGCGTGAACGCATTAAAAACGGGTACTCACGATATGTGGTTTTTGAGTTCTTTTTGGCGTTATTTCGATCCAGTTGCATGGATCGTGTTGGTCAATTTCGCCGTGACTACGATCCACCTCGATAAAATATCATGGTTGCCATAATATTATAATAATAGTATGATAATAAAATCTACAAAACTAAATTGTAGTATCACGAAAGAATACGAATTTAAATCATATGAATAAAATAATAGCATTTTAGTGTAAGATGGCTTTATTTTTAAAACAAGGATATTTATTATATATTTATTACACACACACACACACACGCTTTCTACACTCATAGTCCCACAGTAGGATTTTCTCCTGTGTCGTGGGTACCATGGATACACACAAGACGTATACACAAACACCCAGACCCGGAACAGGAATCTAAACTCATCATCCAGATACCTATCTGGCCGGGAATCGAACCCGGGACCCATTGCGCGTCAGACCGGTATGGTAACCGCTGCACCACGCGGGTCGTCAACAGAAAGTGATGACTTTATTAAATAAACTTTTTTTTACATTTATACAACAATTCGATATTAATTTCAAGTTGCTCGCTACACCATACACTCACACATGAACTATATATAGGTACACCTCAGTATAGCGTGGCGACCCGTCGCCACGACAAGCGTCGCCACGCCAACGATCCGGTTTATACCCGTGCCAATAGATGTTTTACAACATTTTGCCGTAACGATTTTAAAAACGTTATATTATTTCTAGGTAGTTTATTCTTTGGGAGTGGTTACCGCCTCAACTATCCTCTCTTTTATCGTGTGGACATTCTACGAAGCACCGTTAGCGAACATAACTTCGCTGTTGTTTAGAAATAGGTAAGTGCTAGAAATGAGTTTTCAAAATAATGCAGAACCAGACCTTGAAAACCATCCTGAAGATATTCAGGATGGTTTTCAAGGTCGTAACTCTTTGTGGAATGACTACGAAAGCATCATCGATATATATTTCTGCCTTATTATAACAATATTAAGGGCTGTGTTTTTGTCTGAATAGGGTAAGGGAGGCATACTTGTTCGAGGAGATACTACTTATTCCTCAGGTCTTACTTATGCATCAGGAGCCGGACAACAGTAAGTAACTTCATATAGAACACAGGTTCTATCTAAAGTCAATCACAGATGCGTTACTACTCCTGAGGACCATGATGGTCGCCTCATATTAAAGTGTGCCGGCAACCACACCCTTCCATCGAAACGCAAGAAATGCTTCATGCTAGAAATAAGTGTGGCGGTGGTACTTTCCCGGTCGAACTACATTAGTTCTACCACTTTGAAATGTTTAGAAACTATAGGAAATATGCCATTGGTGGTGTTTGTGGCCACTGCGAACCCCGTCGAACTACATTGTTCTAACACCTATAATTTTGACAGACATAATTACACCACAATTTAAATATCTCTTTTTTTAGGTGACATATTATATACAAATAATTTTACGTAAAAACAAATTGATATAGTGTTTGTTACAGATACAAAATACACGAAATACAGAGTGAAAAAAATCCGAAAGAATCAGAACTGAAAGATTTAAAGAAGATGCAAGCATCGCAAGTTAATGGTGGAGAAAAAGCTAATAAATTATAAACACGAAAAGACATAGAGTTAATTAATTTATTATGGTGATAGATAAAAACGCTTTTTTTCTAAATCTTATCCAAGATTCATGCAGTAGTATTTATTATGGAAATAAAACTCGACTGCTTAAACTGATTATGATGACCCGCGTGGCGGAGCGGTTACCGGTCGGACGCGCAATGTGTCCCAGGTTCGATCCGGGAATCGAATACCTGAGATACCTGTCTGGCCGGGGCCAGACAGGTATCTGCATGGTGACTAAACTCATCATTCATGTTCTGTATCTGGGTGTTTGTGTAATCGTCTTGTGTGGGACTATGAGTGTAGACAGTGTTTAAAAAAATATTCTGTTAAGTATTTTGTTTTTTTTTTTAAGATTTTTAATTTAAACCCGTTTTTTTCAGTTTATTTCAAAGTAGCAACATAAAAGTGTTATAATATAATTATTATATTTATAATGATTTGTTTTGCTTTCATTTGATACCCATATTGTTAGGATAATTAAAAAACCAGGCGCATGTTTAAAAATTATATAACCTATGTTACTCTGCAAACTGAGTGAATTAGTATTATAAATTAATGGACATTCATACATACATACATTTTTTTTATAATAATGAAGTAGCAAACGAACATGCAGTGCAGCTGATGGTAAGTTGTCACCACCGCCCATGGACACCTCTAAGCAACTTCATATAGAACAATTTCTATCTGAAGTCAATCACAGATGCGTTGCTACTCTCCAGGACTAGGATGGTCGCCTCGTATAAAAGTGTGCCCGTAACCACACCTTTTTATCGAAAAGCAATGAATGCTTCACGTTGGAAATAGGTGTGGCGGTGGTGTACCTCACCGGTCAAACTACACTGGTTCTACCACATTCTAAATACATGCATACTCTCGAAAATTATTACCCTCATGTTTGCAAAATAGTTTGGAGGTCTGAAAATAATAAATCATAAATCTATATATTAATACGTGAAGCAAAAAAATGTGGTGCATTTTTAAGTAATATGCCACGGACGGATTAGTATGAAATTTTGCACGGTTATAGTGGACGTAAAGAACGAGTGCATAATATTAATATTTTTTTCAAATAATGCATATAACATACGTAAAATCAACTAAAAACACATTACACACACTACCGTGCATTTGTCACAAAAACATAAATAATAAACGAAATAAAACATTCAACATGTGAAAACACAGGACGTCAAAAATGTCAGATGTCTTTGTCAAAATACCCGTTATTGATTTTAAATGCAGCTTTGACACTCAAACCTCTTTTCATCTTTCGGTTGCATTAAAATATCTTGAAAATTAACAAAAAAATAATTAAGGAAATAATTTGGATAATATCAAGTTTAGTTTTTGAGTTGAATTACGGTCCAATTTTGACCGTTGCGACGGGTGACTAGTAATAGAAATTTCTATAATTTATGAAACTGTTCGTTTGTTTGTAAACGCATCAAACCAAAAATACCGACTTAATTTAATGATTTGAATCTTGATTTTCATTTAGTTATTATTTCATTACAATCCATTTACAAAGATAAAACCACGGGACTAAACTAATTATAAATAAGATTAAGATTTAGGGTTAAATTAGAAGAGCTCGTGTCCCTGAACTATGTTTGGTCTAAGCCTACAAATTGCTCCCAATTTATTGTTAGTTCAATATTTACTCTTTGATTTCCACTGAATTGGAACACGACCTCAACTGAGAATCCCCGGCAAGAAATAATACTTACCAATAATATCCAACAAAAGCATACCTTTTATATAGGGAGAAACCTTCAAAAGATACCCGCCGCCGTGTATGCAACGCCGGATTAAGTAAGATTTTTACCTCACTAAAACTCCCCGGTGGCCGACCTCAGCACTACGTGGAGGACTCCGTGATCTCCAACAGAATACAACCGGAGTCCTAAAAGCGCTATGCCCCTTTTGGGCCTTCCCCGGTGACCGATTGATGCTCACCTTGCCGCACGGTGCTTACGACGGCATGCGGCCACACTTGCCATCGTCCTTCCCGAGGTCACTTGTATGGACGGTCCGAGCTACCTTTCTTACCGCCTACAACCCCAGTAGCCCCTTCTAGTAGCCTCTTACGACAGGCAGAGGATACCGTAGCTCTATTCTAATCCCGGAACCACAGGGACAAACAAAAGCATATATGATAAAATTTACTTTCTCCTCTACTCAATACGAGTTTATTACATTTTCTAAAAACAATAATGTTTTACGTTTTTGTCCATCATTGCAAACATTGGAAGATATCAAGTTGTTTACAGATGTCCATAGAGTGGTAGCGACCAATTACCATCAAATGGACTGCATGCTCGTTTGCTACATCTTATAAATAACTAGCTGACCCAGTGAACTTCGTTCCGATTAAAGTAAAAAATCTAAAATTATCAGTGTTTCTCCACTATACTTATTACATTCATATTACACATGAATTATACATAAAAACTTTCCTAATGAATGCCTCAATCTATTAAAAAAAACGCATTAAAATCCGCAGCGTAGTTTTAAAGATCTAAGTATACATAAGGACAGACAGCGTGAAGCGACTTTGTTTAATACCATGTAGTGATATATACATGTCGGCTTAGGATTGATATGTATATTATAATGGGTTCCGTTACATTTTAGGCAAACGTCGAAGTCTCGTATGAGGGATTAAGCGAAATGGCATATTAATGATCAAAATTAACCGTCAATTCTGTTTCATTTTGATACGAGTATTTGTCTTCTAATTGGGATTTCTGATATACATCATTAACATCGTTAAACTATTAAACCAAACCGGCTAAGTAAGAGTCGAACGCGCGTGAAGGTTCTTTATTATTTGTAAAAAACGATAAAAATGGTGGTATTGCAAGGGAGTCGTTTACGTCATTTTAGTATTCATTGTTGTAGCGGCATTAGAATTATGTTATCTGTGAAATTTTAACTGTCTTATTTTTTTTGTAACGGGGAGGAAACCTTCAAAAGGTACACCGAACCTTGGGAGAGACTCCGGGTTATGTGGGATTTTTACCCACTAAAACCTCCTCGGTGGCCATTCTCTGCTCTAGCAGGGGACCCCGGGATTTCCAACGGAAAGCACCGATGCCTCCTAGCGCGCCGCCCCTTACGAGCTTATCTCTTGGAGAGCGTGACTGTCCCCGTACGCCTTCCGGTATATGACAACATGCAGCCACACATGCCGCCGTCCTTCCAGGGCTTACTGGCTAGGCCGTACCCGAGAAGCCCCCTTTCAGTCGCTTCTTACGACAGGCAGGGGATACCTGTCTAACAGGCAGGGGATACCTGTCTAACAGGCAGGGGATACCTGTCTAACAGGCAGGGGATAACTGTCTAGCTGTCACGGTTCTTGAGATAAAGCCTGGTGACAGATGAATAGCGGAGCTTAGTAATAGGCATCCGTTTTACCCTTTGGGTAAGGGACCCTAAAACCTGACTGTTTGAAAACTATTCATATCATAGTATAAATTGATTGTTTTCTAACTTAACCTAACCTAGTTAGTCAGGGGGACTATAGAATTATAAAGCATACGTTCCACCTGATGGTTAGTGTAAAAAGATCTAGACTGAGAAGGACCATGCCATATCTTGCTAATTTCGAGGATCAAATCGGAACGGTCTGTGTAAACGGTACTTATTATAACTCTTTTTATACTTATAAAGTGGCAAACGAGCATGCAGTCCACCTGATGGTAAGTGGTCACTGCCGCCCATGTACATATGTAAGCAACTACATATATAATATAGGTTTTATCTGAAGTCAATCACAGATGCGTTGGTATTCTCGGGGAATAGAAGGGTGTGGTTGCCTCATATAAAAATGTGTCGGCAACCACACCCTTCTGTCGAAACAATGTTTGACGTTAGAAGTAGGTGTGACATGAATGACATGAATTTAAACTCATCATTCAGACTGATACCTGTCTCGCCGGGAATAGAACCCGGAACCCATTGCGCGTCAGGCCGGTATGGTAACAGCTCCGCAAGTCAAGTCGTCTAAAAGTCACCCGGTATCGTAACCGCTTCACCACGCGGTTCGTCAAAAACTCACCTACCATCAGATTACTACCACCTTCAATACTCTATTATCAAATTTAAATCCCAAAACATTATTTTCATAATAATATTCTCTCGAGAAACTTCCGTGTCTCCTGATTACGCGAACACAGCAATTTACGTGGTAAATAAATTTTGTTTGTGAGAAAAATTGACAAAGGTATTGAGAAATATTGCTATTCCGAAAATTTCTTTCACCACGCCAATCAAATTTTCATTGATAAACGAGCTTCAATGTACCCGCCTACGTGAATCGATAATTTAAATAGGCTTTGTTAATATTTTTGGGTCTATGTCACTCCCACGCATTATTTGAATGATTATTCTGCCAATATCAATTAACATGAAAATAGATTTTTAAACTAAAATACAACTATGTAGTCGGGTTTTTAACATATGCTTTTAAAATTGTACTACAATGTCGCGGCGGAGTACTGCTAAGTTTAAGGACTAATGACTGCACAATAGAGCAGTGATAGCCTAATGGTAGAAACTTGCCATCTCGATCGGGAGGTCCGAGGTTCAAACCCAGGCACGTACCACTGATTTTTCTAAAATTATGACCTTCCCGGGATCACCTGGCTGGACGGCTCAAGCTCCCGCTCTAGTTGCTCGCAAACCCGGAAGCTCCTTTTCGTCGCGTCTTACGATAGGCAGGGGATGCCGTAGCCCTATTTTGATCCCGGAACTACAGGGACGACGTCCAAGCATGTCAATCAGATAAGCCAATTAAGGCAAAATGTAGCTCTTATATTTTGATAAATAAACATGATATTCATCTTATAAATGCCTCACTGCATGGTATTAGAATTTGAGCTATTAAAAATGTAGCAAAAATCACTCAAAGCAGACGCTTCAAGCAATAAGCGAATTTTTCTTGGCGTAACGGTATGAACTTTTTTGAATCCAGTACTATTCTAGTAGTCTTAGTTGCAAAGAAATTCTCCTATTCCTTTTATTTCGGAAGGCTGTATTCATTTGCAGAGGACAAAAGCGAGTCTTATCGGAGGCTGTTTCACTTCGGACCGGACTTCACCGTCTTTTGTTTGTGGGAATCAGTCACACCGTACCGTAATTATTATTAATACACTAGTTGAAAACCCGCGTGGCGGAGCGGTTATCATGCCGGTCTAGCGCGCCATGGGTCCCGGGTTCGTATCACGGTCAGACAGGTATCTGAATGATGAGTTTAGATTTATGTTCTGGGTATAGGTGGCCCATGCAACAGGCGTGAAATATCGTCAAAAAGAATTCTAAAGAATTTCAAAAACTGCATATCGCGAGAACTCGTTAAGTATTAAAATTCTTCGATAGCGTGATTCAGATGAGTAGTAACGCCATCTCTGTGTTGAGTTGTAAAGTTAATTGGTTGGTAGGTTCACAAAACGGTTACACTACAGTGTAACAACGAATATTCGCTTCGCAACAATGTATTTACATTACAATGCGTCCTGTTTGTTTGAAAGCTATATTTTATAGCCAAGTATATACTAGGCTTGTTCCGAGGATTTTCCTGACTTTGGTTGGCTTATATAATAATCCTATTCTGTGTTCTTTGTAAAGGGCTTACAGCTTAGAAATGAGGTTTTATTATTTGAACTAACAATTGCCACGGTTTTGAACTTAAAAATAGGCATAAATAAGATAGATATTAATAATCTTTGATAGATTTAATGTATTTTAATATACTAGTGACCCGTCGCAACGGTCGAAATTTAAAATAATAAACTGAACTTCATATAGTCCAAAGTAGCACGAATATTTCTCAAATTTAAATAAATTGTAATAATTTTCAAGTAATATTGAACGCACCCGTTAAAGGTAAAATAGGTTTATTAACTAAGCTGCATTTAAAAGCAATAGCGGGTATTTTGACAAAGACATCTAACATTTTTGACGTTACGTGTTTTCATAGTAAGACATCGAATGTTCTATTTCGTATATTATGTATGTGTTTGTGTCAAATACAACGTAGTGTGTCTAATGTGTTTTTAGTTGCTTTTATGTATGTTTTATGCATTATTTGAAAAAAAAATTAGCATTGCGTGATCCTCGTCTGCATCAACCATAACTATGCGTAATTTCATACTCATCTGTCTTCGGCAAGTATCTTAAAAACGGATCACAATCTTTTGCTTCACGTATTAATATATAGATTTAGCATATAAATTTGCCTCGAGATATGGACTGCAAATACGTATATAAATTCAGTAGTTTTACTTGATTTTCCCGGTACCACTTGTTCACCTGTTTCTAATAGCAAGTGTTATGCTCTTCTGTGTTTTGGTTTGAAGGGTGTAGATAAGGGAGACAGACATCCTAGGCATTTGAACTTCGAAGGCATTTGAAGTTCCGGGATTAGAATAGGGCTACGGCATGCCCTTCCGGTCGTAAGAGGCGACTGACAGGAGGTTTCAGGGTTGCGGGCTAGAGTGGGAGCTCGAACCGTTCGGTCAGGCGACCACGGGAAGGACGGCGGTATGTGTGGCCGCATACTGTCGTAAGGACTTGACGGAGCGGGAGGCCCATCCGGGAGGAGCCCGATGAGGCAACGCGCTCAGAGGACTCCGGTTCCTTTGGAGATCCCGGAGTCCTCTGTGCGCCAAGTACGGCCAACGTGGGGGTTTTAATGCGGTAAAAATTCCACATAACCCTGCGTCGCTCCCACGGCGTCGGGTACCTTTTTGAGGTTTCCCCCTCGATAACAAACAAAAGGGGGTGGCCATTTATAATCAGATGTTAATAAGACATCAATCTCTTTCACGTTACGTCAATGTTAATATAAAAGGCTATTATTTATCAGCACTTAGAGAACCATTGCGAGATATATTTTAACAGTAACATATAAAAATAAATAAATGTAATGAAAAAACTGCACCGACCGTTTGTTACTATTGAGCGCGTCCCATTGAATTTCTAAATGTAATATTAGGGAGATTATACTATGAGCGTTTTTTGTTAAAATTGGAATAAAAACTTTCATGTGTTCAAAGTGAAATTTGTAAGTAAACCAAAGTAGACTAATAGGACTGTTGGATTGGACTGACTAATAGGACTGTTTTGTCCTTTAGATTAATTTAGTATCGGTAGGAATGGGTTGAACATCGTCCCTGTAGTCCGGGATCAGAATAGGGCTACGGCCCTCGTCGGCCTGTCGTAAGAGGCGACTAAAAGGGGCTTCCGGGGGTGCGGGCGAGAGGAGTAGGAGCTCGAACCGTCCGACCAAGCGACCCCGGGAAGGACGGTGGCATGTGTGGTTGCATGCCGTCGTAAAGACCAGACGAATTGGTGGGCCCAGCCACTCACCTGGGAAGAGCCCGATGGGGCAACGCGTTCAGAGGACTCCGGTTACGTTCCTTTGGAAATCCCGAAGTCCTCTTTGCAGCGTTGAGCGACGGTCACCGGGAGGATTTAGTGCGGTAAAAATCTCACATAACCCTGACATATTTCGAGAAGGTTGAAAAAAAAGGTTTTAATTTTCATTTGTCCAACAAAAATTGGCATTTCGTTTAAACTCTATGATGTTATTATTTTTTATGTCTTGGTTGTCTAAGAATTAGGAAAAAAATCACCATTGATTTTTAATTTTACCATGAAAATAAAATTAAAGTCGAAAAAATAGGTTTTTTTAAATCTCGCCCAACACCGCCCACCCAAGCGGTTTGAGTTATAAAGCTAAAACTTGGAGTGAATTATTTTTATTTCACACAAAATCAATCCCCTGAGTTCGAGTCAAAAATCCATCATTCATATATTAATCCGGCTAGACCCTCTAAAGTTTACACCGTGTGTGGATAACCTAACCTCTTTTGTTCCGGAACGAAGTTTAAAACTTGCCCACGTGCGGAATTCAGACTCGTCTATTTGAGTCGGTTTACAAAATAAAGTTACAATGAAGTCCGAAATAACTGATGTGGATGCAATCTATTTTTTTTTATCTGGCTGAAAGCGCAAACGGGCATGCAGTCCACCTGACGGTAAGTGGTCACTGCCGCCCATTGACATCTGTAATCAACTTCATACTGAACATGGGTTCCATCTGAAGTTAATCACAGATGCGTTGCTACTCCCGAGGACTATGATGGTCGTCTCATGTGAAAGTGTGCCGGCAACAGCACTCTTTTATCGAAACGCAAAAAATGCTTCACGCTAGAAATAGGTGTGGCGGTGGTACTTCACCTGACTTCTTCCCACTTCTTCGAACTACACTGGTTCTACGACCTCTAGATTTATACCCCATTAAAACATCATTTTGCAGGTCTATGAGGATGTTTTGGAAAAGACCAGCGTCCTGTAGGTGAGGGATGTGAAAAAATCGATTATTGAATAATTAATCGTTTTTTTATTTACTTATTTACTGACCAAAAAATAATCGTATGAAGTGTTTTGGTCAATAAATATATTAACAAAAAAACGATTGCTCCAAAAACATAATCGATTTTTTAAATAATCGATTTTTTTACAACCCTACTTAACACGTATTTCGTGACCTCAAAAGCATGGAAGAGCTTTAGAAAATTTAAACCAAGTTTATCAAAATACTATTAAAACTAGATTACAAATTAATTAACACGGAATTTTGGGGCATCAAAGCCATCCACCTTAATTAAAGGTTCCAAATTTAGGACTTAGTCAGCTTAGTGTTTACTAACCAGTTTGGATCGATCTCGGTGACATTGTTAAGCGCTTTTGTGTTTTGGTTTAAAGGATGGAACAGAAAAAATGTACGATACAACTTATTTGTCATGGGTACCTACGCATGTTTTTTTTTTATTTGACTGAAGTAGCAAACGAGCATGCAGTCCACCTGATGATAAGTGCCACTGCCGCCCATGCACATCTGTAATCAACTGCATACAGAACATGGGTTCCATCTGAAGTCAATCACAGATGCGTTACTACTCCCGAGGACTATGATGGTCTCCTCATGTGAAAGTGTGCCGGCAACCACACCTATCGAAATGCAAGAAATGCTTCACGCTAGAAATAGGTGTGTCGGTGGTACTTCCTCGGTCGAACTACACTGGTTCTACCACCTTGAAACCAACTTGTGACCAACTTCAGATATCGTCGTACCATAGTTAGGCCATAGTCCACCGCGCTGGCCAAGTACGAATTGATAGATTTAACACACCTCTAAAAACTTGTTTTTTAAGAACTCTCGGATGTGTAGGTTTCCTGACAATATTTTACTTTACCATAAAGCAGCGATAATTAATTCCTAATACACACATCATTTTAGAAAAATCAGTGGTACGTGTCTGAGATTTGAACCTCGGACCTCCCGATCGAGAGGGCAAGTTTCAACCATTAGGCCCATTACCATAAAAACATGGTAAACATGATCAAAGCGGGCAAAGAAAATGGATATAAATAAGAAATAAAAACTTTTTAACAAAAAATATCTACCGACTTCCATGTCACAAAAAAGTAAAAAATAATTTAAATATATTTTGGTCTAGAACATACTCAGTACTTAGTACATAGTCCTGAAGTCGGTGCTCGACATATTTCGCTGGACGACGGTAACTACGTCCTATATGAGCACCGACTTCAGAACTATGTACTAAGTACTGAGTATGTTCTAGACCAAAATATATTTAAATTATTTTTTACTTTTTTGTGACATGGAAGTCGGTAGATATTTTTTGTTAAAAAGTTTTTATTTTACACTTTTTAGTGACTATATTTTTATGTTTGTATTTAAATAAAGCCTCTAAGTTTGCTTTGTGCATCTACATATTCACAAAAATTAAACATAAAACACTTTTACAATTCATACAAACAGGGCGCCCCCTCTGGAAGTACCCCTCCATCATCAGGGTTGAGGAGTTGAAGGTCAAATTTTTCATCTTATATTGTTGCTTAGTAATCTTATAACATATACGTTAGTACCAGGTGGCTAACTTCTATGGCTCAGGCTTGCAGTACCCTGCATCATCAGGGTTTAGGAGTTGTAGGTCAAAATTTTAATTTTGTGCCTCTGTTTGGTATTATTTTTACATACCCGTAAGCACCAAATTGCCAACTCCTATGGTTTAGAATTGAAGTACCCCTTCATCATCAGGGTCGAGGAGTTGAAGGTCAAAATTTTAATTTTGTGCCTCTGCTTAGTATTATTTTTACATAACCGTAAGCACCAAATTGCCAACTCCTATGGTTTAGGATTGAAGTACCCCTTCATCATCAGGGTTGAGGAGTTGAAGGTCAAATTTTTGATTTTATATTTTTGCTTAGTATTTTCTTTACATAACCGTAAGCACCAAATTGCCAACTTCTATGGTTTAGGATTGAAGTACCCCTCCATCATCAGGGTTGAGGAGTTGAAGGTCAAATTTTTCATCTTATGTTTTTGCTCAGTAATCTTATAACATATACGTAAGCACCAAATGGCTTATTCCTATGGTTTTGGCTTTAAGTACCCCTGCATCATCAGGGTTGAGGAGTTGAAGGTCAAATTTTTGTCCCATGAATTTGCTTAACAATTTCATTATATATTCGCAAACATCAAACGACCAACTTTTATAGTTCAGGCTAGCAGTACCCCTGCATCATCAGGATTGAAGAGTTGAAGGTCAAATTTTTCATAGTAAATACCTACATAGTAATTTTATTCTATATTTTACTCAATTGGACTTCTCCAGCTAAGGTTCGGCCGACTATCACTAATTTTATTATTTTGCTCCAAAAAGTTGAAGATCCTATGATTAGAACCTTATCAAACTCTTATCAGACTACCCCTGGAGTACATCCTTTCTAATAAAAAAAGAATCATCAAAATCGGTTGGCGGGATATTGAGTTATTCATACATTTATCGCGTACATTGAAAATGCAAATTTATGGATGCCCTAGTCAAAAAAATACTAAAAAAAAATGGGACCCTATGACACGCACTACCTTTCAAATAAAAAAAAAATCATCTAAATCGGTTCACCCAGTCCGGAGAAATGAGGTAACAAATATAAAAAAAAAAAAAAAAAAAAAAAAAAAATACAGACGAATTGATAACCTCCTCCTTTTTGGAAGTCGGTTAAAAAGACAAACCCGCTGAGTTTCTTGCCGGATCTTCTCAGTTGAGGTCGTATTCCGATCCGGTGGTAGTGTAAGAAAAAAAAATGTAACTGACAATTTGTAAGTGCCCCCGTAGGCCTATACAAAATAAAGACATTTTATTTCATTTCATTTCAAAGCCGCAGGATTACACTAGTATTTGAATAACTTATGATATAACTAACTTCGAAGTAATTCGAATCCACCACCGTAATAACTAATTGAGAAATACACAAGAACAGTTTGCGTTGATAACTTAAAATGTATTTCCTCGAGCCTTTGCTTGAAATTTGCTTATATTGAAGCGCTTCAAACTTTACCAACTTTCTGTTTATCCAAACCGTGTTATTTGCGAACGTAAATAAATAATAATTATTTCTTACTAGATTCTTCCAGTTTCTTTAGCCACTAAGCCATCTAAAAAACACACGCTTTCTACACTCATAGCCCCACTAGAATTTTCGTCTGTGTCGTGGGTACCATGGACACACACAAGAGGAATTCACAAACACCCAGAACCAGAACATGAATCTAAACTCATGATTTAAATACCTGTCTGGCCGGGAATCGAACCCGGGACCCATTGCGTATCAGACCGGTATGACCGCTCCACCACGCGGGTCGTCTAAGTAATGACCATCCGTTGTGATAACCTAGGTCATTAACTATTCACGTGTTAAATGTTACCAACCAACACGTAGCTTGCCTGGGGACACTTCTGTTAAACTCATGACCACATTAGTTATATACATCAATAAGAATCTATATAATAATTGTATTTGAATTGATCGTGCCATGTGATTATAAATAACATAAATCAATAGAAGTCACAATATAAATAAATATAAATGTATATAAATAAATATTATAAATGCATATATTTAATTTTAATGTAATGTAATAGATTAATAGTAATGTTTTTGTCTCTGTAACGGTTTCCTTAACGCCTGTCATGTTTAATATAAAAAGGAAGGTATCATCATAATGTGGAACATTCGAAAAATTTACAAGTGTAAGGACGTTACTCTGTCCGAATGTATTCTGGAATTGTATAAGTGTGAAATTGTGAAAATATACCGGTGTTGTACATAATGTGTCGTTTACTTTGGCAATGCAATCCTACTTCTGGAACAAACAAATCTTACTAATATTTTTACTTGAAAGAGTATTAAAAACACATACCTTCCAACAATTTTCGCATTTATAGTAAGACTGACGTTTGGATATGGGATAGTTCATCGTGATACAGACGGATTAATATATAAAATAGTTTGTGGTGATTACGGAATCCTATATTTGTGAAGTGAAAAGTGCATTGGTTGACCGGTCGAAAAAGATTCCTTAAAAGGACGCAAGTGTACATGTGTCTGTCCACCAATTTGCACTTGGCCAGCGCGGTGGACTATGGCCTAAAACTCTATCATTCTGAGAAAAGACCCGTGCCCAGCAGTGGGACAATATTTGGTTGTACTCATACCTGCGTTTTCGTGAAGGAAGGTATTATTCACCTGCTACTATTACCCCTGGTATATATCGTCAGCCCATTATTGTCCCACTGCTGGGCGCT
Organism: Spicauda simplicius; assembly: GCA_949699795.1. NCBI lineage: Eukaryota > Metazoa > Arthropoda > Insecta > Lepidoptera > Hesperiidae > Spicauda > Spicauda simplicius. The sequence continues at coordinate 1,642,432 of OX453078.1, read as the reverse complement.
GGTCCTCTCTCGGAATAAGAGAGTTTTAGACCACAGTACACCGCGCTGGCTAAGTGCGAGTTGGACACTGGTATGCAAGAGTTTAAATTGTTTATTTTTGACACAAAACAGTAGTAGTTTTTGCCAGGTGGTAGAACCAGTCTAGTTCGACTGGTGTGGTACCAACGCCACACTTAATTCTAGCGTGAAGCGGTTCTTACGTTTCGGTGGAAGGGTGTTGCCGGTACACTTTTATATTAGGCACCCATCCTAGTTCTCGGGAGTAGCAACGCCTGTGATTGACTTCAGATGGATGAAGTTCCTTACAGATGTTCATGGGCGGCAGTGATCACTTACCATCAGGTGGACTGCATGCTGGTTTGCCACTTCAATGTAATAAAAAACTGAAGTCGTACACTAAGTGTGCAGTCATCTGTAAGTTAATTAGATCAGATAATCAATTAATGCTTTAATTGGCTCAGTTATTCCGGCATCTCCGTCCGATCTGATAAACATATTCGGAAATGTTATCATATCGACAGTTGATAACCAATTACTGTTCATTATCAGGGACTGATTAATCAATGACGACCCGCGTGGCGGAGCGATCACCATACCGGTGTCAGGTCTTAGGTTTTAGGGTTTAGGGTCTTAGGTTTCTGTTCTGGGTCTAGGTGCTTGTGTATTTTTGAAGTGAAACTTCTTTATCGGGGTTGGAAAAAAATTTACTGTAACATTTTTTCGTTACGCGCCATCTTTTTCCGTTACGCGCCATCTTTTTCGTTACGCGCCATCTTTTTCTGTTACGCGCCATCTTTTTTTCCGTTACGCGCCATCTTTTTCTTATCCCTACCACGCGTGATATTAGATAGATTATTATAGATTAGATTATTAGATAAAGTTTAATAAAAAACTTTTATTAAACTCTATCTAATTTAACTTTATTTAACCAATTTCTGTAAAGTTGCATATAGTAAATTATTTTTTGAAAAATAACGTCATAAAGAATTCTCACTTCTTACGAGTGTACGCTAGTACACGCACACATTTTTTTTTGTGTGTCGAGGGGGAAACCTTCAAAAAGTACCCGACGCCGTGGGAGCAACGCCGGGTTATGTGGGATTTTTATCTCACTAAAACCTCCCCGGTAGCCGTCCTCAGCGCTGCGAGGAGAACTCCAGGATCTTTAACAGACCACAACCAGAGTCCTCCGAGTCACTGCCGCCCATGGACATCTGTAATCAACTTCATACAGAAACAACATGGGTTCTACTTGAAGTCAATTACAGATGCGTTGCTACTCCCGAGGACTATGATGGTCGCCTCATATAAAAGTGTGCCGGCAACCACACCCTTCCATCGAAACGCAAGAAATGCTTCACGCTAAAATAGGCGGCGGTGCTTCCCCGATCGAACTACACTGGTTCTACCACCCTCAATGACCAATAAAGTACCTTAACCTTACCTTAAGTACCATTAGATAGAGATGTATGCAACGATGCCATAACAGAAGAGTTGTTTCCACTTCATACGCTCCAAACGATAAGCTACTAAGCTATACCTGAAAAGTATTTATTCATTTCGAAGACTGAACAAACAGACGTCAGTCTATCGTAGTGACTAGTGATTTTCGTTTTAGCCCGCTTTGCCAAAACTGTTACATTTGTAGACCAGGAGCTGTAGTTTTAAACTGCAAAAATACATTTCTTTGAAATTATTTAAAAACAAGCATTTAAGGTGATATTAAGGTAATAGAATATGGAGCAACGGGAGAGGTGTGACCGCACACCGTTTTTTTTTATCTAACTGAAGTAGCAAACGAACGTGCAGTCCACCTGTTGGTAGGTGGCCACTGTCGTCCATAAACATCTGTAATCAACTTCATACAAAACATGGGTTTCATCTGAAGTTAATCACAGATGCGCTACCACTCGTGAGGACTATTCTCAGAAAACTTTCCATTTTGATAAGAGTATTAAGGGGACATAGTACTTTTTTTTCTTTATCTGCCTGAAATAGCAAACGAACATGCAGTCCATGAGTCCACCTGATGGTAAGTGGTCACTACCGCCCTTGGACATCTGTAATCAACTTCATACAGAACGTGGGTTCCATCTGAAGTCAATTAGAGATGCGTTACCACTCCCGAGGACTATGATGGTCGCCTCATGTGAAAGTGTGCCGACAACCACACCCTAATATCGAAACGCAAGAAATGCTTCACGCTAGAAATAGGTGTGGCGGTGGTACTTCCCCGCTCGAACTACACTGGTTCTACCACCTGGAGTGAGTGTATAATTTGTCCGCCATCTAGAGTCATCCTTATTGAATTTACAATGGCATTACTAGCACTTTATTTATATTCATCAAAACCAAACATTAAAAAGTGTATTTTTGTATTAACAATATTAATTCAAATTTGGATACAAAAAATCGGATTTTTAACGCCTTCTACATCACATACACAGACCCAGACCCTGGACAAGCCACTGCCACAAGAGTGGATATTTACTCGAAGTTTATTCATCGTACTAATATTATAATTGCGAAAGTTTGTGAGTGTGTATGTTTGTTACTTCTTCACGTCTAAACGGCTGGAGCGATTTTCATAAAACTTATTAGGGAGTTAGCTGACACTCTTCATTAACATATAGGCTACCTTTTACTGTGGGAAAATATCTTATTCTCACGGGACAATCGATTTTTGTTAAAGCGAAGCGAAGTTAAGGCGAAGCTGCGGAAATTAACTAGTATCATATAAATCACACAGGGAAAGACAAATGCACAATGGCAACTGCCAGGGACTTCAATAAATTTATATTTAATAGTATTAGAGAACTATCCAAGGTTGACAAAAATAAATAGTTGCCCCTGAGAACATATAATGCATATTTCGTGATGTCTGGTATAAGTATATCTTTCGCCACACTCTTCAAACCAGACTACGTTGGGTCTTAAGATTGTTGTTATGATTTAAAGTATCATTGCTTAATATTATAATCTTCACACTTAAAAGTGCCACATGACAGTACTGTAAAATTAAATTCAGCTTGACTTCAATTTATGAATTCAACAATTATCATAAACTACAAACTTCGCATTCGTCGTAAAATTCACGGAATAATATTACTACAAGCTTTTGAACTCTTTACTCAAAATTAGATAATAAGTATGAAAGACATTAAACTTTACATAATTAATGAAATTACTATTATACAAGGGTCTGCCCCATAACGTGCTAAGCCGATTAACGAGGTCTTGGTTTATTAATTAAGCATTTCAATTCTAAGATTTTGTCGGAAGATCAGGTACTCCTTTAAAATAAATTTCAAATAAATATCGTATATTAGTTGAATGCCGCAACTTTGGCCGCGTTAACAAAAATTATTTGTCCCGTGGGGATAAGATATTTCCTTACATAAAAAAGTAGCCTATATGTTAATCCAGAGAATCAGCTAACTCCCTACCAAATTTTATGAAAATCGGTCCAGCCGTTTACACGTGAAGAAGTAACAAACATACACACTCACAAACTTTCGCCTTTATAATATTAGTATGATGTGTTGATTTACAGTCTAAGTTATTCTTCTCTACGGTATATTTTTACTTTAAAATAAATTATAACTTGGCCAATAATTGAAGCTATTCTTAATCAACTTTCAGTAAAAGTAAAAATACGGATACGGAGGTAAAGGTTCTTTTGTGGTAAGACTTTGCAGGCACCCCCTCCCTCCCAAAACCTTGGCTGCTTTTTATAAGTAACAAACAAGCATGCAGTACACCTGATGATAAGTGGGCACGGTCGCCCATGGACACGGACATCTGTAAGACACTTCATACAGAACAAGGGTTCAATTTGTAGTGAATCACAGATGATTGCAACTCCCGATGACTTATACGGTCGTCTTATTTAAATCATTTAAAAATAATAATAACAGTATTGTCTAAACTAGCTTTAGTTTACATGATGTGTTCATATACAGATTAGAATTACTTCAACAATGGATGGACGGCTTTAATCCCTCTTCTGGGACTGACAGAAGTCAGAACGAGGAATATCTAAAGACGTTTGTTCACGTATGATAGGCCACAACAACTAAGACATAAGCACGGCACGTACCTTGGTCTGCGTACAGCCTTGATGACCTTCATAATCCACGAGCTAGGGATGATGTAGTGGTTCAGGTCTCCCGTTCACACAGCTAGATGACACACACACTGACACACACACTGGCGAATGTTCTTAAAACGGTTGAGATTCGAAATTTCATTTGATTCGCAGTGCGCGCGTTTGTTCGGTGGCCCGTTAACGATAGAAAAGAGTACCTCCTAAGTGATAATGTACGTCCGTACTTGACAGGTGTTGTAGCCAATCAGTAGGCGAGATGAGAGCATCGACAATGGTCTATAGAACTCACTTGACGTGTTACGGCAACTAAACATTATAGAAAACATAAAATAAATTGAAATATTGAATGTGTATAACATATACCTGCCTACTAGGTTACTCACGCGGCTTTGCTTACTTCAGTCACGTTTATCTTACAACAGTAATGGGTATTCTAGTGTTTATTTAGCTCATGAACTTTGTGAGTTCCGTTTTCACGCAAAAACTACAGATCGCATTTTTCGTCATATCTTTATCTTATCTTTTCTTATTACACCTCACAAACTTTCACATTTATAATTTGAATAAGAAATAAGAAAAGATAAAATAATAAGATATGACGAGATTATAGAGTCTGTTTTTGAAGAAATGTCACGTGCTTTGTATTAAAAGTCTATTTTACGGTAACAGAAAATTAAATCCCTAATCTTCCCAAAACGACTAGCAAGCTCTCGAACTATAAGAATTTGTTTTACTAATAACGAGGAGCGAGAAGATATAAAAATGAAGTTAAAAATGCTAAGTAGAACTCTGATGCTGATCGATCAATAATAACCAGTAATTTAACAGGTAGTGTAGTTCGATTGGAGAGGTACCTCCGCCACACCTATTTCTAGCGTTAAGCACCTTTTACCTTTCGGCGGAAGGGTGTGGTTGCAGGTTCACTTTAATATGAGGCGATCATCTTAGTCCTCGGGAGTAGTATATATGAAATTGCCGTTCATGGGCCGCAGTGGCCACTTCCCATCAGGTGGACTGCAAGCTCGTTTGCTACTTCAATGTAATATTTTTTTTTAAAATAAATATATATTTGAAAGGCGGTAGAACTCTTCATAGTTCAAGACCCTCGATACAACCGACATATCTGTGTTTGTATGCATTGAATTAAATAAAGTAATTTGGAATTTAGAATTCAGGGCTCCGTACCCAAAGAGTAAAAAGTGGAACTGGGGTACAACCCTTTATTGTCCCACTGCTGGGCACTCTTCTCTGAATGTGAGAGTTTTAGGCCACAGCCACTTAATTATTATGATGTACATTTGTGATGTACACTTGAACAAAAATGTTTGAATACCAACCTTACCATGTTATCTTATTCACAAATTCAGATTGGCAGAATAATCGATTGAACAAAAATGTTTAAATACCAACTGTACCACACCTTATTCACAAATAAATTGATTTGATTTGATTTGTAGTAATTGTTGATTATTAATTTTGTTCAGCGAAAAATCCGTCATCGCATATCGCTCACTCTTTACCAATAGAGAAAGTCCTCGACGATTAGAACACATACCACGTAAAACCTCTAGAACAAGCATATTGAAGTTTGGTCACGTAAAATCCTTGTATTTTCTCCATCTCGTGTCCTTTAGTTAAGGCTACCAACGTTTTCTCCTATTGATACTATTAATTCTGGGACGATTCACAATTCTCTAGGCCTCTGCTGACAGGCCTAAATATTTTATGTTGCCGAAGACATTCGGTTTTTATATAATTTCATATAAATATAAACTTTAACATAGTTTGGCCTAAGTCAAAATGTCACAATAGAGCAGAGTCTGAATATTTGTAAGATTTTACTTATACGCATTTGCAAGAATTGGTGCGAATGTTTTGTGAATATTTAATTGCCTTGCTTCGCAAAAAAAGGTCGCTAAATCTATTCAATTGAAATTGAACTGCAGTTTGTTGAACCAAAAAAGACTATTAAATTTATATCCTCCAGCTCCCTATACAACTGAAAAAAACAAACATTCGCTTTCGTTTTTTTATTATGTAACAGGTATTCACTATATGCAATTTTTGAATTTCTTTCTGCCGAAATTTCGACCCATACATGGATCGTGGTCACGACCAAACTGCGGTCGCGGGGAGGAGCCGTTGACAAGCACTGCTCGTAAATGGTCGGCAGAAAGAAATTCAAAAATCGCATATCGTAATACCCGTTACATATTAAAATGAAAAAAATCACGATAATATTAGTTTAAAATCATATTCGCATTATCATTTGTGAATTTCAAATAGTGACAATCGTTACATCACTATCAAGCTTACGTTCTTCTTGATGGTAAGTGGTCATTGTCTCCCATACATCTCTCTTATAGATCAAATAGGATACGTGAACAGTCATAGATGCATTGCTACCTTTGAGTATCGGGTTGGAATACCTGGAATAAGCTTAAGTACTCCTACAGTATCACACCGTGGAAACAGGATATCGTAGTCCTTGAGAATGTAAAGCAACACGTCTTTAGTGGAAGAGAAATGTGACTCTAATCCTATTTACAGTTGTATACAGAGCTCTAGGTTGCACAAAATACCTTTTTTTTGTTATCGAGAGGGGAAACCTTTAAAAGGTACCCACCGCTGTGGGAGCAACGCCGGGTTATGTGGGATATTTACCTCACTAAAACACTCCCGGTGGCCGTCCTCAGCGCTACGTGGAGGACTCTGGGATCTCCAACGGAACACTACCGGAGTCCTCCGAGCGCAATGCCCCTTTTGCGCCCTACCCCGGTGATCGATTGATGCTCACCGTGCTACTCGGTGTTTAAGACGGCATGCGGCCACACATGCCATCCTCCTTCCCGGGGTCATTTGGCTCTGGTGTTCGAGCTCCCACTCTTACCGTCCGCAACCCCGAAAGCCCCTTTTAATCGCCTCTTACGACAAGCAGAGGATACCGTAGCCCTATTTTGGTCGCGGAACTACAGGGACGTGCACAAAATACCTATCATCATAATTTGTGAACAGTCCGCTCGTTTGCTAGTTCATAAAATTCTAGTGTGACCGCTAGTGCTTAATTTCAAGACAAGGCAATCATCGTAAAAGGTACTTTCGTAAGAGTTCTTTTAAGAAATGACAGAGGATTTATGTTACTGTCCTTGAGTGACAATTGGAAATCGTCACTGTCACTCAAGGACATTTGTGACCAAATTCATACACAACAATGGAAATGGATCATTCCGAGGACTAAGATAGTTGCCTTATGAAAATGAGCCTGAAATCACACCCTTTGACTGAAATTCAAAAGCTATACGCTAGAATAAGCTTTGGCGATGATACCGGCCCGGTAGAACCATACCTGTGAATAGTCTAGCAATCCACACTTTTCTTCGTTCAGCCGTTTTTTGGTCCACTTCTGGACATAGGCCTCGTCTTTGCTCGAAACATATGGCATATGGTGTACATGTTGGTGACTGCAGTGAGTGTTCATGTTACACAAAAAGACGCTGCTGCACATTTCTAGATTTTGCTACTTAATTGCCTCCTACAATTTTAATGGGAAGAAAGGGTAGAGTCTTTTCTTTTCAAAACCGACACCACACGGTATTTATATAACTCCTTAACTAGTAGGATAGTAATAAACTCGAATCTTATCATCATACTTCATACTTATATTATAAAGGAGAAAGTTTGTGAGTGTGTATGTTTGTTACTTCTTCACGTGTAAACGGCTAGAGCGATTTTCATAAAATTTGGTAGGGAGTTAGCTGATACTTTGGATTAACATATAGGCTGCTTTTTATTTCGGGAAAACATCTTATTCTCAGGTGACAATCGATTTTTGTACACGTGGGCGAAGCTGCCGGGTTCAACTAGTTAATTTTGTAAATGTGAAAGTTTGTGAGGATGTATATGCGTTTGTTACTCTTTCACCCAAAAACTACTGACCAGATTTTACTAAAGTTTGGCACGCACATAGTTTATGACCTAACACATACGATACTCATTACCATGATAAAAGTAACTGAAGCAAGCGAATCCAAGACACCAACATAGTATACGGCAATTAACACTTCAACTTTCCCTATAATTACTTTCCAGGATGCCCTTCAACCCAAAGCAACGCACGAATACACTATAACTATTGGTGATCCATTCTAAATTATTTGTCAAACATCAAACATCTCAAATTCCGATCGTGTCTGACCGAGGTGTCGATTTGGTAGGGAAATTGTCGAGGTCTGAATATCTTGCTATGGAATTGAGATCGGTGTAAGCTCTATCAACTTTTATTCAGAACAACATTAAACTTAGTAATCTGTATTTCATGAACCTTTGATATCAATTGACGGTTATTAGAAAGTAATGTTGAGTTTGTGTAGTATTAAAGACTAAGGCTGACTGTTGCTACCTGCCTTGGCCTTGCGGCGTGTGTCACCCTGTTCTTTCTTAAGCCTAACTTATTATTGTGTGTAGTCCACCAATTCGCACTTGGCCAGCGTGGTGGACTATGGCCTAAAACTCTCTCATTCTGAGAGAAGACCCGTGCCCAGCAGTGGGACAATAATGGGTTGGCACCACTCATTACCCTGGTAAACGTGCGGGCCAAGTCACGGGAAAACCTAGTACATGATGATTATCACTTCAACTATCCCTTTAATTACTTTTCAGGACTTTTCCCATCAACCCAAAGCAACGCACGAATTCACTATAACTATTGGTGATCCATTCTAAATTATTTGTCAAACATCCAACATCTCAAATTCCGATCGTGTCTGACCGAGGTGTCGATTTAGTAGGGAAATTGTCGAGGTCTGAATATCTTGCTACGGAATTGAGATCGGTGTAAGCTCTCAATTTTTATTCAGAACAACATAAATCTTAGTAATTTGTATTTCATGAACCTTTATATCAATTGACGGTTATTAGAAAGTAATGTTGAGTTTGTGTAGTATTAAAGACAAAGTCGACTATTGCTACCTGTCTGGGCCTCGCTACTTATACTTAATTTAATATTTGGCTTACAGACATTAATGAATTTGGAACGCCAAAGGAGTTTTCAGCTTTGAAGATATCTATTTACACTTTTTTGCATAGCGCCATGTCGTAGCGGTCCGAAAATATCTCTAAATACATCGTTTATGGCCTAGATTTACACACAGGATACTATCTTTTCTCTCGCCTTATCTTAATTAATCTTGCCTTGAAAAATTCTTGCCTAATGAAACTTGCCCTCTCGATCGGGAGTTCCGAGGTCTAAACCCAGGCACGCACCACTAATGTGTCTAAATTATGTGCGTATTAAAAATTAATTATCACTGCTTTTCGGTGAAGGAAAACACCGTGAGGAAACCTGCACACCCGAAAGAGAGAAAAAAAATACTCGGAGGTATGTGAAGTCCACCAATTCGCACTTGGCCAGCGTGGTGACTATGGCCTAAAACTCTCTCATTCTGAGAAAAGACTCGTGCCAAGCAGTGGCACAGTAATGGGTTGGCACCACTCATTACCTTTGTAAACATGCGATCCAAGTCATGGGAAAATCTAGTATTCGATAATTATCACTTCAACTGTCCTTTTAATTACTTTTCAGGACTTTTCCCATCAAGACAAAACAACGCACGAATTCACTATAACTATTGATGACCCATTCTAAACTACCTACAAACATGCATGTGCGTTTGTTACTCTTTCACGCAAAAACTATTGACCGGATTTTACTGAAATTTCGCACGCACATAGTTTATGATCTAGAATAACACGTACGATTCGCATTACCATGATAAAAGCAACCAAATCAACGCTACCAACATAGTAGTTAATTTAATCATTACTACAAAATTCAATACGTCTGCACACATTATATTGTAATGAAAATATTTTTAAATACCGACAAAAACTGGGAGAAGACGCTGATACCCGAGACACAGTTTCGAGCTAATTCGGGGATTAGAGGCTTCATATAATTTTGATGTAAAAATATGTCAATAAAGTCAATTTATTATTATTATAGTATACGGCAATTACCACTTCAACTTTCCCTATAATTACTTTCCAGGATGCCCTTGAACCCAAAGCAACGCACGAATACACTATAACTATTGATGATCCATTCTAAACTATTTGCCAAACATCAAACGTTCCAAATTCCGATCAAGTTTGACCGAGGTGTCGATTTAGTAAGAAAATTGTCGAGGTCTGAATAACTTGCTACGGAATTGAGATTAGTGTAAGGTCTATCAGCTCTTATTCTTTTTTTATCTGACTGAAGTAGCAAACGAGCATGCAGTCCACCTGATGGTAAGTAGTCACTGCCGCTCATGGACGTCTGTAATCAACTTCATACTGAACATGGGTTCCATTTGAAGTCAATCACAGATGCGTTGCTGCTTCCGAGGACTAAGATGGACGCCTCATATAAAAGTGTACCGGCAACCATACCCTTCCATCGAAACGCAAGAAATGCTTCACGCTAGAAATAGGTGGGGCGGTGGTACCTCCCCGGTCGAACTACATTGGTTCTACCACCTGGTAAATGTGTAAATAAATTCATCCAACAGCCTTTTCAGTTTCCCTAAACATAGGCCTGAACTTATCAGCCGCTCACCTGGGTGGAGTCCGATGAGGCAATGCGCTTAGAGGACTCTGGTTGCGTTCCTTTGGAGATTCTATCGACGGTACCTCCACCACACTCATTTTTTTATCTAATTAAAGCAGTAAACGAGCATGCAGTGCACTTGATGGTAAGTGGTCAATGCCGCACATGGACAGCTGTAAAGAACTTTATATAGAACATGGGTTCTATCTGAAGTCAATCAAATGCGTTGCTCACCTCATAAAGACCGCAAGAACTGTTTTACGCTAGAAATAGGTGTGAATTCTCCGATCTAACAACACTTGTTCTACCACCTTCAAATATCTAGCGTGAAGCACTTCTCGCCTTTCTATGGAAGGGTGTGGCAGCCGGCACACTTTTATACGAGGTGACCATCTTAGTCCTCGTGAGTTGCAACGCATCTGTGATTGATTGTAGACGAAGTTGCTTGCAGATGTCTATGCAGTGATCACTTACCATCATGTGAACGGCATTCTCTTTTGTTACTTCAATCAGATAAAAAAAATTGACATTTAATTAATTAACTATGGAAACCTCCGTGGCGCAGTGGTTACCATACCGGTCTGACGCGCAATGGGTTCCGGGTTCGATTCCGGCCAGACAGGTATCAGAATGATGAGTTTAGATTCATGTTCTGGGTCTGGGTGTTTATGTATTCGTCTTGTGTGTGTCCATGGCACCCATGACACAGGAGAAAATCCTAGTGTGAGGCTATGAGTGTAGAAAGCGTGTGTTTAAAATAAATGTATTCCCGAGCTGTTTTATATTCTACTAGTTGACCCGGCGATCTTCGTTTCGCCTAACAGTCAAAAATCTAAAATTATCAGTATTCCTTCACTATATTAAGCATGTATTATAGATACAAACCTTACTCTTGAACAACTCTATCTATTAAAAAAACTACATTAAAATCCGTAGCGTAGTTTTAAAGATCTAATCATGCATAGGGACAGACGGCGAGAACCGACTTTGTTTTATACTATGTAGTGGTTAGAAATTTTATAATACACTTTATATACAACTTCGGTTTTAATCAATGCTTTTAACTTATTTATTGGAAAATTCCTGGTTTTATTAGCAAGTTTATTATAAAAAGCGTGCAAATACCCATAAAATATTTGTGTAACTTTAAGGGTGGAATATCAAAAGAAATCTTTTTAGGTGTCTATATCATAAAATAAGCCTAATGTAAAAACATCATGGTTCTAGCCTTAGTACTTCAGGCTTTACGATGATTAGTTAGAAGTATCCTTTCACTTTTATGTATTTTTTCTTTTACGTCGTAGAAGATATGAAGTTGTACAGTCGTAGAATTAGAAATCTCTCTTCAACCCATTATTGTCCCAGCTCTGGGCACGCGCCTTGTCTCGGAATGAGAGTTTTAGGGCATATCCCACCGCGCTAGCCAAGTGCGAATTGGTGGACTTTACACACCTCCGAGAACATTTTTCATTTTTATGCACTCTCGGGTGTGTAGGTTTCATCACGTTTTCCTTCGGCGAAAAGCAGTGGTAATCAATGTCTAATACGCACATAAATCAGTGGTGCGTGCCTGGGTTTGAACCTCGGACCTCACGATCGAGGGTTTCAACCATTATACATGCGTATTAGACATTAATTATCACTGCTTTTCGGTGAAGGAAAACATCGCGAGGAAACCTACACAACCGAGAGTTCTTTAAAAAAAAATAGTTCTCGGAGGTGTGTGAAGTCCACCAATTCGCACTTGGCCAGCGCGGTAGACTATGGCCTAAACTCTCTCATTCTGAGAGAAGACCCGTGCTCAGCTGTGGGACCGTAATGGGTTGACGATGAAAGTGTATGTAATTTGCAATTCGCAGTTGGCCAGCGCGGTAGACTATGGTCTAAAGCTCTCTCATTATGAGAGTAGACCCGTGCCCAGCAGTAAAACAAAAATAGTTATATTTAAGCTCACACGCCACGTAAAAAAAGGTTATCAATTCTTTTCCATTGAAAAGTTGCAATAAACTTAATTCTATTTGTCTAAGAGAATACAAGAACCGCACAAGTAGGTGAAATCCAATAAAATAATTCCAATAAGAAACTAATAATACACGCCGACTCGAAGGTCGCGTTATTAAATTTCTATCACGTACGAATCTGGAGATGGTTCGAGTTCCGAATATATTTGCGGGGTTATCCCGAGGAATTATCTTTATATTTATACCCTTTTACGCCTGTAAGGCAGTTTTCTTGTCACGCGGATTTATACGCGTGCGTGTCTCACACACGTACATTTTTTGTAAGTAAAACCGTTTATCCTTTAGCCATATTTCCGGGAGGGCGTTTGAGGCTACTGCCCCGGGGTCTCCAACAAAGAGGGGCCCCTTCCAAAGAGGGCCCCACACTAGATATTTCGAAAAAGAACCTTAAATTTCAGCTAGTAAGTGCTAGTAAAGCTTTTCTTTGAACATTTGGGTTTAACGACCGTTTTTTGGTCGTAAAATTTCCTAAACACTGGTATCAAAAATTTGGGGCCCTATTTTTTTGCCAACTACAATTTCTGCCCGGGTAGGCGTGGAGAATGTACTTAACTGCAACGGAGCCTCTACAAAAGGGGCCCCACACTAAATACTTAAGAAAAATCTTTTAAATTCCAGCTAGTAATTGAATATATAATTTGAGGACATTTTTGGTCGATAAATTTCAGAGACAAAGTCAAAGATTACGTTACTTTTGTTTTCGCCGACTAAAATATCTACGTGGGTACACATACAATACCAAGTAGATTCTTCTACACCCGTAAAAGATTCTACTTAATATTGCAATTATTTATTGAAAAACTCAACTGAAAAAACGACAATTTTTATGAAGTTCGACCGGGGAGATAACACCGCCACACCTATTTCTAACGTGAAGTATTTCTTGCGTTTCGATAGAAGGGTTTGGTTACCGGTACACTTTTTATATGAGGCGACCCTCCTAGTTCTCGGGAGCAGCAACACATCTGTGATTGAGTTCAGATAGAATCCATGTTCTACATGAAGTTGGTTACAGATGTCCATGGGCGGTAGTGATAACTTTCCGGTGAACTGCATGCTCGTTTGCTACTCCAATTAGTTAAAAAATAGAAAAAAACGTACGAATCTGAGATGTTTCGAGTTCGAATATATTTGCGTTTAAATATATATTTATCCCGAGGAATTATCTTTATATTTCTACCCATTGTCATACGTGTGCGTGTCTCACATATATATTTTGAGAGAAAATAGATTTAGCGTTTAGCAGGGGTGGGTATAGGTATAGGGATATCTGCATCAGGGCAACTGTAAAAGAGTATCAACTAAAGACCCACACTAAAAACTTTGGATTTTTTTTAAATACCCAGCTTCGCTTGCGTCTCCTTTAAAGGCTTCTCCCCTGGGATGGAGGTGGAGTTCTTTCAACTCGTGTTCTTTTTAGAAGTGCTTAAGATCTCTAGTGCATGTCTTGATGCCTAAAATAATGCAACAGTGAAGACCATAATTTTAATAAGGAGTTATATATTTTTACATAAGGATTGGCTATAATTTTTTGTCTTCAAAACACCAATTTACAAAGTCTCCAAATCTAAAATACTTTCAAAATCTTTTTTGACGACCCACGGCGCAGCGGTTACCGTACCGGTCTGACACGCAGTGGGTCCCGGGTTCAATTCCCGTACAGACAGGTATCTAAATGATGAGTTTAGATTCATGTTCTAGGTCTGGGTGTTTGTGTATTCGTCTTTGTGTGTGTCCATGGCACCCACGACACAGGAGGAAATCCTAGTGTGAGGCTATGAGTGTAGAAAGTGTTTAGTGTTAGTTTAAATCTCATCTCGTTCTTTTATCGTTTGTCGACATCACACCATTTAGCCAAAATAAACTACCCTCAACAGATACTATCTAATATCTTTGCTAATATGGCATAAGAATATTGGATTACGAGTCCATCTCTGATTGCCATTAACATATTATATTGATCTTGCACATAATATGATCTTATGAAATCAGTAACATAACAGTATTTCCAATAGCTAAAGCAATTAGGAGGAATATAAGAAGTTATAAGATAAGAGGATTTGTGGGTAGAAATCACGATGTTTTAGGTTTACTATAATAAACGTTGTTCTGGCGTTTATTTCTGATTTATTTTATTTTTCCTCCTTTATTCACGATCCAAAAAATTATCGACTTTATTGATAGTAATTTTTAATCTTAGCCCATACAGAAAAAACAAGAAAATATGAAATCACCAATTTATACATAGGTTTCGTCCAAATCATACAAATATATATAGGTATATCAAAGGTTGTTAAATGTTTACAGCCTCTTACATAATACCTGGCACAAACAATCGTCATAATACTCATTTTTATAATATTTCAAGGACTATCTCATTTTCTTCTTAACGTAATAAAATTCGGCAAAGTAGGGCAAATTTGCTTAGAATTGTATAACGTAGTGCCCAACGTAGTGACTATATTTCCCTCGAGCATGAAAATAAAATATATACATATATTACATATGAACAGATAGTAATTGTCCATAACTTTGTGCGTACTAACTAAAATTCAAAGCAATACATATAACACATTTTGACCTCTTAGGATTATAATGTCCCTGCAGTTACGGGACCAGAATAGGGCTACGGTATCCCCTGTGTAATAAGAGTATCGTAAGAGGCGACTAAAGGGGGCTTCCGGGGTTGCAGGTGGCTAGAGTGGGAGTTCGAGCCGTTCAGTCAGGTGATCCCGGGAAGGACGGCGGCAAGTGTGGTCGCATACCGCCGTAAAGAACACAAGGTGCGATAAGCGTATTCGGTCACCAGGGAGGAGCCCGAAAGGGGCATCGGTTGTGTTCTGTTGGAGATCCTGAAGTCCTCTACGCAGCGCTGAGGACGGTCACCTGACAGAGTGATGGTTTTAGTGAAAAGAATTCCAGCTTTTTTATAAGCGATTGGAGAAGCAAACGAGCATACAATCAACCTGATGGAAGGTGGATACTTCTGCCTATAGACATCTACAACTGTAAGCAACTTCATACAGAACAGTCGTTCTATCTGAAGTCACTTATAAATCCGTTGCTTCCTCCGATGAGATGGTCGCCCAATAAAAGTAAATCAATCGCACGTTTCCACCGAAACGCATGATTTTTTTTATCTGTCTGAAGTAGAAAACGAGCACGCAGTCCACCTGATGGTAAGTGGTCAGTGCCGCTCATGGACATCTGTAATCAACTTCATACAGAACATGCGTTCTATCTGAAGTCAACCACAGATGCGTTGCTACTCCCAAGGACTATGATGGTCGCCTCATAAAGTGTGCCGGCAACCACACCCTTCCATCAAAACGCAAGATATGCCTAATGTATTGCTTTATGAAATAGCTGAGATGAGGCGGTGGTATGTCCCGGGTAGAACTCTGATTCTACCACCTGGAAAATTATTACAAATTGACGTTACTAATTGTATTTTGTGTTAACCTCATCCAATTATATTTGAAAGCGTTTTCCGTTCACCGTTATTTATCAACAATTGAACGTAATTGTACGCAATTTATTGTAACATGAGCAACAAAATTCGCAGTAATAAATATTTCGATAGATTTCCGAAACCACATTTATTGTCTCAGATCAATGGGTACAACCCATTATTGTCCCAGTGCTGGGCACGGGTCTTCTCTCAGAATGAGAGAATTTTAGGCCATTGTCCACGACGCTGACCAAGTTGGTGGACACACCACACACACACATCACACACCTCCGAGAACTTTTTTTTAAAGAACTCTCGGGTGTGTTGGTTACCTTCACCGAAAACTAGTGATAATTAATTTCCAATAAATCAGTCATGCGTGCCTGGGCTTGAACCTCGGACCTCCCGATTGAGAAAGCAAGTTTCGACCATTAGGTTATCACTGATCACATAGTAATTGGATTAAATAATTAACGCTTTGGTATGATACGATCGTTAATAAAGTCCAGGTATGTGGTTGTAATGTAGTACCCGTACTATTATGAAGGTCTAACAATGCCTCCGTCGACGTTTGGAAGAATACATAGGTTAGTGGTTAACCCGTGTCGAATTAAAAACTAAACCGATCATAATGCCTCCTAAAAACAAAACAAAACTTATGTCTTTTATCAATATTAACAAAAAAAACTTATGGCTTTAATTGTTACAGAAATTTAGCCATTAGCGGAAAAAAATATTGCCGATAACACCCTATAGAAATATCAATCGATCATCTATACTAAATCGTTCTTGGCCTGTTCGATTGGCTATGGCCTAAAAGTCTCTCATTCCGAGACAAGATCCGGGCCCAGCAGTGCAACGGTAATGAGTGGACAAAAACATAAAAGAGACAAGATAATATGGAAGTTGCAAACTAGCATGCAGCCTACTTGATGGTAAATAGCCATGGGTGGCAAGTCCATAGACTTAAACATTTAATTAGCTCTTGATAAAATTTTATTAAAATGTCACCTAAGGTTCGCCAAAGATTTGTTCTTCACCTAAGCACTAAGGTGGAACACTCCATATAATTATGTCACTATTACTAAACCCTTCAAATCAAAACACAGTAATACTTTTATTGGTAGGCAGAAGTAGGCTCTATCCAATTCAAAATTGCTTAACTCTTATATAACTCCTCAATGTTCCAGATAATACATAGACCAAAAGCGCTAAGATACCAAATCGCTCGTAAAACCTAATGTAATGATATTTAAGGACTGACGCGGCAAATTTCATTTGCCGAATATTGCGATGATGAAAAATGCTTTGACCCATTTTCTGGGATCGTTGGCATCCTCACGAAATGTGTTTATAGTCTCACCATTATTGAGTTTAGGAAAGCTGAAGTTAGAAACGATTTTTGTGGATATATTTTCAAATTCTGAACGATTTTTGAGGATAATAATGTTACGTGAACTTAATACGTTTTGCATTTGAGCTCGTTCAATGAAAATATTGGTGGGGTAAATTTTAAGGTGGTAGAATATGATTTGACGGTAAAGTACCACCGTCGAAACTATTTCTAAAGTGAAGCAGAGTAAGCGTTGTAATGACCTTATATTCGAAAGCAAATATCGTACTCCGCTGAGACAACACCACTGTTATTGATTTCAGGTAGGACTCTTGTTATCATTATATTAATACGTGAAGCAATAATTTGTGACGGATTTTTAAGTAATATGCCGCGGACGGATTAGTATGAAATTTTGCACGGTTATAGTGGACGTAGAGAAGGAGTGCAGAATGTTAATATTTTTTTCAAATAATCATTATATTGATACGTGAAGCAAAAATTTGTGACGGATTTTTAAGTAATATGCCGCGGACGGATTAGTATGAAATTTTGCACGGTTATAGTGGACGTAGAGAAGGAGTGCAGAATGTTAATATTTTTTTCAAATAATGCATTTTTCATACATAAAATCAACTAAAAACACATTACATACACTGCCTTGCATTTGTCACAAACACATATGTACTTAGTAAATGAAATAGAACATTCAATGTCTTACTATGAAAAGACACAACGTCAAGAATGTCAGATGACATTTGATTTTTAATTTAAATTACGGTCGAATTTCGGCCGATGCTACGGGTGACTAGTATTTAAAGTTGTTTAAAGATGTCCAAGAAAAAGATACAGCCTCTTATCATCAAGTGGACAACATAAGTGGCGAAGCTAGGCGTGGGCTCTGTGCGCCATCGCTCACTCGCAATTATAGGGGCCTTGCGAGGCCTCTTTGGAGAAGCAGGTGCATGCATTTTCAAGGCCACCATCCAATGGTCCAATCATGCAATTTGTTTTTTCTCTATTAAAAAACCATGTCAACAATTTTGGGTATTCTCTTTCTATTTTTTTTTTATTTATTTATGAGTAGCTGTTTTTACTAGATGGATCTTGGGAACTATAGAAAAGGAGCCTCGTTGATAGGTCCCAAGCCTACATTGGTCCACGCTACGCCACTGGACAGCATGCTTGTATGCTTGTATTTCGTAGAAAAATATAACCTTCAATATCACAAAGTAGATAATCACATTTAAAGTATCTTAGTATTTCGACGGGTTTGAAAAGTACTCAAATTTCTCAAAACACTGATAATATGTATTATCACGAGATCACTAAATCGTGCCGTGAAATAAGTTATAAGAAATCTGGAGATATATTGTATAACATAGAATTGCCTTGACATTTTTTTTTCTTGTTACCCGCCACGGTACGGAGATGGTATGTGCTTGGATTGAGACGATGGGTGTTTGTGCAATCCAATTTTTTATTATTTTGCTCCATAACTTCTTGACCGATTTTGACTAGGTTTTCAGTGATTTTTACACTGACATTGTTACTTACGATCTTATACGGTTTGACGCCACGCGTGACGGAGCAGTTACCAAACCGGTCTTACGCGCAATGGGTCCCGGGTTCGATTTCCGGCCAGACAGGTATCTGAATGATAAGTTCAGATTCATGTTCTGGGTCTTGGTGTTTGTGAATTCGTCTTGTGTGTGTCCATGGTACCCACGACACAGGAGAAAATCCTAGTGTGGGACTATGAGTGTAAGAGCGAGTTTTTTGATATCATCAAACACAACACCGCTTTATTCAGCAGAAATTAGTGACAAAGGTACCTCCGGACTCGAATCACCTATCATTTTTAATTCACACAATGAATAATGATCGATAGGATTTATTCTTCAAGGTTACGTAAAGACGTTCAGTAAATAAGAACGCCAGCATCATAACCATTTATGAGTATACGAGTACATAAACTTGCTCCCGTTTTGCCCGTTATTGCATATTTTTATTATTTTTAGGGTTCGGTACCAGAAGGGTAAAAACGGTATCCTGTTACTAGAACTTCGCTGTCCGATGTCCATCCATCTGTCCGTCTGTCCGCCTATCCGTCTGTCCGCCTGTCCGTCTGTCCGTCTGTCCATCTGTCCATCTGTCCGCCTGTCCGTCTGTCCGTTTGTCCGTCTGTCCGTCTGTCCGTCTGTCCGTCTGTCCATCTGTCCGTCAATCCGTCTGTCCGCCTGTCCGTCTGTCCGTCTGTCCATCTGTCCGCCTGTCCGTCTGTTCGTTTGTCCGTCTGTCCGTCTGTCCGTTTCTCCGTCTGTCCGTCTGTCCGTCTGTCCGTCTGTCCGTCTATCATTCTGTCCGTCTGTCCACCTGTCCGTCTATCCGTCTGTCCGGCTGTCCCTCTGTCCGTCTGTCCACCTGTCCACCGGTCCGTCTGTCAGTCTGTCCGCCTGTCCGCCTGTCTGTCTGTCTGCCTGTCCGCCTGTCCGTCTATCCATTGGTCCATTTGTCCACCTATCACTCTGTCTGTCTGTCCATCCGTTTATCTTTCACCAGGCTGTATGAACACCGCAAAAATAAATAAATACAATCCTTCGTGGGTTCATGCACAAAAACTTGCTCAAAAGTTCATTACATGATCAAATTAATAGTTTATCTCTACATAGCATAAAACAAAGCCGCTTCTCTCTGTCTGTCCCTGTGTATGCTTAGATCATTAAAATTACACCATGGATTTTAATGCATTTAATAGATAGAGTGATTGAAGAGAAAGTTTTTTATGTATAATAAAGGGGAGATACACTAATAATTTTAGATTTTTAACTTTTAGGCGGAACGAAATTCGCCGGGTCAACTAGTGATTCTATAAAGAACATACAGACATACATTAATTTTTAACACATATGTAGATGGTACGGAACTCTTTATGCGCGAGCCCGACTCGCACTTAGCCGGTTTTTACTGCCTTTACGCCTTCACTTAATTTTATGTTATATGAATAACAATTGAATAAAGTAGGGCGAATATTACTGTTTTCATAACTGTCTTTAGCTAACGGTACTTAAATCCTCGTTTTATGTTCATCAAATGCTTAAAAAGTAATCGACATCAGAAATATTTATATAAGTATGTAGTATATTTTATAAGTATGTAGTCCATCTAATGCTAAATGGTCGCTGCCACCCATGAACAACTGTGAGCAACTTTACATAAAATATGCACTCTATCTGAAGTCAAATAATAATGCGTAGCTACTCCCGAGCACTAAGATGGTCACCTGATATAAAAGTGTACCGACAACCACACATATTTAGAGCAGTGATAGCCTAATGGTCGAAACTTGCCCTCTCGATCGGGAGGTCCGAGTTTTAAACCCAGGCACACACAGATTTTTCTAAGATTATGTGCACATTAGAAATTAACTATTAATTATCACTGTTTTTCGGTGAAGGAAAACATCGTGACGAAACCTACACACCAAAGAGTTCTTTAAAAAAATAAAAAACATGCGTGCGTACAAAGTACACATGTCAGAAGTGAAACTTCTTTGGCGAACTAATTTATAAATCTTGTTTATATTTATACAAATCTAAAACTTTAAATTTCCAAGATTAAGAGGAAGGGAAAAAGGTGTGATACGACGTTCGCTCTGTCTCACTTTTTCTCTCAATCTTTCTCACTCGCTTGCTCCCTACTCTCACTCCACGGCTAGTTGCTCATGCTACGTTCGCCCTGTCTTACTCTCTCTCAATCGGTCTCGATCACTCTCTCTCTCTTTTCCGACACTTCCGTTGCATACCGGCGTGACGTTTCATCTGTAAAAAATTTACCCTCATGCGCCTAAAGAAGTTTCACTTCAAAAATGTTTTTGGAGGTGTGGGATGTCCACCAATTCGCACTTGGCCAGCGCCTTGGACTATGGCCTATAACTCTCTTACTCTGAGAGAAGACCCGTGCCCAGCAGTGGGACTTTAATGGGTTGACGACACACCGACAACCACACACTTCCATCAAAACGTAAGAACTTCTTCGTATTAGAAAAATGTGAGCCGATGGTACCTCCTTGGTCGGACGATGATTGTTTTGTATTCTAAAAATCTTACCTCAAAAGCCCTTTTAGCGATTTCTTAAGGTACTAAAATCTTTCTAATCTTCAACTACAGGTAGAACCTCTGTCCTGTCTTGCATTACTAACGTTATACGTGTTTATGGCCAGCAGGGACCACTTACCATCACCGCGTATTTTCAATGCTCGTTATATACTTCAATTTTGTAAAAATAAAACGTCCACCCATGTATATATTCCTCTTCTACAAATTCTCAAAATATGATCTCGAAAAAGTTTGCAAAAGCTAAAGTTTGCAGAAATCAATCAAGGCAAAGTTAAAAAATTGTCTTTTACTCAAGTAACTTGATTTACAGGAATTCTGGTAAAACTGTATGAAAACAATTTAGCCACCGACTTTAGTAAGTCACTGAAAAATAGCATTTTAAAAGGGACCTAAGAAACGATTGGCCTTGAGCCAAATTTTGCCGGCCGGCGAGCTTTAAGCTCATCCACTTCTGAAATCGCTGAAAGCACAGTTGCAAAAAAGGGAAGAATTAAAAACGGATAAATCGCAAAGATTTCCCCAAAAAAAAACTGTCGCATTTTTCCTCTTAGATTCTTATCCGATCGTTAATCATTTAGACAAATGTTTTTGGGCGTTGATACGTGAAAATCCAGAATTTTCCACGTCGCTTGTTTGTTCTGCGGCCGTGATTAGCATCAAATGAGCATCCGATCGCTATTCTGGTCACGTAAACATTCATTTTAATTGAGTCGAAGCAATACACTAGCGTCCACGTAAGGATAATTGTAGAAATATCATCCTGTTATATGTTCTATTTGGAAGAGTGATCACGAAGTCATTCATTATAATGTAAAAAAAACTGATTGAAGAAAAATACAACATAACAAGAAAGACAAACCCGCTGAGTTTCTTGCCGAATCTTTTTTTTTTTATTTGACTGAAGTAGCAAACGCACAAGCAGTCCACCTGATGGTAAATGGTCACTGCCGCCCATGGACATCTGTAATCAACTTCATACAGAACATGGGTTCCATCTGAAGTTAATCACAGATGCGTTGCTACTCCCGAGGACTATGATGGTCGCCTCATGTGGAAGTGTGCCGGCAACCACACCCTTCTAACGAAACGCAAGAAATGCTTCACGCTAGAAATAGGAGTGGCGGTGGTATTTCCCCGGTCGAACTACACTGGTTCTACCACCTTCTCAGTTGAGGTCGTGTTCAAAATCAGTAGTAGTGTAAAAAAAATATGTAACTGACAATTTGTAAATGCCCCCGTAGGCCTATACAAAATAAAGACATTTCATTTCATACCTATCCGAAACGGTCCAAATAAATCATCGAGGGTAGAAACGGATCAAAAGCCGACCTTATATAAGACTCTGATTATCATTAGAAATATAGTTATTATGCAGAAAGAGTTCGATGAGGCGACCATCTTAGTCCTCGGGAGAGGCAACGCATTTGGGATTGACTTTAGAGAGATACCATGTTCTGCGTGCTTGCCCCGACTGAATGCCAAGTTACTTACGCGTGTCTATGGGCGGCAGAGACCACTTACCCTGAGGTGGACTGCATGCTCGTTTGCTATTTCAATATATTAAAAAAATCAACCTACCACAGCAGATGATTTTAAATTCGACTTGAAAATATCATACTAATTATTTTACTATTTTTTCTTTGAAGCTTCACGGGCAATTTTTTAAAAATATCTTAAACCAGATAGAAAAGACCAACAAATATTTCCTCGTATCGCGGTCAGAGTAGCGTTTAAATTTGTATCTTCCGAGCTACTTTATTAGGGTAGCTGGGTTTTCTGTAAATTGGACGAAATGCGAGGGCTGTTACGATAAATCATGTTGGTGGGAGATAGGAGGCGGCTTAAGATGTAAGAGGATTGGAAGTGATTCATTTTTATATAACACAGATTGTAAAGATAGCTTATCTACGATTTTGGTAAGGGATGAGATATTTATCTGACTGAAGTAGCAAACGAGCATGCAGTCCACCTGATGGTAAGTGGTCACTGCTGCCTATAGACATCTGTAATTAACTTCATACAGAATATGGGTTCCATGTAAAGAATCACAGATGCGTTGCTACTCCCGAGGACTATGATGGTCGCCTTATTTGAAAGCGTGCAACGACACCCTCCCATCGAAACGCAATAAATGCTTTACGCTAGACATAGGTGTGGCGGTCGTACTTGCCCGGTCGAACTACACTGGTTCTACCACCTTTATTAAAGTAAAGTTGTAAGAATTAACTTGGAATTCAATGTGTAAGTACCTGCTAATTAATAATGATGTAAAAGTGTGGTTTTTCAAACTGAAACATTTATTTACGCTTGTAACGCTTTCACAAAACAAAAAAAAGTAAATGATAAGAAATAACGGTTTCTAATTTCTACCCTCATAGCCCCATAAGATTTTTCCAGTGTCTTGAGTGCCATGGACACGCGCAAAGACAAATCTACAAACACCCAGACTCAGAACAAAAATCTAAATTTATCTTTTCTATATCAGTCTAGCCGCGGATCGAATCCATGACCATCTTGTTATCCGGTATGGTGAATGATGGCTCTACCAGATGGTTAGGCAAAGGTGTAGAGTACTGCAGCAGTTGAATTACGAAGCCTTAGCTGGATCTTACATAGTGGATTACACTTTATAACCTGAGTTAACAGGTCTAGTTTAGATTTCTAGAACGCCTATTTTTGTCCGCAGGCAGAAAGGGAGAAACATAGACCACAAGGTCAAATCTAAATATTAATACGTGAAGCAAAAAAATTGATTCGTTTTTAAGATACTTGCCGCAAGTATGAACTTACCCACGGTTATAGTTAATGTAGAGAAGGTTTGCGCAATGCTAACCTTTTTTTTCAAATAATGCATGAAACATACATAGAAATAGACGTGACGAAGGTACCTCCTCGGTCGAACTACACTGGTTCTACCACCTGACAAAAAATCTAAAAACTTTTTGGCCAGTACTAATACTCATATAACTTTGAAAATCTTATATATCCAGAATAATCATCATAAGATAAGGTACTTGAAATCGGTTTTCACTAGACATCGGGTTATATGCACTATAAAAATACTAAAATATGCATATCGGCGCGACACCGCGTATTTATGAAAAACACGTTACCGAAAATAATTATTTTAGTTAGTTTAAAGATCGTAAATTGTTTGTTTGTTTATTAAATTAGCAATATTTAGTGATTTTTGGAATTGTAATTTTGTTTACCCTGCATAAATTTGTTATTGTCACCTCACCAAACATTGTTATAGAAAGGCAAGCGCCTGCCGGTAGAAAAAGATTCTTGTTTACCCGTCGAAGCGATCGGACCTCCTAAACTGTGAATAAATCGAAGAAGTTTACTCTGGTGTTTTACTTGAAATCTTCAAGAATGGATAGTAATGAAGACTCCTGGCCTTCCTGACGTCACATTTCACGCATTCACTTCGTTATGCACAATAAGATGGTGAAATATGCACCAAAATGGTTGAATACACACAAAATATGCACTATGAAAGAAACATGTATCTCATTTTTGGTCGTCAAACTTCAATCAGTATACATTTGACGACCTATTTTTTTTAAATTTCTGGTCGTCAATCGACCTGTTTTATTCAAAACTAATGAAAAAGTGCTAAAATATGCAATAACGCTTAAAAACTGTCATTATATGCATGTTCATAGGCAAATATGCAAATGCATATAATCCAATGTTTAATTATCACTCTTTTCCGTCTCCATGATTGTAAAAAAACAACATAACAAAAAAGACAAACCCGCTGAGTTTTTCCGGATCTTCTCAGTTGAGGTTGTGTTCCGATCCGGTGGCAGTGTAAAAAAAATGTGTAACTGACAATTTGTAAGTACCCCCGTAGGCCTATACAAAATAAAGACATTTCTTCACTGTTTGTTTTTCCTTAAGTTAAACCGCTTAAGCCTATGACTTAAAACCACCAAGACCTTGGGGATTGCAATGCGATATGACGGCCCAGTTTAGATTTCTGGATCTCAGCTTAAGATAATTCGAGTTACACTGTTTTTATCGCACCCAGCCTGATACTTGCGTGACCTTAACGATATTGGGTTTTAGGAGGCCTTTTAGGCTTATACGTTTAAGTATATCGCTGCTTAAGTTAAATAAAAACAGAACTCTGAAATGCTAATCTTACAGGAAAGTCAGTCAAATTAAACAATATTTTTTCTTTTTATTTGTTTGATGGGTACAATGCATTATTGTCCCACTGCTGGGCACGGGTCTTCTCTCAGAATGAGAGTGTTTTAGGCCATAGTCCGGCGCGCTGGCCAAGTGCGAATTGGTGGACTTCACACACCTCCGAGATTTTTTTTTTTAAAGAACTCCCGGGTGAAGTTTTCCTCACGATGTTTTCCTTCGCTGAAAAGCAGTGATAATTAATTTCTAACGCACATAAATCAGTGGTGCGTGCCTGGGTTCGAACCTCGGACCTCCCGATCGACAGGGCAAGTTTCAACCATTAGGCTATCACTGCTCATCTGTTTGATGAGTAGAGTTAAAAATACCAGGTATGTAAAACACTTTTTACTTAAAGGAAAAATATAAACGTTGTTCCTGTGTACTAAACTGGGCCTCAAGTGTGTGAAATAAAAATGGGGCTTTTCAGAAGCCCAAGATTTCTTCCTCAAGATAAGCAAGAATGCAAACCTTTTTTTAAACGGAAGAACTCTAAGTTTTTGTCGACAAAATTAATACAATAACAAAGTTTCGACAAATAGCTTGCGGTGAAAAAAATCTTAAAACTAGCCGATATTTTTATCTCATCGTATCTGATGATATAAGATGATCGTAGCTGTAAGTCTCTTAAACAAAACTATAGTTACGTCATTATTGCTTCATATATCTACTAGTATATACATTTTTTTATCTAATTGAAGTAGCAAACGAGCATGCAGTCCACCTGATGGGAAATGGTCACTGCCGCCCATGGACATCGGTGAGCAACTTCAAATAGAACATGGGTTCTATCTGAAGTTAATCACAGATGCGTTGCTACTAGGACTATGATGGTCGCCTCATATTAAAGTGTGCCGGCAACCACACCCTTCCATCGAAAGGCAAGAAATATTCACGCTAGAAATAGGTATGGCGCTGGTACTTCCCCGGTCAAACTACATACACTGGTTCCACCACCTGAAAAACGTACTTAGCTACTTACATATCAACGCACAGCACAAAGTACTTTGATTAGAAACTTAAAATTATGCACCATGTTTCTTTTTATATGAGCAATAAGAAAGCAGTTCAGGAAATTCACCCTTTAAGGGGATTAAAATGGGGAGCGTTTGTTTATAAGTCTGCAAATTTTGATGCCCCCGCATGTCCAGCAGTGGATCTGAAAAGTCCAATAATAATAATATTTATTTATGCAACCAGACTCATAATTATATTTAGCCCGCGTACAATGTTTAGTCATATGAACACTTAAACAATGATAAATAAATAATCAAGTCGCTCATTAATCATGGTCAGGATTCTGTTGGAGCTTTCCGGAACACGGTGCATCAGAGAGCTGCAGTTTTTGCGTATTATAGTGTAACAGTTGACGCACTACAGTACCTTGGTAGCCCTATCAACATCCTAAAACCATTGTTAAATTGAACTCAAAGAGCATTGTAAGTTTTTGGGTGAAGTTGGACCAAAGTATATGACATACACTAATAGATGAACGGTTTGCGCGAACGAATTCGAAGGTTCTAGTGTATGCATAAAAACGATAGTGCTATTAACAAATCTTTCTGGATATACCATTGTTTTATTACAAGATAAACCCTGAAAGGTCTGGAAAGGAAACAATGCTGTATTTTGTCCTATTTCTGGAACAATATCCCTTTCGTACACGTTGGCTGATACAATTCTTTTTTACTGAAGTTCTTTGGCTTGGTTCCTTACAATGGGGTTCCTTGCAAATGTAACTGTAAATGCTTTTAAATACTTTACATTAACCCTTTTGTATAACCTAGGATTGTCTTTAGAGAAAGGAAGGATAATCCTGATATTCTAAATTGTTATCCAACTTTTTCGTGGACAGGTTTTTATGTAAAAGTACTTATTGTAAAAAAATCAAACGCTTAAAAACAGTTACGTTATAAGGGAAAAAGTACGTGTACTCTTTTTTTTAGTCTCGAGTGTCATTTATAAAAATGAATGCCTATATTACTAGGACAACTGAGACACATCCACTGACACCTCATATCGCATGCTTATTGGAATACTGACTTAACTCAAAAAAGACGATTTTTGGGAAATCGCAAAAGAAGATCTTGCAATGAGGTCTCATCGTACTTATTGATGAATAAAATTAAAATTAAATGATAAATTAATTATAAATGTTATTATTTAGTA
The DNA here is from genome assembly GCA_949699795.1 of Spicauda simplicius. NCBI lineage: Eukaryota > Metazoa > Arthropoda > Insecta > Lepidoptera > Hesperiidae > Spicauda > Spicauda simplicius. The sequence continues at coordinate 1,614,452 of OX453078.1, read as the reverse complement.
CATTTGATTAACTGTCTATTGGATCACAGTAAAAAAAAAACGAAAATAACATCTATCTATTTTTAAAAAATATTTTAAAAATTACACACTAAGTTAGGTCAGTTTTTTGTAAAAATATCAAGTATATTTTAAAATGCAAATGTTCAATCAAGTTTTAAGACCGTTTCAGTTTAAATCATATATTATTTTTGACAACTGTTTCAGTATTTAGTCTTTATTTAATTACATTGGGATAAAACTTTTAGAGATTGGGTCACTTCATTCAAATTAACCACACGCTAAAACATAATATTGGCGGTTTTTTTTTAATTAACTAAAAGACAAGTGTAATTTTCAAACTTTTATTGTAGTAGCCATCGTCGTCAACCCATTATTTTCCCACTGCTGGGCACGGGTCTTCTCTCAGTATGAGAGAGTTTAGGCCATAGTCCACCGCGCTGGCCAAGTGCGAATTGGTGGACTTCACACACCTCCGAGAACTTTTTTTTTTAAAGAACTCTCGGGTTACACACCCGATTTCCTCACGATGTTTTCCTTCACCGAAAAGCAGTGATAATTAATTTATAATACGCACATGAATCGGTGGTGCGTGCCTGGGTTTGAACCTCGGACCTCCTGATCGAGAGGGCAAGTTTCAAGGCTATCACTGCTGCTCAGTAGCCATCAAATATAGCAAATCCAGCTTCTAGGATTACGAGCATTTGTATATTTATATTTTGGAGTTATATCGGTCATACAAGACTTAATAAACGCTCTTTGAGCATTAACCTGGCCGAGATTCCAATACGAATCAAAAATTGCTTGTCTTTGATCTACAGTTATCTTTTCAGAGCATTTGAGCCTACATTTATCGCCACAGGGTAGTTGAACAGAACGAGGTTTGACTGTTGTATTTTTTCTTGTAGTGTATGGCTTTCCAGCATTTCTCAGACTTTTAGCTATATTCTGTTTCCACCTCTCTTCGTTCCGTTTACTTTTCCTTCCCTTCTTCTTTTCTTCTTCCAATGTAGTACATTCTCCGAAAACTTGTTTTAGCGAAACATCTGTTGCTGCATTAATGTTTGTTTGCTCCGACTGCTTTTTTTCTAATACCTGATCTATGTTATCTTGTCTTTTGTTCTGTTCATCATTAGATTCTGCATCAGAACTGTCACTGGAAGATCCTGAAGATGATGAGGATGAAGATGAAGAAGACGTAGATGATGAGGAAGTCCCAGATGACTTTGATCGACATGGATATACTGGTATCTGCCTTTGCCTTTTAGAGGGAACTTCGTATGTTGGATCTAGATCACTTAAATCAATATCACTATTTTCACATTTTGAATGTCCCTCATCAGTGCAATCGTGAACGGCTACGGTATTATGGAAGTGATTTTCATTGCTACCTGAAGCGGATTCCAAAATTTCAAAATATTCTTGGAGGTTTAGGTAACGCTGATTTTCAGGCTTGTTTGTAATATCAGCTAACGTCTATGACAAAAAAACTATTTTAGTAGTAATAATATTAATATGAAATATAGAAACCTAATTTTTAAAGTCACTTGAAATTGTTACCGTCACTTTAGTTGATGACACCGATTTATTTTCTCTATCTTGTTTTGTCGATTGTGGCGCCGGGTTTCGAACTTGAACCAGCTCCATTATCTTTTTCAACCTATTGGTTGACATTATCAACCTAAAATAGAAATAGTAATATTATGTCTCTTGTACCAATAAAATTATATTATGCAGTATTTAGAAGAATAATGACTTAACATAAAATATTTAAAGTCAACAAAATAATTACTCATTATATTATAATTTTATTTTTCAAACAAAGACTCAACTAATATTGCGGCTCCTAAGTAACCATAACTTTTGAAGTAAACAGACTTATAGGTGAATGTTAAAAAATGTTATTGTTAAGGATGGATAAGTTTTAATAGTAAACTGACTAAACTCGGAATACGTCTCAAAAAATAGAGTGATGTTAAATATTAAACTGGCTAAAAACTTAATGTTACACGTAACATGATATTAAAATTTGTAGTAAACTAACCTAAAATTTAATTTGTCACTATGAGATTATATAAATTGATGAATCTTACCTTTGAATTTAGTCGTAAACACGCTGAACAACAATTGGGTCTTCGTTCAATAAAATAATAACAACCTCACTACACAACTGTCTGACACAAACTGGCATGAGTCATTATTCAACGAACACAAAGTGAGAAATCCCATAAGAGTGAAAGAGACGGATATACCGTTATAGTGCCAAAAAACCCCAATTTCAATATAATTCAAACGGTAGACGGTAGATGGCGCTAACAGAAGCCCGTGTCTGTATGTAACTCATTTTTGACTAATCTCTTAATGAGTCAGTGTTCCATTAAGCATGCGATATATGTGTTGAAATTAATACGTGAAGCAAAAACTTGTGACGGATTTTTAAGTAATATGCCGCGGACGGATTAGTATGAAAGTTTGCACGGTTATAGTGGACGTAGAGAAGGAGTGCAGAATGTTAATATTTTTTTCAAATAATGCATTTTTCATACATAAAATCAACTAAAAACACATTACACACACTGCCTTGCATTTTTCACAAACACATACATAGTAAACGAAATAGAACATTCATGTCAGATGTCTTTGTCAAAATACCGCTATTGCTTTTAAATGCGGCTTAGATAATTAAACCTCTTTTTATATTAAACGGGCGCGTTCAAAATTACTTGAAAATTTAAAAATACTGGAATTTGAGAAATGTACTACTTTGGACAATGAAGTTTAGTTTTTTAATTTAAATTACGGTCGAATTTCGACCGATGCTACGGGCGACTAGTATGTTAAAATCTCTTTGACGACCCGCGTGGTGGAGCGGTTAACATGCCGGTCGGATGCGTAATGGATCCCGGGTTCGAATGATGGGTTTAGATTCATTTTCTGGGTCTGGGTGTTTGAGTATTCGTCTTGTGTGTGTCCATGGTACTGATGACAAAGGAAAAAATCCTAGTGTGGGGCTATGAGAAAGCTTATTTTTATAAAGAAAAGTTCGTGTGGAGGAGTTTAAAAGTTTGTACGGAGGAGTTCCGGGAGGGATGAAGGCATTCAAAAATTTAGTTGAATAATGTCCGATCTCCATCTCGATGGTTGTATCTACCGAATAGTAGAACAGTGACTTTGCTTCAAATTTGGAAATAAATCTAAGGCGTTTAGGCCGTAGAGCATGCCAAGGAATTGGGCATACATAGAATAGAATAATCTTCATTACACAGCATAAAAATATACAAATACTACAATCACAAGTATGCAATAGGCGGTCGTATCGTGAAGAAACGAATACTTAAATTTATTAATATAGGTATTTTTATAGATGGTAGAACTAGTGCAGTTCACCCGGGGAAGTACCACCGTCACACCCATTTCTAGCGTGAAGCAGTGTTTCGTGAAGCACCCTTCCATCGAAACGCAAATGTTTCGATGGAAGGGTGTGGTTGCCGGCACACTTTTATATGAGGCGACCATCTTAGTCCTCGGTAGTAGCAAAGTATCTGTGATTGACTTCAGATGGAACCTATGTTTATATGAAGTTGCTTACGGATCCATGGGTGACAGTTACCACTTACCATCAAGTGGACTGCTCGCTCGTTTGTTACTTCAATCTTTTAAAAAAATACTATTCGTATTAAAGGCGCAACCACCAATTTTATGTAAGATAGACTTTTAAAAGAAAAATCTCATTTACATGATAACATAAGGCCGCTTACACAAGATAAACGAAAAAGTAATTAGGCTACTTACAAATGGAGTCTTGACAAGATACTTTCATGGAATCACCGAAAATCCACGACCATACTTTTTGACTAAGCACTTGAGCGTTAAAAATCGCCCAGCGGTGGGTAAAAGTTTTAATTGCTCCTCAAATTAATGTCCAGCTACAGTAGAATAACCGTGTAAACATACGTGTAATAATTGTGCCATTACTCAATGTTTATTAGGGGGACGTGGACAACGAATTTTAGAAAATACGATTACCCTCAAACTGCTTTAAGTGTTAAGTGTTGTTACAAGTAACCAAAGAGTTTACTTTTTTTAAATTATATATGGCAACATGTTGCTGATTCTTCGTTTCCAAATAACATTAATGTCGTCTTTCTTTGCATCCGACATCCGTAATTTTAAACAACATTAACTATATTATATGTTTGTTGGAAAATCTCTACTATAGACAGATCGCATATCGCTGAATTTTATGCACATACATAGCTTATGACTTAGATTAACACAGGATACTCATTACCGTGGTAGATGTGAAGGTGGTAGAACTAGCGTAGTTCAACCGGGGAAATACCACCACCACTATTTCCAACGTGAAGTATTCCTTGCGTTTCGATGAAAGGGTGTGATTGCCAGAACATAACGCAATAACTATGTAAGACGAACTCAAACAGAAAACATTTCAAGAATAAATATCCAAAAAGAAATAAAAAATATTACCGCACCATTGAGCAAAAAAAATATGTATCTTTCGTTAACAGCGTGCACGTCCCAAAAACTTCCCCGTATGTTTTCGCTATAGCGGATTTTCTAGAAATGTAGCCACAAGCATGACATTTTATTTATTACTCCGCTCAGTTTAGCCGGGTTTTTTAGATTAGAGCAATAATTTTGCACTGACATCCTCATCCTAAGTGTTTTGGAGTCGTGATTTTAAGGATATTGGAGTTACGCCTACGGAAATGTAATTGAAATGTTTTTGTTACAGCATTTCACATTTTAAGTAGCATTCAATGATGGTAAGTGGTCACTGCCACCCACATCTGTAAATAACTTTTTAACTTAACTTAAGAGGGGTTATATTTGTCAATTACAGAGGCGTTGTTACTCCTGATGATAAAGATCGTCGCCTCATACAAATGGATGGCAACCACACCCTTCCACCGAAAGCCTAAATCGTCTTCACGCTAGAAATAAGTGAAATGAAATGAAATGCCTTTATTTTGCATAGGCCTATGGGAGCGCTTACAAATTATCAGTCACATTTTTTTACACTACGACCGGATCGGAACACGACCTCAACTGAGAAGATCCGGCAAGAAACTCAGTGGGTTTGTCTTTTTCCTTTGTATATCTTTTTTTCACCATATTGTTTTTACATTGGTTATTAAAGTTAGCTCCTGTATCTTGCCTTATATTTGCCTGAACAAGAAGCATATTTGACAGTTACTGCCAAGGATTAACATCGTCGCCTCATATAATAGTGAGCCGGCAACCACACCCTTCCACCGAAAGCCTAAATCGTCTTCACGTACAAATAAGTGTGGCGGTATACCTCCCCGGTCGAACTACCTTGGTTCTACCACCTTTTTCTTGGATTTCGAGGGGGAAACCTTCAAAAGGTACCCGACGCCGTGGGAGCGACGCAGGGTTATGTAGGATTTTTACCGCACTAAAACCACACCGATGGCCGTCCTCACCTGGTTCTACCACCTAGCGATATAAATTCCTAATGTCTTTAAACCCACCACACGTATATTTATCATACAAAGTTATCACTAGTTCTAATTCAGTACAATAACTTAAATTCCTAGAATTTAATCTGAAAGTTGCTTACATATTGTTTGTTGTTAGAAATTTGTTCGCTCACGAATCTAGTTAATGAACCGTAGGAACCGTAGGGGTGGTTTAGGCTAGCGCTCTACACCTAGCGAGGAAAGGTGAAAATATATTTTTGAAGTAAAAAATTCTTTAGGTGGGTTGAGCTATTTTTGGCAGCGGGTAAAATTACTTATTCGCAACGTTCAAGTCATCACCATGCTAAAGTTTACTTAAGATACTCATAGTCAGAGATATACTTTATATCTTGCTTATATTAACAAGAGCTGGCACGCATTTTGCTCAACGAATTGGTATTGCTATTCAAAGAGGAAATGCTGCCAGCATCTTGGGAAACTTGCCCAGGGACTGCGATGGTGATAATTTTTTATGGTAGTGTTTTTGTTTATATGTTTTTGTCTTTCGTTTTTGTACATATATACATTTTGTAAATAGATTTTCTTTTTATACTTTGTTGTTTAGTTGGTGCCCATTTTAATTATTTGACTCATAATAAACTAAGATTTTACCTATATATTACCGAGTACCTCTCTCTCTCATCAACCCATTATTGGCCTGGCTGGGCTCAGGTCTTCTCTCAGAATGAGAGAGTTATATCTTACCGAGTACCTAACACTGTTCAAAAACCCGATTGCTTAAAAATGATCGCGTTTAGTTTCAATTGATTCTTTATGGTCATGGAAGGTGGTAGAACCAGTGTAATTCGACCGGGTAAGTATCACCGCCACTCCTATTTCTAGCGTTTCGAATTAATTTTAGATAGAATTTAATATTCTATATAAAGTCGTTTACAGAAGTCAATGGGCGGCAATGACCACTTACCATCAGGTGGACTGCATGCTCGTTTGCTACTTAAATGTTATAAAAAATGATGAATAATGAATGTTGATAAACATCAGACAGAACTCTTGTTCTATATAAAATCGGTTACAATGTCCATTATTAAAAAAAATGGATATAAATAAGAAAAAAAGACAAACCCGCTGAGTTTCTTGCCGGATCTTCTCAGTTGAGGTCGTATTCCGATCCGGTGGTAGTGTAAGAAAAAAATGTAACTGACAATCTGTAAGTGCCTCCGTAGGCCTATACAAAAAAAAAACATTTCATTTCATTTCATTTCATCCGGCAGTCACTATTTACCATCTAGTGGACTGTACATTTCCTAACTAATCTTATAAAAAAACACTTATCCGTCCGTAGTGAAACATGTCTGTGAGGGTGGAACAAAGCTTTTAAAAATACGTAAACTTTACGTAGAGCTGTTTATTAATGGAGTGGTTAGCTGTAGTTTTTAGAGTGGGGATTTATTCGGGTCTTCTTTCTGTTTAGACTATTGCTTAAAACATAGTAGTTTGTTTAGAGTTCCTATTTATTTAGGCGTTAACTGTTGTCGCATAGGGTTAAGACTTGAGATGTTAAGTTAAACATACACCGTTTTGAAAAATCGAGCATGCAATCCTCATGTTAAAAATGTTAGGACCAGCGGGTACCAATGTCACTAATACTTCTAACATGGTAGGACCAGGGGGTACCACCGTCACTCCTAATTTCTAATTTCTAACGTGTAAAGGTTCTTGCGTTTCGGTGGAAGGATGTGGTATCCAGCTAGCTTTTATATGAGGTGACCGTCTTAGTTCTTATAAATAATAACGCATCTGCATTGACTTCAGATAGACCCCATGTTCTGTATGAAGTTGATTACAGATCTCCATGTGCGGCGGTGACCACTTACCATCAGGTGGACTGCATGCTCGTTTGCTACTTCAGTCAGATAAAAAAAAACGATGCACATACGGCATTGGCTACTTGCCTTCTGGTGGAATGCAAACTCATTTGCTCCTTCTATATGTATACACACACGCTTTCTACACTTACAGCCCCACAGTAGTATTTTCTACTGTGTCGTTGATACCATGGACACACACAAGACGAAAACACAAACACCCAGACCCAGAACAGGAATCTAAACTCATTCAGATACCTGTCTGGCTGGGAATCGAACCCGGGACTCATTGCGCGTCAGACCGGTATGGTAACCGCTCCGCCATGCAGGCCGTCAAATATATAAAATCTCTCATCAGTCTCTCCCAGCAGTCTCTTCCATGAGACGAAATGCTAGTTCCTCTGATAAACATAATAAGATTAACTCCCAAGTAGTAATTTGGGAATGATAGAGCAATATAGGAAAGTAATTAGATCATTAATCCATTTGCGGTCCGTACCTAACTTCTAAATCAGATAGGAAAATGATTTATTTTATTAGTTCACGAGATCCTCTGGCTCGCAGTTGTCTCACTATCAGTGATGTTAGATGGGCGATAACGACTTTGTCGCTTGGAATCAGTGAACATATGAATTTGTTACTTTTAAAATATTTATTTTTTACGATATCAACTATTATTGTAGGAACATGATATACCTGTTATTGTAGGAAAATGATTCATTTTATTAGTTCACGAGATCCTCTGGCTCGTAGTTGTCTCACTGTCAACGATGTAAGATAGCTGATAACGTTTTTATCGCTGAAATCAGTGAATTAAGTACGAATTTATTATAATTATTAAGCAAACAACATATATTATAATAATTAAGCGAACAATACAGGAATTCGTTTATTGTTGCAAGGTATATTGTAGATGAAATTGTTTTATTGGTGTTTACATCACCGTTCCTCCATCTCGCTGAAGGATGAGGTTCCTTCCATATCAACTGGAATAGCGGTCCTATACTGTTTGCTTTTGCGCGCTATTTCTTGCCATCAACGTGTTAGATGTGAAATGAGCTCCCTCCTGAGATATTCTTGTAGCGCTATGACACGGGGCTCTTCAAGAAAGATGCATAAAGAGCTCTCTTTTAAAGCCGGTGATGGATTGGCGACTCCTCTATTAACGCAAATGTCCAAAGACGACGGTGATTACGTACCATCAGCTGGCCCCTCTACCGTATCGTTAGGTAAAGATATAAAAAATACAATGCATATTTGACAAGGTTTAATAACGTATAGGGTTCGACCAAGGAGGTACCACCGTCACACTTATTTGCAGGTAGAACCAGTGTAGTTCGACCGGAAAAGTACCACCGCCATACCTATATCTAACGTGAAGCATTTTTTGCGTTTCAATGGATGTGGTTGCCGACACACTTTTATATGAGGCGACCATCATAATCCTCGGGAGAGGCACTGCATCTGTGATTGACTTCAGATAGAACCCATGTTTTGTTTGAAGTTACTTACAGATGTCCTTAGGTGGCAGTGACCACTAACCATCAGGTGGACTGCATGCTCGTTTGCCATTTCAATCTGATAAAAAAGCAACTCATCTGTGATTGATCTTACATATAACCATTCTGTATGAAGTAGTTTTATTTAAAGAAGACGACGGATAACCGCCGGATTTTGATGACTCAGTACAGAACAGTGCGGTGAAGTGTTAGAATAGGATATGTTCGGGTACAACCCGATATTGTTCCACTGCTGGGCACGGGTATTCTCTCAGAATGAGAAAGTTTTAGGCCATAGTCCACCGCGCTGGCCAAGTGCGAATTGATGGACTTCACACACCTCTAAGAACTTTTTTTTTAAAGAACGCTCGGGTGTGTAGGTTTCCTCACGATGTTTTCCTTCATCGAATAGCAGTGATAATTAATTTCTAATACGCACATAAAGCAGTAGTGCGTGCCTTGGTTTGAACCTCGGACCTCCCGATTGAGAGGGCAAGTTTCAACCATTAGGCTATCACTGCTCTAATAGACTATGTTTAGCAGTGAATTAGCCAATACTGATAGATACATAGCAAAATTCAATTGCACTCGCGTTTACTATTGAAATTCATTAAAAATAAATCTTATACGACATTTTAACTCGGACACTTGCCTTACTTAGTTATATTAAAAAAGTGGGTTCCCCAAGATAAATGGAAGTCATTACAAGCCTGTTATTCAGATTTGGTGTAATTTATTCAATTTTGCCTTGTAGCGGTGCGAAGTGTAGGAAAATGCTTCGTGATTTAAGATGTCTTTTTGGTTATTAATTTTGGTGGTGAACTCTTCGCGGTTCGACGCCCAAAGCACTGTCACTCCTGCTTTCAAAATCAGTGATGGACGCTGGTGTTCTGATTTGAACTTTTGTTACCCATGTAAAAACAAGATGGCAAATAAAAAAATAAAAAAAAAAAGATATACAAAGAAAAAAGACAAACCCACTGAGTTTCTTACCGGATCTTCTCAGTTGAGGTCGTGTTCCGATCCGGTGGTAGTGTAAAAAAATATATATAAATGTAACTGACAATTTGTAAGCGCCCCCGAAGGCATATGCAAAAATAAAGACATTTCATTTCATTTCATTTCATTTCAATAGTGTATGGAAGGTACACGGTAAGGTAACATTAGGTAAAGTACTTTCGATAGCAGTTTAAAGTTTTTTGATATCTGTAATAGTTATGGAATTATCGCCTGTGCACACTTTACGATTACACCCTGTATACTTATCCGAGGCATTCCTACTTAGTACTCAAGATTTTCGGTGAAGGAAAACGTCGTGAGGAAACCTACACACCCGAGAGTTCTTTAAAAAAACATACGGCACTCGGGGACTGCCGCGATAAAGCTATTGCAAAGTACTTTTTATCAATTTATGCAATTATAATTATTTATTTATTTATGGAGTATTTTATTCTTTGATTTTCATTCAACTTTTTTTCTTTGATACTATATACTTTCTCACAAATAGCTGCTTACATATTCTATATACTTACATAGTCTCGATCCGTGCGAGCTTCATACTGTCGTAGCACATACATACACTTTAGGCGAACGGTCGGCCGCGCTGCATGTTAGGCGGAGGGGTGTGTTAGGTTTTATTTGTTACGGAATTTGTTGATTCGGTCGCCCGCTCAAAGCCCGAAATAAATGCTATGCAATAGCTTAAAAAAAGTTCTCGGAGGTATATGAAGTCTACTAATTCGCACTTGGCCAGCGCGGTGGACTATGCCCTATAACTCTCTCATTCTGAGAGAAGACCCGTGCTCAGCAGTGAGGCAAAAATGGGTTGACGACGACGACTCAAGATTAGAAACGCCTTTGGCTCACTTCAGTTAGTTCTCTGATGTTATTTGAGGTTGATTACGGTTGATGGAGGTGCAGCTCGAGTGCAGCTAAACATCTGTGATTGACTTTAGTCATGTTGAAACGTTTTAAATATGAAGTTGTTTATCAATCGTTTTGGGCTGCATGCTCGATTATCGCTTCAGTCAGATAAAAAAAAATTACCTAAAAAATATAAAACCGACTTCCATGTCACCAAAAAGTTATATAATAATTAATTTAAACACAGGTTGGTTTAGAGCACACACAGTACTTAGTACATAGTCCAGAAGTCGGCGCTCACCATATTTCCCTGGATTACAACGAAATTACTTGTGTCCTATATGAGCGCCGACTTCGAAAGTATGTACTAAATACTGTGTATGAACAAAAAATATGTAATGAATAGATAACCTCTTTCCTTTGGAAAGTCGGTTAAAAAGAGGACTGATTACTCATTTGCTATTTTCGTATTTCAAAAAAGGTATTTAACCACGCGTACAGCTACACAATTTGCGAAAAGGTGGTAGAACCAGTGTAGTTCGACCGGGAAAGTACCACCGCCACAAGCATTTCTTACGTTTCGATAGAAGGGTGTGGTTGTCGGCACACGTTCACATGAGGCGACCATCATAGTCCTCAGGGGCAGCACCGCATCTGTGATTGACTTCAGATTGAACCCATGTTCTGTATGTAGTTGATTATAGATGTTCATGGGCGGCAGTGACCACTTACCAACAGGACTGCATGCTCGTTTGCTACTTCAGTCAAATAAAAAAGAAAACAATACAAAGTTTCCGTTAGGAACGCAACACTTTGCAAGACTTACAATTTAACCATAGATTGCTGAGAATTAACTGATCTGAAACAATCCTTATTGTAACAGCGTAAATTAGAAAACCCTATAACAAATCAAACGAAAATCGTCCTAATTACTATAAAAATAAAGGCAATAATAGCATGTACGATAAGTGTAATTAGCAATTCTACTTATTAATTTTAGGATTGAGAACTCTTGCACAGGTCTCCGACGGACCGAGTGATTAATTGCACACTAATGAGTTACTTATTCAGTTAAATGTAAGTAAGTAATTAAAAAGTTATGTTAATAGATTATGTGACTATAAATGAACAAACGAAAAACAATTTTGCGTTTTTAAAAAAGTTAATTTAATTAATGGTTTTAAATATGTTTATCTGATAAGAGGAGATATTCATAAGTGTGCGATATCTACCTATGACTGTAGATTACTATAAAGATTTAATAAATAATGTCCAATAATTAAATTTCAATCCGTTTTATAAGTTTTGATACCTATTTTTTCGAACTTTTCCTTTAGAAATGACTAGGTGACCCGGCGAACTTTGTTCCACCTAAAAGTCAAAAATCCAAAATTATCAATGTTCCTCCACTAAATTATGAATGTATTAAACATACAAACCTTCCTCTTTAATTACTCTATCTATCAAAAAAAAAAAAACTGTATTAAAATCCGTGGCGTAGTTTTAAAGTTCTAAGCATACAAAAGGAACAAACCGCGGAAAGCGACTTTGTTCTATACTTTGTATGGATGAGAAATGGCAGATTATCATTATTACTTGTTTGTTAATTTACTTTATAAAATTATAATTTATATAAATTTATATTTATATTTATTATAATTTACTATAAAAAAACAGTGAACAAAAATCCTTTAAATGTATCAAAAGATATTACAATTTAAAGTCAAATTTCATGTTTTAAATGCGAATAAAACTCGACGCGAATAAATCCTAACACAGCTATATCCGAATGAAAATAAAGTATCGGATATTTGCACCTTAACATTTTCTTTTAAACATCCTTTCCCTTTACAGATGGCGCCATTATCGCTGTCAAGAATAATCCGTTTTTGCTGAAACAAAGCTGTAAGCTATGCCACGCGTGGGATCGGTAGGGGTGTGATAGTGTGAAAAATGTATCGATATGTTTTACTTCTAACATGATAAAAATACTTTAAAATGAGTAAAAGTGTCGATATTGCTTTAACAATCTATTTATAAGGATATGATGGGATTAAGTACTCTGTAAATAATTATAACTTTTTAATATAAGTATAGAAGAGTAGGGTACAACCCATTATTGTCCCAATCCTGGGCACGGGTATTCTCTCAGAATGAGAGTTTTAGGCCATAGTCCACCGCGCTGGCCAAGTGCGAATTGGTGGACTTCACACACCTCCGAGAACTTTTTTTTAAAGAACTCTTGGGTGTGTAGGTTTCCTCACAATGTTTTCCTTTACCGAAAAACAGTGATAATTAATTTGTAATACGCACGGTTTGGACTTCGAACCTCCCGATTGAGAGGGCAAGTTTCAACCATTAGGCTATGACTGCTCTATAGTAGATTAGTTTTTTTTTTCCAAGAGGAGTAACGTCAATCCCAAAAATGCTTTCACAGTATGTTTATTTTTGGTTTTATATACAAAATATCCCCAAGCTGGTCTTTTTATGTTAGCAACAAATAAAAAAAAATACATACATAAAATGAGATATTATTGTTTTATATTTGCTTTAAAATGCTTATACACATACCTGATACTCGTTTTTGCGAATTACAATAAAATCGTTTGTTATAGGACACCATATATTTTAACATTATTTTTACAGAATCAAAATAGTTTATTCAGACCCAGTTTATTATTTAGTAGTAGCCGCGAAAGCCAGTACATAAATTTCCCTTGAAATCGGTAAAACATGTTGGTATAAACGTTTTTAATTCGAAGATTAGGTTAACGCAATGTATAAGTATTTCCGTATAGAAAGAGAAATAAATTGGAGGCATTTAAACTAAAAAAGAGGAAACACGTGTGACAATCATATCTAACAACGAACACCGCGCTCTGGGTGTTATCTAATATATAAAATTCTCGTGTCACAGTTTTTGTTGCCATACTCCTCCGAAACGGCTTGACCGATTTTTACCAAATTTTATATGCTTATTCAGTAGGTCCGAGAATCGGCCAACATCTATTTTTCATACCCCTAAAGGGTTGTCCATCCTTCACATTTTTTTTTATTTTTTATATGGCAAAACAACGTTTGTCGGGACAGCTAGAATAATATATAAAAATCTCGTGTCACAGTATTTGTTGCCATACTCCTCCGAAACGGCTTGACCGATTCCCATGAAATTTTGTGGGCATATTGAGTAGGTCTGAGAATCGGCCAACATCTATTTTTCATATCCCTTAGTGATAAGGGTTGTCCACCCTTGATTTTTTTTTATTTTTATATGGCAAAACAACGTTTGTCGGGACAGCTAGTTACACAATAAATTTATACAAACCGTCAAAGAAATTATGTATTTTTTTAAGCATGAACCAGTTGTTAATAGAATATAATAAGGAACTCTAAAAATGGAACACTCCATATAATAGAAAATACGCGTCCTTCCAAGGGCATATGAAGATTACCCCCGTAGGAAATAATTCATTCATCTTTCTTATCTTACGAAAATGTCACATTAACGACGAGAAACGAGAATTTGTCAGTGCGAATATTACTTTTTAGTGGATTATCAAATGAGGATACAGTTCATCTGATGGTGAGTGGTCACTGAATATGGGCTAATTAATGCCAATCAGGAAACGAAAGTCAACCTCAGGATAAGTACCGACGTTGGCTCCAGATATGTCATTGCTACTGTCATAAACACCGTAAACACGCTTTCTACACTCATAGCCCCACAGTAAGATTTTTTCCTGTGTCGTGGGTACCATGAACACACACAAGACGAATACACAAACATCCAGACGCAGAACAGGAATCTTAAGTCATCATTCAGATACCTGTCTGGCCGGTGCCATTTTAGTTGAAACGCTTTATACTCTCATGGTCCTACACTGTGACCGTCTTATGTGTCGTTAGACCCATGAACACACAAAGACGAATAAACTACGCAAATAACCAGACGCAGAACCGAAATCTAAATTCATCATTCAGATGTGTGTCTGGTTTGCAAAGTGCCTTACACAAATAGCAACGCTTGACATTTTTGATTTGACCTTGAGATTTCGATAATATTCTTTAATAGATCTTACAAAATGAATAGTTGATAAAGACGATAAAGTTGATAAAGAAAGAAAATTAAAACTTAAAAGAACAACTTGAAGAATCGTTCTAATGAAGCGACAAAAAATACCATAAGGGTATCTAATAAAATTGAAAAATATGGTAAACAAATGATGATAATTGCGTATTTTGATATTTTTTCTAAAAGTTACAGGAGTTTATTAGAAGCGAAATTACCTATTCAAAGACGCATATTTGATAATATAATCGTTCATCGCTTTTCCTCGATCCAATCCCTTGACAATTCAGTTTCACTGGATAAATGCCAAAATATTTTCATCCTAGTCCAAGGTCAATACCGTTTAGGGTCAATATAATCGGCCTTGATAAGGGTTAACATTGGCTGTTTATTTGTAATGGAAGCAATTCACGACTTGTTTAGATTGACGTAATTGATCTACAAAGAGAATGGTCGGACTGACAGTTGTTCGGTTTCAGTGGATAAACATATGTGTGTTTTCTTGCTTTGAAGATAGTTAAATGCTTGGCGAACTTTTATATGAGGCGACCATCATAGTTCTTGGGAGAGACAACGCATCTGTGATTGACTTCAGTTAGAACCAATGTTCTGTATGAAGTTGATTACAGATGTCCATGGGCGACAGTAACCACTTACCATCAGGTGGACTGCATGCTCCTTTGCTACTTCAGTCAGATAAAAAAGGTAGAACCGCTGTTTTAAGTTCAGTTGGTTTGAAATGACCTCGGCAGCAAACACTGCACTGACTGTAAAATTAAGTGCATGCTCTTTCATTGTCGCAAATGAATTTAATAAAAACACGATAAACTAATATTATCGTCTATCGTTGAACAGTAAAAGTTCAATATAGTCGAAGGTCTTATAAACAAAAATATCTAATACAAAAATAACTTTTCTAGGCCTTCTCCAGTTTTAAATAAAACGGCATGCCCTTTCTCATATATTACAATCGAAACGCTCTAACTTATATTATTAAACGACATTCAAGTGGAAGAAAACTTAGTAATGAATTCTAAAACATGAAAAGATAAGTAAAAATGTCTCAACAAAACGATTCTTTAAATGAAGCCATATTTTCATTCCACGTGAACAAGGTTATTGTTACACTGACATGAAATCGATAAAACTTATAAAAAAGTAGAAAATGTACTTTGAAAACCTTAAAAACTTAGGTCAAAAGGCGGCTAATAAAAATACGTTTTAGTAAGAAAATTTAATGAAAACATTCGCAAAATTCATTTCTAACATCTTTTACTCGACAGTCAAAAGAATTAATTTGTTGAACTTAAAGAATGGATAGTAGGTAATAAAGGTCGTCTGGATTAAAAGTCATCTGAAAGTTACAACTTAATACTCGAATTGGAAACACTGTTCTTTATAATGTATGAAATATTGGGTAACCTTTTTTGTAAGTTAAATATAAATTTTGAACGTTATAATACGTTAATTGTTCGGGTTTTAGCGTATCTTGGTTAAAATGCATTACCTCAGATGTTATCGGTGATTTCAGTATTTAGATATCATTTTTTCATGTGGAAGTAACAAGTGCCATGAAAGCAACTAGATGATAAATGGTCATTAGGATCCATAGTCATCTAATAACCTTTTTTTTTGGTTCCATGCAATAATCTTCAGAAACCGAATCTTTGATAGAACGCGCCGGAGCTTCTCTTGCGTGGCTGTTCGTCCAGATTACAACTCACGTTAATTGGCCTAGAGTTCCGGGATCAGAATAGGGCTACCGTATCCCCAGACTGTCGTAAGACGCGACTAAAAGGGGGCTTCCAGGGTTGAGGGCGGCTAGAGTTGGAGCTCAAACCGTTCAGTCAGGCGACCCCGGGAAGGACGGTGGTATGTGTGGTCACATACCGTCGAAAAACCAGACAGAGCGGTGGGCCCAGCCACTCACCTGGCAGGAGCCCGATGGGGCAACTCGCTCAGACTCCGGTTGCTTTTCTTCGGAGGTCCCGGAGTCATCTGTGCAGTGACGAGGACTGATACCGGAGGGGTTTTAGTGCGGTAAAAATCCCACTTGTCACTCCCATGGTGTCGGGTACCTTTTGAAGGTTTCCCCCTCAAGAACAAAAAAAAAACAACAACTATCTGATAACAACCTACTTGCTATTTTACAGTCTGCTCTAAATCAAGCCACATATTCCAACGAATAAATGCTAACGTATTTCAGAGGACTTGAAATACCTATTGTTGGCCCCTTTTTCTCTTGGCACAGGCGTCAAAGTAGAACTTAGCAATTTTATACTTAATGCTAGCAGTAACACGGCAGATAAAACTTCATGCCCCTGTAGTTCCGGGACCAGAACAGGGCTACGGTAACCCCTGCCTGTCGAAAGAGGCGACTAAAAGGGGCTTCATTTCAGATAGAACCCATGTTCTACATGCTTGCTTTCAGAAGTCCATGCGCGGCATTGACCACTTACCCAGGTTGATTGCATGCTCGTTTGTTACTTCAACCTTATAAAAAAACATATCATCGATATAAATATCGATACATTTTGCATCGCATCTGTGAATTACTCCAGACGGAACTCATGTTCATTCAGATGCGTGTGACGTTTACGACTCGCGTGGCGGAGCGGTTACCATACAGGTCTGACGCGCAATGGATTCCGGGTTCGATTCCCGGCCAGACATGTATCTGAATGATGAGATTAGATTCATGTTCTGGGACTGGGTGTTTGTGTATTCGTCTTGTGTGTGTCCATGGTACCCATGACACAAGAGAAAATCCTGCTGTGGGGCTATAAGTGTAAAAGCACGTTTATTTATCATATAATCGATATAAATATCGATACATTTAGCATCGCATCTATGAATTACTTCAGGCGGAACTTATGTTGATTCAGATATTCATGGGCGGCAGTAACCACTTATCAGGTGGACTGCGTGCTCGTTTGCTACTTCAATCTTATAAAAAAACATCGATATAAATATCGATACATTTGCAATCAATACATCACTAGCAGGCGAATACTTGTGTATTCGGGCCGTGGGCGGGTCATTTGTGCCGCGTCACAAACAATGTATGGAGATAAGATTCACCTGCGCTGCTTCGATTTGCGATGTCGCGCTGAGACATCTGTTTCATGAAATACATTGAGTCTAGGTTTGAATTTCCGATATTCATGCACTGTACGATTTTAGTCATACACCATATTTTCCATATTTGCTCTACAATTCCTTCCATTTCTTGAAGATGGTAGAACCAGTGTAGTTCGACCGGGGAAGTACCGCCGCCACACCTATTTCTTGCGTGAAGCATTTCTTGCATTTCGATGGAAGGGTGTGGTTGCCGGCACACTTTCACATGAAGTGACCATCATAGTCCTCGGGAGTAGCAACGCATCTGTGATTGACTTCAGATTGACCCCATGTTCTGTATGAAGTTGCTTACAGATGTCCATGGGCGGCAGTGACCATTTACCATCAGGTGGACTGCATGCTCGTTTCATTCATTCACACCCTTCCATCGAAAGGCAAAAAATGCTTCACGCTAGAAATAGGTGTGGCGGTGGTACTTGCTCGGTCGAACTACACTGGTTCTACCACCTGTAATTGAATTTATGGTGACTAGTATAAACAAAAGGCTCGCCGCCCATATACATATATTGTTTGACCGAGGAGGTTCCTACATACCAATTTCCGACTCACTTTCATAGGTATTATATTTTAAGTATTTTTTATTATAGTGACAAAAAATACACCATCTGTGAAAATTTCGCTAGCTATCACAGAGCGACAGAGAAGTCTTCGAAGGTTTCCGTTTTTACTTCTTCGCTACGGAACCCTAAAAATGATGACATGATAATGACAAAAGACGATAAGAAATTCATTGCAAGACATGTCAGCCCTTGAATCGTCCTAAAGGTTGACATGTATTATTTAAACCCATCATATTACGCCTATTCACTCGTATTACATAAAGGGCCGCTAGACTTGGTCAAACCAGTCACGTACAGCCTTCGGAGGACTTCAGATAACTTATAACGGTGACCGGAAGGGACTGAGGGCGAATTGACCTTGTGACCTTGTCCCTTTAAGCTTTTAGTTCACAATTTAGTTTTATAAGTAGTGTTTGTTTTGTTTTCTTGTGGTCGTTCACACAAATTTTCGATCTTAACTGATTTGATTTCACTGTTTAGGGTTCCGTAGCCAAATGGAAAAAATGGAACCCTAATAGATTCGTCATGTATATGTGTCTACGTCAAAGCTACTTTATTCGGAAACTATTAAGACTACAAAGTTGAAACTTGGTAGGTAAGTCTATACTGTAAATCTCTTTCCGAATATTATTCAAAAATAAAAAAATATGTTAGATTTAGAGGGGGGTCCTCAACGGAAATTCCAAAAAATAATCATCTTACCTACACGTGTCTATAGCGGTTGTCAAAGATGACATTGAGGTTTCTAAGACCATTTTTTCTCAAAGTCGATTGTGTGAGAGATAAGACCTTTCAAAAAGGTAATATATGTCCCCCTCCCCCCCCCCCCTGCTAACTTTTAAACTAACAGAGTGAAAAATCTGGATAAAACATAACTTTTGTAATTCATATAAGCACATACACATACAAGTTATGTTGGTACTTGGAAAACTGTTCAACATTATTTATACGACAAGTACGAAATGGTACGGAACCCTCCATGCGCGTTTCCGACTCGCACTTAGCCGATTTTTTAGACCCAACGATTATCCAAAAAAAACTTTAAAAAATCGCTTTCAACACTCATAGCCCCACTTTAGGTTCATGTGTCGTGGGTGCCATGGACACACACAAATACAAATACACAAACACCCAGACCCAGAACGAAAATCTAAACTCATCATTCAGATACCTTTCCAGCCGGGAATCAAACCCAGGACCCAATACGTGTCAGACCGGTATGGTAACCGCACCGCCACGCGAGTCATGAAAAAATTAGTAGAGGCCTGATATATCCAAAGATAGATATAGATACCATATCGTGGTACATAAGGCAATATATCACCAGTGTAATATATCAGTAATGTGTTGTACCATATTGTCCCGTCCCAAAAGGTTCTGCGGAATGTCATTATGACGGGTTTTGATTAAAATTCGCGTCACTTCCGGCGGATGTGCGAAATGTTAAAGCCCTTACATAATTTTGTTATGTTGTAGTTGTATGTTCTGTTTACAGAAATTGTGTATGCTAAGGTTTTTTAATGAAATATATAAATAAATCTGTATTTAATAATAATAATAATAATAATCTCTTCATTTGTGAGATTAGATTACGGGTTTGTAAGATTTAGATGTTTTACAAGGAAAGTGCTTTATATTTAGCCCAATATGGGCATACAAATATTGATAATTATGTCACCGTGTCAAATCATTATATAAATCAATAAATGAGTACTTAAATTAAATATGTTCAGTTAAGAATATGTCAGTTAAGAATGCAATAATAGAATAATAACATTTGTCAATTAAAAAATTCTTAAATTCTATTTTAAATTTACAAATATTGTTAATATCACGGAGCTCTGGAGGAACTTTATTAAAAATTTTACTCGCCAGGCTAAATACACTTTTTCTATGTAAAGCTGTCTTACAGGGGACTGTACATAATTTGGATTTATGTCTATTACTTATTATATAATTATTAAACATAATTACTATTGCTTTTTACAAAAATCATTATTTCATATATGTACAGGGAAGGAAATGTCAATATTTTCAGATTTCTGAACTACTGGTCGAATTTCGCTGAATTTTGCCATATAGTCCGGTCAATATAGACATTTCAAATAACGTTAATTTCAAAACCAAATAATTTTAAACCAGATACCAACAGTAACACATACACGACTTTAATAGAAACTTATTATCTATCAATTTTCTGGTATGTTTACCAATTAAGAAGAAAAGAAAGAAATTAGAGGCGTATAAAGTACACAACATTTGCCATTAGACGTATAATTACAAAGAAAAAAAATTAACTATATCAGTATTCTATTAATAAATCTACAGTGATAGCCTAATGATTGAAATTTGCCCTCTCGATCGGGAGGTCCGAGGTTCAAACCCAGGCACGCACCACTGATTCATGTGCGTATAATGAATTAATTATCACTGCTTTTCGGCGAAGGAAAACATCGTGAGGAAACCTACATACCCGAGAGTTCTTTAAAAAAAAAAGTTCTCGGTGGTGTGTAGTCCACCAATTCGCACTTGGCCAGCTCGGTGGACTATGGTCTAAACTCTCTCATACTGAGAGAAGACCCGTGCCCAGCAGTGGGACAATAATGAGTTGACGACGACATTAATAAATCTAATTACAAACTAAGGTTACTAATAAGTTTATTTTTAAAAATGTGATGTGACAATGGAATATGTCATTGTATTCCGCACATATTCTTGGAATCGGTGAATTTTTGAAGAAGTTAGTTTTACTAGCAGGGATGTGGAAGATATTTGTTAGCGGACGTCGAGGATATTGGTAAGGAACGTCGAGAGATATCATTTGTAATAAGTCACTTCCTTTTTTTTATTTATTTATTTATTGCACCTCTATAAATACATACATAAATATATACATACATAAACAAATATATAAATATATGTATTTATAAACGGCGTTTACTTAATGCCATCATTTTAAAGTGCCTCAGACGACAAGTACGACGGTTTACGACGGTATGCGACCACATATATCGCCGTCTTTCTCGGGATCGCCTGACCAACCGGTTCGAGCTCCCACTCTAGCTGCCTGCAACCCCGGAAGCCACTTTTAGTCGCCTCTTACGACAGGCAGGGGATGCCGTAGCCCTATTCTGATCCCGGAACTACAGGGACGACCATGTTTAACCCTAGAATTAGTCTTATATCTTAAATTAGTACTTAAAATTATAGTACTTTAGCACATCCAAACATTAGTACATCTTTTCCCGGAGCTGTTTTATTAAATACCTGGCAGTGGTTCCAGCTATTTTCATTTGCCTAATTAGTCGCCACGTAATGAAACTTGCGTCAAGTATGATAATATTTTAACAACTACGCTTTAATTAATATGAAGTAACATTTATCACACTTTATCTTAATTAATTGTTACATTAGTTTTTTTAATGAACTAGATCAAGGTTTCCCAAACTTTCGGTTCCACGTACCCCTGTTGAAGTTTCCAAATGACATCGAACCCCAGTAACTTAAATAAATAATTAATTCCTCCCAAACCCAATAAAATTAATTTTATTAATAATTGAAATTGTATTGTTAAAAATGACTTTTGAAGATTTTTTATTTCAATGAAAGATATTAATAAAGTGCCAGAGGAAATGTATTATTAATTCTATTTATGCGATGGGTATGCTTGTTTGTACATTTTAGGAACAATTTACAAACAAATTACAAATGGAGTACATTTTAGGAACAATTTTGTATTTTTATTACGTAAATCTTGTCGCGAACACCTGCTATCTAATGGCAAACCCCTAGGGGTTCACGTTCCCCACTTTGCGAAACCCTGAGTTTTGACATTTTTTTTTTGCTATTTTTTTTAGATAATGCAACGGAACCGTTCGTGCGTGAGTTAGACTCACACTTAGCTGTTAGACATTTTTACGCGCCTATTTGACTGGAAAAACATTGCAGCCTGTTGGAAAATATCGAACGAACTGTAAAGTTAAACAAAGCCTCTATTCGCTGCCATACTGTAACTATAAGCCAGGGGTCACTGCAAGTTGCCGATCGCTTGTTTACCGATATGTTGCTGAGCGGATAAAAACGCATAAAATCCGGATAAAACCGGATCAATCCGGTGACTAGCGCACGATTTATAAGCTATTTCGTAGCTTTTATCGCGGGCTTTGAACGCAGAGACCGAATCAAGAAATTCCGTAACGAAAAAACCTAACACCCACTCTGCGTAACATGTAGCGCGGCCGAGCGTTCGCTTAACGTGTATGTAGGTATATGGTACGACAGTACGAAGGTAGCACGTATCGAGACGAGCTGCTCGGAAATCGGACGAATATGTAAGCTGTTTGTAAGAAAGTATATAGTATCAAAGAAAAAAAAGAATTAATATCGAAGACAAAAAATATTGCATCAATTGATAAAAAATGCTAATGCTTTTTTTATCTGATTGAAGTAGCAAACGAGCATGCAGTCCACCTGATAGTTACTTCTGCCCATGAACATCTGTAAGCAACTTCATAAAGAACACGAGTTCTATCTGAAGTCAAGTATAAATGCGTTGCTACTCCCGAGGACTAAATGGTGGCCTCATATGTATTGTAGTATGCCGGCAACCACGCCCTTCTATCGAAACGCTAGAAATGCTTCATACTAGAAATAGGCGTGTTGGTGGTACCTTCCCGGTCGAACTACACTGGTTCTACCACCTGAAAAAGACTAAAACCGTCATCTGTGATTGACTTCAGATAGAACTGCTGTTCTATGAAGTTGATTATAGATGTCCATGGGCAGCAGTGACCACTTACCATCAGGTAAACTCTGTGCTTGTTTGCTACCTTAACATTATTAAATTGTGATGAGGGGTTCTCAAGTTAATAAGGAAACGATCAGGTGGACTGTGTGGTTGTTTGCTACTTCAGCCTTATTAAATTACTAGCTGAAACCCGCAGCTTCGCCCGCGCTTAAAAAATACATGACATATACATAGTCATTCAAGAGGAATATTTCTTTCATACATATATTTTTGGTATCTTGAACCGTTTTCGCAGAACTTGCAACGTAAGCCCTCAAGGATGAATAATTTTCCTTCTTTTTTTCACATTTTCCATGATTTCTTCGCTCCTAATAGTTGCAGCGTGATGTTATATAGCCTAAAGCCTTCCTCGATAAATGGTCTATTCAACATAAAAATATTTTTTTAATTCCAACCAGTAGGTCCTGGAGATTAGCGCGTTCAAATAAACAAACTCTTCAGCTTTATAATATTAGTATAGATGATGAGGTGAGTTAATAAGGCAACACATTATTCTGATATAATGTTTACTGGTTGCTTATATAGTTACAAACTAATCGCATCCAGATTACATCTTCGGAACTTGCAGAGTATCTTACAGTGTATTCTACGATCTTATAATACATCCTATGTTATATACTAATATCCTATGTATATGGTTAAATGGTCTCGCGTATGTTTATCTTACAATATCTATAATAATCTTATTATACTGAACTTACGTAGTACTGTAAAATAATTGTAGTCCTTTAAGTATTTTGGTTTATTTTTTTATGACGGTAATGGTTTTCTTCTCGGGTTTAGGATATTATAAAATCGTTTTATTTTTTTCATTTATTTAAAAGTTTTTAGTACACTGCAATGACAACTCCATTATTTCTTCAGCTGATTAAAAAAAATATATTAATAGTCATAATTTCTTAAAAATAAAGCTATTGTATTATCCAATTTTGAAGGGTAGCATGGATAAAAACGTAAACGGGTTTGCCTGTGCATATGTTGCCGTCAGAATACTCTTAAAAGCACCAACATCGAACAAATTTACTTGTAAACTCTTCATCAATGCCTACTACTCAGATTATGAGTACATTCCAACAAAATATATTGGATGTCAGGTCTATCACAAATTATAGTTTGGCGATTGTACCTTTTTCATCAGAAAACTAAAAACGATTAACGGCATATGTCCAGGCCGAGATTCGCGACACTATAAGTTATCTTCTACCTAATTTAACATTTATAAACTACGGTATACGAGGAGGCTCACCCTGCATTATTCTATACTATATGTGCATGAACCCATTATTGGCGTGGGCCAATAATGGGTTCATGCACATATAGTATAGATTCACTCTCATTCTGGGAGAAGACCCGTGCCCAGCAGTGGTGCTGGGCACGGGTCTTCTCCCAGAATGAGAGAGTTTAGGCCATAGTCCACCGCGCTGGCCAAGTGCGAATTGGTGGACTTCACACACCTCCGAGAACTTTTTTTTTTTAAGAACTCTCGGGTGTGTAGGTTTCCTTACGATGTTTTCTCATTCTGGGAGAAGACCCGTGCCCAGCAGTGGTGCTGGGCACGGGTCTTCTCCCAGAATGAGAGAGTTTAGGCCATAGTCCACCGCGCTGGCCAAGTGCGAATTGGTGGACTTCACACACCTCCGAGAACTTTTTTTTTTTTTAAGAACTCTCGGGTGTGTAGGTTTCCTCAGGATGTTTTCCTTCACCGAAAAGCAGTGATAATTAATTTCTAATACGCACATAAATCACTGGTGCGTGCCTGGGTTTGAACCTCGGACCTCCCGATCGAGAGGGCAAGTTTCAACCATTAGGCTATCACTGCTCTTACTATATAATCCTAATATTGTAAGTAAGATCATGTTGTGTGCAGATATGGATAGATAAGAACTAAGTTAATAAAGTAAAAATAGTTATTAGCACTTGGGAAATTTCGTATTTGGACATGCTGTACAGTCGTGGATGGACAAAGGTATGTAAAAGTAAGAATGGACAATAGCTTTTCATTAAAGTTTTTTCAATTCAAGTTTTTTGAAGTGAAACTTCTTTATCGGGGTTGGAAAAAAATTTAGTATAACATTTTTTCGTTACGCGCCATCTTTTTCTGTTACGCGCCATTATCCGTTACGTTATGTTACGTTACGTTATCCCTACCACGCCTGATATTAGATAGATTATTATAGATTAGATTATTAGATAAAGTTTAATAAAAGCCTTTTATTAAACTTTATCTAATTTAACTTTATTTAACCAATTTCTGTAAAGTCGCATATAGTAAATTATTTTTTGAAAAATAACGTCATAAAGAAGTTTCACTTCTTACGAGTGTACGCTAGTACACGCACACATTTTTTCAACTCAAGTTTTTTTCTTTGGTACATTTCCTTTCTCACAAACAGCTGCTTACATAATAGTCCGATTTTCAAGCAACTCGTCTCGATCCGTGCTAGCTTCGTACTGTCGTACCATATACATACACGTTAAGCGAACGCTCGGCCACTCTACATGTGAGGCGGAGTGGGGGTGTTAGGTTTTTTTCGTTACGAAATTTCTTGATTCAGTCGCCGCGCATAAGCCTGCGATAACAGCTATGCAATAGCTTAAAAAAGAACAAAAAAATCGAATGCGAGTATTTGATTTCCGAAAGCCAATATAGTTTTAGAGTCAACTTTTACAACTTTTTGTACATCAAACTTAGGCTTTGTGCGACTGTAGGCAAAAAGTTAGTCAAATAGACACACATCGATACAGTTTATTTTGGGTGTCGGAACGAGATATTTAGTTTAGTTCCATCCAACGAAAATAAAAACAAAACGCCACAACATGCATGTGTAAATAGCCTAAAATTAAGAGCATCATAAATAAACAGTTAATACTTTCAAATTAACTTGGTATTTCTATTCTTTGTGGAGTACAAAGCGTAGTTCCTATAATTATCATGTGTCGTGACAAAAACACATACTGGTGGTAGAACCAGAGTAGTTCGACCGGGAAGGCACCACCGCCACACCTATTTCTAACGTGAAGCATTCCTTGCGTTTTGATAAAAGGGTGTGGTTGCCGGCACACTTTTATATGAGGCGACCATCATAGTCCTCGAGAGTAGCAACTCATCTGTGATTGACTACAGATAGAACACATGTTCTGTATGAAGTTTATTACAGATGTCCATGAGCGGCAGTGACCACTCACCATCAGGTGTACTGCATGCTCGTTTGTTACTTCAGTCAAATCAAAAAAAAAAAGTGAGGCGACCATCTTAGTCCTCAGAAGTACCTACCAACTAATCAGTGATTGACTTCAGAAAGAACGCGTATATTATATGAATTTGCTTACAGATGTCCATGGACGGCAATGTCCACATACCATCAAGTGGATGCTCGTGTTCAACTTGAATCGGATGAAAAAACAAAATTCAAACCATGAAACCATACGGAAAACTCATTTATAACAAAATAGCGTTACTGACAAAAATAAACGACATAACAAAAGCGTCGAAACATTTCAAATCAAAGATGACAGTAATAAATAAAAACTCTCAATGAAAAGAGAATGAATCTGAGGAAAAATGATGCTTTTTCAATAAAATTTCATCAAAGGTGTCAAACGGAGTCTCAAATAAAACTAAACAATAATAAAAGAGAGTCTCTTGTTATCTTTGAGTTGAGGACTCATTCTTTATTCATTGACAGACGAATAAAGGACTTGTTTGACTACAAGCGATGAAATTAAACTCAGAACAACGATACGATTGAAGCACATGTTCAAGACCATAATATATATCGTCAAGCCATTATTGCCCTACTGCTGGGCACGGGTCTTCTCTCGGAATGAGAGAGTTTTAGGCCATAGCCCACCGAGCTGGCCAGGTGCGAATTGGTGGAATCACCTCCGAGAACTTTTTTTTAAAGAACTCTCGGTGCGTAAACACCGTGCGTAGGTTTCCTCACGATGTTTTCCTTCATCGCAAAGCAGTGATAAATAATTTCTAATACGTACATAAATCAGTTGTTGCCTGGGTTTGAACCTCGGACCTTCCGATTTAGGGGGCATTTTTTAACCATTAGACTATGACTGCTCTGACAACTTGCAAGACAATAAAAATTATATGATTTCAATCGCTACCACATTGCTCGTATAATGCTATTTGCATTTTTCACTCTGACTGCACTGCGACAGACAATTTTATTTTTTTCTCTAATCAATGCCCTATATTTTAACAATATAGAAAGTGGTGTGGTCATTGATACATAGTATCTACTGAATTATTTTTAGCTTTCAGTTATTGGTTGACATGGCCAAACAAATCGTAACCACGATCCATGCAACTGGGTCGAAATATCTGGAAAAAGAAATTCAAAAACTTCATATCACGAGCGCTCGTTACATTATAATGCATAAATTCCTATGCAGTATATATTTAACTTACATTCAAAATAAAACAGTTTAACATATATTCTTTTCTTAATTTATTTCATAATGTAAATCCAAGATGGATGTGGAAAATTAGAAATTTTAAATCTCTCGCTTATTAGCTTAGCGGTCGTACAAGTTACCAATTAATTAATGGAATACTTACGATGGAATCCAGTATTAGCATTTTTGTTCCAATATTGGTGTGAAAAGCGTTTCTTACAGATATTTCTTTCCATTTATCAAGTACTAGCCGTGCCGGCGACTTCGTCCGCGTGGAATGGTTTTCATACATATATTTTTGGTATCTTGAACCGTTTTCGCAGCGCACGCAACGGAAGCCCTCGAGGATGAATAATTTTCCTTGTTTTTTCCCATTTTCCATTATTTCTTCGCTCCTAATAGTTGCAACGTGATGTTATATAGCCTAAAGCCTTCCTCGATAAATGGTCTATTCAGCATAAAAAGATTTTTTCAATTCGAACCAGTATTTCCTTCGATTAGCGCGTTCAAACAAACAAACAAACTCTTTAGCTTTATAATATTGGTATAGATCTACTATCATTTTTGTCATACCTCGAAACAACCTTGAGAAATTCTGTGAAGGTGAAACCAATGTAATTAAGGATACAGAAATTGACTGTTTTTTCATAATACAGTCCATTGTGAAGCGAATACTTCTTTGATATGATAATAAAGTTATTATAAGTAATGTATAAGAATACTCGATTCAATTGAAATTCGTGAAACAATATTACTCAATGAAAATATTCTTTACACGTTCCGATTTTCGATAAAGTCAATACTTTATAGGAATTCTTTAAAAGTACTATATATACTATGTATATAAGGTTGACCCGACAAACCCATTTCTAGCGTAAAGCAGTTCTTGCATCAATTGATGTGGTTGCCAGTTCACTTTTGTTTGTGGTGCATCCTCCGGAGTAGCAACGCATCTGTTTTGCAGGTGGTAGAACCAGTGTACTTCGACCGAGGAAGTACCACCACCACACCTATTTCTAGCGTGAAGCATGTTTTTGCGTTGCGATTGAAGGGTGTGATTGCCGGCCTTTTATATGAGGCCATCATAGTCCTCGGGAGTAGCAACGCATCTGTGATTGACTTCAGATAGAACCTATTTTCTATTCGAAGTTGCTTAGTCCATGGGCGGCAGAGGCCACTTACCATCAGGTAGACTGCATTATCGTTTGCTACTTCAATCAGATAAAAAAAATCTATAATCTGTTCTATTTTACGTTGCTTACAGATATTCAATTACTTAAAATCAGCTTGATTGTATGCTCGTTTGCTTTATAATTCTATCAGAATGAGAAAGTTTTAGGCCACAGTCCACCGCTTGCCAAGCGCGAATTGGTGGACTTCACACACCTCTAAACTTTTTTTTAAAGAACTCTCGGATGTGTAGATTTCCTCACGATATTTTTCTTCACCGAAAAGCAATGATAATAAATTTCTAATACGCGCATAAATCGGTGGTGCGTGCCTGGGTTTTGAACCTCGGACCTCCCGATTGAGATCGCATGTTTCAACCATTACTGCTGCACATACTTTACTTATATCGTTTCTGCTAAGTAAATTTAAAAAATAGAACTTCAAGACTATTAGATGCTGCAGTCTTAATATTACTTTTTACTCTTAAGAAAAAGCAGCTTTCTCTAGGCCATTCTCAAAGCAATTAAAAAACAATTATCTATCCAACGGCACCAATACTTAGCTAGAGAGCTAGCAATTACTGGAGATTAGTAGCAACTTGCAATTGTTGTTGAAATAATTGTCTCTGGAACTTCAAAATAAGGCATTGTCTTAGTTCATTGAATTAATATCAAAGGAGTCAGTTGTCGTCAACCCATTACAGTTGATGTTTGATGTCGTTGACCGGCGAAACCCGCGACTGTAGAGAAATTTTGCGGCCTGTCCTCAATGTCCATTGTCGATTAACGCTTAAGTTAGTAGCTGACGTCTAATGACAACAGTCGACGGTCAAAGCACGGTAATAGTATCTACAGTATTCTAACTTCTTACAAACGCACGAAACGCAACTATACATACGCGCCACGATTTCGGTATGCACTCGGTACCCTACAGCTAGCGAATGTGCCGTAGTGGCGAGAGGGCGATGTGACGTTTTTTTAAACAGTGGCAACTTTTTATTTAAATAATAATGTAGCGAAGAGCAGTTGTAAACTATATTAGGTTGTTTTTGGTTGCTTTAATTGTGCTTAAACACGTCCAGTGTTAATAATTTTTATTTTGGTTGGTAAAATATTATCCAGTGTGAAATTTATAACTATTATTTGTGTACGATTTATTATTAAGTCTCTCGAATATTAAAAGAACGCGTTGTTTTTTACTATAATCTACTGAATAAAATACATAATAAGTAAGAAAGAAAGTCAAGTATACAGATGTATTAAAATACTTTAGGCGAGTAGCCCTAACGCGAACTCTCGTCCAGCGCGTCTGTAGGTATAAAATTCAAGGACACGGCAGAATTACACTACTGTATGATATTAATACTGTGGTCAAAATCTAATGACGACGGTCGCATGACGTCAGATGACAACACTATTGGTATCAAATGAAAGCTATTAAATATACCATTTCAAATATAGTACATTGTTGGCGCCTACTCCAACATTTCATAATTATGTTTTTGCTCGTAATTAGTTAAGGCGCTTATTAATGTCGATGCTAATTTTAATTTTATTTTTGGTAAACAGTTCTTGCCCTCATTTTGAATACTTCCATATCACCGGGCAACAGTAGACACTACCACGGGCATGTTTAAATCTAAATTTCGGGTCCACGCCCCTCATTTCAATCAGACGATATTTGTAATTAGGAAAAGTACTAAATACAACATTGTGAACACATTTACAAGCTGACCCGGCGACCTCCGTTACGCCTAAAATTCAAAAATCTAAAATTACCAGTGTTCCACCACTATATTATGCATGTAATATACATAAAAACCTACCTCTTGAATCACTCTATCTATAAAAAAAACTGCATTAAAATCCGTAGCGTAGTTTTAAAGATCTAAGCATACATAGGGACAGACAGCGGGAAGCGACTTTGTTTTATAATGTGTAGTGATTGAGCACCCACTGCTCCAGTGTTGCCGTGAGCAATATACATTATAATACTATTTTGACATTACATTATATTACTATTTTCACGTAAATTCCTAAAAACCTTTGAATTTGATAAAAATACATGAAACAAAATCTAGACTGCAAATTTGAGTTTAAGTAGTCGACTGTTGATCTTCATAATAATTTTCTTGTTCATTTAAATAAAATTAACATTCTAAAAGGTAGTCTTTTGATACAGTCGTAAACCTAAGTATTAATTAAAACACAGTTATTAAGGTAATTAAACTCTTAAATTATTTTTACTTCGATTCGATTAATTTTGATCTTACTTTTTATCTACTATTGTTTGTGCATGCGGTGTTTGCCTTAATAGGTTATGTACTTAGTTTTTAAATAGGTTAAGTCGAATTTGTAAAATTAGTATTGTAACCACTGGCATACCTTTTTTAATAAATAAATAAATAAATAAATAAATACAGCTTTTATCTTATGGAATTGATATTTATTAATAACCCCGCGTTTTCGTTTGTATATTCATAAGTTTTGTGAATATCACAGACGTAGAAATAATATAGACTCCGATATATTATTTTCTTATCCCATTGAAGAAGGAAGTGCAAGTTTAACAGGTGGTAGAAAAAGTGTAGTTCGACCGGGGAAGTACCACCGCCACACCTATTTCTAGCGTGAAGCATTTCTTGCGTTTCGATAGAAGAGTGTGGTTGCCGGCACACTTTCACATGAGGCGACCATCATAGTCCTCGGGAGTAGCAACGCATCTGTGATTGACTTCAGATATAACCTATTTTCCGTATGAAGTTGATTACAGATGTCCATGGGCGGCAGTGACCACTTACCATCAGGTGGACTGCATGCTCGTTTGCTACTTCAGTGAAGTAAAAAGTTAGGTTTTAACAAGTCATAGTAAAATTATAAACCTAACATCCGGTGCGAAAAATCAAAATTATACTACTTATTAAAGAAGCAAAGTAGTAACTCAGCAACTTTTAATTTCAAGATAGTTGCAAACTTCTACTTGTAACTAGTCAGTCAGTCAACTAAACTTCATATTGTTCAAAGTAGCACCAATATTTCTCTAATTAAAAAAAAAAATAATTTTCAAGTTATTTTGAGCGCACCTGTTATACGTAAAATGAGGTTTATTAACTAAGCTGCATTTAAAAGCAAGCGCGGGTAGTTCTATTTCGTTTATTATGTATGCGTTTGTGTCAAATGCAAGGAAGTGAGAGTAATGTGTTTTAGTTGATTTTATGTATGTTTTATGCATTATTTGAAAAAAAAATTAGCATTGCGTAATCCTTCTCTACATCAACTATAAGAGTGCATAATTTCATACTCCTCCGCATGCGGCAAGTATCCTAAAAATTAATCACAAGTTTTTCCTTCACGTATTAATATATAGATTTTAAATGTCTACGACGACCCCCGTTCCCCATACCAGCCTGACACGCAATGAGTTCTGGGTTCAATCCCGGGCATACTGATTTTTGAATTAATTTACATCTATATTTGGGTTAGGTGTTTGTATATGTACCTATATATGTCTATGTATGTGTTCAGCGCACCCTTGATACAGGGGAAAATCCTAGTAGGAACTAAGAGTTCACAGTACGATATATAATAATTTTGTTATAATATGAAACTCATAATTGTAGTATCTATTTTTGTCTTTTTAGGTTAAACAAACACTTTTTTAAAAGTATAATTAGTTTCTTTTATAATATATTAACATCATCACCTCTGTAAATCTCTCATAATCTTTGCCAATTCATTTCACAATTCCGAAGTCTAATCGTGAAAGTTAATATCGTCGGAGTCAATAATTGTGGTCTTGTGATTGTTCGGCAGAAATGGCTTCCGGCTCTCAAATTAATTATTTTAATTACACCATCCGTAAACAATGCAGCAAATGATGTTTGCGGAACGATTTTGAGGTGCTATTGTGGTTGATCGCCAGCGAGTAGCGATTTACATAAGCGAGAAACCTTATATATTTTTTAATTAATACCATGAATATACTGTTCTGTCATTGTCACATATTTTGAAGTTCATTTTGAGATTCTAAAAGGTAAAGCTGTGATGTTCATGGGAATATTGCATTCCAGCAAACTGCTATTTGATACTGTTTGCTGGATGAAACATAGATCCCATCAAATATTCACAAATATGAGAGTGTATGTATTTTATATTTATATATCGCACACCTAGATCTAAAGGGAGCTAACTCAAAAATCTGTGTATTTGAGTTATGGTCACCATTTAATTTCCTGAACGGATACCTATCTAGCAATAGAACAGATTTAAAAATAAGTGCAAAGCTAGGCTAGGTGCCTTTGCACTTATTTTTAAATCTGTTCTATTGCTAGATAGGTATCCGTTCAGGAAATTAAATGGTGACCATAACTCAAATACACAGATTTTTGAGTTAGCTCCCTTTAGATCTAGGTGTGCGATATGTAGTTGTGAGATATATTAATAATATTATAGATATATAGTAGTTTTTAAGTTATGTTATTATTGGATTAACACTGGTTTCACTGTTATTTATTTTCTTCAAGCTTATATTTAGATACATAAAGAAACGTACAAGGTAAAGAGGAATGTTATTTATGTCTCCAAGATGGTAGAACCAGTGTAGTTCGACCAGGGAAATACCACCGCCACAGCTATTTCCAGTGTGAAGCATTTCTTTCAATAGAAGGGTGTGGTTGCCGGCACACTTTCACATGAGGCGACCATCATAGTGGAGCGGCAACGCATCTGTGATTGACTTCAGATGGAACTCATGTTCTGTGAAGTTGATTACAGGTGTCCATGGGTAGCAGTGACTACTTACCATCAGGTGGACTGCATGCTTGTTTTCTTTAGAAGTTTAATATGTGTACACAAAACCCTATTACAAGTAAAAACCAATACATCCAGTTTTCGATTTTTGTCATTCCTTTTTTTGCTACTACCTGCAGTACTTTTATTTATTCCTATTGTAACCGAATTCTAATATCTATATTTTTTGTAATATGTACGTATTTTTCCGTTTATTTTTTTTTTGAGTACCTACCTACCCTTTATCTCTGCTCCCACGCGCCGTATTTTTATGTATGTACACGAAGTTATACTTCTTTGAAATAACAAGATAAAAATATTAAAAAAAAATATCTTCTCTCATTATTTTTTTATAACGCCATAAATTTTCGCCTAAAGAAGTACTTATAACTTATATAAATAAATATACTCCCTATCGCTTCAGAAACACTCGCGTGTGGTGTGTCTATTGGAAACGGTATTTTATGATGGTTTCTCGACTTCAAAACATAAAGGAATTGGGAGATGAAATTTATTAGGGCACTTCATCAATTAATTTACTACCTTCCCTTTTATTCGGTTGACGAATTGCGTGTTCGTCGTTTAAAGTTTATTAGAAAGTTGACTAAAGGTTGACTCTTCCGTCCTTTTACTTACGGGATCAGAATGGAGCTACGGTATCCCCTGCCTATCGTAAGAGGCGACTTAAGGGGCTACCAGGGTCGTAGGCGCCTAGAGTAGGAGCTAGAACCGTTCGGTCGGCGATCTCGGTAAGGACGGCGGTACGTGTGGTCGCATACCGCCGTAAAGACTAGACGGAGCGGTGGGCCCAGCCGCCCATCTGGGAGGAGCCCGACGGGGCAACGCGCTCAGTGGATTCCGGTTGCGGTAGGTTCGAGATCCTGGAGTCCACTTTATAGCGCCGAGGAAGGCCACCGGGGGTTTTAGTGCGGTAAATTTCCCACATAACCCTGCGTCGCTCCCACGGCGTCAGGTACCTTTTGAAGGTTTCCCTCTTGATACCAAAAAGAAAGGTTAAGGTGGCGAGTGATCGAGTGATTTATTTTTGTGTAAATCGCAAATAGTGCAAAGTTTGGTGCTTAAGGATAGAGTGTTGTGTGTCGTGATATGGAACCTAAAAAAGAAAAACGAACTAGAGGTAAGGGTAATTTACCACTAGTGCTTGTCAACGGTTCTTCCCGCCACCGCAATTTGGCCATATAACTAAGTCGAAATGTCGGTAGAAAGAAATTCAAAATATCGCATATTATAAATACCCGTTGCATAAAGAAAGGATTGGTACCTATGTGAAACAATATGGGTTGCCATTGCAAAGCAAATTACACAATAATTTACGAATATAAAGACAATACACGAATATACCGTCCACATACAAAACAGGTGTGGTTTAAGTACAAAATAACAATACATCAGTAAGCTGTTTACTAAATCAACCGTATCCACGTGACAACGGGAAAATAAAGCCCAATAAGGCTGTCCCCGAATATGATAATGATAAAGCGCTACATACCGCCGTTGACTGAGTAATGGAGGAGGGTAGCCAGTTCGGATCCCGACGAGGGACAAGTCAGAAAAGATTTGTGAAAAATGTCCAGATGTGAGCACGTGTTAGTAAATATCTATGAAAACACAACGTCAAAAACTTCAGATAACTTTACTAAAATACACGTCATTGCTTTTAAATGCAGTGTAGTCAATTAAACCTCTTTTGTATATTGCAACCACTATTCGGGTACAACGCATGATTGTCCCACTGCTGGGCACGGGTCTTCTCTCAGAATGAGAGAGTTTTTAGGTCATAGTCCACCGCGCTGGCCAAGTGCGAATTGGTGGACTACACACATCTCCGAAAACTTTTTTTTTTAAAGGACTCTCGGGTGTGTAAGTTTCCTCAAGATGTTTTCCTTCACCGAAAAGCAATGATAATTAATTTCTAATACGCAC
Source organism: Spicauda simplicius (assembly GCA_949699795.1). Taxonomy (NCBI): domain Eukaryota; kingdom Metazoa; phylum Arthropoda; class Insecta; order Lepidoptera; family Hesperiidae; genus Spicauda; species Spicauda simplicius. The sequence goes on along the minus strand of OX453078.1, from coordinate 1,578,875 downwards.
ATAAATCAGTTTTGCGTGCCTAGGTTTGAACCTCGGACCTCCCGATTAAGAGGGCAAGTTTCAACCATTAGGCTATCACTGCTCACCATTAGGTCAACCACTATTAGCTATGAATTATTCGACGGCTCCCTAGAACAAAATCGTAGATGAAAAATTACCAATTTACAGTACTAAGTTTTGTTGATTGTAATAGTTGATTGTAATAGCTATTTAATAAGTTCCTAAATAGCTATTACAATCATTTTCAATAGATCGTCTTTCTTAGCGTTAGTGATCAATGTTTGTATGTCCACAAAACTTCTAGGCTTCATGCTGTTAATTAGTATTCCATTATTCCTGAGTAACCGGCTTATTTTATTACTAGAATACATAAGGGGTCCCAGCTAAACTAGCTAGTAATAAAATTGCATAAAATTTTATTTTAACGCATATGCTATATAGTCTGCGCGAATTTAGTCGCGTGAGTTTGCTAGTACAAAATAAATACATCTCAATTGAGTCCGGAATTCTATTCGAAACACCTGGTCACCCTACGAAGAACCTTCTCTGGAATCAGGTAAACAGTCCTATTGCTTTTATTCATATTAGAGGGACGAAATATCCGAAAATTGAGGGTAGGTATGATTTAGGTAAGAAATACAGTTTCTGTTTTTCTTCGCTATTTCAAAGTGTAATTCATCTTTAAGGCTCTAAGTTTTCGTAATTTATCTTTTGGGTTCCTTCTTTGACGGGTTGAAGTAATGGTCGGCAATCTACTTAAATTTATTTTTTATCTCAACACTTTAAAACTTTATTTATTAACTTATGAAACACAAGTCATACAATATATATTATTTGTTGTATGATTCTTATAAATACAAGTGTGGTGTGACAGGTAATATAGGCATAAACGTTTGGAATTGAGCTTTGAAATATAAAAAAACTTAAAAAAGGTCACACGTAAATGACTAATTTATACTTCATGCTGGGAAATTTCGCGTATTTATCGCATTAGCAATTAGAAACATAAAAATTACAATACCTTGAATCCGTTTGTGAAGACGAGTATGAATTTGATCTTTCGAATTATTTTTTAGCTTTTAGTGCATTAACTACACCGTTTGTTAACAAACGTATTTTGAAAATAAACTGATTATCTGATTGAAGTAGCAAATGAGCATGAAATTTTCAAGGTGGTAGAACCAGGGTAGTTCGACCAGGGAAGTACCACCCCTATTTCTAATGAAAAGCATTTCTTCCGTTTCGATAGAAGGGTGTGGTTGCCGGCACACTTTCACATGAGGCGACCATCATAGTCCTCAGGAGTAGTAACGCAATCCATGTTCTATATGAAGTTGATTACAGATGTCCATGAGCGGCAGTGACCACTTACCGTCAGTTAGACTGCATGCTTGTTTGCTACTTCAGTCAGATTAAAAAAAATGTAGTCCACCTAATAGTAAGTGATCACTCCCGCCTTCTGTAAACAACTTACACGGTACAAAGAGGACTCCGTGATCTCCAAAGGAATGCAATCAGAGTCCTCTAAACGCGTTGCCCCATGGGGCTCCTAAGTGAGCGGCTGAATCCACCGCTCCGTCTAGTCTTTACGACAGTATGCGACCACGCATACGCCGTCCTTCCCGGGGTCGCCTGATCTAACGGTTTGAGCTCCCACTCCAGCAACCTGCAATCCCGGAAGCCCCTTTTAGTCGCCTCTTACGACAGGGGATACCGTAGCCCTATTATGACCCCGGAACTACAGGGACAGTGGTACTACCACACCTGTTTAACATGTTTTTGAAGTGAAACTTCTTTATCGGGGTTGGAAAAAAATTTTGTGAAACATTTTTTCGTTACGCGCCATCTTTTTCCGTTACGCGCCATCTTTTTCTTATCCCTACCACGCGTGATATTAGATAGATTATAATAGATTAGATTATTAGATAAAGTTTAATAAAAGCCTTTTATTAAACTTTATCTAGTTTAACTTTATTTAACCAATTTCTGTAAAGTTGCATATAGTAAATTATTTTTTGAAAAATAAGGTCATAAAGAAGTTTCACTTCTTACGAGTGTACGCTAGTACACGCACACATTTTTTTCTTTTCTTCTTTTTTTTCGAAATTAATTCTCTTCATTCCAAATAAGCAGTTTGCAATAGCCGATTTATTCTCGTTTAGCCTCCTCTGCCTGTTCACCGGAAGTTCATTTTGCACGTTCGTGGTAAAAAGAGTGTTCGTCTAAAAATACAGATAATAATGGCTAATATAAACATACAGCTCAATGCAATGCCTCAGAAGAATTATTGCGGCAATTTTAAAATATATTTATTGCCAAATGTCAAAAGAAATAAACAGAAATCGTTCGCAAAAAGCGCGATAACAATCATTAAACTCAAACAACTTCATATTATGTGTTTATTGTTGAAAACTCCCATTATTTTGATTTAACACCACAATAGACCGGTGTTGCCAACACACTTCCGCGAATATTAGGGTAGGGGCAGCGTTCAACGTACGACGATTCGAATAATCGATGTAGCAATTCGATTTCAGATACCAGAAAATTTATATTCGAATTTGTGTTCCTATTTTAATTTTATGTTTTTTTGTAGAAACTAATTGTTAAGTTTTACTGAAAACATGTGTCCTATTTCCAAAAAGTATTTTCAGAGCAACGATAAAATATATCGATGGTAGCCTTTTAGAAATTGATACTGTAAACTTCGACTATTATAACAGTCAGCAAGATGTTTCTTTTTTTTATCTGATTGAATTTCTTCTGTGATTCTTTAGACATCGTATTGTAATGATTCAAAAATCGATTTCATTCGAGACAAGCCATCCCTACACCCCTCCAGGGGTAGACTGAATAATGATGTCAGTATTTTGTACGTCCTTGCCTTTAACTTTTATTCTTTTCGGTTTCTGAGCCGGAAATTTGGAGGAATAGCAAATCAGTGTCGGTGGAGATCGCTTACACCACCAGTCCAGCACATACCTACAGAGAATTCAGTCGTTGTCAACCCATTATTGTCCCACCGCTGGGCACGGGTCTTCTCTCGGAATAAAAGAGTTTTTTAGGCGATAGTCTGGCCGTCTGGCCAAGTACGAATTGGTGGACTTCACACACCTCCGAGAACTTTTTTTTTAAAGAACTCTCAGGTGTCTAGGTTTCCTCACGATGTTTTCCTTCGCCGAAAAGCAGTGATAATTAATTTCTAATACGTACCTACTCGTACATAAATCTGTGGTGCGTGCTTGGGTTTGAACCTCGGACCTCCCGAGCGAGAGAGCCAGTTTCTAGTTTCAGCCTTTGGGGGTGTAGCGCGTGTTAAAGTAATGAACATATGCATACAAACAATACCCTCTGTTTAACGCAGTCGGGTAAACAGCATAATACTAACTAAAGAACCAGTGTAGTTCGACCGGGGAAGTACCACCGCCACACCTATTTCTAGCGTGACGCATTTCTCGCGTTTCGATAGAAGGGTGTGGTTGCCGGCAAATTTTTATATGAGGCGACCATCTTAGTCGTCGAAGCAGCAATGCATCTGTTATTGACTTCAGATAGAAACCCATGTTCTATATGAAGTTGCTTATATGTCCATGGGTGGCAGTGACCACTTACCACCAGGTGGACATGCTCGTTTGCTACTTCAGTCAGATAAAAAAAATTATCTCTGTCTGACGCACTCGGGTAAACAACATAATACTAACCTGAAGTTTTCACACTTTTAGTAGCCACCGATTTAAAAGAACGGGTCCATTGTTATTCGGATACAGGAAGCGCAGGAAGGACGGCATATAAATTATACGCAAAATTACATTCTAATTCAGGTCTCTCAAATTAAAATTAATTGGGGCGTCGGTTCAAAGTTAATTGAAACCATTTTTACCTACGTAATTATTTTTATAGGATCCTTTGTGAGATTAATAAAAAGTTTCATTTAACGTTAATCGGAGGGAATTAAAAGCAAAACTCGTTTTGGTTTTTTTATTGTACGTATTGGTGATGTAACGAAAGCATTTTTTTCTGCCTGCGAAGTTGCTTACAGATGTCGCAGGGCGGCAGTGACCACTTACCATCAGGTGGACTGCATGATCGTTTGCTATTTCAGTCAGACAAGTCTACAAGGTGGTAGAACCAGTGTAGTTCGACCGGGGAAATACCACCGCCATACCTATTTCTAGCGTTAAGCATTTTTTGCGTTTCGATAGAAGGGTGTGATGCCGGCACACTTTCACATGAGGCGACCATCATACTCCTCAGGAGTAGCAAAGCATCTGTGATTGACTTCAGATGGAACCCATGTTCTGTATGAAGTTGATGACAGATGTCCATGGGCGGCAGTGACCACTTACCATCAGGTGGACTGCATGCTCGTTTGCTACTTCAGTCAAATAAAAAAACATGCGTGCGTACAAAGTACACATGTCAGAAGTGAAACTTCTTTGGCGAACTAATTTATAAATCTTGTTTATATTTATACAAATCTAAAACTTTAAATTTCCAAGATTAAGAGGAAGGGAAAAAGGCGTGATACGACGTTCGCTCTGTCTCACTTTTTCTCTCAATCTTTCTCACTCGCTTGCTCCCTACTCTCACTCCACGGCTAGTTGCTCATGCTACGTTCGCCCTGTCCTTACTCTCTCTCAATCGGTCTCGATCACTCTCTCTCTCTTTTCCGACACTTCCGTTGCATACCGGCGTGACGTTTCATCTGTAAAAATTTTACCCTCATGCGCCTAAAAAAGTTTCACTTCAAAAAATACAAATAAAAGATATCACTGCACATGACATATAGCCTAATGACAGAGGGACAGCGGAGTTGTAGTAGGTAATAGTTTGGGTAAGGAACTACGCTAAAAATGTGACGGTGGTACCTCCTGGGTCAAACCATAAATAAAATCCGCCATAAATCAAACTCGAACCCATTACACGCCCTTACGTCACTCAAGCCATAAGCCACAAAATTCTCACATAAAGAAATTACGCATTCACCATGCTTTGACGTCAGTTAAATTTGCATAGAACGTGACTGCAAAGGCAATGTGCAAGGTTTTACGACTATTAGTTTACACCAGTATGATCTTGGCCTATTTTCAGGGGTTGCAAAGTTATTTAACAAAGTTATAACAAAACACAAGTGGAAAAGCCTTAAATTTTTTTTGTTAAGTGGTTAACCCTCTGAATTCAATTGGAATACCGTTTTGCTCAATTACATAAAACAAACCTAATAATAATATTTAAAACGACATTGATATCTAAAAAGTATGTTAACACATAGGATATTATTTATTTTTGTTCCCACACCTTTCAAAAGGTACCGGACGCCGTGGGAGCAACACAGGATTAGGTATGTGGGATTGTTAAACACCCGTGGTGGCCTTCTTCGATGCTACAAAGGGCTCTCCGGGATCTCCAAAGGAATGCAACCTGAGTCCACAAAGCGCGTTGCTCCATCGGGCTCCTCCCAAATGGGCGGGTGGGCTCTCCGCTGGTGGGCCCTCCGCTCCGTCTAGTCTTTACGATGCCATATGACCACACATACCGCCGTCCTTTCCGGGGTCGCCTGACCGAACGGTTCGAGCTCCTACTCTAGCCGCCTGCAACCCCGAAAGCCCCTTTTAATTGCCTCTTACAGCAAGCGGAGAATACCGTAGCCTAATCTAATCTTATCCCAGAACTAAAAGGATGGAAATAAGATACTGTACTGTGAAAAAGCTAATGAATCATATAATTTATGTCCTACTAACTACGCCCAAGTCTCTAACATATGTCTGTCGCCTGATAATACCATATAGCAAAAACACGCTCCAAAGTATTATTATGATATTATCAGGCGCATTCACCACGTTTTGTTGTCAGTTAAACCATTTGCATAGAACGTGACTGAAAAGGCAATGTGCAAGCCTTGGTTTTACGACTATTAGTTTACACCAGTATGTCCTTGACCCGTTTTCAGGGACTTATAGTTAAAGTTTTAGAATACAACACAAATTCGTTTTAGTATACAATTTGGAAAAAAACACTGTTACACGGCAGTATGTGTGTTTTTCACGGCAAACCTACCGATTGCATACTTATGGATTAAATTCAGCATACAGATAGTTTTAAAAGTAAATTGAAATATAGGATACTTTTACCATAGTAACTGTTATTCAGATGAGCGGAGCCGTAGAAAAAGCTTCTTAAATGATATAATTTATGTATCCACTACGTCTAACGCCTAATTTTCCTTATAGCAAAAAAACGTTTCAAGGCAATTGTTATAAAGATGACATCAGGCGCTTTTTGAATGTAACTAAACAATAAATATTTAGAACAACAGGGAACTAGTTATCATAACTGATAACTTTATAATATTTTATTGGTTAAATTGATACTAATTAGGTTTAAAGACATTTATTCTCAAAAAGACATATTTGTCACTTTCATGAGAACATGGTTCATAGAAAAGATACATAAAGTTCGTCGTCACACTGTACATACATTAATGTTAATAATATATAAATGTTTACATAAATCTTATCACGAACAATATCCACAAACAATAAAATTGTAAATGCAATATTACACAGACGCCAAGCATTTAACGTATAAGTTAGAATCCTACTATCGATAATGTATTTTGATAACTCCTTCTTAAATGCATTTAATGAATCTGCATTTTTTATTCGTAAAGGTAATCTATTATAAAATTGTGCTCCTTCATACGTTATCATTGTTTTGCCATATTTTGTGCGAGGCTTGGGTAGAACGAGAAAACTAGCGCGACGCGTGATGCACTTTGTGACTTGGCTCTGTTTTTGGAACGCTATGTTAGTATGGATGTTCCTATTTAATGTATTACGAATAAAAATGCAAATATTATAGAAATAAAGTTTTTTGACTGTCATTAATTTTGTTTCTTCATAATTTTTTTTTGTAGGTGTCAAATGTTTATAATTAAAAATTAATTTGATTATTTTATTTTGTATTATTTGAAGTTCTTTAATTCTTGTTTTTACCGCGCAACCCCATAACTCTATAAGGTAAGATAGGTGTGGCTTTACTAGTGCATTATAAATGTTATAGGAAAAATTTCGTGGTATACACCGCACTATATTACGCAATGACCCAATCAGCGATATTAATTTAGTTTTAATATGCTTTATATGGGTTTTCCATGATATGTGAGTATCCATATATAGACCAAGATATTTTTCGCTTGTTTTTTCTTGTAAAGGGATATTATCTATTTGAAGTGGTGTATACGATGGTATTTGTTTATTTTTCGCCTTGAAAATAGTATAAGAAGTTTTGGAGATATTAATAGTTAGTAGATTCTGCTGAAACCAATTTTGTAAAATATTTAAATCTTCTTGAGCTCTTAAAATTAGATTGTGCATAGATGACCCAAAATAAAACAAACAAGTATCACCTGCGTATAAAGTTATGTGACCATTTAGACCTAGTTCTTGTATATTATTTATATAGGTTAAGAAGAGCAATGGCCCTAAAATTGACCCCTGAGGAATACCGCAAGTTATTGGCAATGAACTACTTTTAAAGCTATCTATTTTAACTATTTGTGATCTTTGTGATAAATATGATTTGAACATTAGTAAAGCTTTGCCAGTGATCCCGAGAACTTCTAGTTTTTGCAAAAGCAGTTCGTGGCTTACGGTATCAAAAGCCTTTTTAAGGTCAATAAATATGCCAAGAACTATATTTTTTTTATCGATATTCTGTTTTATTTTAGTAACAAGGTCGATTGTGGCTGTAAGTGTGTTGCTTTTGGGTCTAAAGCCATATTGTTGTTTAGAAATGTAGTTAATTGAATCTAAATAATTTTGTAGTCGTGTATGTAATAATTTTTCGAGAATCTTTGACAGCACTGGCAACACAGAAATGGGCCGATAACTACCAGGATCCGTTTTTGAACCGGACTTATGAACTGGTGTTACCTTAGCGACTTTCAAGGTATCGGGGAAATTACCATCTTCAAATAACCTATTGAAACAGTCAGATAATTTATCGGATATTACGTCTTTCAGGCACTTTATTGTTTTAATATTAATGCCATCAAGGCCAACACTACAGTTCGAATCAAGGTGTTTAATTATGTTTAAAATTTCTTGTCTAGAACATGGTTTTAAGGATGACATTTCTAAGCTTTGAGCAACATTTAATGACGGTAATGCTTGTTTGCGTTGGTCATGAAATTTTTTGGGTATTTGAGACGCTAAAATTTGACCTATTGATGAAAAATATTTGTTAAAAGTATCGCATATCATATTGGGGTCTGTAATTTCTCTGGAATTGACTATAAGCGTTGGAGGAGCACAATTTTGTTGTATTTTATTTACCGCTAAAGTGTTTACTAATTTCCACATTTTCCTGGGATTTTTAATGTTTTGTGCAAATTTATTATAATAGTATACATCTTTCGTATCTTGAATCAGTTTGGTTACTTCACACCTTTTCTTTTGAAAGGCTGCCTTCAAAATATCATCATTTGGTTTTTTCTTGAGCTCACTCCACAAAAAGTTCCTTTCGTTAATTTCAGATATTATGTTTCCATTTATCCAATCATCTTGCGGTCTATTTAGAATTTTAGTTTTAGTTCCTTCGCTGTCCTCTACACAGTTTTTAATCTTTCTTTCTAATATAGTGTAATCATCTGTCACTTCTTGAAATTTATTTTTTTCCACTGAGCTTAACAGTTTAGTGTAATTTATGGTCTTATACTTAAAAGAGATCTTAGGTGGGGGTTTTACTTTCTTAATTTCCAAGTATATTTGCTTGTGGTCTGAGAATGGGGAGTCAATAGTTATCATATGAAAATAGTCATTTTTCAAATTAGTGCTGATGTGGTCCAAAATGGATTTTCTTGTTTCCCCTGCTCTGGTACAAAATTTTTTGCTGACTTTATTAATAATTCTGTGACCGGATTTTTGCAATAGTTGTTTATACTGCTTCGTCTTTTTTTCTTTCGATAAAAGATCAATATTAAAGTCACCAAACACAATTGCACGGCGTCGTTGTTCTAGCTGATATTCATATTCTTCTAGAAATTCATTAAAGTTAGTATGTCCTGGGTTGTATACTACTCCTACTTCAAGAGCGATTTTTTCTAGTTTTACCCAAAGGTAGTTGTTTCCTCCAGTATACTTAGACTCGGACTGGCTATGCTTAATGTTGTTGTGAACATATGCCGATACACCGCCTCCTCTAGAGTTTACTCGGTAGTTATAATAGTGTGTGTAATTTGGGAGTTGAAAGCGTTGCGCCTGTGATTCAGTGCGGATCCATGTTTCGGTTAACAGAATAACATGTACGGTATTTGGTATGGTCTGGAGAATGCATTTAAGTTCGTCGAATTTTCCTTCTTTACATATACTGCGGGCGTTAAGATAAAAGAATGAGAAGCGTGTTTTATTTTTTGTAATATTGTTGTAATTATCTAGTATTTCGTAGGTATTAGTGCTTAGAGTTCTATCAGAAGTGTTTATTGCTTGTAGTTTTTTGCGTTTAATTGCACTATTTTCGGTGCTCCGTTTATATATTTAATTGTGAGTCCGTCTGCTCCTTTTTTTTCGCGCAGTTGTAACTCTTCTTGCAAATTTTTAAGAAAGTTTATTTGGTTTGGAGTTTGATCAGAGTACATTCGGATTTCCTTAGAAAGTTTACCTTTATTGCGGAGTAGCTGCTTTGCGGGTCCATCTATATCAAAGCACACCTTGATGCTGCGGTTCTTTCTCGGATCGAACTTTCCAATTCGAAAAATTTTAATTGGATTTGGAATATCTACACTAATTTTAGAAATTATATTTAATACATCGGCTTCATCTTTTGCCATTCTCTCTTCGAGTTTGGTAGAAGTTGGTTCGGGTAATCCCACCAGTATTACATTCTTTTGACGTATATTACGATTATGAAACTCTTGAATTATTTGTTCACCAAAGCATAGTTGATTTTCAGGCTTAACAGGTGTGGTGAATGTCGATTGTTTCAAATTATTGAGGTCCGTTTCAAGTGATTTTACCCTATTCTCACTTAGTGTAATAGAGTTTTCTAATCGAGCCACGTGACTGTTTGTGTTTTTCTGTTCCGTCTGTAAGCTGGAAGTAGATAATTTAATATCGTTGATCTCTGTGATGACTTTATCTACATTTTGTTGTATAACGTGTATGGTGTGTTCATTAGAAGATTTCATATCAGAAATTTGGTTCTTAATTTCGGTAATACTTTCTTGCATTTTTTGCAAAACTTGCTCATGTGACCCAGTATATTTTTCCAATAATGAGCTTATTCGGGACATCTCCGATCGCATCTCCTTTAGATCGTTCGAACATTCACATTCATGAAGTTCCGGCTTTTTACGTTTTCGATACGTAATTTGCGTATCCATATTAGGATTTCCTATCTTTGATAAATCCGGTTGCGATCCAGCACGCGTAGTCGATGCGCTTGTTGCGGGTAGTAGTGAATTAGTAGGAGGTGACCGTTGGACACTCATTTTTACGTACCTGCTAATGCAGTGAGTGAGCGAGTAAAAAATAGCAACCGCTTGTTCTCGCGGGGGTGCGCACGGGCAGCGGGCGGGTCTATCTTGCAGTAGCTGTAGGTGCGTAGCGATGTAATTACGATGCACTGTTTACACAATTTTAAGCGTAATTTGCTAGAGGCGTAGTGGTTAAACTTGCCGAGTACTTTTTACTAATTTTTAAATATAAAGTGATACACGTCTGCTTCGTGCGACGAGCGAACGGCGAATTATAAATAAAGTATATTAATAAGATATTAAAATGTAACTTAAATGGCATTATAATAAGAATGCAGGGAATAGATTGTATGTTTTAACATAATTAATTGTTGTCATTATAACATAATTATCATTAAAAGTAAAAATAATCTATAGTATAATAAGTGGAACCAGGCGGAGGAGAGAAATCTTGTGTATTATCTCTCTAGAGCACATTTCACAGATAATAAAAAAGCTAAATAATTAGGTTGCTAAGTAACCACAGACCAAAAAAGAGTAACCGCCGGAACATTGCAACTTGGATATGCATACCTACTTAAACTTAATTATAACCTTAGAATAAGGAACTCGTAGAATAAGCATAAACAATACAAACTGAGCACTCTATAGCTTGTTCATTTATGTCAAATAGCATTTCGTAAGTGTGAGTGAAACAAAATAAGTCTGTCTGTTTTTATTAAATTAGCGTGTCACAAGCGGTCCTCTTTTGAGCTCTATTATGCTAATAAATTCAAAAGTTCCATCCAAACTGCAATTTTCTTTATGACGGCTGGCATCTTTATTTTGTAGTTTTACGTTTTGATAGTGTTGATCGATAGTGTTGTCGATAGAAGGGCAATGCGCATAATTATCTAGGCGACTGTTTTGATTAATATAACATACAATCAAATCTCATATTAAATTTATATTCGTAACGTATGTTTCAACTCATTCGAAGTGGGACATTCATTCGGTGCATTAACACTAACAAAATAACAACAAAATATAACCTCTTTATATATTAAAAGAAAAGGATATCTAGATTGAATGCTAATCAATAATTAGTTACCAATTGTTTTACTGTATATTAAAATAGGTATTTACAAGTTTGTTTTGTTGTTGGTTGTTTTGTTTCAATATATAATTATATCCTGTAATTTTATCATTTAAAAATTGGCGCACATAAAAAAATATTTATTTGTAAGATGCTCAGTAATTATGATATAAACTAATAACATTGAGATCGTTAACTGTATCTGCGCAGCTTCTATTGTAGGGGTATTTTTGGTACTTGGTTAAGCAGAACATTATATTTGTTTTTTTTTTGCTTTTCTTGAACATGTTATATATTTTAGACTTAAGAGGCGAATATTGTTCTTCACAAGCCTCGCAAATATTTATTTGTTCAATAACATTACCGTTGTGTATGTATAAATTTGCTTTTTTTTTGTGATTGTTATGATGTTTTTTTTCTTCCATTGACCACTTAATATTAGTACCTAGTGCAGCGTTTACAGATTTTTAGTAAATATTTAAACGTATCCAATTTACATTCAGAATACAATCGTTTGCAAATAATATAATTTTGTCATCCGTTCTACGAGTACATGGCAAGTCAATAATATTTAAATCGGAGCATGAATGCAGAATGCCGATCAAGCTGAGTTTCTTCACCGTAAGACATTTTGTGGAGGCGAAATTTCAGGTGAAAAAAAATCTGAGAGATTTAGTATCAACTAGGTACATTTAACACTAGGCACTTAAACACAAATATACAACGTAGACAGTGGACAGACCAAAAGCTGCCACCTCTACGGAGGTCTACAGAGAAGTCACCGCCGCCAGCTCGGACAATAACATCTAGCCTCTATCAAAGCGTCAACCTGCCCCGATAACGCTTTAATGAAATGATAATAAATGCTCTACGTAAAAACAAAAAAAAAACTTTATATGAATACTACAACATATACGACTGATAAAAGTAAATCATGTTTTATATCGACGCGAAAATGTCGATAATGTGGCATCACTACCTTGTGACAACCTACGAAATAATGAAACAGGACAGTATTATTTGTCTCTTTTCTACGCAATATTTACGTCATACGTAAAGAAGGACAAGTATATGCATTTCACTTTACACTTATAACGTTGTATCCATGTCTTTTTATACATCCATGATTATAACAAAATACTCGACATATTTAAAAAAAATCTTGACTGTCAAAGTAGGGACAAGCTTGATAATAGCCACCTAAGGTCAGCCAGGTAAGGCCATTCGTCACGTAACTATTACTATAATATATACAATAATGTTTTTCTTTATAAAATAATGAAATAGCAAACGAGCATGCAGTCCACCTGATGGTAAGTGGTCTTTGCCGCCAATGGACATATGTAAACAACTTCATATAGAACATGGGTTCTATCTGAAGTAAATCACAAATGGGTTGTTACTCCGGAGAACTGTGTATCTAAAGTCAATCACAGATGCGTTTAGTTGTTACTCCCGAGAATTAGGATGGTCGCCTCATATAAAAGCGTGCCGACACACGTCCATCGAAACGCAAAAAAAAAATCACTTCAGTCGCCTACGATCCTAACGGGAAGAAAGTTGTGTTATTCAATACCAATACCAAACGGCATTACTATACGTAGAAACACTAAATTCAATACGATCAGTCTATCTTTTTCATCTGAGGTTTACAAATGTGGAGATATCGTCATACAAGCCACGTTTTCCACATTACTTAGGTAAGTGACGTCATAATGTACTGCGGAAAACATTTGGCGTTAGTGGAAATTATGTTTGTCATCGAGTTTTATTGTTTTTAGACTTCATTGTTTCCAGGACTAAGTTTTTTTTAGTCCAGAGGGAAACCTTCAAAAAGTACCCAACGCCGTGGGAGCGACGCAGGGTTATATGGGATTTTTACCGCACTAAAAACCCCCAGTAGTCGTCTTCGGCGTTACAAAGAGGACTCCGGGACCAAAGGACCAGTTGCCCCATTAGGCTCCTCACAGATGGCCACCCATCCAGGACTAGGCTGTCTGTCTGTTTTTTTAAATAAATAGGTAGCAAACGAGCATGCAGTCCACCTGATGGTAAGTGGTCGCTGCCGCACATGGACATCTGTAACAACTTCATATAGAACATCTGTTGCTACTTCCGAGGACTGAGATGGTCGCCTCATATAAAAGTGTGCCGGCAACCACACCGAAACGCAAGAAATGCTTCACGCTAGAAATAGGTGTGGCGGTGGTACCTCACCGGTCGAACTACACTGGTTCTTCCTGGTGTTTGTCTGTCACTAGGGTATAGCTTATGAACCGTTAAAGATAGACAGTCGTAATTTTCACCTTATTTATGAAAAAAAAACTCTGTCATTACATAAGGCGTTGAGTTTTCATATCTACCTACAAATACTTTATGAATTTTCTTCAGCAACAATCTCAAAAAAACTTTGTAAACCAAATGAAATTGAATTATTATTCAAATAAGTCTAAATTTTGTTCTACCCAAGTCCACTAAACTAAAGTTATGTAAAAGTACTTAGGTAATGACAATTTAAGCCGTGGATAAAAATCAGTCCCATTAAGTGCCTTACAATCCGACCCAATTAATTCTATCAACTTCTAAACCCAGAAACTCGATTAAATTACAAATAAAAGCCGCCCAAAAATATTAATTCGAAGGCCTTTTCAGAGTTTCCCAAGATTATGCAAAAGTTCAATAATTAAAGTCTTTTATTGGAAAATCCCGCCAACTTTGGTCCCTTAGAGCACGGTTATGTCATTCCAGACGCCGTTTTCGCGTCAAAAGCTTTTGTTTTGTTAAAACGTTGAGGTCTATCAGACCCTGTAATGGAGCGAGGATGTACTAAGGACTGGAACCCTTTAATTTTAACATATTTAACTATATTCAAAGAATACTGATCCGAAACGGTTATGGTATTAATGTACTACTAATTTTGCCCTGTGGTTTTACACGCGTTTAATAAATCTTATTGGTTTATGGTATTTTAAATGCTAAAGTTTGTTAGGTTGTATGTGTTTGTTGCCCTTTTACTCTGAAATTGCCGGGTTTCGCTGAAAATTAGCACACAGACAGTGTTTTACCCTTTTTTTTAAGTGGATAATCCTCATGACAATGCCGGACTCTTACCGGCTAAATCCCTACTGTGTTTTCTCGCACCGTACAGCGGGAACACGGGCACGCTTCCGCACTCATCCACGAACCTGTCAGTAAATGCCAGCTCCCCAACCCGTGGAGCATGAAGCTCCTCTTTGCACGGCGACGGACCAACACCGAGACCGCCACCCAGGAGCCGGACACCTTACAGGCACTAACCTCCCTCCCATCGGAGGATTCTCTCCTTGGTTCCACCGCAAACCAGGCCGCAGAGGACAGGGAGGACGGCGAAGACATACCGCATATCCTCTTCCTTCCGATATACGACACACCGAGATACAACTCCTCCCGCGACCGCTCACCGACCTGGTAGAGACCAAAAAACACCGGACCCCACAGCCGAAGCGTCCCTGGAATCTCCCTCTTGGCTCCACCGTGGTGCTCCACGACACGTAACTGAGCCCTCTCACGACAAAGTGGAGATCCCTTCGAGGGGGAGATAGGAGGTGGTGACCAAAACGGGCGATGCAGCGGAAGTAACGAAAAAAAAGTGTTTTATTGAAAATATACGATGAAATAATACGCTGTATGATGCGTGAAAGATGAAATAATATGCAGTACCAACCCGTGGAACTACCTACATTGTTCCTTCGGCTCCGCCGCTTCTGTTATCTTTACTATGTTAATGAGTAAAAAAAAACACTCAATAGCCCAACACTACCATTTGACGTGACCACAATCTATGCAACTGGATACAAACATCGGCAAAAAGAATTCAAAAACCGCATATCGTGAGTACCCGTTAGGTATTAAAATAATAATTTGAGGCGTACACTTTTGGATTTTCTAAACAATATGTAATCTATTTGGCATTACTAACTTACTTATTTGCTGTTTTTTTATTAGTAGAAACTGAATATCATCATTTATTTTTGTATTTTGATAAACAGAAACAAAAAAATGTCAAATTTCATTTTTGAAATGATATTACGCAATTTTATTGTCTTAACATCTGTCGGATATTATTTTAAAGCCATTGTAAATTTTAATAAAACTAATAATAATAAATATTAGCTACTATAATAATTTAGTGTAACTAAAATATTTAACTTCAGTTTATTGTACAAGCATGAACGAAACGTTACTCCGGGCATTGTCACTTGATGAGTTTGACAAGTGACATGTTGACAAGTGACAAAGGAATTGTTTATTTTTGAGCCATACAACTTTCCAAAATTATTTTAGACCATGGAAACCTATGAAAATATATATAAAACTATTTGTCGGCTGTGTTTATTACGTGGTGATAGTAAAAATATGGTGTCCTTAATTGATAATAACAGCATAGACGGTCTAAGTGCATACGGTAAAGCTATTAAGAATTTCACACGAATTACTGTCCAAAAAGATGATTGTTTACCTACAATGATGTGCGCTTCGTGCTTATATTTATTAAAACAAGCCATTCGCTTCAAATTCAAATGTGAGTCCAGTGAAATACAGTTGAAAAACATAGCGAAAAGTGCGTCGAATTTGGAAAATTTAAAAGTGAAACTTATTGAATATATTATGTTTAAGCAGATATTTCCTGAAGTAATTTCCGAGTCGGCTTTAAGTAAGCAACATAAAATTAATGAAAACAAAGTAAAAATCTTGGAGACAAGCCAGCCTTTAGCCAATAATGTCACTAATGACGATAATTATCAGCAGATTGATAATGATGATGAAGAAACAAAAACCGATGATGAAAACGACTATCTCCTTCAAACCTTAGAAAATATTGTCGCTTCAACTTCCTCCATAAACTCCGATTATAAAAGGACTAAGCGGAAAAAGAGACTGAAGATGAAAATGAGGCCAAAGAAACTCAAAATTAGCAAGCAGACTCAAAAATTGGTTTGTCATATTTGTGATAAAGTTTTAGCAAACCAAAATACGTATGACTATCATATGCAAAGACATAATGGATTCAGGTATTACTTCTAATTTTAAATTTTAAGAACTCTTCTTAGTTCTACAAGGATGGCACCACCGTCACTCCTATTTCTACCTAATGTTATCTGAATTTCTTAATTTTTTTTCATAAGATTGAAGTACCAAAGTAGCATGCAGTCCACCTAATGGAAAGTGGTGACTGACGCCCATGGACAGCTATAAGCTACTTCATACAGAATATGCGGTTCTATCTGAAATCAATCACAGATGTGTCTCTACTTGCGATGACTATGATGGTTGCCTCATGTGTAAGTGGGCCGGCAACCACACCCTTCCATCAAAACGCAAGAAATGCTTCACGCTAGAAATAAGTGTGGTGGTGGTACTTCCCCAGGCGAGCTACACTGGTCCTACAGTCTGACGTGCAATGGGTCCCGGGTTTTAAGATTCATGTTCTGGGTCTGGGCGTTTGTGTATTTGTCTTGTGTGTGTCCATGGTGTCGACCAATTCGCAATTGGCCAGTGCCTAAAAACTCTCTCATAATGGGTTGTACCTGGTACCCACACCCTGGTACCTGTGTACATGGTACCCATGACACAGAACAAAACTCTAGTGTGGGGTTATGAGTGTAGAAAGCGTGTTTTTTTTTATGGTTGAACAGGTGACCATAATGAAGTCATAATAAGAAACATGATCCTTACCTCCATATTTTATAAATGATACCTTTGGAGCTAGTTGTTTGCTATAATTTTTCTCCCAACAGCACTTTAATTTAATTCCAATAAGCTTAATCTAGTTAGTATTGAAATAGTTATTTGTAAATATTTTTATACCCATTACTTATGTAACATTATGAGTATCAATGAAATGACACAAAATAATGACTTGAATTAAAGTATGTTAATAGTCTCTAGTTATGTGACTTTCATTTAATCATGATTTGCCCACAATCCTATATCACTACATAGTATGAAACAAAGTCACTTCTCACTGTCTGTCCCTCTGTATGCTTAGATCTTTAAAACTATGCTACGGATAATAATAAGAATCATAGCCTCCTTCTGACCTCTTCATTTATATTTTCATTGATTATATATTTTTTTTTATTTTTTTTCCCTAGATATATTTGTGAACACTGCGGCAAGGGGTTTCCCATCCTCACCGAGCTGCAAGCCCATCAGGTATCCAAACACGGTACAGGACCCTTCCTTCAATGCCAACATTGTCCATTCAAAGCCCCGAGGAAGTTCGACTTGATTGAGCACGAGCGACTTCATACTGGAGAAAGGCCGTTTGCCTGCGATAAATGCGGTCTCACCTTTAGAAGACGCGGTATTTGGAAGAAGCATCTTATCTACCACTCAGAGAAGAAGATACAATGTAACCAATGCCCAAGGAAGTTCCACCAGAGAAGCGATATGTTGGCGCATTCGAATAACGTTCATCAGAGGGTATATGTGTATTCGTGCAGCAAATGTGGCGCCACCTATGCGAAAACGGCGACCGTTAGGCGGCATATGACGGAGAAACACGGCATTCCGAGGGAAATGCAAGGAAAGGTCATCAGGATTAATAAAGGCGGGCATGAACAGTGAATTTTAATAAAGTTCTGAAGCTTTTAATTGTTTTTCTTACCTTTTCTATGTATAAGTAAAAGTTTTAATAATTAAGAGCGGTTTCACATTAGGTCGCAAGTAGCGCGGCTGCAGTGCGTCAGCCGAGCGACTGCAGAGAATGCTTTCTTTTTACGACTATATCCGCGGGATTTTTTTTGATTAGGGTGGAGTGTGTGTGTGTGGGTGACTTTAATAATGGAAATATTTTTATAAAAAATAATAAATACTGCATAATTATTTCAATAATAAGAAAGCATCCGTTGCAGTCGCGCGGCTGACGACCGACTGCGACCTAATATGAAAGCGCTCTTATAGATAATATTTTACCGTGAAGACGTCATCTTCATCTTACCGGTCATTTGAAGATCGTTAGTAATCACTGCCGCTCATGGACACCTGTAATAATTCCTTTTTATTTTGTTGAAGGGGAGGTAACCTTCAAAACTGAAGTATCGCGAGAGATTCCGAGTTCTGTGGGATTTTTACCCACTAAAACCTCGGTGGCCTTCCTCAGCGTTTGTAAGGAACCCCAGGATCTCCAATGGAACGCACCGGTGGCCTCTAGCGCGGCACCCCTCACGAACCCATCTCTTGGGGGACGTGTAACTGTTACCCTGCACCTTCTGGTGACCGTATGGAGTCACACATGCCGTCGTCCGTCTCGGGGTTGATGGGCGGTTCGAAATCCGAATCAAGTCCCCTGCAACGCCAGAAACCCCCCTTTACAATAGGCAGCGGATTCCGTAGCCGTATTCCACTCTCCGGATACCCTATATATCGTCGGATCGGCACAGATTCAATTATATTACTCCTGAGGATTAAACACTAAAATACGAACAAAACAGCTTTAACTAATATTTTTATTAAGCAGAAATGACGTGACGAAGTTACTAAGGGGATGGAAAAGTTATGAGTTCGATAAAAAAGACAATATTCTAAAACTTAATTACTTTCATTAATTAGGAAAGCTTCCTGTTCCGGTAATTAAGGGTCTATATAATTAGCTAATTAGTGTATCTACTTGGAAGCGCTTACAGTTTGCAAGGTAATTTAGCGAGAACCAAGAACTATTGATTGTTGTGAATATATCACCCAATTGCGAGTTACAGATGTATGATATCTATTATTAGGGTTCTTTACCCAAAAGTTACTGATAGCCTAATGGTTGAAACTTGCCCTCTCGATCGTGGGGTCCGAGGTTCAAACACCGGCACGCACCACTGATTTTTCTAAAATTATGTGCGTATTAGAAATTAATTATCACTGCTTTTCGGTGAAGGAAAACATCGTGAGGAAACCTACACACCCAAGAGTTCTTTAAAAAAAAAAGTTCTCGGAGGTGTGTGAAGTCCACCAATTCGCACTTGGCCAGCGCGGGTGTACTATGGCCTAATACTCTAATACGCACTGAAATCAGTGGTGCGTGGTGCCTGGGTTTGAACCTCGGGCCTCCCGATTGAGGGCATGTTTCAAATTAGGCTATCACTGCTCCGGTGGACTGATGATGATTAATTTGGAGGCCCTATATCAACTAGAGGACTGGACTGATACTAACTGATGATGGTCCATAGTAAGACAGATATTTCATACAAAAAGACGGAACTTACAACATATTAGAATAGAAACATACATTATATCATTCCCTTTCATATCGCATAACAAACTTCCTCATAAACTTACTTCCACACTGTACTTGATTATTTTATGTAATATCCGTAAATACCATAGGCCAGAGTAGTGATGTAATATGGATTTTATTTTATTTTATTCGGCACACTTTTACATGAGACGACCATCATAGTCCTCGGGAGTAGCAACGTATCTGTGTTTGACTTCAGATAGAACCCATGTTCTGTATGAAGTTGATTACAGATGTCCATGGGCGGCAGTAACCACTTACTTAGTGCGAATTTCCCTTACCGACATTCGCGAATGCAAATACGAATGTTGTTTTTTTTTCAGTTATTGATGTAGCGTGCCAGAGGATATAAATTTGGCGCTATACTAAGTAGCCGTATTTTGGTTGCCGGCACACTTTTATATGAGGCGACCATCATAGTCCTCGGGAGTAGCAACGTATCTGTGTTTGACTTCAGATAGAACCCATGTTCTGTATGAAGTTGATTACAGATGTCCATGAGCGGCAGTGACCACTTACCATCAGGTGGACTGCATGCTCGTTTGCTACTTCAGTCAAATAAAAAAAAACTTAGGAAACAAACGATTACATAGGTAGTACATAGATAAACAACACAATAA
The DNA here is from genome assembly GCA_949699795.1 of Spicauda simplicius. NCBI lineage: Eukaryota > Metazoa > Arthropoda > Insecta > Lepidoptera > Hesperiidae > Spicauda > Spicauda simplicius. The sequence continues at coordinate 1,558,437 of OX453078.1, read as the reverse complement.
AATTAATACTAAGATCAGTGAAGTTTCCACTGGTTACATATAATTTAGTGGCGCAAAATAAAGAAAGCAAACAAAAGAAGTACCTATGTCTCATTATGTTGTAGTATTATATAAATAAACTAGCTGTCCCGACAAACGTTGTTTTGCCATATAAAAAAATTAAAAAAAATGTTAAGGGTGGACAACCCTTAAGGGGTATGAAAAATAGATGTTAGCCGATTCTCAGACCTACCCAATATGCTTACCAAATTTTAGAGGAATCGGTCAAGCCGTTTCGGAGGAGTATGGGGACTAACATTGTGACACGAGAATTTTATATATAAGAAGATATTTGACGACCCGCGTGGCGCAGCGGTTACCGTATCGGTCTGACACGCAGTGAGTCCCGGGTTCGATTCCCGGCCAGACAGGTATCTGAATGATGTGTTTAGATTCTTCTTCTGGGTCTGGGTGTTTGTGTGTTCGTCTTTGTGTGTGTCCATGACACCCACGACACAGGAGAAAATCCTAGTGTGGGGCTATGAGTATAGAAAGCGTACTTTATCTTTCTTTCTTATTTTCAAAAGCAGATGGATAATAGTCTTATGAATAAATTTAGAATTTTTAAATTTATTTTTGACATGCACGAATGCGAATGCGAATTTCCCTTACCGACATTCGCGAATGCGAATGGCAATGTTGTTTTTTACAGTTTTTGGTGTAGCGTACCGGAGGATATAAATTTGGCGCCCTTTTTTTTGGTGGCCAAATTAATAATAATAACTTTATTGGCACAAAATAGTAAGTACTTAGGTGTATTTTTGTTATCCTCGGGAGTAGCGACGCATCTGTGATTGATTCATATAAAACCCAAGTTCTGTATGAAGTAGCTTACAGATGTCCATGAGAGGCAGTAACCACTTACCATCAGGTGGACTGCATGCTCGTTTGCTACTTCAGTCAGTTAAAAAAAAAGTACATTGCGAATAAAAACATGCGAATCTAAAAAACATGCGAATATTCGCAAATGCGAATGGGAATGTTGTTTTTTACAGTTATTCTTGAAGCGTGCCGGAGGATATAAATTTGAGTGATTATAAATTGTTTAACTTTTCTTTTTGGTAAATAACTTTATTAGCATAAAACATTACAGTTATTTGAAGCCAGTGGTCCTTGAGGTAGTCGAAATGGCAATTCGAATTAAATTTGTACAGATATGGCGACCTTTTTTTGTATATACCTGTAATGGCGATTCACACTGAACCAAACGAATTGTATTTTTTTTAACAATGTATAGTGATAAGTCAATGGTATATCTAAATCTGTACTTACTTCTATACTAATATTATAAAGCTGAAGAGTTTGTTCGTTTGTTTGAACGCGCTAATCTCAGGAACTACTGGTCCGAATTGAAAAATTCTTTCATTTTTGAATAGACCATTTATCGAGGGAGGCTTTAGGCTTTATAACATCACGCTGCAATAAAATGATGCAGACAAAGTCGTGGGCAACAGCTACAATTTATAAAGCTGAGGAGGTTTTTTTGCAAAAAAAAATCATGCCCAAAATAACTATTCCACGCGGACAAAGTCGCGAGCACAGCTAGTAAATAAATAAAGCACTGTCAAATATTCGCAAAACATTTTCAATTTTTGCGAATGCGAATGGTCGTTACATCACTATTAAATACCATAGGCCAGAGCAATCATTAGTCACACCATATACGATTATAAACTCTAAAGTTATGTACTAAGATCAGTTTATCAGTCAACATCAACATAGTTTTGTTTTTATCGAAGCAAAAAGAGATGACATAGAAATGACGATAATGGTCACAATAAGTCATAAAACCTAGCGATTCAAAATTCGACCTCACGACAAAGACTTAGAGTCCAATTCCCTGGGACTGGTTTTCTAGATGAAACAATTATAACCTGCTTTTGCTGAAGGTTCAGAAGTATGTTTAAAGGTATATTTGCGGTTCAACTCCGGAAGCACCACCGCCACACTTATTTCTGCCTAATAACCATGAAGCATGGGTAAGACTTAAGACTTATACACAGACAGACAGTAAGCCCATATCATAATTGGGCGAAGCGAAGAAATAATATGGTCTATAATTATTTACTATTATTGCTTTCGTAAGGGTCCAAGTAACGCTTATTACTCGATTACCTACCTATATTTAATAGTAAAGAGGCCTTAGTAACAGTACAATCTTAGTAAGTACCTAGGTATAAAGATTAGCGTACGAACAAACGCTACAAACAGCGGAGATAGCCAGTAGTTATACATGGGATAATCATCACCATGGTAATAGTGACTAAATTGGACGAAGCAAAGGGAATAATATGGTCTAAAATTATTTATTTCGTGAGGGCCCCCAAGTTACGCTTAATACTAGATTACCTACCTATATTTAATAGTAAAGACGCCTTGCAAAACCTAAAATAGTAACAGTACAATCTTAGTAAATATATATAAAGATTAGCGTACGAACAAACGCTACAAATAGCGGAGATGATATCTCTGCAATTCATAAGCGTTTAGAGCATGATGAGGAAGCTACTATCGCGCTGCGATGCACGCGGATAGGGTTGTCAACTAATGCTTATTGTGTAATTTAAATTTAAAAATTTTTATTATTTTAATTTGTGTACTTTTATTAATGTATACGCGTTAGAAGTTATACTTTAATTTAACAAGATAAAAATATTTTTATTTTTTTATCTTTTGTAGAAAATATAAGTTTGTACAAAAATAACATTAACGTTGAGTATAGCTAGCTTCAGGGTGTCGGTTTTTAGTGATGGTGTGCGCGCACATCGTAAAAATTTACGCACACCATTTTTCCTTAACACGGCAAAAGAATTAAAAAAAAATACCTAATCATTTTTTTTTAAATGGTAATAAAACTTGTATTTTTTTTTGATCTGACTGAAGTAGCAAACGACCATGCAGTTCACCTCATGGTAAGTACCGGGTAACTTACCGATACTAACTGGTAAGGACCGGGGACGTACCAGCGCCACACTTATTTATAGCGTGAAGCAGTTCTTGCGTTTCTATGGAAGGGTGTGGTTGCCGGCACATTTTTATATGAGGCGACCATCTTAGTCCTCGGGAGTAGCAACGCATCTGTGATTGACTTCAAATAGAACCCATGTTCTGTATTAAGTTGATTACAGATGTCCATGGGCGGCAATGACCACTTACCATCAGGTGGACTGCATGCTCGTTTGCTACTTCAGTCAAATAAAAAAATAAAAAAAAAAAACAATTAATATAGCACAGTTGACAACCCTACAGTTACCGGAACTACAGTGTTCCGGAATGTGACGCAATGGTACTTACTATTGTTCTTCTGTTTGATTGTTAACTCTCAATAAATGGGTGATTACTGTTATAGATATTAAATAACTTTTCGTTAAAAACTGTTGTACAGATTCAGTGATAAAGCTAAGCTAAGATCTTTTTATCTACTTTAATTACATGTATTTCACTTATAAACTGCCAAACGATATAAAGAAATTGAATTTAATTAGATTTAAATTAGAATAAAAAATGGTTAATGGATAAATGTTTTTATACAGTGAAGGAGTTTAGTTTTTAATTTGTATTATTTTTTTAAATTTAAAGAAATATTTTTTTTATTTTAAATAATTTATTTTGTATATAATGTACATAAAATTGTTTGTTTTAAAGAATTAAAATGAGGAAATTACTAGGAGTTTAGTGAATAAGTTTTTACATTTGTGTGTTAGATATAAGGTAATTAAGGGCATTGACATAGAAACTAGGATAATAATTACTAAGTTACTAGGATAATAATTACTAATTATTATCCTAGTAACCTATTATTAGGATTATTATCCTGTCCACCAATTCGCACTTGGCCAGCGCGGTGGACTATGGCCTAAACTCTCTCATTCTAAGAGAAGACCCGTGCCCAGCAGTGGGACAATAATGGGTTGACGAGAGAAATTATTATCCTAGTTACTAGGATTATAATTACTAATTATTATCCTTTTTTTTTTGTTTTCGAGGGGGAAACCTTCCAAAGGTACCCGACGCCGTGGGAGCGACGCAGGGTTATGTGGGATTTTTACCGCACTAAAACCCCCCCGGTGGCCGTCCTCGGCGCTGAAAAGGAGGACTCCGGGATCTCGAAACGACTTCAACCGGAATCCTCCGAGCGCGCTGCCCCATCGGGCTCCTCCCAGATGGGCGGCTGGGCCCACCGCTCCGTCTAGTCTTTACGACGGTATGCGACCACACATACCGCCGTCCTTCCCGGGATTGCCTGATCGAACGGTTCGAGCGGGAGCTCGCGGGAGTGGGACTCTAGCCGTCTGCAACCCCGGAAGCCCCTTTTAGTCGCCTCTTACGACAGGCAGGGGATACCGTAGCCCTATTCTGACCCCGATGCTACAGGGACGACTAATTATTATCCTAGTTTCAATTATTAATTAGGGTGCTGACATTTATTAAATTACTAATTTATTAAAATTCATTTATCAATGGAATTTTCGCTGTGACTGAGGTTTGACCAAAAAAGACATAATTGACTTTATGAAACTAAATGAACAACCAAAAAAGAGGTCAAATCTAAAATAGTTCACCAGTGTCTCCACGATTTGACGACCAAAACAAAATGTCACCAAATCTAAGCCTTAGGTACGCCATTGTCGTCCCTGTAGTTCCGGGATCAGAATAGGGCTACGGTATCTTCCGCCTGTCGTAAGAGGCGACTAAAAGGGGCTATCGGGGTTCCGGGCGACTAGAGTGGGAGCTCGAACCATCCAGCTAAGCGAGCCCGTGTAGCACGACGGCATGTGTGGCCACATGCACCAGGAGGAGCAGTGTGTACTCTGGAGGAGGGCTCTGGTTGTTCCATAAGAGATCCCGGAGTCCTCCACGTAGCGCTGAGGATGGCCGAGGGGGGGTTAGTGAGGTAAAAACCCCACATTACCCGGTGTTGCTCGTGCTGCACTTGCGAATGGAAATATGTGGAAACATGCCAATCCGAATATTCGATAAAGACGGAGTAAATTATCTTTCCTCTCAGGTCACAAGGATAACTATATTGAAAAGGTTAGGAACCACTAATCTAAACTATCACTAGCTGTGCATGCAGAACCTAATGATATCGTAACATAGTAATTTGCATACTACTCATCCGATCGGACTCAGTTAATTACGATGTTATCCAAATACGTAACTCCGTCGTAACTACCGGTAATATGTGCTATTACAATATATTACATTATATAGAGTCCAGTATATAACATTATTTAATGATTTAAACAAACAAGTAACATTTTTATAAGTATTAATTAACCCGACTGCTGAAAACTACAAATTGCCTGCAGCTGTTTTTAAGCAGTTGGATTTTTTATCGTTATTTAATTAATTTTACGCTTAATATATTTTGCATCAAATAGTGACACAGCAAATGTACCTTTTTTGTGGCCTTATTACTACCTGTCATTTGATACCCATAATGTTTGGACAATAAAAAATCATCTCTCCACCATTGTCACGATCACAGGCTTTAAATTTCATAATTATGAAGCCTACTAGTTGACCCGTCGAACCTGTTTCGCCTAATAGTAAAAAATCTTTCTCAGTATTTCTCTACTATATTCATACATGTATTATACGTAAAAACTCTCCTTTTGAATAACTCTATCTATTAAAAAAAACTGCATTAAAATCCGTAGCGTAGATTTAAAGATCTAAGCATACATAGGGACAGACAGCGAAAAGCGACCTTGTTTTATACTATGTAGTGATGTAACTCTGACAACCGAGTCGATTCCAATGATTAGTCATATTATTATGTTACAATCCATCAAGCACTTCGGACTTCAGTGCCTTGGAAAGGCATATGGAAAAAGGAACGCAACCGTAGTACTCTGAACGCCATCGGGCTCCCCTCAGGTGAATGGCTGGGCCCACCACCCCGTCTGGTCTTTACGACGATATGCGACCACACATGCCGCCGTCCTTCCCGGGGTCACCTGACCGAATGGTTCGAGCCCCACTCTAGCCGCCCGCAACCCCGGAAGCTCATTTTAGTCGCCTCTTACGACAGGCAGGGGATACCGTAGCCCTATTCTGATCCCGAAACTATAGGGAAGAGATTAATATAAACCTACCTATTTACTTTCTACATACAAAAGTGCCGTTTAATGTTCACATTCAAACAAGCTAGCGTGTAGCTAAAACAATTTGGCAAAACCCCAGTTTCAGTGGAAATTCTAATTTAGCAAAAATGTGTTGCAAACTTTTTGCTATGTTGAAACACTCCGCTCAAAATGATTTACGGTACTTGGCATACAATATGTGAGTACGAATGATTAAAATTGCTTTCTGTCTTTTACTCAAAATAAATACAAATATTTTTAGCGTGAAGCAGTTCTTTGGATTAGATGAAAGGGTGTGGTTGCCGGTACACTTTTGTATGAGGCGACCATCTTAGTCCTCGGGAATAGCAACTCATCTGTGATTGACTTCAGATAGAACCTATCACTACATAATATAAAACAAAGTCGCTTCCCACTGTCTTTTTTTTTTTTCGAGGGGGAAACCTTCAAAAGGTACCCGACGCCGTGGGAGCGACGAAGGGTTATGTGGGATTTTTACCGCACTAAAACCCCCCCGGTGACCATCCTCGGCACTAAAAAGAGGACTCAGGGATCTCCAACAAACACCACCGGAATCCTCTAAGCGTGTTGCCCCATCGGGCTGTCCCTACGCTTGGATCTTTAATACTACGTTACAGATTTTAATGCAGTTTTCTTATTAGATAGAGTTATTCAAAAGGAAGTTAAACGTAACGAAGTTGGCCGGGTCAACTAGTTAGATATATGACTAGGTTATTCCCGCAGCTTTGCTCGTTTCGTTCACACCTTTTCCGTCGTAGTTAGGTTTTGAACTCAACAACTCAATTTTTAGTTTTGATAAAGAGATCTTTGATGTATGAAAGATGCCATCCTTCCATCAGCAGCATTAGTTCTAATGCTCTTTTAATACAATAGTAGTGTTCGAAGGTGGTAGAACCAGTGTAGTTCGACCGGGGAGGTGCCACCGCCACACCTATTTCTAGCGTGAAGCATTTCTTGCGTTTCCATAGAAGGGTGTGGTTGCCGGCACACTTTCACATGAGGCGACCATCATAGTCCTCGGGAGTAGCAATGCATCTGTGATTAGCTTCAGATGGAACCCATGTTCTGTATGAAGTTGATTACAGGTGTCCATGGGCGGCAGTGACCACTTACCATCAGGTGGACTGCATGCTCGTTTGCTACTTCAGTCAAATAAAAAAAAAAAAAAAATAGTCACCACGCCTGTCATATATACAAAGATACATTATTAGACATTTATTTGTCGTCAGCCCATTATTGTCCCACTGCTGGGCACGGGCCTTCTCTCAGAATGAGAGAGTTTTAGGCCATAGTCCACCGCGCTGGCCAAGTGCGAATTGGTGGACTTCACACACCTCTGAAAACTTTTTTTAAAGAACTCTCGGGTGTGTAGGTTTTCTCACGATGTTTTCCTTCACCGAAAAGCAGATAATTAATTTCTAATACGCACATAAGTCAGTGGTGCGTACCTGGGTTTGAACGTCGGACCTCCCGATATAGAGGGCAAGTTTCAACCATTACGCAGCAATCACTGCTCTATTACTCTCTCTATATCTCTCTAGGCATTTATTTATTTAGGCAATAATAAGACATTTCCAAATTCCGTGAAATGAAATGCACATCTGCATTTTCGCTAAAATATTTTACATACACAAAATAGGTAATTCCAAACTACATCTACGAAATGTTAGCTTAAAGTAAGTGGGGTCTTTTATAAATTGTATATCAGTTAGAATAATTTCCGTTGGACCAAGCTAAGGTTTATGTCGAAATTCAACTAGGTATTTACTGGTAATTAATTGATCTAGGTAATTAATTAATTATAACAATTGTATTTGTTACATTTATGTTTTTTAGGTGCTAACAACAATGATCAGACTATTTTTTTTTTCTTTATTTCTTGTTTATTTCGATTTTAAATACAACGCTTCTCTGTCTATTAATTATTGTCAGTCGGTAAAGGGGGAGAACGCGTGATGCAACTTCCACGTAAGATCTGAGGAAGATGGGAGGGACTGAAAATCAGCGCTATACGGGATCCCAATCCCGTAGTAGCGAAAGCTGAGTCCTATCCTTTTGCCCATGTTTAGTTTAAGTTCTTATATGTATTTTTAACATTGTGAATTACAAGGCAATAAATCTATTTATTATTTATTATTTATTTATTATTATTACTGAAAGTTGAAGTTTTCTGTTAGGTAGGTACACTTTGTTTTATGTAGACTACAATGTGTGCTTTGTACGCACGCACTTTTTTATTTAAATTCGTCAATGTATATCTAATTAAAAATAGATACGATTTTTAACCTACTTTCTGATGGAAATAATGTATATAATAGCTGACGACCCGCGTAGCGGAGTGGTTACCATACCGGTCAGACGCACAATGGGTCCCGGGTTCGATTACCGGCCAGACAGGTATCTGAATGACGAGTTTAGTTTCTTGCTCTGGGTTTGGGTGTTTGTCTATTCGTCTTGTGTGTGTCCATGGCACCCACGATACAGGAGAAAATCCTACTGTGGGGCTATGAGTGTACAAAGCGTTTTATATTTTTTTAAGTTTTTAAAATTACATAATTATCATTTAACTAGTCTAGACTCAAAACTTCCTTCTAAAACGAGCAAAACGTATTTAATTCACCAGAAAATTCATACAATTATGTGGAGAATGCAACAACAAAACTATGTGGCTAAGTATTAGAACAATGCCTGGTGAAATAAAAATGTGACAGTAAACACGACATACCAGGTCGTTACTCCATTGACTTATGTAATATATATTTTTGGTCGATAGATTTGGGTTCCAGGCCAAATTTATAGACCACTAGTACGATAGTATGATTGGGAACTCTAAAAACGCGTTAAATTAGATTCATGATATACAGCCTTTTTTTTTTCGTGGGGGAAACTTTCAAAAGGTACCCGACGCCGTGGGAGCGACGCATTGTTTTGTGGGATTTTTACCGCACTAAAACCCCCCCGGTGGCCTTCCTCGGCGCTATAAAGAGGACTCCGGGAACTCGGAACGACCGTAGCCGGAATCCTCTGAGCGCGTTGCCCCATCGGGCCCCAGATGGGCGGCTGGGCCCACCGCTCCGTCTAGTCTTTACGACGGTATGCGACCACATATACCGCCGTCATTTCGAGATCGAGTGACCGAACGGTTCGAGCTCCCACTCTAGCCGCGTGTGTTAGAAAGTGTTAGTGCAACTAGTTCTATTATAGGACAAAGCTATATAATTAAATCTAATGTGTTAGGAAAATATTAAAGAAAACGATAGTATCATAACATATGTATCAATTTATTGGTATACAATACAATAAACAATCTAAAGTGAATTAATCAATATTAAATGAATAAAAACTTTACATGAAATGGACGAGCATAGTCATAAAATCAATAAAACATAGTGAATAGGAATTTTAAACATGTAGGTACATAAAAATATATTTTACATTAAATGGACAAACCTAGCCCTAAAATAAATAGAACATAGTGAATGGGAATGTTAAACATGTAGGTAGGTACATAAAAATACAGAAATTAGAACACAATAGGTATAATACAATTAAAGTACTTAACTTACGAAGCAGCTGTTGGTCTCGTTCTGAATCATTTCCTAATTTTGCAACCCCCTTTTATACTCCCTGGATTGTTACACACGATTTGAACCAATCAAAAACAAGGATACATTATCTCTCAATAAATATTTAGTACTTTAATAATCTCCATGTGTGACATTCAAATATTGTGTTAAAACATAATTTGAAGATTATTATCATTATTCCAAAAGTCTTAATATTTATTTCATAGGTTTAATTTTAATAAATTTGTTATTAAAATTATTATCCAATCAAAATGCAATTTAGTACAATCTCAAATTAAGTTTTTGGTAATGAATCAAATTTACTTATTGTTTATTTTTACTATCATGTTAATTGACATAAGTCAAAACATCTCAAATAATATATTTTTTTATAATTATTGAATCATTATTTATAAAACAAAAACAACAATAATCACAATACTTGTAAATTACTTGAGGTACATATAATTATTAAAATATTCAAATCAAAGTATAAATGTGATTATAATTAGTTACATAATTTATTTATTTCTAAACACAATTACACATAATCTATTATGATCGTATTATTACATTATTGTAAATAATACAATGAAAATGAAACTTGAAACTTAAACTTCCTTCGGAAGTTAATTTTGAATCAGAGATCTTTTTCAGTGCCATCTAGTATCGAGTAGTAAACATAAACAGGAATTGTCAACCACATCGGTCGCTTTATTATAAGTTATCACGTGCAACCCCGGAAGCCCCTTTTCGTCGCCTTTTACGACAGGCAGGGGATGCCGTAGCCCTATTCTGATCTCGGAAGTACAGGGACGACATAGTTTATGACCTAGATTACCACATAGCATACTCATTACCACGATAGACATGCTCGTTGCAAACGAATCCTTAGGAATAAAAGTAAATGTAAATGTTTGACGATCCGCGAGGTGGAGCGGTTACCATACTGGAATGAAATGAAATGAAATGTCTTTATTTTGTATAGGCCTACGGGGGCACTTACAAATTGTCAGTTACATTTTTTTCTTACACTACCACCGGATCGGAATACTACCTCAACTGAGAAGATTTGGCAAGAAACTCAGCGGGTTTGTCTTTTTTCTTATTTATATCAATTTTTTTTTTATATAATTACAATCTTGTTTTTCTACATGGTAATGAAAGTTAGCTCCAATATCTTGCCTTACTGGTCTGACGCGCAATGTGTCCCGGGTTCGATTCCCGGCCAGACAGGTATCTGAATGACGAGTTTAGATTCATGTTCTGGGTCTGGGTGTTTGTGCATTCGTTTTGTGTGTATGGTACCCACGACACAGGAGGAAATGTGGGGCTATGAGTGTAGAAATTTTTTTTTAAATAAAAAGTATGACTCACTTCCCCCATCAACCCATTATTGGCCCACTGCTGGGCACGGGTCTTCTCTCTGAATGAGAGAGTTATGCCATAGTCCACCGCGCTGGCCAAGTGCGAATTGGTGGACTTCACACACCTCCGAGAACTTTTTTTTTTTAAAGAACTCTCGGGTGTGTAGGTTTCCTCACGATGTTTTTCTTCACCGAAAAGAAGTGATAATTAATTTATAATACGCACATAAATCAGTGGTGCGTGCCTGGGTTTGAACCTCGGACCTCCCGATCGAGAGGGCAAGTTTCAACCATTAGGCTATCACTGCTCTAGTGCTAGTGCTGACTCACTTCAAATAGGTTACTTTTACTTAATATCATGGACTATCTTTTTCTTTCATTACATCATGAAAGTTCACGTAACATAATGATGGTATCATTTTGATTCACTTAATGCTTAGTAGAAATGCATAGTCATTTGTGAAGGAATTGTTTTTGTGCTCACTTAAATCGCTAATGCATTTCAGACTACGACCAAAATGGTCGAGGCCTAAGAAGTCAACGCTGTAGTTGTTATGGCAGACATTATCAGATTTGATTGATAGACTAGTATTATCGCGGAGTTGATACATTATAATACTTAACGGGTACTCACGATATGCGGTTTATGAATTCTTATAGAATTCTGCCAAACAGTTTGGCCGTAGCCACGATCCATGCAACTGGGTCGAAATATCGGCAAAAAGAATTCTATAAGAATTCATAAACCGCATATCGTGAGTACCCGTTAAGTATTATAATTATCTGATTTCATCCCTGTAGATCCGGGACTAGAATAGAGCTACGGTATTCCCTTTTTTATGTCAGGAAAATGCCTTTATGCATCCCACCGAACACGGGAGAGTCCGATGGGTATGTGGGACTGCTAAGAAGCAAGACTACCCGCTAAAACCCTTACGTTTGCCCTCACCGCCTTAATATATGGGGTACTGTTGGATCAACTTGGGGTCATTCTACTCCAGCACTGGGCCTTTAAAGGCCGAAGGCTGGTTGGGAGCCCAGGTGTTCAGGGCTCCGCCGTCTATTTTGTTTATAAGCAGTGGATCCCCTGCTGCACGCTACGATATCCCCTGCCTGTCGTAAGACGCAACCACAAATGGCTTCCGGGGTTGTGGGCGGCAAGAATGGAATCGCAAACCGTCAGGTGACTCTGAGAAGGACGGTGGTTGTGTGGTCGCATACCGTCGTAAAGACCAGAGGGTGCGATAGGACCATTCAACAGGGAGCCGATTGGGAAACGCAGTCAGAGGTCTCCGGGGCAATGAAGATACCGGAGACGCTTTCGCAACGCCCTGGACGGCCACCGGGGAGGTTTTAGTGCGGTAAAAATCCCACGTAAACCGACGTCGCTCCTACAGTCTCAGGAACCTATTGGAGGTTTCCCCCTTGAGAACAAAGAAAAATTATGGGTACGACCCATTATTGTCCCACTGTTGCGTACGTGTCTTCTCTCGAAATGAGATAGTTTTAGGCCATAGCCCACCGCGCTGGCCAAGTGCGAATTGGTGGACTTCACACACCTCCGGGCTCTTTTTTTTAAAGAACTTTAGGGTGTGTAGATTACCTAGAAATATGATAATTATATTATATCTACTAAATTATAAAATACCAAAGACATCATTGATTATTATGTACGATATTAAATTAACAAACGTAGGTAAGTAGTTCAAGATGGTATCCTAACAAAAAATGTAATGAACTATTTACTTTGAAAATCGTGATTTTTTGTACTCCAGAGAATGTTTTTTGCTAGGAATATCGTTTAATGGGTTTCCAATAAAATTTACAAGCACATTGATTTTTTTTTCTACGCCTGTGTATTTCAAATTTCTATGTTACCTATAATATTACATTATTTATATTTTTAATAAGATGATCTTCATTGTGTATATATGAAGATGTTAAAGCCAGTAGTAGTTCGACCGGGGAAGTACCACGGCTACATCTATTTCTAGCGTGAAGCATTTCTTGCGTTTCGATGGAAGGGTGTGGTTGCCGGCACACTTTCGTATGAGACGACAATCATAGTACTCGGGAGTAGTAACGCATCTGTAATTGACTTCAGATGGAACCCATGTTCTGTATGAAGTTGATTACAGACGTCCATACGCGGCAGTGACCACTTACCATGGTGGACTGCATGCTAGTTTGCTAATTCAGTTAGATGAAAAAAAGAAATAATAATTCGTGTAAAATACGTACAACGGCAGAATTTGATCTGTTGCAATTAGCTAAGTCTATCTTTTACTGCTTTTTTCGAGGCCAATATATTTGAGCCCTTCACATCCTCTTACTTTCAACAAGACATCTTATAATCAAACCGGAACTCTACAAATCGTTCATATGAACTGAAAATAAACTATATCAACTTGTATGAAAATATATATAGCGAACAAGTTGAACCTTTTATTTTTTCAACTGATGATATAACTGCCAACTAAAATGATCTTCAACAACAAATAATCTGTATGGAACATTAGATCTACTTAACGTAGTCAGAATGCGCGACAATATTAGAAAGGCCTTCCGTTATAAAGAAGCAACTAAGAATGAGAGCTCAATTAAAAATGGTAGGAGAATAGAAAAAAATGTAGGAATGCGTTTAGATATTCCAACCCGTCACTTTAGTATAAAATGGCGCGCAAGTTTTTATGACATCACTTGTAAGTTTACATTGCAACAGAATACACAGAAATGCACGCAGCCCAAACATACGTGAGTTAATTTACATATTTTATTTTTAATCTGTGCAACGTGCATGCGGACCATAAACAAAAAAATATTTGCAGTTAGTGCATCGACTATGGCCAGGTTATATTTTAATTTTATTGTTTTTATCTGTGCAACGTGTTCACAGTATATAAATAACAAATGAAGTGCGGTTTTTCGAAAAATTTAAATCTGTTGAATTATTTTCGATCAGTTGTGTTCCTTTACAAGTTTTTTATTTTAATATTTGCAAAATACTAACAGAAAATAAATAAAAAAGGATTATAGTCCATCGAATACAATTTTAAAATTTGTTGTTTTGACATTCTGTTGAATTGAAAGCTTTAAACAAAAAAATAAATACAGGTTTTCTTAAATTTAAATCTACCTTTGGTATTCTGTTCTCATCAGATGTGTCGTCTGCATACGTTAATAATTTTTAATCTGTGCTCAATTGGGTCCAAAATTTTATTAAAAATCATCTGCGGTTCTGATAAACTATAATTTATTGGCTTATCACGTACATTCGTATCGGATTAATTAATACGAGTGATTTAATGGAAATCCGTAATGTAATATCGTCCTGTATTTATTGAATACAAATTAATATTTTGATCACAAATTGACAGGACATGTCAATTGGTTATATAGAAATATTGTATAGTACAATCTGTTACTAATTTGAAATTAATATTTGAAATAACAGCAGTAATAATTGACGACCCGCGTGGCGCAGCGGTTACCGTACCGGTCTGACACGCAGTGGGTCCCGGGTTCGATTCCCGGCCAGTCAGGTATCTGAATGATGAGTTTAGATTCTTGTTCTGGGTCTGGGTGTTTGTGTATTCATCTTTGTGTGTCCATGGCACCTACGACGCAGGAGAAAATCTTACTGTGGGGCTATGAGTGTAGAAAGCGTTTAATAATAACAAAAATATTTATATGCTTTTTTGCTCTTGAAGACAATACACAGAAAGGAAATTTTATAAAACTGGGAAATTTCATAAATCCTTTATTAGTCCTTTCAATAGGTAGTAGAACCAGCGTAGTTTGACCGAAGTACCACCGCCACACCTACTTCTAGCGTGAAGCATCTCTTACGTTTCGATGGAAGGGTGTGGTTGCCGGTATAATTTATATGAGGCGACCATCTCAGTCCTCGGAAGTAGCAACGCTTCTGTGATTGACTTCAGATAGAACATATCTTCTATATGAAGTTGCTGTTGATGTCGCAGGGCGGCAGTGACCACTTACCATCAGGTGGGCTGCATGCTCGTTTGCTACTTCAATCATAAGAAAGTACCTAGAGGGGGACATACTTATCAGAGGTGCGCCAAGTTAGTCTTAGGGATAGCAACTGGTACAGGTACGATCTTATGTCGGGTTTATTAGATGCCTATGGGTGGCAGTAGCGACTTATCATCAGATGGACCGCATTCTCGTTTGCTACTTCCGTATAATAAAAAATACTAAGGTCGGACAAATGCGTTGCTGCCCTTCAGGACGGGCGAATGGGTTGCTACCCCCGAGGACTATATTAGAGAAAATTGTTTGTGTGGCCTTATCTTCACAAAAAACAGTCCTTTTCCTAAACACTGTTTAAAAAAAATCCTATGACTTCATACACAAATCACAAAGTATTAAAGGCTCGAATCTCCTTTGAATAAATTATTTATCTATTTGTTACTCAAGAATCGAATCTTCGAATAAATTTACTAACTGATACATTTCGCCCATAAATAAGGGACTTAACGACAATGCGTCAAGACTATCCGCCGTGTAGCCGACTGGAAAAGGCTTAGTCGATACTAATAGGGGAACATACGGAAGATTATAATGACAGTTGCCGCTGAAACAGAGCAGTTGCCTTGGGGCAAATTCGATCTGAAATAAATGTAAACCATAAAAATTCATTTGTAGGGTTTTCACCAACTTGCACGAATTTTTACACAAATGCATTTTATATTCAACCAAAGTGTGCATTTAATTTTCGCGAAGTAATATAATGAACTTGTTGATTAACTGATATCGAACAACTGCAACATAAGATGCTAAAACCAGTCAAACAAAATGTATTTCCCATTATCGTCATTGTATAACTAATGATTTTACAACCTTAACTCCATGAAGGGAATTGCAACCTATTATAAGTTACAAATAAAAGTTAATAATAGGTAAAAGACGACTGACAAAACAACAAAAACTGCATTCCCCTGCATGTTAGTGGTTGCTAGGCAACGCTTTGTTATTAAACGTTAAATATCGAATTTGCTCCGAGTATAGTGCTATTAACTCTCACCTCTCTCGCTGTTAAATACTTATTACGAGCATAAAAGTACAAATCACGAAGTATTATTCACAATCGAATCTTTCTTGAATTACTATTGATACATTTATTCGTCCATAAATAAGAGACTTAACGACAATGCGCCAAGACTGGAAAAGACTTAGTCGATACTGATGGGGATACGTACGGGAGATTATTATGGCCGTTCCCGCTGAAACAGAGGCCCTCTTATGTTTTTGACTTATGGCGCTAAATTTGTATTAATAAATTTCGTAATTATGATCATCACGAACAAAAATTAAAGTAAAGGACATTAACCTAACGTAAACCTCGTGCCAGCTTAGCGGATCGACTATGGCGATAGCACCGCCATGTTTATTACCTACCAAATAGCAATGTGTCAAACACTATAAAAGGGCGTTTGCTCTGGTTTAGGTGCAGCAAAATTAAGAAATTAACACGACGCTATTATGAAATCCCGTTATATGATAGACTTTTAATACGTTTCAACTACGATTCAAATCTTTTCTATTGTTAACTAATATAATTTTGTTTGCAATGTTATAAATCACATGATATACATGAGTACCAGAAATTTCTGATCCTCCCGCTAAACTTGTGAACACTGAAGAGCACTGTGTAAAACCTCACAGGAACGACAAAGCCCTCTCATCTGTCAGACTGCAAACTAAACAACTGCAATAAAAATTATTTAACATTAAAGTTAAGCGTTTAACACAGCATTATATCCCCGTGTGTAGCAATGTGGACGGTGCAAAACGCAACAAGCGGTGTTAAAGTGATTCATTGCATTTGCTTGTGGCGAACGTTTATGGTTCAGTGGAGTTGTATTGAAATTTTGAAGGTGTACCCTGGGCATAGCCAGGGTTTTGGGGCTCCGACCCTTTTTCTTGTTTACGAGGGGGAAACCTTCAAAAGGTACCAGACATAGTGGGAGCGACGTGGGTTATGTCGGTTTTTTACCGCACTTTACCCATTTCTTGCGTTCCGATGGAAGGGTGTGGTTGCCGGCACACTTTTTTATGAGGCGACCATCACAATCCTAAGAAGTAGCAGCGCATCTGTGATTGACTTCTGATAGAACCCATGTTCTGTATGTAGTTTATTACAGATGTCCATGAGCGGCAGTGACCACTTACCATCAGGTGGACTGCATGCTTGTTTGCTACTTCAGTCAGAAAAAAAGATATCTTGAGATAGCGCAGCATTTTACCTTAGTGATAGATCTATGAATAATTTTAGTATATTACCTATTCAATCAATTGAAGATTTTTACATTCATTTCAGGTTTTGATCCCCCTTCTACTGGGCACATCATTAGCGGACCAGCAATGGACGCCGTACAATATGAACATCCAGAACTTCAATTTCCAGCAGGATCAACAGGTAAAATATTCAAATTTTAACATACAACTATTTTACTACAAATCGGTAATAAAATAATGAACACATATTGAACGGTGAAGGAAAACATCTTGATCGCCTAAATGCATGTTCTCCAAAAACCAGATGGAAGAATATATAGATAGAACCGGTGTAGTCCGACCGGGGAGGTACCACCGCCACACTTATTTCTAGCGTGAAGCACTTCTTGCGTTTTCATGTGGTTGCCAGCTCAATTATATGACCATCTTAGTCTTCAGGAGTAATATCGCATCTGTGATTGGCTTCGAATAGAAACCGTTCGGATAGAAATTGTTCGATATGAAATTGCTTACAAACGTCCATGGGCGGCAGTGACCACTTACTATCCGGTGGACTGCATGATCGTTTGCTACTTCAATCTAATAAGAAAAAGCTTTAAGCGATTGTGAAGAATACACAAACACCCATACCCAGAACAGAAACCTAAATTCATCATTCTGATTTCTGTCTGGCCGGGGATCGAACCCCGAACCCACTGCCTGTCAGACAAGTATGATAACCGCTCCGTTACGCTGGTCTTATCCTTGACTAGCTGACCTGACGAACTTCGTTCTGCCTAAAAGTCAAAAATTATCAGCGTTTCACCAATATATCATGCATGCACTATAAAAACCTCCCTCTTGAATCCCTTTATCTATTAAAAACTGCATTAAAATCCGTAGCTTAGTTTTAAAGATCTAAGCATTAAAAAAGGGACAGACACCGAGAAGCGACTTGTATTATACTTCTATCAACCCATTATTGTCCCACTGCTGGGCACGGGTCTTCTCTCAGAATGAGAGAGTTTAGGCCATAGTCCACCGCGCTGGCCAAGTGCGAATTGGTGGACTTCACACACCTCCGAGAACTTTTTTTTAAGAACTCTCGGGTGTGTAGGTTTCCTCACGATGTTTTCCTTCACCGAAAAGCAGTGATAATTAATATAATACGCACATAAATCAGTGGTGCGTGCCTGGGTTTGAACCCTGGACCTCCCGATCGAGAGGGCAAGTTTCAACCATTAGGCTATCACTGCTCTATGTATTATACTAAGTAGTGATTATCGGACCTAGAAATACCCAGTGCAACGTTTTATAAACAAAAGCTAAAAAACAAACTATTTCTATAATAACATTTCCATTATAAAATCGAACTCCATTTAACATTTAACAAAGGAACATTTCCGAAGCACTTTTTTAAAAGCTTTAATAAAATGGTAGTAAATATTGAAGCTTTCATATTAAAAGCGCTAGGACTGACAATGGAACAAAAATAAAAAAATGACAAACAAACAGCAGAGTTTAAATAACAATATGACAAAATACAAATTCGTTTAGGGAAGTTAGTACCTATGTTGCAGTTTTTTCGAAAAAGGTGAATAATGGGTATTGCCTAGACACAAAATAGAAGGTGAATTGAACAACACTTGTAATAAAGTATAGCCAAAGTAGTATAAATTCCAAGAACTCATTATGAGAAAAGATATTTGCCCAAAATAAGGACAGTAATGGTTTGACGACTATACAAAGCCAAAATATTTGAAGACTCATTAAGATCAAAGCATTAATTAAAAAAAACTTAAAATGCTTTCTACACTCATAGCCCCACACTAGGATTTCCTCCTGTGTCATGGGTACCATGGACACACACAAGACGAATACAAAAACACCTAGACCCATAACATGAATCTAAACTCATCATTCAGGTACCTGTCAGGCCGGGAATCGAAACCGGAACCCATTGCACCTCAAACCGGTTGTCAATTAAAATCAAACTTTTGAGAATTCTGGGTTATGTTGTGTGTCGGAGATTTTTAGAAGCATTTATATTATTAACATATTTGTTTGGTTTAAACTTAATCAAAAACGAACAATTACTCTCCTTTCTTTTACTTTAACTAATACATTTTACTTTTCTCAGTTAGCTTTGTTATAAAACGATTTACAAGTACTGTTCATTCGACTATTCTATTTTGTGTGTGTGAAGTCTACTAATTCGAACCTGGCCCAAACAGTGGACATTGGCCTACACACTTTCATTCTGAATGAAGGCTAGTGCCCAGATATCATAACAGTATTGACAATAGATGAATTATTTCACAGGAATACGCTAATTTCCGTCTCCTAGATTACATACATAGTCTTGACACTGTTTTGCGATGTGTCTTATGTGCACATTTTAAATGAATTAAACATGGCGGATCGGTTTTTATTTTTGAATCTAGTCCTGATTCTGTTCCGCAACATGTCTTAAATAAACATTTTAAAACTGTAAAATATGCTGGCCTTTCTTGTACAGTCAGCAGCATATAGTTAGTGGCGTTCAAAGTGTCCATATTGTTAGATACAATCAAAGTGTTCAATAATATCGGCACAACCTACGTGTTCTAATTGTTGACAACATCTTAAACTCCCAAATGTCAGGACGTTCATAAACTCATAATGTTAATACCACCCAAATTGTCACAAATGTTCCGGCGTCAGTGGTAACCTAGCAACGAGACTGTTTGTAAATATAGGTACATTTTATAATATTAAACTTTATGTTGCAAATACGTTGTAAGGATCACTTACTGTGCGAGCAATGATAATATTGACATATGTTTATCTCATTTAGGGTTTTAAAATTTAATGAAGATACTTTTCATCATTAAAAATGAGAAAACCGTAGAGGTTACAGAAAAACTATTATATTTTAGCTAAAATATATTGTTTGTGAAATATACATCAGACTTTATTTTTTTTTTTAATATACATCCTTTGAAACCCTTTGAACATCCTTGCTAGTAACGATCGAATAACTTTAAGCTCGTATGTGAAAACGAATTTCTGTGGAACTTCTTTTTTGCACGTCAAATAATTGTGAACAATGTTGTTGTGGTGAATCAGCATCAGATAGTGTCACTGGCAAACGTTGATTTTCGGAGAGAACAGGAAGAAGACTCAATCGATTGAACTTGTTCTTTTTCAAGTGTGTTATGAACCCACTTAGGCCTTCTTTTTCTTGACGAGGGTAGGTTTGTAGAACTTGACGTGGTAAGTATTTCAGGTGCAATATATGTGTATGTTTCCATATACAGAACATTAACAACACTTGACGCAATTGAGCACGGATGAGATACTAACTCTGTCGATGGAATTATTAGAATGCAATATAATGGTGTATGCCATTATGCCCCGTGACATTTACGCATTTTGCCCCAACTACTATGTTAAAAGAAAATATGAAATAACGGTAAGACTAAAGCAGTGTTAAAATTGCTCATCAACTTCAAGGAAAACGTAAAATAAAGGAGAACATAATCATCAATTCAATACTATTTCTTGCTTGTTTCTGTAGTTATTAAGGATAAAAAATATCACATCAATTATGCATTTAAACTAAATTTGATTGTAAATCAACTGTCATGGTCCATTGAGTATTGTTTGAAAGCAGGTTCTGATGGGCTGCAGCAACATCTCGCAAAAGCGTTTCGTTTCCGGTATGTGTGCATGACCCGTCTTACTCGTCCGTCCTCTCGTCTTGTCTTATCATGCCTCTTGTTCCCCTAGACCGATTCTATGACTTTGACAGTCAATGACGTCATTGCAAGATATGAAAAGGATAGTTGTTAATATAAAAAAGAGAGAAGAGAAGAGTCATTGTTAGCATGTCCTATACCGTAAGTGATCAGGAACCTTATATCCGCAACATAAGGTATAATATTATAAAGTGTACCTATATTTACGAACAGTCTCGTTGCTAGGTTACCGCTGGTGTCGTAACAGATGCTGAAATTGTGACAATTTGAGTGGTTCATTATGAATTTATGAATGTTCTGTCATTTGGAAGTTTAAGATGTTGCGAACAATTAGAACACGTAGGTTGTGCCGATATTATTGAACACTTTGATTGTATCTAACAATATGGACACTTTGAACGCCACTAACTATATGCTGCTGACTGTACTTGAATCTAGTTAGGTGTTTGAACTTATTTGAAAGTAAAATTTCAGTGAAAGTAAACATTGATGGTAACTATGCGCAAAAAGTAATAGGTGACAGATAAATTCTAAAGCTAGATATTGATGCTAATTTAAAATGTTTAGATTACACTTTCAGCATTAGCCACACGCTTTTTTTCGAGGGGAAAACCTTCAAAAGGTACCCTACGCCGTGGGAGCGGTGCAACGTTACGTAGGATTCTTACCGCACTAACCCCCCCCCCCCTCCCCGTCGCCCGTCCTCAGCGTTACAAAGAGGACTCCGGGATCTCCAAAAGATCGCAATCGGAGTATTAGCCTCACGCTATCATCATCATCAAATCAGCCTTTATCATTCTACTGGTGGACATAGGCCTCCCCCATGCTGTGCCACAATGTTCGGTCATCAGCTACTCTCCAACCACTGCCTTCAACCCTCATAACTCACGCTAGGATTTTTCATATTATTGCATTGTCATCGATCCTTGATACGTGGAATTTTCAAATTAATCAGAATTCTGGAAACCGGTGAAAATTGAGCTTCAAGATCCCGTTACATACATAGATGCAAAAAAAAATCTTTTTACCATTAAAGCGTGTTAAAAAGAAATTATATCCAACTTTTAGGCATATCATCAAAAGACTAAAACGTGTTTAGCCTGTTACAAGGAATCAAAATCTGTCTAGAGTCTAGTCTAGACGTTTGATAAAATTATACAACAGCAAAACCATCTTGGTCCTACAGCAGCATCTAGGTCCTTCTGTGTATTTTAAACTTTACATTTTGTTTGATATAAAACGGTTAAACTTCAGGGTTTTAGTGGAGAATAACACTTTAAAAGAAATAAAGATTTTTAGCTAAATTTTGTAAAAATACGCTGAAGTAAACCTTGATTTTAGTTTAATGTTTTTCATGTTACAACCTCAGACTAAAAACGTAGGAAGATGCTAGGGAAACATTGTATGAAAGAGCAAACTTGTTCAGATTAATATAATCGCGGAATTATTAAATTTTAACATTTTTATTTTAACGACCCGCGTGGCCGAGCGGGTACTACACCGGTCTGACGCGCAATGGGTCTCGGGTTCGATTCCCGGCCAGTCAGGTTTCTGAATGATGAATTTAGATTCATGTTCTGGGTGCGGCTGTTTGTGTATTCGTCTTGTGTGTGTCCATGGTAACCACGGCACTGAAGGAAATCCTAGTGTGGGTCTATGAGTGTAGAAAGCCTGTGTGTCTTTAAAGACATGCAACAGTTTTATCGAATCATTCGCTTCAAGCCTCAATCTGTGCGGGGCGTAGTATTGAGAATTAAAAACATATGTTGTTCTTATAGGCCGTGACATTTCGATACAAATTGTAACGAAACTCGCCAAAATTCGCTAAACCAAACGAATATTTCGAAGCAAAAAGGTTAAAGCGTGTTAGATTTCATGAATATAGGTAATCAATCTTACCTAAATTGATTGCCTAGTTCATGTGTTTCGGCGGAAGGGTGTGGTTGCCGGCTTACTTTTATATGAGGCGACCATATTAGTCCTCGGGAATAGTACGCATTTGTGATTCACTTCAGATAGAAGGGTTGTTCTGTTTGAAGTTGATGACAGATATGTTTGAGCGACAGTTAGCATGCAGCATGCATTCCATCTGATGGTGAGTGTTAACTGTTGTTTCAATATATTAATTCGAGATTTTTTCTTTAATACTATATACTTTCTCACAAACAGCTGCTTACGTATTCGTCCAACTTCCGAGTAGCTTGTCTCGATCCGTGCGAGCTTCGTACTGTCGTTTCATATACACACATGTTAAGCGAACGCTCGGCCGCGGTACATGGTGGGCGGAGTGGAGGGTGTTAGATTTTTTTCGTTACGGAATTTCTTGGTTCGGTCCCGCGCTCAAAGCCCTTGTTAAAAGCTATGC
This sequence comes from Spicauda simplicius, assembly GCA_949699795.1. Lineage (NCBI taxonomy): Eukaryota > Metazoa > Arthropoda > Insecta > Lepidoptera > Hesperiidae > Spicauda > Spicauda simplicius. The sequence continues at coordinate 1,535,010 of OX453078.1, read as the reverse complement.
AATAGCTTAAAAATGGTTATGTGGTAAACGGAAGCATATTTTCGTTGCTTAATAACAGAATTATGTTTTCACTTGGCTTATCACTATTTATTTAGCTACAATATTTCGTTCAAGGGCCTACGTATATCTGCTTGATCCAACTGTAAAGTTTTAAAGCGACATTTTTTAAGCGTTTTGTACATCTAGTACGAGTTTCTTTTTTTTGTTCTCGAGTGGGAAACCTTCAAAAGGTACCGGACGCCGTGGGAGCGATGCAGGGTTATGTGGAATTTTTACCGCACTAAAAATCCTTCCTCAGCGCTACAAAGGGGACTCTGGGATCTCCAAGGGAACGCAACCGGAGTCCTCTAAACGCGTTGCCCCATCGAGCTCCTCCCAGTTGAGCAGCTGGGCCTACCGCTCTTGCACCGCACCTGCTCTTTACGATGGTATGCGACCAGGCATACCGCCGTCCTTCCGGGGTCGTCTGATCAAACTGTTCGAGCTCCCACTCTAGCCGCCCACAACCCCGGAAGTCCCTTTTAGTCGCCTCTTACGGCAGGCAGGGGATACCGTAATCCTATTCTGATTCCGGAACTACAAGACGATCCATAATAGGGTTAAAGTTTACGTTTTCGTATGTAATATTTGTTTTCGTTTTCGGCTATACCTTGCCATGTACATTGTAACGTAAACAGTGGAAAACTCATACTAAGAGCATCGATACTTTTATTTAAAGCATAGTTTTTTGGTTTGTTACTTCAGTAACCACGCGAGAGGTTAATCCAAGTAATTGGATGTACGGTCGTGGACAACACAATTAGGTCAGCTGAAAAACTGTAACACGATAACTATTTTAACGATAACGAACTGAAACTCCTGTTTTTGTTTTTATAACATCGTAATTACCCTTAACTTTAACGTTTTTTGTAGATTTATAATGCAAGTGACCTAGATATATCGATGGATTTGGCTTAAAGAATCGAAAGTATATTACAAGAAAAAATGTTATATTATGAGATGATTACGTACACGTTTCACTTTTGTGCTAGATTGGACCCTATAATTAACTTGTCTTCTTTTTCATTATTTTTTAACAATTATAATGTTTACATCAACCATTTAAGAATGACTGAAATCAGACTAAATTAATGAAAAACCTGTCTAATATATGTCAAATTGGCTTTTTTTGACAAAATTGTTAAAAAAATAGAGATCGTTCGATAGATTTTTTTTCACACGCAGAGATTAATCCATAGCTCTCATTTTAAAAAAAAGGTTGCACAAAAATATAGACATAGAACATAGTAAATAATAAACGGTTGCTAAACACCACAAGTCCACCAATTCGCACTTAGCCAGCGCAGTGGACTATGGCTTAAACTCTCTCATTCTGAGAAAAGACCCGTGCCTGGGACAATAATGGGTTGATGAGAGAACTAGAGAGAGAAACACTACAAGAATTTGTGCGAAAACTGAGAGCTGGTTTACATAAAGTTATCCCGACAGTTTAGCAGAAACGACAAATGATCTAACATGAACTAGCCTGGGCAATAATGCATATTTAGCTGAACTGAGGTAGAATTTCAATTCCATCTGGCATTGAGTACCGATGTATATGTATGGTAAGGCTGTCTGTACGTTGGCTATCACCTAAACGATAATTGCGTAAGATCTGTCCACAATCGATCGTACAGACGTTTATCTGTATATATGTATAAATGATATATCTTTTTGAATTCTTAAAGGATTCAAAAACCGCATATCGTGAGTACCCGTTAATTATTAAAATGTATCAATTCCTCGATAATACTAGTCTATAGTCATAGATGATATATCATTGTCATCTGTAATGAATACTGTAATTATTATATTAATACGTGAAGCAAAAATTTGTGACGGATTTTTAAGTAATATGCCGCGGACGGATTAGTATGAAATTTTGCACGGTTATAGTGGACGTAGAGAAGGAGTGCAGAATGTTAATATTTTTTTCAAATAATGCATTTTTCATACATAAAATCAACTAAAAACACATTACACACACTGCCTTGCATTTGTCACAAACACATATGTACTTAGTAAATGAAAATGAAAAGACACAACGTCAAGAATGTCAGATGACATTTGATTTTTAATTTAAATTACGGTCGAATTTCGGCCGATGCTACGGGTGACTAGTATGTTTTAATATGAACGGGTACCTATGATTCGCAGTTTAAAATTCTTTCATGTCATACTAACTGTGGTCATTTAGAAACTGTGGTGGCAGGGACAGACCGCTGGCAAGTCAACCTCTATACTAAACTCTCTATATTAAAAGTGGTTATCAACGGCCATATATATACCTACCCTATGTCTAGTCGGTTTTTTTATCTAATTAAATATCATACCACCCAACACTAACTGTCAAGGAAACAGTGTTTTGTCATGCAGGTAGCCATCAAACTTTGCACTAATTTGACTGGTAGAGAATGCCATCAGGCACTAAGAGTGCCCTTTTGTTCCTTTATTTTTATAGGGGTGCAATAAACAAATAAATAATTATGTTTTTCATAAACTAACAATAGAATGACACGTTTACGCTAACTTAAAACCGCCTCTGTAAAAGTTTAAAAACGTTTGCTCTCTATTGATTCTCTCTCAAAACATGGAAAGTAACGCCGCTCAAAAATAAATAAAGTACGTACGGCGAATAAGTCCAATAGCGCTAACCACTACAAAACCACAAATTTTTTTAGTCGCGCAAGCTAGAATAAGCAATGGGCGGTCAGTCTAACTAGACTAGACCCTTAAAGACAAATGTATGTCTGAACAAAGCAATTTCACTGCATTTTTTTCGTAATTTTCTGAAATTCGTTCGACATTTATAATTTACATACACGTAAGGTAAACTGAATTTCAGTTTAATAAAACAATATACCACTTAAAATCAAATAAGCTTCAATGAACCGTACCAGAAATCAATGTCTGTTTGGGTTGTCTATCATTTTTTGATCTGAGTAAAAGCAAGCATCCATATTATGATAATTTAAAGAAAAACGTCTTTGTGTTTGTTGTCTGATGTTTGTTGTGACCCTTTCTCTAATCGCTAAAAATTATTTAGGCCATGTTATAAAGCTGTGTCATAAGTTACAATACGTCAAACGTACGTACTTCAATACATTTTTTATTTTATTTTATTTGACTGAAGTAGCAAACGAGCATGTAGTCCACCTGATGGTAAGTGGTCACTGCCGAGGACTATGACGGTCGCCTCATATTAAAGTGTACAGGCAACCACACCCTTCCATCAAAACGCAAGAAATGCTTCACGCTAGAAATAGGTATAGCGGTGGTATTTCCCTAGTCGAACTACACTGGTTCTACCACCTGGTAAATACAAAGAAATACTTATCATTACAATATAAAACAGATATTACACAATATTGAATAACAGTCCCGCCATTAACAATGCTCCATAAATAGAAAAAAAGTGCACAACCGTCACGCGGCCGCCATTTTGTTTTTATTTTCCCGCGGTTAACGCTCCACAGATAACAAATTGATGCGGAGTGAATGAAAAAGTAACTTTCACGGTTTTTTCAATACCAACGCCATTGTTTTTTTGTTTATTGTACCTATTCTGTGTTCGCTTTCACATTTTATTGGGTAATATCGATTTCAATTTAAATAAAATTCGTACATCAAATTGTATTAGCATAAATTTCTTTCTTTCGAGTAAAGGGTCCCAGGTTCAAATTCAAAACTTCCAGTAAGGTACGTGGGGCGAAACAATTGCTTTGATATCAAAAAAGGTTTAAAAAACGGACACCCAAAAGGATCCATGTTTGATGAGTTCTAAGTCAGACACTCATCTTCACAAGTGAAATAGGAAGTGTTCATTATCATGAAAATATATTTTCTATGCTAAATATTTTTTTATAAGCACATGTTCATTTTGAAGACATACTTTAGGTAAATTTACCTATATTCTTTTAATTTTACAGTTCCAACCGAGTGAATATTCCGGTGGCTTTGATGAGCTCAGCGGGGGACATGGGGGGCACGGGGGCGAGGTGAGTGGAGACTTCCACGACTTTGGAGGTCACGGAGGTCACGACTTCAAAGCCCACTCATACCCAGTCCACCAGCACATCGAAGAAGAGAACCCAGAACCAATCAAGCATTACAAAGAAGTAATTGTACCTCTACCCAAAAATGTAGAGTTCAAAGTCCACCAACCGATACTGATACCCGTTCCCCACCCAGTACCCATCCAAGTACCGGTACCCAAGGCGGTCGTGATACCGATTATCAAAGAAGTATCGATCCCAGTCGAAAAATCAGTACCTTATCCCGTTGAAAAGACCGTACATGTGCCCAAAATAAAGGAAGTACCCTTTGAAGTAATAAAACACATCATAGTACCCGTTGAAAAACCCGTACCTTTCAAAGTACCTGTTTATGAAACTATTATTCATACGAAAAAGGGCTCGCACAAGATCTAATTAATTTAAAGCTGTGTTTGTTGTTTGTTGTTTATTGCATGTTGTTGTACATTGTTGAATGTTTGTTTTGTTGTTGTGTTGTTGTGTTGTTAATATTATTTTAGTTATAAGTTGATGCTAATAAATGTAAGATTTTTATTGTTGATTTTTGGATTTTTATTCGCACGGTGATTGAGTATCGTTCAACCGTGGAGGTAGCCATCCCTATTTCTATCCTTATTCTATCAGTTCTTATGAATATCAGGTCCATCAATTTTATCCCTTTGAAGTAGCAACTTATGTAAGAATGATGATTGACTTTTTTATATCTGACTGAAGTAGCAAACGAGCATTCAGTCCACCTGACGGTAAGCGGTCACTGCCGCCCTGCGACATCTGTAATCAACTTCATATAGAACATGGGTTCTGTCTGAAGTCATTTACAGATGCGTTCCTACTCCCGGGGACCATGATGGTCGCCTCATATAAAAGTGTACCGGCAACCACACCCTTCCATCGAAACGCAATAAATGCTTCACGCTAGAAATAGATGTGGCGGTGGTACTTCCCCGTACCCGGTCGAACTACACTGGTTCTACCACCTTAAATAACTTCAAATAAACCCTATTCTATAAGAAGTTACTTACAGATGACCGTAAATAGCAGTAACCACTGTTATATGGACTGCAAGCTCGTTTAACTACTACTTAAATTTTATAAAAAATGAAGTATACCTAATATGTCTTCTTAGTACTTTTAGTTATTAGAGAAAACAATTAAAACCAATGCATTAGGGGTTGAGGATTTGTAGTCTTCACTCATCTTAAAAACTTTTTAATAAAATTAGCGTACGATTCCCCACGATTTACTTCACCTTTATATCAAGTGATAATTTAGATAAGTAAATTGCCAGTAGTCATCGCTAATTCTCTCGTTAATCATTGAACCCATTATTGTCCCATTGCTGGGCACGGGTCTTTTCTCAGAATGAAAGAGTTTAAGGCATAGTCCACCGCGCTGGCCAAGTGCGAATTGGTAGACATCGCTAATTACTGGATATAAAAACATTACGCTCTTTCCCGCGCCGGTAAAAAGAAGGAACTTTTAATTTTTCAAGGTGGTAGAACCAGTGCAGTTCGACCGGGAAGTACCACCGCCACACCTATTTCTAGCGTGAAGCATTTCTTGCGTTTCGATAGAAGGGTGTGGTTGCCGGCACACACACACAGGCGACCATCATAGTCCTCGGAAGTAACAACGCATCTGTGATTGACTTCAGATGGAACCCATGTTCTGTATGAAGTTGATTACAGATGTCCATGGGCGGCAGTGACCACTTAACATCAGGTGGGCTGCATGCTCGTTTGCTACTTCAGTCAAATAAAAAAAAAATCTGCCTGCGGCGTAAGCGGTACGCCTGTTTCTATTTAATAGCAATAATGTGCGATGAGCTATTAAAGGCGGTTTATGAATTTTGTGATAGATAAATTGGATTTTAATTAAAGCTTGACGACGACCCGCGTGGCGCAGCTGTTACCATACTGTCTGACACGCAGTGGATCCCGGGTTCGATTCCCGGCCAGACAGGTCTGAATGATGAGTTTGAATTCATGTTCTAGGTCTGGGTGTTTGTGTATTCGTCTTTGTGTGTGCCCATGGCACCCACGACACAGGAGAAAATCCTACTGTGGGGCTATGTGTGTAGAAAGTGTTTTAAGTTTTACAATTTTAAGTTTTAAAGGCTATGTTTTAATGCAATTTTAAATATACATACAAATAAAGAAACATAGGTACTAAACACAATACTGATATATACCTACAACTATATATATATATTGTCCCCGTCTCAGGTCTCTATATTTGGTCTAAGTATTTATTATTAAAAATCACAAATGAACTATTTTACTCTAAACAGAGTTTTTCTTATAAATCTGACTAGCACTTTCAAAGAATAGCTTGTTCAAATTAAAAATTTCTTCAGCTTTATTATTTTAAAGTAATTGTCTGCTGAGAATTCATTAGCGTTTAACAAGTCAACAGTAAGTAACACTGTTAAATTAATAAACCAAATAACCGGCTAAGCGCGAATCGAGCACGAAGGGTTCCGCACACTTTTTGCACTTTCATTTGTAAGATCGATGGTAACCATAGGTTTTACATTAAATGGAGCAGAAACCAACTCCGGGGCGCCGGTTACCAACTCGTCGAAAAGACTTTGATTCAAAGATGCAGTGTTGGTATGGTTTGCGGCTTCTAGATGGCAAATTTTTTTTATGAGCCTCCTGTAACTGAATTTCTAGAGAATCGATACGGCGTAAGGCCTTCTCATATTCTATGCTGCATTCATAGAATCCGTCCACCACGAGCTGCAGCCGGTCCCGCTCATCTATTACATCTTTATATAAATTATGTAGGTCTGCCATTTCTAATTTCAATTTTTTATTAATATTGAGTAATTCTAATAGTTCCCTTTCGTTATCGTCTCTTTCTTTGTTCAGCTCCTCGCACAACTGCTTGGCAGACTTCAATTCGTTTAGAGTTAATTGAAGTTTACTTTCTTCTTGACGAGCTAAGGCTCTGCGGGTCATCATTTTTAGACAATAAAAAGATTGAACTAAAAGAGTCAATAATAATAATATTAATATAGCGCGAAAAAAAATTGTGCACAGGAACAAAACAAATGTCGTTACAGATTTATATAAAAAGAAAATGTCACAGATGAAAAAGATTATTAAATAATAATATTATTCAAATAATAATTAAATGGCGTAATGATTCCTCAGCAAAAATAAAAAGAGAATGAAGAAAAGAAAAAAAAAAGAAAAAAATCAAAACAAAAAAAAACTGAATCCGAGAGGTTTGAACCTCCGTCTATCAATAGTACTGCAAGTTAGGGCCGGCGCACATATGACGGAGCGCAGCGCAGCGCATGCCCGCGAAATTTTCTTAACGAATCACACACTAGCCGAAATTCGCGCTAATTACTGGGAGAATGCGCGCGGATGCGCGCGCGGTCGCGCTCCCGCGCTACCTTTCGCATGTGGTCGCTTCCATGCTCCTCAGAAATAAATTGCTGTTATTTAATTTTGGATATTATTTCTAAAGGGACAATGACGATAATAGTTTAACAGCAAAAAATGCGCTGCGCTGCGCTCCGTCATATGAGTGCCGGCCCTTAACGTTCCTTATTCAACGCACCACAAGTGCTTAGAACTATTTAGCGAAAATTGTGTACTGTTCTGGTGCTTTGATAAAGTTTCGTTAACAAAATGTTTTAAAAACACCCTCGATTTATATTTTAATAATTTGTATTGCACATCTATTTTAAATCGTTTATTTACTGAATTATACTATCACAAACACGAAACTAACACAAATTTTGGTTATTATACATCAGTAAGGATGAGCCTAAATCACTGTCCACTGTTATCTGATTGTTTTTATTGCAGTTCAAAGACACTTCACCGTCTCGATTGTTTATCACTAGTCACTATTATTCCGCTAGTTGTATTTAGTGGATAACACTATATGTAAATATTTATAAACTTATCATTTACAATTTAATAAAATTAACATAAATAAAGGGTGTAATAAATTATTTCAATGTAAATTACTGAGGAACCAATTCCACCGTAACAGCTGACAGCTGTCAACTCCTTCCATAAAGCGTTTCTTACCTGTAGCGGCTACAGAAATACATGATCTGTGAAAATTTCAACTGTCTGTTCAACTTTGTGACATACAGGCCTGGTGAGATACACACAGACAGTCGGACTGACGGACAGCAGACTCTTAGTAATAGGGTTCCGTTTTTACCCTTTGAGTACGGAACCCTAAAAACCCGACTGTTTAAAAACGATTGATTGCTTTTAATTTCAGCTGATTGTTTTTTCGACTGCCTCAAAAAGAGGGTTACGTTTTTTAAGCAGTCAGGTTTTGTTTCTTATAAATTTTCTTAACTTACGGTTTTTTTTCGAAATTTGCTTCGTAAAGATAACTTTGTATGCTCGAAAATACCCTCATTCTGGCGCATGTGAATAAAAAATAGTTCCTTCGTCTTTTTTTTAACCCAGGCACCTTATAATTAGGAGTTAAATAACATTATTTTTAAACTAGCCGAACCCCGCAGCTTCGCCCGTGTTATAATGATATATCGATTGTCGAATATAAATCGATGTATCGATTAGTTATTATTATTATTATTATGAATTATTTATTTATATATGTTCTGTGGGAATAAGAATTTTCTCACATTAAAACGTAGCCTATATTTTAATCCAAAGTGTCAGCTAACTCCCTACCAAATATTATCAAAATCGCTCCAGCCGTTTACACGCGAAGAAGTAACGAATATACACACTCACAAACTTTCGCCTTTATAATATTAGTATGAAGTATGATGTTTTTGGCGATTCTATTACATTCAATTTGAAAGGTGGTAGAACCAGTGTAGTTCGACCGGGGAAGTAGGTACCACCGCCACACCTATTTCTAGCGTGAAGCAGTTCTTGCGTTTCGATAGAAGGGTGTGGCTGCCGGCACATCACATGAGGCGACCATCATAGTCCTCGGGAGTAGCGACGCATCTGTGATTGACTTCAGATGGAACCTATGTTCTGTATGAAGTTGATTACAGATGTCCATGGGCGGCAGTGACCACTTACCATCAGGTGGACTGCATGCTCGTTTGCTACTTCAGTCAAATAAAAAAAAAATTCAACTGCCTTAACAGGTCTACTGCTGGACATATGCTTTCCACAATAGTCACGACGCCTGGCGTATTCGTGACCGCAATGAAATTTAATGTTATACAGGAAAACGCCAAGCCAATCACTACATAGTATAAAACAAAGTCGCTTCCCGCTGTCTGTCCCTATGTAAACTTAGATCTTTAAAACTACGCTACGGATTTTAATGCAGTTTTTTAAATAGATACTCAAGAGAAAGGTTTACTTATATATTACATGTATAATATAGTGGCGGAACTCTAATTATTTTTGAATTTTGAATTTTAGGCGGAACGAAGTTCGCCGGGTCAACGAGTCTTTATAATAATCATAGTTTATATTTGAAAGACGTTGTACAATATGAAAATAAATAATTAACTTAATGATTTATATGTAATGCAATAAAGTGATTTTTGATCCCTGGTATCCATTTTAAGAATTAACTTGTGTTATAGATAACAGTTTTCAAAAAAATACTTTTGGACGGTTGCGTGCTATATAAAGCGATTCTTATGTGCTTTTTATATACAATTTTGAATGTACCTAATAAAAAATTATACGAGAATATTGAAGCAGTGATAGCCTAATGGTTGAAACTTGCCCTCTCGATCGGGAGGTTTTAGGTTCAAACCCAGGCACGCTGATTTTTCTAAAATTATGTGCGTATTAGAAATTAATTATGAATGCTTTTCGGTGAAGGAAAACGCCGCGAGAAAACCCGCACACCCGAGAGTTATTTTAAAAAAAAGGTCACGGAGACGTGTGAAGTCCACCAATTCGCACTTGGCTAGCGCGGTGGGCTATGGCCTAAAAAATTCTGAAAGAAGACCCGTGCTTAGCAGTGGGATAATAATGTACCCCATATGAGAATAAAGATAGGTAATAACAAATATCTTGTATGTTGTCCTTAGTTGTATCTACAATATTCAAGGGGAGAGAGCGAGTGATACTATTATATTATTGCTACCGTACTAGAATGATACTTACATTACTATTAAGCTTTTAACTTAGTTCATAGTTTAATTGTTGTTGTAATACTTAAGAGTAAAACTCTATTACACAATGAAAATCCATTTACTCAATACTTGATAAGTATTTAAAACTTTGGTATTGGTAAGACCATTTTAATAGATCCCCATAATGTATGGAACTCCGTACTTCAGGGAGGTCTACAGATAACTTGGATTATTTTCTATATTAAGGCCACGTGCCTAAAAAGAAAACAAAAAATGTCTAAATCTATCTAAAAACATTTTCGAAATACGCAAAATCGAATCCCATTTTCTTCATATAGATAGAATTTAAGATAACATTTCTCATTATCTTAAACTGCCTCTGGTATACAATAGGTATAATGTGCTAGAGAATCGCCCACAACGTCGAATAGGCAATTTTGTCGGATTACAGAATTGAGACGAAAGTTTTGATGGTTTGGTGAACTTTTAGCTCAAACTTTTGGCAATATGGCTGCCTATACGCACTATCTGCAGATAAAACATTTTCCGTATAATGTCGTACTTTATGTATTTTCCTCGTTCTTTTTTGTTCTAAGTAAAAATTTGAACTGTTTTTTTTTAAAGTTACCATCGCTATACATAGGTGTGGTGGTAGTACTGTGAAAAAATATAAAAACGTGCTGCACTCGGAGACTGCGCGGTAAATCTATTGCATAGCATTTTTTATCAATGTATGCAATTATAATTATTTATGTATTTAGTTTAATATTTTTCTTTAATATTAATTCAAGTTTTTTTTTATAGTATTTTTTTCTTGAATATTAATTAAAGTTTTTTTCTTTGATACCATATACTTTCTCACAAACAGCTGCTGCCATATTCGTCTAATTTCCGAGCAGCTCGTCTCGATCCGTGCGAGCTTCGTACTGTCGTACCATATACATACACGTTAAGCGAACGCTCGGCCGCACTACATGGTAGGCGGGCGGTGTTAGGTTTTTTCGTTACGGAATTTCTTGATTCAGTCGCCGCGCTCAAAACCTACGATAAAAGCTATGCAGCAGCTTAAAAATTACGTTAAGAAAGGATAGAAATAGTTCCAGCGTAAAGCAGTTCTTGTATTTCAGTGGAAAGGTGTGGACGCCGGTTTACTTTCATATGGACTATCTTAATCCTTGGGGGTAGCACCGCATTAACTTCAGATAGAACCTCTGTTCGACATGAAGTTAATTGCATTTTTCAATGAGCGTTGAGGCTTACTATCTGGTAGACTGAATGCTCGTTTGCTCAAACGGTTTTGAGGGTGGTAGAACCAGTGTAGTTCGACCGGGGAAGTACCACAGCCACACCCGTTTATGACGTGAAGCATTTCTTGCGTTTCGATGAAAGGGTGTGGTTGCCGGTACACTTTTATATGAGGCGACCATCATAGTCCGAGAGAGTAGCAACACATCTGCGATTGACTTCAGATAGAACCCATGTTCTGGTGTTTGTTACTTCAAATAAAAAAAATCATAGAAAAAAAAATGCGACTGGGTAACCTGGTAACCTTTTTATAAAAAGAGTTTAAACACGAATTTTTACACAATATTGTCCCAAAAAGCCTAAGACGAAAGATTACAATCTTAATACTCTTTATCTGACTATCTTAACGTTTTTCATCAACGTAGAAGTAAGGGGCTTACGCTAAAAGACCTTACTTTAACCCTTTTTCATTGTCTTTTATGTTCATTGTGACGTAGCGGAGCGGTTTGTATAAAGGTCTGATACGCAAGGAGTTTCAGGTTCGATCCCTGGTCAGATATCTGAATGATCAATTTAGTTTTTGTTTTGTCTTGATCGTTTTTTTATTTGATTGTAGCAGTAAACGAGCATGCAGTCCATCTGATGGTAAGTGGTCACTGCCGCCCATGTACATCTGTAATCAACTTCATATAGAACATAGGTACTATCTGAAGTCAATCACAGATGCGTTGCTACTCCCGAGGCCTATGATGGTCGCCTCATATAAAAGTGTGCCGGAAACCACACCCTTCCAACGAAACGCAAGAACTGCTTCACGCTAGACATAGGTGTGGTGGTGGTACTTCTCCGGTCGAACTACACTTGGTTCTACCACCTTCTAATGGATGTTCCTGTATTAGTGTGTTTGTGTTCTTAATACCATTTTGTACAGGACACAGGAGAAACAGAAGAAACTAATAAGAACTTTTGTACAAAGCGTTAATTATTGTATTACTGAATCAGCGCCGTCCTAGGTTTGAATCCCAGGCTGGTTCAAAGCAAGTATTTGTTTATAGCAATATTAAACGTGTGTGTGTTGAAGTCTGAAGGGTGTGGTAAGGGTATACGTCTTCAAAATAAATGAGACTCTAATATAATTTATTTTTCATTACAATCTGTTTGCGTTAAGTTTTAAAACAGATGTTTCATTTCCATTTTAAAATGTGCTTATTTACTTAAATAACAGAATTTTAAAAGGCTTATTACAACTTTAATGGGTTGTGATGTCAGGCGAGTTCAAGCTTAGGTTGTAAAGGTTGTCCCTTAACTCCAATCTTATTTCTGTAAAAATATTTTTGGCCGTTTACTTTTTAGGAATTTATATTTTTTATATGAAGTGACAAAATATGAAATAATTAAAATTAAATTAATATAATATAAATTAACATAATAATATGTATATACAAAATAATAACTTAAATTTAAAAAGAAACAAAATGCCAAATTAAAAATAAAAATCTGCATCCAAATTACTGTCCATAGGATGAGTTCCCAGAATGCTGGCAACATTACCTCGTTGAATAGCAAGGCTAATTCGTTGACCGAGGTATGTGCCAGCTTTCTGATCACTCGTTGACTCTATCAAACGTTTGGAAAGATGCTTAAAAAATAATTTTGCATTTCATCCCCACGGTCCCATGGTTTCCACGCCAAATGCCAGAAATAAGTAATCTTTAATTATATCTCCATATTTCTGGCACTTGCGGATTTCAGCATATGAAGTTACTTACATATCTACAAATTGACACTTTTTATATAGGTTATTGGCAGTATAGCTGGCTATGGGCTGCCGCCATGCAGCTTAACAGATCCGTTGATACTGAGGACTTTTTTTTTGTTTCGTGCTATTTCCATGCGACTGTTTTATGTTGATCATGCCTTTTTAATATTTCTTTTTCGAGGGGGGGCCGAAACAGAAACATAAAAAACCGTCGAAATGTTCCCGACGCTGCGGGATCGACTCTGGTTATGTGGGATTTTAACCAAGGCGATTTTCCTCGGTGCAGCAAAAAGATTCTGGGATTTCCAACGGTACGCAACCGTAGTCCCCTAAGCGCGATTCTCCGTCAGGCCCTACCCAGGTGAGCAGTTGGATCCACCGTACGGTCTTCACGACGGTATGCGACCGCACTAACTGTCGTCCTTTCCGGGGTCGCCAGACTAGACGGTTCAAGCTTACACTCATGCCGCCTGTAATTCCGGAAGCCCCATTTAATCACCTCTTACAACAGGCAGGGATACCGCAGCTATATTCTAATCCCGGAACTACAAGGACAATGTCAATCATACCTAGGAATAAATCTAAAATTATCAGTGTTCCTCCACTATGCATGTATTATACACAAAAACCTTCTTGTTGAATCACTATATCTATTAAAAAACACTACATTAAAATTCGTAGTGTAGTTTTAAAGATCTAAGCATACATAGGGACAGACAGCGGGAAACGACTTTGTCTTATACTATGTAGTGATGCTTGCCTGGGAATCGACCAGGAAAAGTTGTCAAGCTATATTATAGTAAACACAATCATGCGTGGCATTAGATATATAAACAATATTTATTTCAGCTATGACCTTCAAGCTTACTTTGCTGCAACCTTATTTAGTTCAAATTACCTATTGTTCATAGTAATTTGCGATACCCAATACGGATCCCTAATGTCCCCATAGAATAACTGACAACTAAAATCATTAATACACTAGTCTTGGATCGAACACGACAAACCATCAAAATGAAATTGAATTTATCATCACTGAAATTAATAATACGGTTATTAATAATATTGATATTATTCGTTGTATTTTTAATAATATGTCTAGTGTTGTACAGTGCGAAATATTGGCCAGATGTTTACAATTATATTAATGCGAATATAACGATAAAACGCATACCAACGATAACGGAAACGAATTGTGCACGTGAAATAATAACGGAAATATATACGACAACGGATAACGATATTGATGAAACGACAACTGATTTTGATATTGATAATGAGTTTAATCTTGATGATATTGATTTTGATAAGAAGAAACGAAGCGTTGATGACTATAGTGAAGTGCCGACTAAAACGGTTGTTGTGGACTATTTTTTTGATATCGGAGAATCGGATTTGGTTAAAGATTTGATAAATGAGAGCGAATTAACGACTAGGGTACATGACACTGAAATGCTAGATGGTGACTATGGAGTGAAAGTACGTTCAATGGAGGTAAGTTGCCATTTTTTATATCGCTATCGCCGAGGGTTGACTGGCAAAGAATGCCATTAGGCATTAAGTTTTACCCTTGTACTCCTTATGTTAGGGTGTTATGTAATGGGTTTAATAAAGCAAATTTAACAAACTTACTTACCATTGTACATATTATATACATATTTATACTATTAGTAGAGATTACTACTAATTACAACATTAAAATGTGTGTGTTGTGGGTGGTTATGTTTTCAAAGAATAAACGACAAACGATTACCGGAAGCGACTTTCCCTTTTAACCTTCCATTTCCTGTGAAACTAACTCACATTACGCTAAAATACGCAAAATGTTTAAGGTCAAAAAGGTTTTTATAGCAACAAATTGCGCACATTTACAGAAATAAGCTTCCAGATAAGCTGACAATTTCAGGCACTTGTTCCACTGTACGCGGAAATAGCCTGAATTTACCAAAGCTCTACTTTTGTTCGACTCGCAGTCGAATAAACAGAAAACAAACAAACAAACAAACAAAATAATAGTTGACTATTTACCCGACAGTGTCAGAAGGAGAGTAACTTGCTTAGTTAATCTTGTAAGAGTTTTGCGAGCATAATATATGTCGGCGGGACACCGCGTATTTTATGAAAAACACGTCGCCGAAAATAATTATTTATGTTAGTTTAAAGATCGAATATTGTTTGTTTATTAAATTAGCAATATTTAGTGATTTTCAGAATTGTAATTTAGTTTACCCTCTATAAATTTGTTATTGTCACCTCTCCAAACATTGTTATAAAAAGGCGAACGCCTGCCGGTAGAAGATTCTTGTTCAACCGTCGAAACGATCGCACCTCCTAAACTGTGAATAAATCTAAGAAGAATAACTCCTGTGTTTTACTTGAAATCTTCAAGAATGGACAGTAATGAAGACTCCTAGCCTTCCTGACCTCACGCGTCCACTTCGTTATATATTTGTACGTTTTTAAATAAACAGTTTTGGTTCATATTTGTATGAGACGACCGTGTTAGTTGTCGGGAGTAATAAAGCATCTGTGATTGACTTTAGGTCGTAAAATTACACAGAACAAGGGTTTTATCTGAAGTTAATCACACATGTGTTGCCACTCCCGAGGGCTATGATAGCAACTTCACATGAAAATAAGCCGGTAACCACAACCTTATATAGCATTACAAGACCCGCTTCATATTAGAAAAAAATATGTCCGTAGTACCTCATCGATCGAACCTACACGAATCTTGAAAATTTGCAATTATTTCATGGGTTTCGCGAGCGAGAAAATATTTTATCGCTTACACACGTACTATAAGACATGTACCAACAACGTGCATGTCACAGATGTGCGATTACGAAATGATACAACATTTCTAACTTTCTAAAGCGTATAGCTTATCGCTTGATCGCGGAGTGTGATGTGCGGAGATTGTATCGCTTCTCATTAAAGGCAGGTCACGGCGTAAGTAAACGTCGTTAAATTTTCCGCTGCGCTAATTATAATATTAATGTAATGTGGAATCCGCTTTATATTATAGAATAAGTAGGTTTTGTACATTATAGATCCTATTAATATTATAAATACAATAAAAATGTTAGTAAATTTAATTTTAGTAAGAACTGTCACTGTCACTAATAAATAAGTTTCGTGTGTCACAGTTTTTGTTGCCATACTCCTCCGCAACGGCTTGACCGATTTTTATCAAATTTTATGTACTTATTCAGTAGATCTGAGAATCGGCCAACATCTATTTTTCATACCCCTTAAGGGTTGTCCACCCTTAACATTTTTTTAATTTTTTTATATGGCAACGTTTGTCGGGACAGCTAGTAATTTATATCATTTTATAAGAAATTAAGGCATAGGCAAATTACTAGTCTATGCTGTGATTACTTGTAATTGTAAGATCAGTTAGCAATAGTCCACATATGACACTCTGTATTTAAAGATTGTATCAGCTGATTCTTGCGTTAGTAATCCAATAAATAAATATATAAATACGAAAGTTTCTAGAGGATGGATGTGTTTGGTTTTCTATTACGTGAAATCCTGTAGGATTTGCTCAAACTTGACACACAGCTAGTTTATATCCTAGATCAGGGTTTCCCAAAGTGGGGTACGCGAGCCCCTAGGGGTTCGCCATTCGATAGCAGGGGGTTCGCGACAAGATTTACATAATAAAAATACAAATTTACTCCTAAGATTGACTCAATTTGTGACAACAAACAAGCACACCCATCACTTTAATAGTAGTTAAATATATATTTTCTGACACTTTATTGTTACCTTTTATTGAAATAAAAACATTATTTTCTGCACAGTGTTCTAACCAGACAATTTTATTGTTTTCTTTTGGGGACGTGATGTAGTTAGTTATGTTTAGGGGGTTCGCTGTCCCTTGAAAACTTTAACAGGGGTACGTGGAGCCAAAAGTTTGAGAAACCATGACCAAGATAAACACATAGAGTACTTATGACTTATAAAGAGGACTCCGGGACCTCCAAAGGACTGCAGCCGGAATCCTCTGAGCGCGTTGCCCCATCGGGCTCCTCTTGATGGGCGGCTGGGCCCACCGCTCCGTCTAGTCTTTACGACGATATGGGACCACACATACCGCCGTCCTTCCCGGGATCGTCTGGCTGGACGGTTCAAGCTCCCACTCTAGCCATCCGCAACCCCGAAAGCCCCTTTTAGTCGGCTCTTACGACCATGACCGAAGTCACACACGCTTTCTACACTCAAAGCTCCACACTAGGATTTTCTCCTGTGTCGTGGGTACCATGGACACACACAAGGCGAATACACAAACACCCAGACCCAGAACAGGAATCTAAACTCATCATTCAGATACTTGTCTAGCCGGGAATCGAACCCGGGACCCATTGGGCGTCAGACCGGTATGGTAACCGCTCGGCCACGTCGTCGTCGTCGAGTATATTTATATGTTAGAAAGGTGGTACAACAAATATGGTTCTACCGAGACGATACTTACCCCAAAATCTATTTCTAGCGTGAAGAAGTTCTTGCACCTAACTTCTTCATCAACCATCTTAGTCCAGAAGAAGCAACGCATATCGAAGCATAATCAACCATACATCTACAGACTGGATTTATCATAGGGCCACAAATTACCGAAAATTATAAAAACCTCTTAAAATAGGACTTATATTTGTTCATACATATACCTAATTACTTATAATTAAATTTGTTCGAACATATACTTACTACTACATTGTCGTCAACCCATTATTGTCCCACTGCTGGGCATGGGTCTTCTCTCGGAATGAGAGAGTTTAGGCCATTGTCCACCGCGCTGGCCAAGTGCGAATTGGTGGACTTCACACACCTCCGAAACCTTTTTTTTTATTAAGAACTCTCGGGTCTGTAGGTTTCCTCACGATGTTTTCCTTCACCGAAAAGCAGTGATATTTAATTTCTAATACGCACATAATTTTAGAAAAATCAGTGGTGCGTGCCTGGGTTTGAACCTCGGACCTCCCGATTGAGAGGGCAAGTTTCAACCATTAGGCTATTACTACCACTACTACATTATATTACATTATTATATATTATACTTATATTTAGACATACATTTGTTTCTATTAGTCAACTTTTACAGCGCCTACTGGAAAACGCTTGAAACAAAATTTCGTGGCTCTCTTACAGCGGCAAGCGCTTGAATTGAATGTTTCGTGATTATTACAAGGTATAGTTACCTCATTAACCCATTATTATCCCACTGCTGGGCAACGTGTCTTCGCTCAGAATGAGGGTGTTAGGTTATAGTCCCTTTTTTATATACTCATTTTCTGTCTTATGTTCAATTTCTCTTTGTGTTTGTTAATTTGTTTATTCTCTAATTTCATTTTTTTTCCACTGTGTACTTAATGTTACTTATTTATCCTACTATAATTTCTGTCCTTCATTAATCCTTTTCTAACTTTACACACACTTCCCATTCTTCATTCCTGTTATCTTTCCCAATTCCATGCATAGGTTGTCTGGAAGAGATCGCTGTCTAGCGATAAGACCGCCTATTGCATACGATCTACTTTGTATGTTATTGTTATTTTTGTATATGTTATAGTGTGCAATAAAGAGTATTTTATTCTATTCTATTCTATTCCATCGCGCTGGACAAGTGTGAATTCACACACATTTTTTAAAAAAATCTCAAGTATTGTATAGATCTCCTCATGATGCTTTCATTTACCATAAAATAGTGATAGTTAACTTCCATACGCACTTATTATTACAAATATCAGTGCGTGCCTGAGATTGGAACCTCGGACTTCCCGATCGAGAGAGTAGGTTTCAAACCATTAGACTATCACTACTCTGTAGCTGTATTTACAGTAATGAAATTGCAATTTTATAACCACGTAAGCTTGCGTATGAGATATTTAATATTTAAATTTTTAATTTAAATTCGTAATTAATATTGTTCGTAATTATATCCAAATTTCATAAGAAACTCCTGCGAACAATTAACTGTCCTAGATTCACCGTCTGAATGTAGATTTTTTTGGCTCACTTTATTCGCATTTAAAACTTTATGAACACCAATTTTCCTTACCATTTTTTTCACTCTGATTTGAACCCATGACCCTAGCCAACCTAACTCATGACCTAGAAGCCATTATAATAAGGAAAATAGCCACTATTCTGTAGAACATAAATATCAAACAAGCGAAACGCTGTAATTAGCTTTATTGTCTATCGGATCAAGCTAAATAGCTTCTTTTATAAAATTTAAATAGCAAACGAACATGCAGTTATCAGGTAAGTAGACACACATAACTATCATTCATTCTGAGAGAAGACCCGTGCCCAGCAGTGGGACAATAATGGGTTGATGACTGGGTAGACACTGACGTCATTGGACAGTAAACAATTTCACCACAGAACAGAGATACCATCTAAAATCTGTTGCAGAATGTTGCGTTTAGTTGTCAAACCTGGGAACTCAGATTTCGACCCATTTTTGAGTAAGGCTGCTTGCAAATCGAAACCAAAACGGTAGGACTGTTTTGCGTTAGAAATAGGCGTGACAGTAATACCTTCGAATCGAACCCTAATGTCGATGACCTTTAAACATAACAAAGAAGCACTTCTTTTTTTTTAACACACTTACTACACTCACAGCCCCACACTAGGTCCAGCACTCATGGGTGCCATGGACATACAATGGACATATACAAAAACCCAGACCCAGAACCGAAATCTAAATTAACCATTCGGATCGTCTAGCTGGGAATCGAACCCAGAACCCACTGCGTGTCATGGTACGGTGACTGTTTCGCCGCGCGGTCAGTAATCTTGACAGTCAGCTTTAAAGCTTGCCCACAAATTAGCAATTATCCAATTAGATGATCCATCAAAGTCACATCTACCACGACGTTCTCAAGGTAAGGTCATCACAATACCAACTGATGCACAAAGCAATGAATAACAAACCTTTACTCCACGCATTAAAGTTTGTAGCAACGCATTACCAAGTATCTAGATTGTTAAAAGTAAAGATGTGGATGCATTTGTTTCTGAACTGGCATTCGGTGTTGACGTTCATTTATTTTTAAAAATGAATTTGATTTTTGTGGTGATAGTGATGATAAATGTGGTTGTAGTTAGGAGTGAATGTGATAGTTACCTCTCGTGTGTAGGATCGTTTTTTGGCGAATTTTTCAATCAAAAAGACAAGCTTCCGCCATTAGACTCAGTTGTTGCGAAAAACTCAAAATTAGATAATGTAGGTGTCAATGAGAAGGAGCTGGATCAAATTTTATTGGATGTGTCGGGTTTTTTGAAAGAAGAGTTAGAAGTGCATCCTGACGTTGATTTGAAAACGATGGTGTTTCGAAATATACTCAATGAGACAGCGATTTACATTAAAACTTTTGACATACCTGCAGATTATTTTGAGGACAGTGACGAAGATGAAACAGAAGATTACAAATCAAGACCCTTTGAAGTCCCCGAAACTGCAAATATAAGTTTAGTTGAAAGTATGTCAAGGATTGATAATACTGAAATTACTGAAGTCACGCCAAAGATTACAAGTCATGTGGATAAAGTAGCAACTATTACTAATACCAACACCTTGACACAAAACATTACGAAAGATGTGCGAGAGAACGAAATAGAAAAACAGGATGATTCTTATCTTTATTACGATAATAATGATGATAATGCTACTGACTATCCCATAATAGACTACATAGAGTATTACAAAGATACAACGAATGAGTATGTAAATCTAGAAGTGACAGAAAGTCCTTTAAGTATTGAAGAAATGAAAGAAAATATAAACAGTGCAATTAACGCATCCTTACATAAAACAATAATTAATTTAGCGCCTGAGAACATTACAAAAGATTACGTAAGTAAACCCAAATATGCAATTAGATGTCTAAATTTTATTATATTCATTGTTATAATTGTTCAAGCTCCGTTAATTAGATTTTTGGCAACGTTATTTTAATTTGTAGGAAATATATGCGATTGTCTTACGGTTTTTATGTCGTGGGAAGTGTCATAGTTTACAATTGTTTACAAACATAACGAGCATTACAATTAATTAAGTAAGTAGATCGTATTACCATAACTCTTAGCTAATACTGACCCACTGTTTTCATAAATATACTATTCTCTTTTATAATAAGAATAATAGAGGTCATAGTCTGACCTGAACTGATAGCCATTTAAATCTGCCATAACCTTTTTTTTAAGATTGAGGTAGCAAGCGAGCATACAGTCCACCTGATGGTTAGTGGTCACAGCACGCCCCTGGGCATTTTTAAGCAATTTCACATAGAATATAGGTTCCATCTAAGTCAATCATAGATACGAATACTTCTCTCGAAGACTAAGGTGGTTGCCTCGCATAAAGTTGCCGCTACACACTTCCATCAAAACGCAAGAATTGCTGCAAGCTAGAAATAAGTGTGCTATGACAAATCAACATAAGAACGGTAAGCAATGATTTTCAGGCCTCGAGAAATTCTCTCTTTAACAGAACAATTCATATGGCAGTCGAATATCTTTGGATCCTAAACATTAATACATAATAATACAATGTTTCATAGGTAGAACCAGTGTAGTTCGATCGGGCCAGTACTACGTCACACCTGTTTCTAGCGTGAAGCATTTCTTGCGTTTCCATGGAACGGTGTGGTTGCCAGCACACTTTTATATGAGGAGTAAGGTAACCTTACTCCTCGGGAGTAGCAACGCATCTGTACTTGACTTTTTACAGAACTTCATATTCTATATGAAGTTGCTTACAGGAGTCCATGGGCGCCAGTGACCACTTACCATTAGGTATACTCCATGCTCGTTTGCTACATCAATCTTTAAAAAAAATGTTATCGAAACCAAGGTAATTATACAAATGTGCAATGTACAATATATATATATATATATATACTATACAAATACTACACAGAATTGTACATTTTACTAATGTAAAAAATATTTACTATCGCCATTAGAGGGTGGTTCGGTACTTCCTGCACCGGTCATAGCCATGTCCAAATGCGATTAGTAGACTCATAATAGTTGGGAGTCCCTTAGAGGCTTACAGAAACATTGCAATAAACAATAACATTGAGATCTGTCATGCATGTAGGTTTCCTCACGATATGCTCATCAAGCGTAAATTAATTTCTAAGTAGTTTATCACGATTTAGATTTGAACTCGGATACATTATATTATACATATATTATATCACTAGATTATTCCCGCAGCTTCGCCCGCATTAATGAAATGAAATGAAATATCTTTATTTTACATAGGGCTACGGGGGCGCTTACAAATTGTCAGTTGTCAATTTTTTTACACTAACACCGGATCGGAACACGACCTCAACTGAGAAGATCCGGCAAGAAATTCAGAAGGTTTGTCTTTTTCCTTTGCCATTTTTTTTACATGGGCAATAAAAGTTAGCTCCAATAATATACATTATTATAGTATATTTAATTAATGTCAAAGTGTAGCGTATCTTGCCAAACAGGGTTCTCTTTTACTGAACTGTAAGGCAAGATACTGGAGCTAACTTTCATTACCATGTAAAAAAACATGATTGTAATTATATAAAAAAATGGATTAAATAAGAAAAAAGACAAACCCGCTGAGTTTCTTGTCGGATCTTCTCAGTTGAGGTCGTATTCCGATCCGGTGATAGTGTAAGAAAAAAAAATGTAACTGACAATTTGTAAGTGCCCCGTTGGCCTATACAAAAATTAAGACATTTCATTTCATTTATTAAATACTTTAAACTTATTGATTGACAAATTTCTGTCAACTCAACTGGTAGTTTATTATATATTGCCCATAAACGAATTATTAATTTGTGAAACACACATAAATGTTGACAAACATTTGCATTTTAAATTTTAATAAAATATCGCAATCATATCATTATTACTTTATATCATAAAGAGATACCAACCGCTAAGATACCTTCGAGTTAAAAAATATTTACGCAAATAATTACACTATGTTTAAAATGCCCGTTAAATTCGCACTCCCTCTTCTATTTTGTGAAATTAATAAATACAAACAAACTGACAGTAACACAGACTAATTAAGCCTTTTTCCTATCACACGTGTTTGTTACTATCAAGCGGATCTAGTTTTCGTGCGTACTACATACGCAGTATCAATTCCTAAATACTTTTCCTTGCCACGCGTACTACCACAACGCAGGTCACGAAAATATTGCAGAGTTAATAGAGAGCAAAAACAAACGCATGACAGGAAAAAAGAAATATAATAGATGTTACACATGTTAAAAATTATTAATTACAGTTATTTTTAAATCAATGTTGCCGTCATTATGTAAAATGCAGTATTTACAAAATTATAGTTTTAAAATCGTTTAAGTTTTTTTTTGCAAAGTTCACTAATATTTCTTACCACATTTATATTTCATTAAAAATATATCTGATTTGATAACCGGATATAATTATATTTTGTAAAAAAGACTTAAATGCAGTATTTTATTATGAATAAGGTTTAGGTTAACAATAATCTATCTACAGAAACTAGGGCCACTATTGCATTTTTTGTTAAGTTTTCCCCGTCTTAAACTTTTTTATACCCAAACTACCTTCTTCTGACTGACAATTTGTAAGTGCCTCCGTATGTATGCCTATCCAAAAAAATTAAGACATTTCAATTCTGATGCCGTAAAACCTCAATTTCGTAAAACTGTCGATTCCTATGTTCTTTGCTACTAGAATTGCATTCTAAAAATGATATGACATTACCTTCGCAGCTGAATTCACCGATATTATTTATCAGTACCTACGTCCATATAGGAAATTGTTTTTCAATAGCCTCTTCAAAGGAAAAATGGCTGACGTAAAGTCACTTTTATGAAGCAATTTAAAAGACTTATTCAACACCAATTTATTTTGGATGGTGTTTGGAAGTTTCCGGAAAGGTCGTATTATTTTCTTTTTTTGTAATTTTGGACTTTGATAGAGATAAAGTAAGTAATAACAAAACATTGAGCTTACGAAGACGTGTAAGCCATGATCTTCATAGGCCATAGTCGTCATCTTGGCGTTTGTTAACATCATAATAGAGGTTTATATATTTTTTTAATAATACTCATTTTTATTGTTTGTTTAAGAGTGAGAACCTGGTTTACGCTTGCCCTCTCACTCTCAATCTCATCCGAGGTTCGAATCCAGGCACTGATTTATGTGCGTATTAGAAATTAATTATCACTGTTTTCGGTGAAAAAAAACATGGTGAGGAAAGCTACACACCCGAGAGTTCTTTAAAAAAAAGTTCTCGGAGATGTGTGAAGTCCACCAATTCGCACTTGGCCAGCGCGGTGGACTATGGCCTAAAACTCTCTCATTCCGAGAGAAGAACCGTGCCCAGCAGTGGGACAATAATGGGTTGACGATATATACTCATTTTCATATGAGACAACCATTTCAGTCCTCGGGAGTAGTAACGCATCTGGGATTAATTTCAGATGGAACATCAGGTTTATTTATTTTGTTTACAAATACTAATAGGTGGTAGTGACCACTTACCATCAGATGGACTGCTGCTAATTTGCTGCTTTAATCTTATAAAATAATAATACCAATAAATTTAAGTAGCAGGCAGGTACTAAAGGAAAATATACGAATAATCTTAGAAGGCTAAAATTATATTCGTACATGTACAAAATATACATTTAGTAATAATAAATGAGGAATCAAAAGGAAAATAGGAAAAGGCTTTAACAATGTAAGTTCCGCTTAAGTACGGAAAACGCTTACTTCAGTGGTTCTCAAATTATAATGAAAACTCTTATTTACGTGAAGGGTTACGTTACTTACTTCAATCTTTTTAACCGACTTCCCAAAGGAAAGAGGTTATCTATTCGTCACGTATATTTTTTTTTTTTTTTTTTTTTTTTTTTTTTTTTTTATGTATGTTCGGGCGAAATGGCTAGAAATCGTCGACCTACCGACACGATTCATACGACATTGTATGCGACTAGTTTCACAGGCAGTCCCATATTGAGGAAAATGAAAACCTTCCGGCGGTTTTCCCGGAAAATTGGAAAATGTCGGTTTCTTAAAATCTTGAATAACTTGGGTGTTTATAAACCGATTTCCATTTTCTTTCTTTCATTTGATAGGAAATTTCGTCACGCAACTTTTTCTCTTGGACATGGGTATGCTGTGATGCTTAACTCTTTGAGTTATGGGGTGGAAACCACCACCACTCCTCAAGTTTTTTAGATAATTTGAGATAACTCGGCTTCTGCCGATTCGATTCTTATGAAACTTGGAATATGTATTATATATCTATGCTTATATAGGTTGACGAAAAATTTGACCTTCAACTCTTCGATCCTGATGATGCAGGGTTACAGCTATCCTAAACTATAACATTAGCTATTTGGTGCTTACATATATGTAACAAGACTACTAAGCAGAGACATGTGATGAAAATTTGACCTTCAACTCCTCAATCCTGATGATGCAGGGGTGCCTCAAGCCTAAACCATTGGGGTTGACCATTTGGTGCTCATGGGTATGTTATAACAATACTAAGCAAAGACATATTATAAAAAAAATGACCTTCAACTCCTCAACCCTGATGATGCAGGGTGCTGTAAGCCCAAGCCGTAGGTGATGGCCATTTAGTGCTTACGGATATATAATAAGATAGCAAGGCAAAGATGTACGATGACAAATTTGACCTTCAACTCCTCAACCCTGATGATGCAGGGGTACTGCAGGCTTAAACCATAAACGTTAGACATTTGTTGCTCACGGATTTGTAATAACATTGCTAAGCAAAAGTATACGACGAAAAATTGGACCTTCAACTCCTCAATCCTGATGATGCAGGGGTATTGAATGCCTAAGCCATAAAACTTAGCTATTTCAATCTTACGCATTCAAAATGATATTTAAAAAAATGTAAGGTAAAACATTAGAAAAATGGTTGTATACGGTGGAAAATTGGACCTTCAACTCCTCAATCCTGATGATGCTGGGGTGCTTCAAGCTTAAACTATAGGCGTTAGCTACATGATCGCTACGTATATCTGATAAGATTACTAAGCAAACATATAAGATGAAAAATTTGACCTTCAACTCCTCAACTCTGATGATGCAGGGGTACTTCAGGCTTAAACTATAGGCGTTGGCCATTTGATGCTTATGGGTATGTAATATATTTACAAAGCGAAGACGTATGATAAAAAAGTTGACCTTCAACTCCTCAACCCTGATGATGCAGGGTACTGTAAGCCCAAGCCATAGAAGTTGGGGATCTGTTGCTTACGTGCATGCGATGAGATTACATAGAAAAGATATGACATGATAATTTTGACCTTCAACTCTTCGGCCCTGATGATGCAGGGGTACTTCAGGCTTAAACCATAGGCGTTGGCCATTTGATACTTATGGATATGTAATATATTTACAAAGCAAAGACGTATGATAAGAAAATTGACCTTCAACTCCTCAACCCTGATGATGCAGGGTACTGCAAGTTTAAACCATAAGCATCGGCCATATGGTCCTTACGTATATGTAATGAGATTACTAAGCAAAGATATGACATGATAATTTTGACGTTCAACTCCTCAACCCTGATAATGCTGGGGTCCTTCAAGTTTAAACCGTAGGCATCGGCCATATTGTGCTTACGTATACATAATGTTGTTGTTCACAATACCAACAATGAGTTTCGGAGAGGATATAATTATGATCAAAAATTCCACTTTGAATACAATTACCTGAAAGTTGCAAGAGTACTACCAACCTTTTTAAATTGGATGGGTTATTTTTATCAGTATCAGTTGAATTATACTCTTAGTTATAAGGTTTATATTACTTTTTCTACTTTAAATATTGATAATTATAGGTCTATTCTTTAAATAAATGTTTACTTAGAAAAAGTTGTTTTATTCGGTTAGGTTAGGTTCGAACAGATTTTTCCAATTCAGAATCTAAGGGAGGGGGCGCGGTAGCGCCCCCGACCGGTTGTGTCAAAGAAGTCTATTTTTATATGATGACGTCAGCACATAATTTTATTCATCCGAAAATGGGACGAATAATTAATTTTATTCATCCGGTTAGCGGACGACTAGCAACAGCCATAACTGATTTTATCGTGACTGAAAAGCGTGAAAAAAAAATTTTTAAACAAAAAATACAACCGACTTCCATGCCACATAAAAGTAAAAAATAATTTAAATACATGTTGGTTTAGAGCAAACACAGTTCTTAGTACATAGTCCCGAAGTCGGCGCTCATATAAGATACATGTAGTTTCGTCATGATCCAGCAAAATATGGTAAGCGCCGACTTCGGGACTATGTACTAAGAACTGTGTTTGCTCTAAACCAACATGTATTTAAATTATTTTTTACTTTTATGTGGCATGGAAGTCGGTTGTATTTTTTGTTTAAAAATTTTTTTGACTCCTATCGTTAAAAAGCAATAGCTACGCTCGTACGTCCCAACTGGACTAAAATTTTGACATGTTCTAGATGACATGGTTTGTAAGGTGGTAAAGGGGTTTAACCGGAGAGGTACCACCACCAAGCCCTTTTACTAGGCGCAGGCCGTAAAACAATTTCTTGCGGAAACAAAGGATGGGATTGTCAACTTACCTTCATGTTAGTTAACTCTCTTAGTATTTTATATAAAGTTCATTACAGATGTCCATAGACGGCAGCGACCATTATACCTTTAGTTTCTGAAGGTGGTAGAAACAGTGTACTTCGACCGGGGAAATACTACCGCCACACCTCTTTCCAGTGTCAAGCAGTTCTAGCATTTCGATGGAAGGGTGTGTTTGCCAGTACACTTTTATATGAGGCGATGATCATAGTCCTCGGGAGTAGTAACGCATCTGTCATTGACTTTAGATATAATCCATGTTCTGTGTGTTCATAAACAGACGTAATGGGCGGCAGTGACCACTTACCATCAAGTGGACTGCATGCTCGTTTGCTATTTCAGTCAGATAAAAAAAACCTGCATACTCGCTACTTCAATGTCAAAACATCTAATCTCAGAGGAAAGGAAATACTTGTCAGGTTGAGAACAGCTGTAGATTGTTAAGCCGCTGATAGTTCACATCACGCGACGCACCACATCAATCACTCGCCAGAGATGAACGTCTCAGTTAGATGCGGTATATGTATTTCTAACTAGTGACCCGTCTCAACGGTCGAAATTCGACCATAATTTAAATTGAACAACTAAACGTCCAAAGTAGCACGAATATTCCTCAAATTCAAATACAAACAAATTGTAATAATTTTCAAGTTTTTTTGAACGCACCCGTTAAAATTGTCCAGTATGGAATTATTACACATATTTTAAGGGGTATTCGGAAAAAGTAACCCGTCTCAACGGTCAAAATTCCACCATAATTTAAATTGAACAACTAAACGTCCAAAGTAGCACGAATATTCCTCAAATTCAAATAAATTGTAATAATTTTCAAGTTATTTTGAACAAACCCGTTAAAGGTAAAAACCGTCCAGTATAGAATTATTACACATATTTTAAGGGGTATTAAAAAAACAGGATAATTGTTATAAAAAACAAATATTTTGACATGATTGTTTTTCAAAAATAAATAAAAGTTAGACTTCAACGTGAGCGAAGTCGCGGGTAAAACCTAGTATAACAAATATTAAACCTACCGCATCCATTCTTTGCATTAGTTTCGTCTTACATCCGTAAGAAATAATGCTATACTCACGAACACTCAAGGTTAGATAATTAGAGAAAAAAGATTTTTATACAGAACCCGTATATTTTATAGCTGTTTTAGTAAAACATAAGTTATTTAACAGCAGTTTAAGAGCAGTGATAGCCTAATGATTGAAACTTGCACTCTCGATCGGGAGGTCCGAGGTTGAAACCCAGGCATCACTGATTTTCCTAAAATTATGTGCGTATTACAAATTAATTTTAACTGCTTTTCAATGAAGGAAAACATTATCAGGAAACTTAAACTTAAAAAAAGTTCTCGCAGGTGTGTGAAGCCCACCTATTCGCACTTGACCAGCGCGGTGGACTATGGCCTAAAACTCTTTCATTTTGAAGGAAGACCCGTGCCCAGCAGTAAGACAATAATCGGTTGACAATATTACTCATTTTCATATGAGACAACCATTTCAGTCCTCGGGAGTAGTAACGCATCTGGGATCAATTTCAGATAGAATATTATAACGATTTCAAAATTAAAAAAAGGTTAATGTTCATGGTATACGAATATAAACGACTTATAGAGATTACAATCACTTTGCTTACTCAAAATTAAAATGGCGAAAATTCAAACTTTAAACAATCTAGCGATGCAAACTCGCAACGGAGTTTGCGATTATCCCATCACCATCTCCGTTACGGAGCCATACATTCGTTACAGTTCATTCAAATTCCGCGTTTGTTAGAAACTTTCGGCTTTGTCCCAAACTTCGGGCCATTTTGGAAGCCAAAGGGTTTTCCAAACGGGTTTTTTTTTATCTGACTGAAGTACAAACGAGCACGCAGTCCACCTGATGGTAAGTGGTTACTGCCGCCCATAGACATCTGTAAGCAACTTCAAATAATAAATGTGTTCTATCTGAAGTCACAGATGCGTTGCCACTCCCGAGGACTATTATAATGGTCGCCTCATATAAAAGTGTGCCGGTAACCACGCCCTTCCATCGAAACGCAAAAAATGCTTCACGTTAGAAATAGGTGTATGTTGATTTCACCGAAAGTGGCCAAATCAAAAATTCATTCGTGTGTGTGTGTGTGTCGTGTCGTCAGCCCATTATTGTCCCACTTTTGCGCACGGGTCTGCTCTCAGAATGAGAGAGTTTAGGCCATAGTCCACCGCGCTGGCCAAATGCGAATTGGTGGACTTCACACACCTCCGAGAACTTTTTTTTTTTATAAAGAACTCTCGGCTGTGTAGGATTCCTCATGATGTTTCCTTTACCGAAAAGCAGTGATAATTAATGTATAATACGCACATAAATCAGTGGTGCGTGCCTGGGTTTGAACCTCGGACCTCCCGATTGAGAGGGCAAGTTTCAACCATTAGGCTATCACTGCTCTTAATCTGGGTCTGAGTGTTTGTGTATTCGTCTTATGTGTATCGTACCCACGACACGGGTGAAAATCCTAGTGTGGGGCTATGAATGTAGAAATCATGTCTTTAAAAAAACAGAGTTAAGTTACAGGGCGGGAATATGAAGGATTTCAAGTAAAGTTATGACTTGAAATCCAGTCATAACTTTTATTATACCCGTGTTCCACAAATAATAAATTATTTGATTTGAGAGTTCTATCTGAAGTTCATCACAGATGCGATACTTTTTCCGAGAACTGAGATGGTCTCTTCATATGAAAGTAAGTTGAGCTGATTTGTGATTTACTATAAGAACACTGTAATTAATTATTATTATATATGTCGGCGCGACACCGCGTATTTATGAAAAACACGTTGTCGATAATAATTATTTTAGTTAGTTTAAAGATCGAAAATTGTTTGTTTATTGAATTGGCAACATTTAATGATTTTTAGAATTGTAATTTAGTTTACCCTCCATAAATTTATTATTGTCACACCACCAAACATTGTTATAAAAAGGCGAGCGAACGCCGGTAGAAAGGATTATTCTTGTTTAGCCGTCGAAGCGATCACACCTCCTCAATTGTGAATAAATCGAAGAAGTTTACTGCTGTGTTTTACTTGAAATCTTCAAGAATGGACAATAATGAAGACTCCTGGCCTTCCTGACGTCACATGTCATCGCATTCTCTTCGATATATACAAAATTGCTTACAAATTTCCATATTCGGCAATGACCGAAGTGCTCAGGTTAATATACAATTCACCTGATAAAGTTGTCTTTGTTACAGGAGTACAATCCTTCGCCATAGAAAGGAGAGTATACTATATAATAAAAATTAATTTGTAAGAAGAATTACACATAAATAAAATTATTTTAAAACTGAAAATTTGCAAAACAAAATATAAACTAAACGAAGCATATGTGATAAAAATTGCTTAAAACAATAAAATTTCGGCTTACACCAACGGTCATAATTCAGATGCGTTGAGAGCCTGGTATTAAAATTAAAAATTCAAATGAGCGCCATTTCGGACTGTTTGCCGCGTAAATATTTCAAGATGGCGGATCATTTTAACGGTCGCTGGGTAGTCGTAAACGGACGGTGTTGAAATGTGAAATGTGTTTTTTGAAGAATGTGTGCTTTTTCCCTTATTTTTTACAATATAAAGTATTTATGATTATTTCATTTTATGTGCCTTCTTATGTAACCAGTTAAAGTTAGGTTAGGTTATGTTAGAACGATGGCCAGAGTAATAATAGCCTAATGGTTGAAACTTGCCGTCTCGACCGGGAGGTCCGGGGTTCAAACCCAGGTGTATTAGAAGTTAATTATCACAGCTCGGGAAGGAAGACATCTTGAGGAAACCTACACACCCGAAAGTTCGTTAAAAAAATGTTCTCCAAGGTGTGTGAAGTTCACCAATTCGCACTTGGCCAGCGCGGTGGACTATGGCCTATAACTCTCTCATTTTGAGAGAAGACCAGTGCCCATCGGTGGGACAATAAAGGGTTCACGAGTATAGGTATTTGTGCCAAAATTTCATTAAACGGGTTGTTCTATATGCAGTTGATTGCGATTTAAATTTTTTATAAGACACGTACCATGCAATGAGCTGTGTTCACGTCTACAACTTCCATGTACAACGTTTACTTATAGTAAAACTAGCTGCTCCGGCAAACGTTGTTTTGCCATATAAAAATAAAAAATAAATGTTAAGGCTGGACAAGCCTTAACAGGTATAAAAAATAGATGTTGGCTCACAAAATTTCATGAGAATCGGTCAAGCCGTTTCGGAGGAGTACGGGAACGAACATTGTGACACGAGAATTTTATATATTAGATTAGTCATGGTTCCAATCTAACATTATAGTTCAAGTACGGCGGTACATGTATTAAAATATTTTATTTTTTCAGGCTAGCAACATCGATGAAGACCTGCGTTCTTCAGTGTTTCCGTGGATAGCTGCCATTTTCTTGAAGAACAGCACCTCCGATCAGTTTAACTACTATTGTGATGGCGCCTTGCTGACAAATAGAACCGTCATTACAGGTACGAAAAAACATTACTCTCCTTACGCAGTCGGGTAAAAATAATAAATCAGTTTGTGTAATATAATATGACGTCATATTTTATTTATCTGATTGATGTAGCAAATGAGCATGCAGTCCATCTGATGGTAAGTGGTTACTGCCGCTCATGGACATCTGTTAACCACTTCAAATAAAACATAGGTTCTATCTGAAGTCCGTGGTACTCCCGAGGACTATGACGGTCGCTACATAAAAGTGTGCCGGCAATCACACTCTTCCATCGAAACGCAACAAATGCTTCACGCTAGACATGACAGTGTTACTCCCCGGTCGAACTACACTGGTTCTACCACCTGGTAAAGAAGCGACCATTTAACATATTTTTTTTAAATAAAATAAAATCAGAAACCACGTGCTTGCATGTTCCTATAACCTAAACATGGTATCCAAATCAGATCGGATTCGTGTATATCTTCACTAAAAATGATCCGTTGAAATATTTATAAAAGTAATACATTATTAATTTATGAACGTTTTTTAAAAAATATTTTAAAATTAGAACTCTCAATAAATACACAAACCAAACAACTCAAATGACATAAAAAATGACAGCTCGAAATCGAAATTATGGCGGCGAGAAAAGCGCGCGCTTTTATTTTTTTTAATTTCCCACGGCAAAGGCAAGAAGCAGGATGCTAATTTGATTATGGTCGTTTTTCAACGAACGAGTTGGCGGCTTTTTATTTTGCTTTACTGCGTTCTACCGTGGGTTTAGTACGAAAAGTATTTTAAAAACGTTTCCATAAAAATTTACCACCTGATAATGTTGAATTAAAATCGTTTGCATATTTATTGAAGCTCATTTATTAACGAGTATCTTATTATGATAATAATAATAATTATAAATGCGAAAGTTTGTGAGGATATGAGTATATTTGCTACTATTTAACGCAAAACCTACACATCACATTTTAATATTTAGCACACATATAAGCAAAAGATAGTTTATAACCTGAATTAAACATGGGGCTCTCATTATCGCAGTAACCGTGACCGAAGAGAAGAATTAACGAGTGTTATAGTTTGATTTGAATTTAAAAATCATTTGTTCTTCATTAGGTTCATAATGACATCACGCATGCATGTGTTATTCTTCATTTACGACCATTTGAATGTAGAATACATGATTTGACGACATGTCATGATTTGACGACATGTCATGTCAAGAAGGTTGTAACACAACCTTGTTGATGAAATTTTGATAAAATTTTCACAAGTCACAATTTTAGTTTTAATTTCTACATTTCATTGTTTCATAAATCTCCTTTACTTAGTATTTTAATTTTAACGGTAAATACGAATTTTTCATTATTCTCGCCTCAGGTTTTTATTTGCGTTCCAATTATGGTCACTGCATTTTACCTATAAAATTATGGGACTGATGTAATACTAATAAGGAGCTTGAAGTCAGTATTAAATGCTATGTAAGTAACTGAGATGTTTTTTTAGTATCAATGTGGAGCTGACCTTACAAATATTAATATAAATATCTTTATTCGTGAATATAGGTTATACGGAGCTTTGAGTTGAATTTATAGTAAGCTCTATATTCAACCCGATAGTGTATACAAATTATGTCAAAATTTTAAAGTTAACAATATTTCGAATTTCAATAACATATGATTATAATTCAAAATGGCTTAATCTAAATATAACAAAATGGTAATCTTTTTTTTATCTGACTGTAGTAGCAAACGAGCATGCAGTCCACCTGGTAAGTGGTCACTGCCATCCATGGTAGTGTAAGAAAAAAAATTTAACTGACAATTTGTAAGTGCCCCGTTGGCCTATACAAAAATAAAGACATTTTACTCATACATTTCATTTCATTTCATTTCATTCATGGACATCGGTAATCAAATACATACAGAACATGGGTTCCATCTGAAGTCAATCACAGATGCGTTGCTACTCCCGAGGACTAAGTCGCCTCATGTGAAAGTGTGCCGGCAACCACACCCTTCTATCGAAACGCAAGAAATGCTTCACGCTAGAAATAAGTGTGGCGGTGGTACTTCCCCGGTCGAACTACACTGGTTTTACCACCTTGAATTTGTTCCAACTTTCAACGAGACAATATTAAAAATCCTAAAGATATCTCATTAAATAATAAAAATGGTCACCCTACGCAGACTCGGGAAAATATTGGAAAGCTGTGAGACATAAAACTGAAAATTGAAAGCATTGTCAACCAGTTCGTTCATTTTCTAATATCTAGAAATTTTTAATTGTATTTCAAATCTTGTTTTAAGTAACCTTAAGGGCATGTTCCTCTAAATATAAAACATAATATTTATTTCAAAATGGTATGAAATAGCTTAAAAAACCAGGCTTCCTACACTCATAGCCCCACACTAGGATTTTCTCCTGTGTCATGGGTGTGCCATGGAAACACACAAAGACGAATACACAAACACCTAAACCCCGAACAAGAATCTAAACACATCATTCAGATACCTGTCTGGTCGGGAATCGAACTTGGGACCCATTGCGCGTCAGACCGGTATGGTAACCGCTCCGCCACGCGTCCTCAATAGTTTAATTAATATTAATTGATGTGATGTATAAGATGTAATATGATATATAACGGAGTGAGAGGTGAAATGTGACGTCAGGAAGGCCAGGAGTCTTCATTACAGTCCATTCTTGAAGATTTCAAGTAAAACACAGGAGTAAACTTCTTCGATTTATTCACACTTGAAGAGGTCCGATCGCTTCGACGGCTAAACAAGAATCTCTTTCTACCGGCAGGCGCTCACCTTTTTATAATAAAGTTGGGTGAGGTGACAATAACAAATTTATTGAGGGTAAACTAAATTACAATTCTAAAAATCACAAAATATTGCTAATTCAATAAACAAACAATTTTCGATCTTTAAACTAACTAAAATAATTATTATCGGCGACGTGTTTTTCATAAATACGCGGTGTCGCGCCGACACATATATGTGACAATTTTGCTTACCCCAGTGGGTTAGAATATTTATGACTGTCTATCTTGTTATTCTGCAATTAAATGATTTGATTTGATTAGATTTGAACATTTTCTATTGTTTCAGCTGCTAGTTGTGTGCATACTTCGAATACAGAAAACTTGTTGCTTCTCATCGGCAAGAAATCATTGATGACAATGACTGAAGCTGAAAAGGTGGCGAGGGTAATAACGCATCTAATTTACACAAAAAAATGCTCACTGCAGCATGTAGCCCTAATGATAAGTGGTAACTGCCGCCCATGGACATCAATATGGAACTTCACATAGAACAGAGGCTCTATCTGAAGTCAATCACAGATAGGTTGTTAATCCCAAGGATTAAGATGGTCGCCTTTTATGTACAAGTGAGCTGGAAAAGATTAAAAAATTATATCTCTTGATAGCCGCGGAATGTAGCGTAAAGCAATTCTTGCAATTATTTCAAGAATATAGTTGTCTTACTGTAATAGGAGGCGACCATCTTAGTCTTCATGCATGTTAGTCTTTTTTGTTCTCGAGGGACAAACCTTCAAAAGGTACCCGACGCCGTAGGAGCAACGCAGGGTTATGTGGGATTTTACCTCTCTCTCTCTCTCTCTCCGCCCGCAACCCCGGAAGCCTCTTTTAGTCGCCTGTTACGACAGGCAGGGGATACCGTAGACCTATTCGGATCCCGGAACTACAGGGACGCTTACGACGTCTATGGGGACAATCGCCACTTACCATCAGGCAAATCATGCACTTTGCCTGATGGTAAGTGGCCACTGTCACATCGTTGCCTATTTTAGTTTTATTACAAAAATCAATTTTATGTGTTTCCTTATACCTGCAACTTATTACCAATGTTTAAAAAGAAAATAATGACATTTTACAGGTAAAAACTATAAAAATACACGGCAACTTCTCAGCGCCAACTAGAGCTAATGACTTAGCTATCCTCATCTTGGAAGAATCGATTATCTTCACCGATAACATACAAGCTGCAACGTTAAATAAAGAAGAATTGAAAGAAAATCTAGCTGTAAGTATACGAGGTTACTGCAAGTTGGTAGAAATATTAACTAAATAACTGAGTTGTGCAGATAAGACCAGTAATAGCCTAATGGTTGAAACTTGCCCTCTCGATCGGGAAGTCCGAGGTTTTCTGGCACGCACCACTGATATTTCTAAAATTATGTGCGTATTATAAATGAACTATCACTGCTTTGCGGGGAAGGAAAACATGGTGAGAAATCCTACACACC
Source organism: Spicauda simplicius (assembly GCA_949699795.1). Taxonomy (NCBI): domain Eukaryota; kingdom Metazoa; phylum Arthropoda; class Insecta; order Lepidoptera; family Hesperiidae; genus Spicauda; species Spicauda simplicius. Next base: position 1,498,460 of record OX453078.1, on the reverse strand, counting down.
CGAGAGTTCTTTAAAAAAAAGTTCTCGGAGATGTGTGAAGTCCACCAATTCTCACTTGGCCAGCGCGGTGGACGATGGCCTAAACTCTCTCATTCTGAGAGAAGACCCGTGCCCAGCAGTGGGACAATAATGAGTTGACTAGAGAACTAAGTTGATATTTAAGATACTCATGCACTGTGTATGAAAAGAAAGATATATTTTAAATTGCCAATTAATCCCTTACCATACACAAAGCTACTGTCAAGATAGTTAATCAAGGAGGGGGGGGGGGGGACTTGCGTAGCCAGTTTAAAAAAAAATTAACGCTTATGCTGGGTCATGGGTTCGATTCCCGGTCAGGCAGGCATCTGAATGATGAGTTTTGATTAACGTTCTGGGTCTTGGTGTTGTGTATTTGTCTTGTGTGTGTCCATGGTACCTACGACACAGTAGAAAATCCTACTGTGGGGCTATGAGTGTAGAAAGACATGTTTTAAATCGATTGTGTGAGTGTGTGGGCGTGGGGGAACGATTATTCTATAACATAGAATACATGTAGGCAACTTCATATAGAATCTATAGAATCTATATGAAGTTGCTTACAGTTTTGAAGGTGGTAGAACCAGTGTAGTTCGACCGGGGAAGTACCACCGCCACACCCATTTCTAACGTGAAGATTCATTGCGTTTCGATGGAAGGGTGTGGTTGCCGGCACACTTTTATATGAGGCGACCATCCTAGTCCTCGGGAGTAGCAACACATCTGTGATTGACTTTAGATAGAACCTATGTTCTATATGAAGTTGCTTACAGATATCCATGGGCAGCGGTGACCACTTGCCATCGGGTGGACTGCATGATCGATTGCTACTTCATTAATATAAAAAAAAGTTGTCCATGGAGTGCACCTGCTATGATGCATGAGACTATTTTGCAGTGCATCTGATCGTAAAGCACTGCTATAGTGCCTTACTATCAGATGCACTGCAAAATAGCTTCCTAATATAATAAAAAACGGAGCACTACTCTTCATTACCTTAAAGAAGTTTGAGTTCATTAAAAAAATGTTTTGAACAAGTAAAGTTAGGTTCAAAGTTTATAACAAAGAGTCTCAGTTGAACGGAGGTGAGTCTACCCGCTTTGTTTCAACTTTGTAGTTTCTTAACGAATGTAATAAACTTTGTCTTATAAAATTCTACTCAGTTACGTTTTAAAGTTGAATTTCATTATGTATCTCTGTACTTTATTGCCTACATTGCTTACATATTCGTTTTAAGGTTCCGCATTCAATTCTTTTTTATTAACCGACTTCAAAAAAGGAGGAGGTTTCTCAATTCGACCGTATTTTTTTTATGTTTGTTCGCGGATAACTTCCTCGTTTATGAACCGATTTTGAAGATTCTTTTTTTGTTGGAAAGGAGACATTCCAGGAATGGTACCATGATAAGGAAACCAGGATCTGATGATGTCATTCTAGAGAAATCGAGGGGAATTTTTGAAAATCGTAGGGATGACTAGTGCGTTTGTAAATTTTTCTATTAAACAATTCAAAACACTATAATATAATGAAGGTCTGGTGTCGTTCTGATGATGGAGCTGAAAGACAGTTGAGGGAACTCCTCAACGATTTACAGCAATTACCTTGTGTTTGGGCTTGATTAATTTGTATTGATGTGTATATAAAGTACTGAATGAGTACCTAATAGGGTACTTCATATTAATTACAATGTAGCCTTATATAAGGCTAATGAGTAATTCTAATTTAATTTAAACTGCTAAATAATTGTTTATTGAAGGCGTCCATTGACACTGCACTTCGTTGTTCTGACATAAAAGGGTAGACACATTGTTCTTGTTTTCTATAATTAAGTCACGATTTCACTAACACTACACTATGTTGTCCACCAATTCGCACTTGGCCAGATCGATGGACTATGGCCTAAACTCTCTCATCCTGAGAGAAGACCCGTGCACCGCAGTGGGACAATAATGAGTTGAGGAAAGGAGAGAGAGAACACTATGTTATATTACTACCTCAAAGGGCTTCGTCCGTTTAAGTCTTCTCAATAGGTTTGTCGTATCATTCAAATGATAAAAACTAAATCCTATTTTAGTAATAGGATTCCGCTGTCCGTCTGTCTGTCATAGGCTGTATATATATATCATGAACTGTAATAGCAAGACAGTTGAATCTTTTACAGAAGACGTATTTCTGTTGCGGTTACAACAACAAATCCTAAAAAAAATATTTAAGGGGGCTTCCATGCAACTTCATATAAAAGAAATGACATGGGGCTCTTCAAAAAAGGTGCGAAAAGAGCTATCCTTCAAAGCCGGCGATGCATTGGCGACTCCTCTGGTGTTGCAAATGACCATAGGGGACGGTGAATACTTTCCATCAGGTAGCCCGTCTGCCTTATCGTTAGGTTTAAAAATAAATAAAAAAAACGAAGCTTCTATCTGAAGTTGTTCGTGCATTAATATGCAATGAAATAATAACATAAAATAATGCTTTAATTCTAATACAACATGCAAATATTAATATAATATTAATAAAATTAATGGAATCTACATAATAAGAATGACAAAACGTCAATAATAATTTACTTGTCGACTAGGCCGCGTGGGGGCGCGCTGGCCAGATGTGTTAACACAAGTCATATATGCGTTGCTACTGTCGCGGGGCGTGCGTGCCGTGCGCCCCACGTGCGTTGTCGTGAGTGCGCAGGCGCGTCCGTCGGCTAAAGCGTGTCCTCACCGACGGCTCTTACCGCGACGGAGGGGTGCGGGCGTGATGTTGTTACGGACGGACTTTCGCTCGTCCGGCGCCGGAAGCCCGCTCGTGTGTGTACTTCGCGTCGGGGAGTTGCGTCGTTCTCTTGCCGTGTCGATGTAGAGGGTGCGGGGGGTAGGTGAGGGGGGAGGAGACGTTTTCAAAAGAAACAAGAATGACGTTTTCTGTCTAAGCCTTAATGGACCAGCCAAAGCCTAGCCCTAATCCCCCTTGCCTAGCCCTAATATTCTTCGCTCTTCTTTCGCGGAGAATCCTCTTTCTTCCTGCTGCAGAAGGTCCTTCCGTCCTGCAGAGTTTCCAGTCTTCAGTCTTGAGTGTCTTGAGTCTTCAGTCTTCTTTCTTCTTCAGAGTCTTCTTTCTTCTTTTTCTTCTTGGTATTGCTTCTCTCTGGAGGCCATGTTCGCAGCTAATGCCTAATGAAATAACATCCTACGCCTCGGCGATGACGTCGCCGCGTGGCGCAGGGTCTGCGGGCCTCGAGGAATCCCTCCTTACCCGGGCAATTCCCTCAGTGGGTACACTGCCCACCGGTGTTGTGTGCTGCCGTCAGGCAGCGGTGCAGCCTTTGGTCCTCGGACCTATGCTGGGCTGCTCCAGCAGACTTAGCCCTCCTGGTCGTCGGAGGAGACCTGCCCTCCGAGTTCACGAGGGAGCGGGCGCCCGTCGGGCGGTCGAGCGTGCAGGGGCGCGAAACCTCTCAGATGGGAGTGTGGGCCATTGTCAGCGCGATCGTACATACGTCGCGCCAACTGACCCACAAACCTGTCCAGGGGTTTAACCCTAAGGTCGCGCTCCAACACGTCGTTCCGAACATAGCGGCCCGCCCCCACGATCATCCGAAGAGACAGGTTCTGCTGTGCGCGGAGACGTTGCTTATTGGATTCTGATACCAATGCGTACCATGCTGGTGCCGCGTAGGTTAACCGCGATCGGATGTATAGTTTGTAGACCTTCAGTTTGGTGCGGGTCGGTAGCTGAGATGCCAACACCGGTCGGAGCATCGCACGCGCGGCACGGGCCTGTCGGATCGCGTGGTCCACCTGAGGTCCCATGCGCAGCGCGCGATCGATGTAACATCCCAGATACCTAACTTTAGGCTGCCAAGCTACCTCCCGATCACGGAAACGTAGCGGCGGCGGCATCTTGAGCTTGCGGCTGAACAGTGTCGCCACCGTCTTACCGACGTTGACGGCCATGCGCCACTTGTCCAGCCACTCCGGCATCAGATCCAACAAGCGTTGCATCCGGCGAGCAGCCAGTAACGGGCTACGCGAGGACGCAAAGTACGCGCTGTCGTCCGCGAACAACGCGAGCTCCACGTCACGCTCCCACTCCTCGAGGTGACCTTCAAGGGTGGGAATGTCGTTGGTGTAGAGAGCATAGAGCAGCGGCGAAAGGCAGCTACCTTGAGGCACTCCAGCACGTATGGGGCGGGGGTCTGAGGTTACGTTCTCGACCGATACTATGAACTGCCGCCCATCTAAAAAGGACGCCACTAGCCGCACCAATAGCGCCGGCACGGACGACTCCAACAGCTTAAAGACGAGGCCCGGGTGCCATACGCGGTCGAACGCCTTCTCGATATCGAGGAAGACGCCGACCGTGTGTCGACCGTAATTGGACTCGTCTGTAAGATGGTGGATCACCCGCGTCAGCTGCAGCGTAGTCGAGTGACCGGCGCGGAAGCCGAACTGCTCGTCCCTTAAATTAAGTGACGGACGCAGTCGCTTCAACGCCAGCCTCTCGAAAAGCTTTGCTATGGTGGGCAGGAGCGTGATGGGTCGGTAGCTGGCCGGGAGACGGCGGTCTTTCCCCGGCTTCGGGAGAACGATTACCTTCCCCAACTTCCAGTTGGTCGGGAAGTGGCCCGTGCGGAGGATGCCGTTGAAGAGCCTGGTCATGACAACCATGGCCCTTCTCGGCAGCATTGCCAGTGCCAGGTTAGGAACTCCGTCTATGCCTGGCGCCTTGCGCTTGGGTAAACGCAAGACGACCTTCCGCGTCTCCGAAGGCGAGATGAACTCCACTCCCTGGGGTGGCGGTGTCGGGCAACGGACGAAGTCCTCTACTCTTGCCTCCACGGCTTCGTGATGTTCAGCGGCGGCAGCGGCTGCGGGGTGCGGAGAGAATTGCTCTTCAAGATGCTCCGCATGGATCTCCGCTCTGTCCTTGGGCTGGTAACAACGCCTGCCCTCTCCATTTAGAAGGGGGCAGACGGTTGTCTTGGCCCGGGTGAGCTGCCTGGTGAGATGGTAGAGTGAGGTCTCGTGTTCGCCTGCCTGGTCCACTCTCGCGTCCCAGGTGGCGCCACGGTACTCCGCCATCTCAACAGCCAACCCCTCCGCCAAGTTGTTCAGTTCACGCTTGACCCGGGGGCAGCGGGTGCGTGCCCATAGCTGGCGCAGTGCGCGCTTTTTCCTAAGTTTGACCTCCAGGTGGACTGGGAGCCTTGCGCGTCTGTTACTCTTCGGTTGGTGAGTGGTCGCCGCATCCAGCGCCTCCCGGACCGAAGCCGAGAAGGCGCAGGATGCCGCCTCCACCCCCTCCGGCGTGTTAAGCGCATGGGAGATTTTAACGTCACCCATGGTGACTTGGAATGCTCTCCAGTCCACCCTTCGGGTGTGGCGCGGAAAGGCCACTGATTCGGCCCCTAGGCCAAGCGTGATCAAGATGGGGAGGTGCTGCGTGTCCAGCTCATACAGCACCTCCACATGGACAGGACAGCGAAGACCCCTATGGAGCACAATGTCCAGGACATCAGGACACCGGGACTCGTCCGAGGGGATATGCGTAGGCGATTCTGGCCCAATCACCTCATAGCCTACCTCCTCGGAGTCCGCGTACAGCTTGCGTCCCACTGGATTGGCGAGTCTGGATCCCCAAGCCTTATGTTTGGCGTTGAGGTCGCCAGCCAGTAAGGTCGCAGCGCCGGTGCCCAGGATGGTGTGTATGTCCTGCGGGTCAAAGCGGGATTCAGGCGGTCTGTAGGCGGCAAACAGTCGCAGTTCCCGACCCCCCGCACTGACCACAGCCCCAATGGAGCGTGTGACTGTGAACGGGGGCAGTGGGAGTACGTCGTGCACCACATCGCGGCGAATCGCTATTGCGGTGCCCCTGTACGGGTAGCCCGACTGCGCTATTTCGTCGCGTCGGTACACGGCGTAGTTGGGAACCGCGAGGTCCAGGCCCGGTCGCAGCTTCGTCTCGCCCAAGAGGAGCACGTGAACGTCCTGCTCCCGGACGAGACGCCTCAGCTCCGGTAGGTGTTGGGTAACACCTCCCGCGTTCCAGTACAAAAGCCTAAGATGCGCTGCCATACTGGAACCCGAGAGTGTCGGAGATAATCCTCCTAAGGGTGCCTACAAGCGCTGGGTACCGCGCAATAGCCTCACTGATGGTTGCTAAAGCCGCCACCAGATCATCGGCCGGCGTATCAATCCCCAGGGCCTGTAGGGGGCGAGGAGTAGGTGTGGGAGTGAGGCTGGATCTGGGGAGAGGAGTCGGTTGGGGGCTCACAGGAGTTACCTGGACCTCAGGCTCCCTCCGCGACCGCTTACCTTTCCCCTTCCCCTTTTTGGAGAGGGGTGCCTGCGCAGCAGTCAGTGCCGGAGTCGCTGCTGGAGGAGGTGGCGGATGGACTGCCAAGGCAGCCTTGGTGGTGGTGGCTGCCTTAACGCTGCTCACCGATGGGCGCGGTTCATCCACCGCCGAAGGTTTATGCGGCGGAGCCGACTCGGCTGGTGTTTCCACTGGCTCCGTCGGCTTCCGCTGTCTCTTCTTGCCTTTCCCCTTCCTACCGCGTGCGTTACCGCGTGCGGCAGGGGGGTTGGCTGGGGCCATGAGTGATGCGCCCTCGGTCTGAGCAAACTCCTCCACGACTCTCGTAGGGACCGGCTCCCTAGTGGTCAGTGGCGGCTGCTTTCCGGGCGCTTGAGCAGTCGGTCTGGGCGGCGGGACGGTCATTCCCCTTACGCGCGCCATCTTCCTGAGGTACCCACACGTCCTGTTGTTGGCCGAGTGGGCCCCCTGGCAGTTGGCGCACTTCGGAGTCGCGTGCCTAGGTTCGGGGCAGTCCCCGACTACGTGCGACCCCGCGCACCGGACGCATCTAGCCGGCCGGTGGCAGTTGACCGAGGAGTGCCCCACTGCTTGGCAACGGTGGCACTGGGGGGGGCCGAAACGACCCCTCCACGCCTCGATCACTACCCCCGGCATAAACATGAGCTCGTTCACCCCATAGAGGCGCGCGAGCTCAGCTTCGGCCATCCGGTCCAGCTGCACGTAGTACACGCAGCCGGGCTTACCTCGCCTCGGTGGAATGTGGCGTGCAAAACGAGCCGGAAATCCAAGCCGTTTGAGGGCTTTAGTGACTCCATCTGGGTCCGTTGACGCCGGCAGTCCTCGGACCGCCACCTTTGTGGGGCGGTCGTCCTGCGGCGTGTAACAGAACCAGGAGAGTCCCGGTTCCGTAGCGGATAAGTCCGTTAGGTACCTTTGGACTATCCGGTACTCGTCTGCCGCCTGAGGTAAAAACCTAATGCCCTTCCCAAAGGGCCGCGCGTTAGGAGCGTGGCCCAGCTTCTGCCTCAGCGCCGCGAAGTGAACGGGCCAGTTCGGCAACTGCTCGACCACTAAGGGAGGGTACGCCTTGCTGGCTGCTGCGGCACTCGAGACCTGTCTGGGTGGTATATTACCTTGCGCAGGTGGTGTTGGTTGTGGCGGCGCAGGCGCCGTCAACACCGCGGCGTAGGATGTCGATGGCTGAGGTTCCTGATACGACCCCAGCCGTGACGACTCTGCCACGGGGCTCGGTGACTGGTTTGTGGGGGACATTGCCCTGGGCGCCGGTGACGGCGTCGACGCCAAACCGCGGTATGACGTCGAGTCCAGCCCAGCGTCCACGGCCATGGCCCCCGGCGACGGGTTGGATGGGGTCGGTGATCGCGGCGGCGACCTAAATATTTTTGTGCAACTCACCGCGTTGGCAGGCTCAGCAGCAGCAGCGGTCGTTCCGGTCCCGTCCTCTCTGCTGTCCTCATATTCTGAGCTATCTTCGTCCGAGGCGTCCGATCCGGCGGGCGAAGAGTCTCCTTTGACCTCTATGCGCATCGCCTTCGCCGGCAGTTGCGCACTCTCCGGCGAAGACGATGGCTGGCGCAGTTTCTTCGATGGCCGCGCAGAAACAGGGCCGGTTTCCTTGGGAACACCGTATTGTTTTCTGGGCCGTCCAGTACCTCGCCTTTGGATGGTTTCTTCCAGTTGTGCCGCGTAAGAAGCCGCAACCGGTTCTTGAGCTCTTGTGAAAATGTTTCTTGCGATTATGCGCCGCTCCGAGGGTGGCGCCGATATTAAGCCTCCCGTGGGTAGATTTGAAAAATCTTCTGTCTCCCTCACCGATCTTCCGTCCCTCTTTTGTGAAGGGTCGGTGAGGGTAGACGCAATTTTCCATCTTCCGTCCTTCTCTTCACCTCCCTTTCCCTCTTCCATGGTTGAGGGTAGGTGAAGAGATGTTGATGTTCGGTTTCTCTCTTGATGTTAGTACTCCTCTTCTTCAGCCGATAAAGCCGCGCAGCCAAATAGGCCCAACACCGGGGCCCTTTCCAATGAAAGGGGCGGTGTTGGGCGGGGGACGTCAATCACGGTCGGGGGTCGCAAATCGGAGCACTGACCAGGGGGCGATCAGCACCGAACGCAAACGCGGTTGTTCGCAGCTAAAAAAAAAAAAAAAAGCAGTAGCTGTTCGCAGCTAAAAACCCGCCTGGTCCGCTGCCCTTCGGCATTACCTTAAAGAGAGCCGCATGGCTCTAAGCCCATATTGCCTAACATTTCGATCTAATTTTCACTTTGGCTGACCCATGTCCGGCTAAATCTTTATTTCTTCCCAAAATCTTACATACATGTGTCATACATCGTTACATTCGTCTTAAAAAGTTCTATTAAACCATACAATTCTTATTCTTATATCTAGAAGGACAAAAAAGTTATTCATAAAAAACATCGTAAAAACATAGCAATTTTGTCTTATCCTACACTTATTTTCCTTAATAACTCCTAAGCTCTAAACCTTATCCTTATCTATTGTACATAAAAATGTAGAGGAATTCTTAACCTATCGATCTACACTAATTATAACAATACAACTTAATTAGAACTATCAAAAATTATAACAAACATATGATTTACATAAACTTCCATAAATCTTACTTAAACTTATTCTCTATCTCGTATTCACATCTTGCATCTCTTTCATATCGTGTTATAATCTTAGCTTAAGTCTGTTGTGATCCTATCGTAATAAACAATTCAAAAACATTTCTCTTAACTAAATTCGTAACATAATTCGTAAAGGTTATTCATAATACAATCTTATTCTTATCGTACATAAGGGAACTTAATCTAACTAATTTAGATGAGTCGCCGACAGCTACCTATATCAAAAAAAAATCTACTTAAACTCATGTTCTTGAAGTCAGTAGTAAAATCAACTTAGGTATTTATTAATTTGATTATTACGAAATATTAAATAATAAAAATTTAATTTAATTTCATAATTATATGTATAATTGTATATACGAAATAATAACTTAAATTTAAAAAGACACAAATTGCCAAATTAAAAATTAAAATCTGCATCCAAATTACTAAGATGAATTCCTAAAAATCTGCCACCAAATTATTGTCCCTAGGATGAGTTCCCAGAATGCTGGCAACATTACCTCGTTGAAGAGCAAGGTTAATTCGTTAAGTTAATCCTACTTAAACTATTTCTACATTACTATTTGTTTCAGACCACAGGATGGGCAGTAACTGGTGACCTTACCGCTATTCTATTAAAAACTGGAGCTAACTTGACATGTGATGAAACACAGGAGGATAGAGTTTGCGCTGTTTATGGAAATGGTACGAAATAAACTAGATTTTCTTTTAATTTAACACGGTCCCTTACCCAGGTGGTAGAACCAGTGTAGTTCGCCCGGGGAGGTACCACCGCCACGCCTATTTCTAGCGTGAAGCATTTCTTGCGTTTCGATGGAAGGGTGTGGTTGCCGGCACACTTTATATGAGGCGACCATCATAGTCCTCGGGAGTAGCAACGCATCTGTGATTGACTTCAGATAGAATCCATGTTCTATATGAAGTTGGTTACAGGTGTCCATGGGCGGCAGTGACCTTACCATCAGGTGGACTGCATGCTTATTTGTTACCCGTATCAGATAAAAAAGGCAAGTGCCCACTGCGGCCTTTAGACAACTATAATCAACTCCAAGTAAAACAGATTCTACTTGAATGAGTCATAGACCAGTGATAGCGTAATGGTTGAAACTTGCCCTTTCGATGGTTCTGTAGGGGGTATGGTAGGTCCTACTGACTCCGATATGGTCTAGTGGTGGTTAAATAAAACTACTGGTTCTTCAGAAGGCTGAGGCTTGAATGGAATGCTTTATTAAGGAAGGCACCCTATATTTATATTCCCGGCTACAATTTTGATCGACCAATAATGACTTAAATAATTATACAAACCAATAAAATAAAAGGAATTTTTACCAATAATTCTCAAGTAACTAAGTAAATAATATTATAAATAATGAATAAATAAAAATGTAAATAATAGATAAGGTAGTTACAAGAAATGTTAGAAAGAAATAGAAATCTAGGCCGTCTCGCTTGTGCTGCCGGCTTGCTATAAATATAGCGCGGGTTGCTAGCGCGCGCATCTGGAAATACATTTCGCGTGTCATGCACACGCAAAACATAGGCTTCATTTCAGCCCGCTCCTCTGTCCACGCCATCCGCGTCACGGTTCCCCCTGAGTCTGACCACAGGAGGCTCACTAAATTCCTTTTCTCGCAGGCGATAGGGTATCACACCTACGCACTGGAGAGTGAAAAAGTACTAAGGGTAGTAATTAAGGGACTACCCAAAGAACTCGAACTCGAGGTTATCATTAATGACCTCAAATCTCAGGGCCTTCCCGTTAAGGAGGTATACCGTATGTATAATCGACAGAGGAAACCATATGACATGGTCCTTGTAATTCTGCCCCACTCCGTCGAGGCGAAGAAAATCTTCGCCATTAAAACCATCTGCCTACTCTCAGGCATAGCCATTGAGGCGCCTCGAACCCGTATAGGTCCCTCGCAGTGCCATCGCTGCCAACTATACGGCCACTCCGCCATAAACTGTTTCGCACGTGCTCGATGCGTGAAATGCCTAGGCGATCACGCCACATCCGATTGCCCACGTCCAAAGGACTGTGCCGATCCGCCTAGCTGCGTCTTGTGTGAAAACCAAGGCCACCCAGCCAGTTATAGAGGGTGCCCCAGAGCCCCCCGTAGGAAATCCGCCAAAAAGGCCCCTCCGCCTCCCCCAAAAAACACTACTTCAGGGAAAACTCCCTCTGCCCCTACAACCAAAACCCTCCAGGTACCAGCCCCACCAGTTTCTAATGCGTGGGTTAAGCCTCCCTCGATGGTGGCACAAAAACAGGCCCCTCTGGTCCCTCAGGCCCCCAAAGTCACGGCAGCCCCAAGGCCACTCATACACGTCGCCCCTAAGGCAATCCTGGTCCCCCAAAATCAGCATTCACTGGTCGCGGAGGACTTCCAAACTATCGGGGCCTTTTTGCAGGCCATAGATTTCGGAGAACTTAAGCTCCTAGCGACTAAGCTTAGAGCAGCAACCTCACCCCAAGCAATGATGATCGCAGCTTGCGAGCACTTCCCCCTTTTGGACGCCATGTGGCAATCCAAATCCACATTCGCCTCCCCATAACATGGATAACACAATTAGGGAACACCTCACCAGCAGGGTAAAACCCCGCTCTCTGGCCATAGCGTATTACAACGCAAATGGCCTCAAACCCCAAACCGATCTCGTGCGCGCTTTCCTAACCGTTCACCAAGTAGATATAATGCTAGTCCAGGAGACCTTTCTAAAACCAAGCGTAAGCGATCCAAAAATCGCGAACTACAATATCATACGCAACGACAGAGTGACGTCGAGACTCGGCGGCACTCTGATCTATCATAGGAGGTCCCTGCACTGCACCCCATTAGATCCTCCGGCTCTTACTAATATAGAAGCATCAGTGTGTCACGTGGCAATGACAGGACACCAGCCCATCATCGTAGCTTCAGTATATCTCCCCCCGGGGAAATCACTCCTTGAAACCGACCTCAGGGCATTATTTAGCATGGGAGACTCGGTCATTCTGGCCGGGGACTTCAATTGCAAACACCCTAGGTGGAACTCACTGCGCGTTAATACGAATGGCACCCGCCTAGACAAACTTACTGACAAACTACAGTTTGAAATTATAGCTCCCCTCACTCCAACTAGATTCCCGCCAGGGGAACAACCACACCATAGCCCAGACGTCCTAGATATAACGCTTCTTAAGAACGTTACCCTCCAACTTCGCAACATTGAGGTCCTACACGAGTTGGACTCGGACCATCGTCCAGTTCTACTCAGCCTAGGCACTACTCATAACCCTCTCCAAAGGACCAGTCGCATCATCGACTGGCGCAAACTGGACAATAATTTAGGCTCCCAGGACTCAACAGACCTACTGACGATGCCTCAAATCATTGCCACAACACAGGATGCCAACCTTGCCATTAGCTCCCTGACAAATCACATACGGACTGCTACAGACAAATCGACACGGGACGTAAAGGCGGCGAGCGATCGACGCTTCGAACTCCCTGACGAAATAAAATCCCTCATTACAGCTAAAAATGCTGCCACCCGAAAATATGATCACTTTCCCTCTCCCGTAAACCGTAGGAAGTTAAACTTCTACCAAAGGAAAGTAAAGGAAAGCATAAACGAGATGCGGAATAACAATTGGGGTTCGCTGGTTGAAGCAATCTCGCCATCCCACCAGGCTTACTGGAATCTGGCGAGATCGCTCCGATCAGAGACTGTAGTGTCAATGCCTCCATTGACTAGACCGAACTTACCACCAGCGTTCGATGACTCGGATAAAGCCGAATACCTGGCTGACAGTCTAGAGAGCCAATGTACCCCAAGTACACAACCTACAGACCAATCACACATCGCCCTAGTCGAAGGTGAAGTCGAGGATCGGTCTGGCCGCCCGCCAACCGACCCTCCACTATCGCCAATTACGTTAGATGAAGTGCAAGCAGTTATTAAAGACATGCATGTCAGAAAGGCTCCAGGCCCAGACGGAATTACCAATAAGGTGGTAAAACGTCTTCCTCCATTTTTATTAGGACTTCTAGTGGCAATATTCAACGCCCTCCTATCCAACTGCTCATTTCCAGACGCCTGGAAGGAAGCGGATGTTATAGGAATCCCAAAGCCCGGCAAACCGAGGACAATGCCTTCGAGCTACCGTCCCATTAGCCTCCTGAACACGTTAGGGAAAATCTATGAAAAGTTACTTCTGAACCGACTCAGAGCGGTCGTCCAGTCTAAAAATTTACTTCTAGATGAGCAGTTTGGCTTTAGAGCCCAGCACTCCTGCGTACAGCAGGTGCACCGCCTCACGGAGCACATCCTCGTAGGGTTAAATAGAAAAAGATCTAGGGGCACGGGTGCTCTCTTCTTCGATGTAGCTAAGGCGTTTGATAAAGTCTGGCACAAAGGCTTGCTTTATAAGCTTTACCAATTTGGAGTGCCGGATAGGCTCGTGAACATCATACGAGACTTTTTATCAAATCGCCGATTCCGCTACAGAGTCGATGGCACACGCTCATCCCCTCGCTCATTAAGAGCTGGAGTTCCCCAGGGCTCCGCCTTATCCCCACTTCTGTATACGCTTTATACAAGCGATGTCCCTCGCCACCCAAACGTGGAACTAGCTCTATTTGCGGATGACACCGCTCTCTACTACACTCACCCAAAACCCTCAATTGTCACCTCAAAGCTCCAATCCGCGGCTACCGCTTTAGGCGAATGGTTTAGGAAATGGAGAATAGAGGTAAATCCCGATAAAAGTCAAGCGGTCCACTTCGCCAGAAGGGCTTACTACCTCTCGGGTAAAAAGGACTGCTCCCACAGAACCCGACAGATACTAAAACAAGTATCGCTCTTCGGTAAGCCCATCCCTTGGGCTAAGTCAGCTAAATACCTAGGTGTCACACTAGACAATAGGTTAACCTTCGCTCAGCACATCAAAATAACGAGAGACAGAGCCGCTTTCGTACTAGGACGACTGTATCATATGTTAGGCAAGAAGAGTAAAATGGCACTTCGTCATAAAGTGACCCTTTACAAAGCTTGCGTTAGGCCCATTATGACTTACGCCAGTGTAGTCTTCGCACATGTAAGGCTCATTGACAGATACCAAAAGCTTCAGAATCGATTCTTACGAATGGCCACGGGCTGCCCGTGGTACGTGCGCAATGTAGACCTCCATAAAGATCTTGAGCTGCCCACCATCGCTCAATACATGAAGCAGCTTTCTAAAAGCTATTTTGAAACAGCTGAAAACCATCCCAATCAGCTTGTGGTCAATGCAGCTAGGTACATCCCTGATAAGGATGCACCCGCTCTACATAGACGCCCAAAACATGTCCTAGACTATCCTGATGATAAGATCACTGCAAATATCGCCCATCGGCAAGGAGAACCCCCTCCCCGCCCGTTACACATACTCAACAACAACAGATTCTACACACACCGTCCCCGCCGGCGGAGACGAGGACCCCATTACAGCACAACCGTCACAAGGTATCCCCGCATGATCGGTCGTGCATCGCCAGTGCCCCACATTAGCGCAACTGACCTAAGCCGAGGTCCGTACCTCACAGGAGGTGCCCTTAGGTCAGCCGCAATCCCTATTTAACCAGAGGTGGAAGGCCAGGACGTCGGCATTAGCCGGGTCCGGAACCGTCCCTCCCTCTAGTGAAGGAGGAAGGTCGAGGAAACCGGAAACGGGGACCAAAGCTATCCCTCCCTTCCAGCCCAAAGTCTTCTTGTCCCGGCTAGAGCTTTAGGCTCGCCTTAAAAAACTCGGTGAAGCTGTAAAGGCCACTAGGGCCAACAGTAACTACACATTTGCCAAAAAAAAAAAAAAAAAAAAAAATAGCGCGCGCATCATCGGATCGGCGGCGGAGACGTGTGGACATCTCTCAGCGGCGGCGAGTGCTCCAAGAAAGCGGCGGCGAGTTCCGGCGATGATGCTGCGTGATGAAGATTATATGGATAATCTTGAAGCTGAAGATATTTTGCCGACGATGAAGTTGTTTCTTGTTTCGAAAACAAATTATTCAGAACGTCTTGAGATGGTTCCCTCTTCGGAAGAAATCAAAACATCATTGTAACCATAGCCGGGGTAGTTGCATAATAAATGTTATGTTGGTACTTGATGCAAGTCATTGTTACCATAGCCGGGGGTAGTAAGAATATAAATATTGTGCGGTACTTGCACTGCCGCTACAGTTCGATGGAGGTCCGAGGTTCAAAAACAGGCACGCACCACCGATTTTTCTAAAATTATGTGCGTATTAGAAAATAATTATCACTGCTTTTCGGTGAAGGAAAACATCGTGAGGAAACCTACACACCCGAGAGTTCTTTAAAAAAAAGTTCTCGAAGGTGTGTGAAGTCCACCAATTCGCACTTGGCCAACGCGGTGGACTATAGCTTATAACTCTCTCATTCTGAGAGAAAAAAACTCCTTAATTAATTAGTCCTTAGTTATATTTAATATGTATTTACAGATGTAACAGTATGCCCTAGCTACGGAGGCCTCTACGTCACGAAGCAAGAGGCCTGGTCCCTCCAAGGCCTCAGGACAGCTGATCCTGAAGACAGAGGCCTGTGCATTAATAGGAATATAGCATTTACTTTGTTTAACAAACATTGGGAATGGATTAAAGATAGTATGCAATAGAATGATGTTTTATTTAAAAGCTAACCCCGCTATTAGGTACAACTATTATCAATAGTATTTTTATTTTTATATTTTAACCTAACGATAAGGCAGACGGGCTACCTGATGGAAAGTACTCACCGTCGCCTATGGACATTTGCAACATCAGAGGAGTCGCCAATGCATCGCCGGTTGTAAAGGAGAGCTCTTCTCGCACCTTTCTTGAAGAACCCCATGTCATAGCGCTCCGGGAATACCTCAGGGGGAAGTTTATTTGTGATCAAAATTATTATAACAACTAAGCAACGCTTTTTAGTAGTTGTAAGTAACATGGACAGACACAAAGACAAATACACAAAGACCCAGAACAGAAATTAAAAAAAAATATCTCTTAAATATCTGACTGGGATTGAACCGAAACGTTGCATATCTAACGTTGACCGCTCAACCAAGCTGAGCATTAAATATTACGAAAATCATTTAATTGTTCTAAAACTATTACGTTACCGCGTAGTGCTTTTTATATGACTGAAGTAGCAAACGAGCATGCAGTCCACCTGAATGTAAGTGGTGACTGCCGCTTATGGACATCTGCAAGCAACTTGTCAATCACATCACAGATGCGTTGCCACTCCCGAGGACTGTGATGGTCGCCTCATATAAAAGAATGCCGGTAATCACACCCTTCCATCGAAACGCAAGAAATGCTTCACACTAGTAATAGGTGTGGTAGTACCTCCCCAGTCGAACTACACTGGTCTACCACCTGATGAAATACACTTAAGCGAAATCGGGGCTTACTTTTAGATGTACGAAGGCGGCAATGGTCACTTACCCATCCCTGTAGTTCTGTAGTTCTGGGATCAGAACAGAGCTACGGTATCTCCTGCCTGTTGTAAGAGGCGACTAAAAGGGGCTTCCAGGGTTGCGGGCGGCTAGAATGGGAACTCGAACTGTTCGTTCAGGCGACCGCGTAAAGGACGGCGGTATGACGGTATGTGTGATCGCATACCGTCGTAAAGACCAGACGGAACGGGGGCCCCAGCCGCCCATCGGTGAGGTGCCCGATGGGATAACGCGCTCAGAGGACTCCGGTTGCGTTCCTTTGGAGATCCCGGAGTCCTCTTAGTAGCGCCAAGGACGGCCACCGAGGTTTTAGTGTGGTAAAAATCTCACATAATCCTGCGTCGCTCCCACGATGTCGGGTACCTTTAGAAGGTTTCCCAACAAAAAAGTGGTCACTTACCATCAGTTTAACTGCATAGTCATATCTACTTTACTCCTAAAGATCGAGATTGAAAACGGGAGCAATATTGAAATAACATCCAATATTTTTGATTTTATCCCTTTGTATAAATTAATGAACGAACCTCAGGGATAATTATTGTACTAATTAATCCCGTATATATCAATTTTAATGAAGATGTACAAACACCCTACACTAGTTATATATTCAGACCTTCCCTCCCTCGTTAATCATTTCCAACTTATACCAGAGGCCGGGAAATTAATTTGTATGTTAATATTACAGAGTTCACAATTCTGAGAAATGTCTAATGTATTTTAGGTGACGAACCGCGTGGCGGAGCGGTTACCAAACCGGTCTGATGGGTCCCGGGTTGGATTACCAGACAGGTATCTAAATGATGACTTTAGATCCGTGTTCTGGGTCCGAGTGTTTGTGTATTCGTCTTATGTGTATCCATGGTACCCACGACACAGGAGAAAATCCTAGTGTGGGGCTATGAGTGTAGAAAGCGTGTTTTTTAAAAAAAAAAAAAAATTTAATAATAATAGAAGCCGATCGCATAGCTCGCACGACCGATAACCGATAGGGAAGAAAGGTTCTCAAGTGGCACTCACGTTTAAACAAAAGCTTAGGTTACCTACCAGACTGCCCGGTGGCAAAAAGAAGCCAAGGTGAAATCGTTGGATGACGCTTAAATGGCGCTTCGCCTTTCGCCATTTAAATGTCCAGCAGTGAACCTCAAAAGGCTGATAGATATGTCTAATCAAACTAACTCTATGGTCAAAACTTCGAAATCTAAAAGTAAAATCATAATTTAAAGAACAACCTTATTCAAATATTACGAGAAATTCTAGCCACTGAACTACCACCATCTCCATGCCATGTCTAATGTAATTAACTCTATGGTCAATATCAGGGCTATAATAATGAGTATGGATGCAGTGACAAAGCTTGCATACCGAATGGCCTCACTAGGTGGCGAACAACGTGATATCACCGTCACAACATGTCGTTGAGGGTTTCATTTTATTTATATGGTACCGATATATGATTCACCTTTATCTCTGGTAGTGAAGTAAAATAAAGAGCAAATAGTCGGTTTTGTATTTTTTTCCCGACTACCTCAGAAGCAGTTCTTCGGCACGTGCTACAGCCCAAACGGTTTGACGGAGTATAACATATGATATATCATTTGAAACGACTCTGTTGTGAGAGTGACACAGGCTATAAATATTTTTTAAATATCGCGCCTGCAGTCATAGGAAAAGGGACCTCCCCCTTTTCCTATGACCACAGGCGCGATATTTCGAGCCATTGAACTATCACCACCTGGATGCCACCTGCGTGCATGGATGCAGTGACGGAGCTTGCATACCGAATGGCCTCACTAGATCGCACACAACTCTGTACCGCCGTCACAACATGTCGTTGAGGGTTTTTCCATATTATTAATGGTGCCGATATACACATAAGTTATATCATGAAGTATAGGGACCAAGTTGTCGGTTTTATATTTTTTATATGCAACTAGGTGGCGGAATCTGTGTAGTTCAGGCGAAAAAAAAACACTGCTACACTTGTTTCTAGCGTCTACTGCATTTCATGGATGGGTGTGGTTGATGCCTCACTTTTATATGAGACGACCATCTTAATCGTCGGAGAGGGCATCGCATCTATGATTAACTTAAGATATAACCCTGCTCTAAATACTGTTGCCCTGCCTGCCGCCGTCCATTAGCGGTGGCAACCATATACCATCAGGTGGACTGTACGCTCGTTGCCCACTTAAAGAAAACTGGTCAAAAACTAGAATTAAAACCTGGGACAATCCTATTTAAATAAACCACTGAACTATCATGCCATGTCTAATCAAACTAACTCTATGGTCAATATCAGGGCTATAATAATGAGTATGGATGCAGTGACGGAGCTTGCATACCGAATGGCCTCACTAGATGGTGAACAACGTGGTACCGCCGTCACAACATATCCTTAGGGTTTTTTCATTTTACTTATATAGTACTAATATATGATACACTTTAATCCTTCGTATAAAAGGAAGATAGAGGCAATTTTCGGTTTTATACATTTTAAAGGTTTGTCCACCAATTCGCACTTGGCCAGCGCGGTGGAGTATGGCCTAAAACTGTCTCATTCTGAGAGAAGACCCGTGTCTAGTATTGGGACAATAATGGGACAGCCCTCCGCCGCAATCATTTGTAGCTTGAATTTCTGCATTTCGGTGGAAAGGTGGGATAGCCGGCTTGATTAGTTTTTAAGAAAGTTGCATATAAAAGTGTGCAGGCGCCTTTTTTATCTGACTGAAGTAACAAATGCGCATGCAGTCCACCTGATGGTAAGTGGTCACTGCCGTCCATGGACATCTGTAATCAACTTCACACAGAACATATGTTGCATCTGAAGTCAATCACATATGCGTTGATACTCCCGAGGACTATGATGGTCGCCTCACGTGAAAGTGTCCCGGCAACCACACCCTTCTATCGAAACGCAAGAAATGCTTCACGCTGGAAATAGGTGTGGCAGTACTTCCCCGGTCGAACTACTCTGGTTCTACCACCTTGTAAACCTCACTATAAACTATGTAAGTAAAACAAATTCATGATACAGACTTCTGTTGACAATGACGCTGTGTAACGGATAATCCAACCATCATTTCGCAAACAAAGGTATACATTTACATACATTCGAAATCAATATCGTACTGATAAGTTTGTACTTCAGACCAGAAGCATACCATTCAATAATATGTTAGTATTCGCTTCTCGTTCCTATGTGCGAGAGGATAAACAGCTGGGTAAGGTACTTGGTCTACTGCTAGCTAGTAGCGGGCAAGCGAGCTAGTAACTCCGCCAAAGCGAGGAATGAAACAGGCGATCATGTTTTTAGGCTACTTTACGGCCACTAATGAAATTTGGAGTACCAAGAAAATTTGAGGTTTTAATAGATAATGGTAAAGCTTGGACAAAACAGAATGCAGTTGGGTAAAAAACAACACTGTTTTGTTACTGCCTATTTAAATGTATGTTTTAGTGGTTCGGTCAGTAGCCTACATCTACCTTCAATAATAAAAGATACAACGTAGATTACGTTTTATCTTTTATTATTGAAGAGTTTATTTATTTATCTATATATTAATACGTGAAGCAAAAACTTGTGATTCGTTTTTAAGATACTTGCCGCAGACGGAGGAGTATAAAATTATGGTTATAGTTGATCAAGAGAAGGAATGCGCAATGCTAATATTTTTCAAATAATGCATGAAACATACATAAAATCATGCATTTGACAAAAACTAATGGTAGTCTTAGTAACAGTCTAATGGTTGAAACTTGCCCTCTTAATCGGGAGGCCCGAGGTTAAAACTCAAGCACGCACCACTGATTTATATGTGTATTAGAAATTATTTATCACTGCTTTTCGGTGAAGAAAAAACATCGTGAGGAAACCTACACACCCGAGAGTTTCTAAAAAAAAAAGTTCCCGGAGGTGTGTAAAGTCCACCAATTCGCACTTGACCAGCGCGGTTGACTATGGCCTAAGACTCTCTCATTCTGAGAGAAGACCCGTGCCCAGCAGTGGAACTCGTCTAAGAGTTCTTAAATTTCGTTCTTTCTTTTATTTTTATTTTTAATTTGGCATTTTGTTTGTAATAAATTTAAGTTATTATTTTTTATATACATATAATTATGTTAATTTATATATAATTTATGTATTTAAAGGGCAACAATTTTGATGAAGTTTTTTATATTTAATGTTCCTTTTTTTTTCTTTTTAGTATAATTTTTAGTTACTATAATTATTTATATAGGTTATAGATTATATATTAGTTTTAGATAGGTCATATCATATTTAAATAAAAATTTTTGTCATAATTTAATAAATAAATAAAAATACACATTTATATATTATTTTTTTTAATTATTTCATATTTTGTCATATTAAAATTAATAAATTATAAACATTCAAATTTACCACATAAAAGTGATTAATCATATTTAACAATATCCACAGAGTTCTTTAAAAAAATCTCAAAGATGAGTGAAGTCTACCAATACGCACTTATCAAACGCGGTGGACGTTTACCAAAAAACCTCTGACCACGAAATTCGTGCCCAGCAGTGGGACAATAATGGGCTAACAACTTATCGCTTATCGCCCATAATGGTACAGTTCCGTCGTGTGTGGTGATGCATACTAATTTGATGGTTCACATATTATGGCTAAAGAATATGGGCTATTATGCTATGTTTGCGACGTGGACAGACATGCGACTTTTATTATTGTCTCCTGTGTCCCTCGGATGTAACCAAATGAAAAAAAATTACTTTGAAATGTAATTACTTTTTATAGGGTAGATGGATTTTAATGAATTATATGAACATTTTTATGTGTTTATAGGTGGTAGAACCAGTGTAGTTTGACCGGGGAAGTACCACCGCCACACCTATTTTTTAGCGTGAAGCATTTCTTGCGTTTCAATGGAAGGATGTGGTTGCTGGTACACTTTTACATGAGACGACCATCAAAGTCCTTGGGAGTAGCAACGCATCTGTGATTGACTTCAGATGGAACCCATGTTCTGCATGAAGTTGATTACAGATCTCCATGGGCGGCAGTGACCACTTACCATCAGGTGGATTGCATGCTCGTTTGCTACTTCAGTCTGATAAAAAAAAGAAAAAAAAATGAGTTTAAATTGTAATAACTTTTGATAGGATTATTGGATTTTCATGAATTATATGAACATGTATTGTGAAGAAAATATTGAGCTGGCTCATTTTTACACCACATTGCTAAGCGCGAATCTCTTCCTGCAACGAGTGGAAATCTGGTGCTCTCTCCACCACGCTGTTTCAATATGGTTCTGCTGATGGTCAAAGAGTGTTGGATATTTGCAAGTGGGTAGTTGTTCTACACACTTGCAAACATCTCTGTTATATATTATGGCTTGCATGTCCTTAGTCCACGGGCAGCAGTAACCACTTTCCATCAGTTGGTCTGCATGATGGTTTACTACATCGATTGTATAAAAAAGGCCTATAAACTCGATAAATACTACAAAATTGTTTTGACAGAAGTGAACAGACAAATATAATATTTCTAAAAAATTACAACCATTAAACTAAAACAGCAATCTAGTAAATACAAAGAAGTAAGACAATATTAAAATCGTTCGATTTAATTGCGACTAAAAATCGCAATCGCACGACTGTAGCTCCCTCATCAAACAATGAGGTATTAGGATTGAACGTTGATTGGTTTTTAAATATTCTCGAACTGTCAGTACAGATATTGACTCTCATACAACAATACGTGTGTCATGGATTGTGAACAATATGTGATGTAGAGCAATAAAATGAAAGATGTGGTGGAGGTTCTGCACTTTCTGCGTTCTAGTTACGTTCATCATCTTCGTTGTCGTGACCGCTGTTTATGGGAAACCTGTTATTCACCTATTCTTCCATCGGTGCTGTGGAGATGACATCGAAAATGACCAGGTTATTTTCGAGAATTTTGGCAACAACTTCTTGAAAGAACGACTTGTTGGCGGAGATATTATTGAAGCTGATAATGATACTCTATTTGAAGTCAAAAATATTGAAAGAATCGATGATATGAGAGAAGTGTTGAGTATTAACGACCCAGAAGTGAAAAAGTGGCTAAATAGTGACGTACCAGATACAATTACAGAAGGCAACGAAGACATCAAAGAAAGTTATGGCGTAGAGAAAGAAAAAGAAGGAAATGTTACCGTTAATAACTATGAACTCGTAGAAGATAACAAAGAACCAATAGAGACTGATAGTACTAAAGAATATTTGAACGTTCACAACCAAACGCACAAAAGAATGGTTGGAACATTGTAACCAGGGTACATTTTTTTAGTTTCAGAAGTAATGCATGAAGATACAATAAGAGACAAAGAGCTTACGTATCTTTGTAATACTAAACTGAACTGGAATTCTTCATAACATAAGCGTAAACTGTAATAACAGTTGTGATGATGGTGATACTGACGAATTCAAAAATAAACATACAATTAAACTTTTCCGTACAAATACCTAGAGGCTAAAACGTAATTCAGAGAAGGCTATTAAAGTATGCTGAAGCAAAACTACGAGTAAATTATCATTATAAAATGTGTGATTTTTAGATTTTTTTTATAGTGTAAAGTTTTTTTTAAGGAAACTAATAAACACTTTTCTTGTAATGCGTTTCATTGGTTTATCCGACTATGTATGACAGGGTTGCTAGGCTTAAATGAAATTATGTTTTACTTCCAAACATTATTGAGATGGTTAAAAATATCACATAAATTCCATACAAAAACCATTAATAATTTTATTTTTCCAAACACACTACTTGTATTAAGCAGAGATGACACTACTTTGATGTGACGATTAAAGCTGTAGCAAACCGTATACTCATATAGACCATGTACCCGTTACTCTATAACGAACTCTCATAGCAGGATAACGAGTACATGGTCTCTCTCAGTAACGAATCGTTACTCGCATGATTACGCGTTATTCGCATCGTCGTTGAGTCGTACCTCTGACGACAACTTGATTCGGTATACGATGTGATAAATAATAGGCAGAATAAGTCGAAAAAAACTAATATAACCAATGTTACTAATCACAATCAGAAAATTAGAAAATATCAACAGTGTTGCGCCAAAGTATCAGAGTAGCTCAACCCCAAATTATTACGCAATTTTTATTAACTTTTATTTTTAACTTTTATCAAAAGTAACGAGTAACGCGAGATCGTCCACAAAAAAATTTGCTGAGATCCAGGTCTGTGGTTTCCTGAATTTTTCTCGCGACAAGCTTTTATATGGTAGAAAATTTTACGACGCAACAAAATGATGGGTTTGAGTACTACAAACCTTATTTTTGTCTTTTCAGTGCACTGAAATAAAAGCTAGTTTTAAAAATATTTTGATAATATTATCTTATTTTGTTAAAGAACTCTCACTGAAAAGCAGTGATAAGTAATTTCTAATACTCACATAAGTTTAGAAAAATCAGTGGTACCTCGGATCTCCCGACCTCCGAGGACAAGTGTCAAAGTTCGTGCTGTAGCGCGTGCCAAATAAAAAGACATACATGCGCACGCTCGAAAAACATTACCCTACTTCTAACGCAGTCGAGTAAGCATAGGTTATTTAACCCCAGGTAAAGATTTCGTCCTACCCCGGTAACAATCCAGCTCTATCACCCTATTGAACCAAGTAATAGTTTCCTGGCGAAATATCCATAATTTGATTCATAAGGTCAGGGTCGGGTCTTAAAGGATTCCGGAATGAAGTTTGTACGGTAATCTCTTTTATTCTTACTGTAATGTTTTCACATCAACAGTTTTCTTAGACACTTTTAGGAAAAGTCGTTATCATTATGATAATTTGTTGTATACTGTCTCAATAATTTATGAGACTTGACGGGTACAAGTTACGTTATTTTAGGGTGGTCGGATAGGTATTTGTTGTCTCGAGACCAGAGTAGAGCTACGGTATCGTCTCCAGCCACAAGGCGACTAAAAGGGGACTTCTTATGTTGTAGGCGTTAGGCGTTAGTGTTAGTAATCTCGGCCAGGACGACCATATGTGTAGCCACATACCGTAGTAATACCAAATGATGTAGTAGGCCTGTAGTTCCGGGATCAGAATCGGATCCTGTCTGTCGACTAAGAGGCGACTAAAAGGGACTTCCGGAGTTGCGGGCGGCTAGAGTGGGCGCTCGAATCGTTCGGTCAGGCAATCCGGTGAAGGACGGTATGTACTAGACCAGCGGTGGGCCCAGCTACTCCATGGGAGGAGCCCGATGGGGCAATGCGCTCAGATCATTGCGGTTGCGTTTGTTTTTGGCGATCCCGGAGGCCACCGGGGGAGTTTTAGTGCGGTAAAAATCCCACATAACTCTGCGTCGCTCACGCGGCATCGGGTGCCTTTTAAAGGTTTCCTCGTCGAGAACAAAAAAAAAGCGTTAGGCGTTAGTGTTAGCCAGTAATCTCGGCAGGGACGACCATATGTGTAGCCACATACCGTAGTAAACACCAAATGATGTAGTAGGGTTGAATGCTGGCCTGGGCAGAGCCTGAAGAGGCAACGCGCACAGAAGACTAGTCGTCATACTTTGGAAATCCTGGAGGCCTCTTCGCAGCGAGAACGACTTTAATGAGTAAGAATCACCAACACATAATTCGGTGGCACTCCCACTGCGACGGGTACCTTTTGAAGGTTTTCATCTCGAAAATACCATATTAAGGCTCAAACGGATTATCGTTTAATTTCTAGCATTTTAAAATTTCATTTTACGCTTCACGCATCCCCAGGTGCTTTGCTCGCAACGCGTGCACGATACAGACTTAAAAAATCTGGAAGGTTTATTTTAAAAAGATATTATTTTTTTGATATTACAATTTGTATAATATGAAATAATAAAAAAAAACCTACATTTATATTTGTATTTTTACTATGGCAACTAAAACAAATGATTTTAATAAAAGCCAAAGAAAAAAAATTGTTTGAAAAAATACTTAGTAACACTGCGTCTTATAATCGATTTTAGGATAGTTTTCATACAAATAACTTAGATATTGCATGCCTAGACATGTAATAAAATGAAAATTTTGAATATAAAACAATCAGAGGTAGTTTGAGACATATATTTAATGTAAAATATGGAGCAACAAAGATCCACACCACATTTGTTTTTAGCGGAAAGTAACAGCTTTATACCTTTCCTACATGAAGTTTGTTTTAATTATCATAGGTGGTGGCGTCTTATTATTATTTTTGTATAACTTCTTCTCGTTTTTAGGTCGTTTGTTTTCCAATCTATAGTCTTTTTCCTCGCACGCAGGTTTATGACCGCATGCGTGTCTCAGCGATTCGCACGTATCACATGACGAAAAGTATCTATTAAATCATAGAATGCAAAAGGTCTGCATGAGGATAAAACTCTGAAATGGATTGTTAATATTATCTTACTTTTTATTTAATATTAATATTAAAAATGCGAATGTTTGTGATGTGTAATACACACTTACAGTTTATTACTTAAACACAAAGAATACTCTTACCGCGATATACGTAAATGAAGCAGGCGAAACGGCGGAAATTACCTAGTATTTTTCAAGGTGGAGAACCAGTGTAGTTCGACCGGGGAAGTACCACCGCCACACCTATTTCCAGCGTGAAGCATTTATTGCGTTTCGACAGAAGGGTGTGGTTGCCGGCACACTTTCACATGAGGCGATCATCATAGTGGGAGTAGCAACGCATCTATGATTGACTTCAGATGGAACCCATGTTCTGTGTGTAGTTGATTACAAATGTCGCAGCGCGGCAGTGACCACTTACCATCAGGTGGACTGCAAGCTCGTTTGCTACTTCCATCAGATAGAAAAAGTATTTTAATAAATTGAAAATACTTATGGCACATCTAGTATTTCGTATAAATGTCTGGCTAAATTACGCGAACATTTCGAATGCCGGCTTGATGGCTGCGCGGGATGACCAGCGTTTAAATTTTAAAGGTAAATAAAAATAATATTTTACCTTCATAAAACTGTTTATTGGTACGTGAAGGTCCCTTGGGTATCGCGTGGAAGCTGGATAGTAGTCTCCAGAGGATTGATAGCGAAATCCAGAGATGATTTTCATCTGTAGCGACACGTCTATAATTTTGTTAATGTTTATGTTAAGTTATTTGGAAAGAAAAGAAAAGAAAGAAAGAAGAAAGAAATAGTTTATTCATAATGCGTACACACCCACACAGTTAAGGACACAATAATAATATATTAACAATTACCATTAGATGCGTGAGTGGTATACGGGTCCTTCTCTGCTTTATGCTGGTTAATTTTTTTCAGCCAGCGCTGGTCTTCCGAAGGACCCGGATGGTGAGGTCACGCTAAGTCAAAGATAGTACATACAATCCTATACAATGAAGAGAATCGTAACATATTTGTGTTTTACAGCTAATAAAACTATATTAATCTATTATTTAAATGATATACGCTAAAATACAACAAGAAAACATAATCCATAGACAGTAAAACATTTATAGATATTATTAAGGATATTATTAAGAAAGGAGTGGCAGAAGCGAAAAAGTCATCTTGCCCCTGAATTTTACACTGATTCAATGCGAGGATGTCCCGAATAAATGGACAGTGAAGTTTAAGGACAAAATAGGACATCAAACAGGAGTACTGTTTGATTTTTGAAGTGAAACTTCTTTAGGCGCATGAGGGTTAATTTTTTACAGATGAAACGTCACGCCGGTATGCAACGGAAGTGTCGGAAAAGAGAGAGAGAGTGATCGAGACCGATTGAGAGAGAGTAAGACAGGGCGAACGTAGCATGAGCAACTAGCCGTGGAGTGAGAGTAGGGAGCAAGCGAGTGAGAAAGATTGAGAGAAAAAGTGAGACAGAACGAACGCCTTTTTCCCTTCCTCTTAATCTTGGAAATTTAAAGTTTTAGATTTGTATAAATATAAACAAGATTTATAAATTAGTTCGCCAACGAAGTTTCACTTCTGACATGTGTACTTTGTACGCACGCATGTTTTTTTTTTACTACCAATACTAATGGGAGGGGAGCGTCGGAGAATCTTACCCCCTAGTTTTTGACATATGGCAAAAAAAAAAATTAAATTAAAGGTATTTAATGACTGATATTCCTCAAATATTTTCTTTATTTATAGTCTAAACATAATCGAACTCTAATAAATTGATACGCGTGGAAATTTCGTCTAAAAATACAGTACTTAAAGATAGAATATTAAAAATATATTTCAAACAATATTACCTTTTCAAATTCTCAAGACTATGATTATTTCCTGGGGTCCTTCGGGGCTAGTTAACCCTTTGTTTGGTGTTATGAAGGTCCATTTAACTTCCATTCAATCTCACGGACGGCGACAGCTGGCTAGTGGTAAATTATAAAGTTGTAAGCGTGTACCGGACGCTGTTTTGTGGGTTCCGTCGCTTTAAAATAAATCCGATTAAAATATAAGCATTTATGTGTAGTTTTATGAAACTACGATGCTAGTGATACTCTTTTGTTCTGAAATAAATCTGATAATTGTTCGATTTTGCATAAATTACTTATTATATTTTAACTTAATATAAATAAATATTAAAAGTTGCGTAGACGGGATTAGAACCAGAGCAAAATGCTGGAACGCCTTTAATTTTTTGTCTCTCGCGCCTTTTGCAATTTTTTTGGTTATCGAAAAAAACTGCATATACGTGGTCTTAAAATAGGAATATTCAAACCTATTAAAGATCTTATGGTTTTTACTGGTTTCTCTTTCCACGGCCGCCTATAAACATGTACCTATGTACGATAGATATGATATAATCAATAAGTACAGCGGTGGTATACAATTCGAAATGTACTGATTCTATCACCTTTAACCCATATCGAATGCACTAATTCTCTTTAGACTAAAAGTACTGTACCCCATTCCTCACATACAGACATGCAGACTACCTACTTAACCTACTTTTTTTTTTGTTTTCGAGGGGGAAACTTTC
Organism: Spicauda simplicius; assembly: GCA_949699795.1. Taxonomy (NCBI): domain Eukaryota; kingdom Metazoa; phylum Arthropoda; class Insecta; order Lepidoptera; family Hesperiidae; genus Spicauda; species Spicauda simplicius. The sequence goes on along the minus strand of OX453078.1, from coordinate 1,470,017 downwards.
AAAAAGTACCCGACGTCGTGGGAGCGATGTGGGTTATGTGGGATTCTTACCGCACTAAAACCCCCCCCGGTGGCCGACTTCGACGCTGCGAAGAGGACTCCGGGAACTCCGATTGACCGCCGCCGGTGTCCTCAACGTGTGCCCCATCGGGCTCTTCCCTGGCGTGAACTGCTCACCGCAACTACTGGTTTTTACGGCAGCATGCAACCACACATGCCACCGTCCTTCCCGGGGTCGCTAGGCCGGACGGTTCGAGCTCCCACTCTTCTCGCCCGCAACCCCGGAAGCCTCTTTTAGTTGCCTCTTACGACAGGCAGAGGGTACCGTAGTCCTATTCTGGTCCCGGAACTACAGGGACACCTACCTAACCTACTAGCGACTAAAAAGGATTCCAAAACACAACGGAACCCAAAGAATATGGAATAAATAAATGGAGCGTCGACTGCGACCACTTTCCCGGACCATTTATTTTTTTATTTACACGCTTAGCGAAGCAACCTCACCACATGCTATCTTCCTTACACAGCTGCACAGCTATTTAGCTTTAGATATTTAGCAAAATTGAAATAGCATACATGTGTGTAGACTATTTGATCTATATATATTCGTGGCGCAGCGGTTACCATACCGGTCTGACGCACAATGGGTTCCAGGTCCGATTCCCGGCCAGACAGGTATCTGAATGATGTGTTTTGATTCATGTTCTGGGTCTGGGTGTTTGTGTATTCGTCTTGTGTGTCCATGGTACCCATGACACAGGAGAAAATCCTAGTGTGGGGCTATGAGTGTAGAAAACGTGTGTTTAAAACAAAACAAACACCCAGACCTAGTCTATGTGTGGTCGCATACCGTCGTAAAGGCTAGACGGAGCGGTGGGCCCAGCCGCCCATCTGGGAGGAGCCCGATGGGGCAGCGCACTCGGAGGATACCGGTTGAAGTCCTTTCGAGATCCCGGAGTCCTCCTTGTCAGCGCCGAGGACGGCCACCGGGTGGGTTTTAGTGCGGTAAAAATCCCACATAACCCTGCGGCGCTACCACGGCGTCGGCTTCCTTTTGAAGGTTTCCCCCTCGAAAACAAAAAAAAGACCCAGAACATGAATCTAAACTAATCCTGCAGATACCTTTCTGGCCGGGAATCGAACCCGGGACCCAATGTGCGTCAAACCGGTATGGTAACCGCTCCGCCACGCGGGTCGTCGAAGATTGTTGGCTTTATCATCCTTTACCTCATCCTTCAACGTTTGTGTTCGAGCATAAAAATTATCGAACGGTAATAGGCCACTGCCATCAATAGACACCTTTAAATCACTACATAGTATAAAACCAAGTCGCCTTCCGCTGTCTGTCCCTATGTATGCTTAGATCTTTAAAACTACGCTACGGATTTTAATGCACTTTTTTAATGAATAGAGTGATTCAAGAGGAAGGTTTTTATGTGAAATGTAGATGTGTTAGATTTTTGTACTTTTAACCGGAACGAAGTTCACCTGATCTACTAGTTACTCTTTAAAGAACAGGGGTTCTGTCTAAAGTCAAACACCGATGGGTTGCTCACGGATTAACTTTAGGAAGTAAATTCAATATCAATAATGTAAACACGATCATTAATATTGATTACTCTAATCTGTGTTTCAGTATTTGTGTAAACAGCGCTAATTCCGGTGCATTACCATTCAAATTATTAGACACCAATTAGCTGCAATGGATTAATATATCTGATTATGTTATTATAATTTAGTATTCAAATTTTCCTACTTGAAATTAATTAATCTATATATTAATACGTGAAGCAAAAACTTGTGATTCGTTTCTAAGATACTTGCCGCGGACAGAGGAGTATGAAATTACGCACGATTATAGTTGATGTAGAGAAGTGCGCAATGCTATTTTTTTTTTCAATTAATGCATAAAACATACATAATATCAACTAATAACTCATTACACTCACTACCTTGCATTTGACACAAACACAAATTAAACAAAACATAAATGTCTTACTATGAAAACACATAACGTCATAAATGTCAGATGTTTTGGATGGATACCCAGCCGCCCGGGGCAGCAGCTGGGTTATGCCGGACTCTTACCGGCTAAACCCCCACTGTGTTTTCGCCTCCGCACCGTTTGGCGGGAACACGGGCGCGCTTTCACATTCATCCGCGAACCCGCCGGTGCCTGGTTGCTTCCGCAACCCCCTCACGCGTGGAGCATGGAGCTCCCCTCCAACAGGAAGGCGCGCCAGAAAACACAAAGGCGCGCCTTACCTCCACGGCTCCCATCCGCAGGGCGACGGACCAACCCCGAGGCCGCCACCCAGGAGCCGTGGGCATGGGCAAGCCGACACCCGCAAAGGCACTGACCTCCCACACCCAGCGGCGGATCCGATCCCTGGTTCCGCCGCAAACCACCAAACGGCCGCAGAGGACAGGGAGGACGGCAACGACACACCGCATCTCCTCTTCCTCTGCGGCCCCACCGCCAACGCATCTGACGGTGCGCCCCCGTTTGGTCGCGGGAGACAGGGTGCACGGCAACGACACACCGAGACACCTCTCCTCCCGCGACCCCTCCTGGCTGCGGAGGACAGAAAACACCGTCCCCCGCAGCCCCCTCGGATGCATCCGGAGCGGGCCTCCAGCTAAGCCCACTCGGAGCGTCCCCTCCCTGGAATCCCTCTTGGCTTCACCGCGGTGCCCCCAGCCACGGTTACTGAGCCCCCTCACCACGACAAGGTGGAGATCCCTTCGAGGGGGAGAAATACCGACACGATTCATACGACATTGTATGCGGCTAGTTTCACAGGCAGTCTCACCATATTTCGTTGGATCACGACGAAACTACATGTATCTTAAATAAGCGCCGACTTCGGAACTATGTACTAAGTACTGTGTATGCTCTAAACCAAAATGTATTTACATTATTTTTTACTTTTTTTATGTGGCATGGAAGTCGGTTGTACTTTTTGTTTAATTTTTTTTTAACGGGTGCTTTCAAAATACCTTGAAAATTATTACAATTTAGTTTTTTAATTTGAATTACGGTCGAATTTCGACCGTTGCGACTGGTGACTAGTAAATTGAAGCTACATTTTCCCCGCTTCTTCCCCATAAATGAAGTAAGTTAAAAAGCATTAGTGCGTTACTAATGAAGGTGGTAGAACCAGTGTAGTTCGACCGGGGAAGTACCACCGCCACACCTATTTCCAACATGAAGCATTTCTTGCGTTTCGATGGAAGGATGTGGTTGCCGGCACACTTTCACATGAGATCATCATAGTCCTCGGGAGTAGCAACGCTGATTGACTTCAGTGACCACTTACCATCAGGCGGACTGCATGCTCGTTTGCTACTTCAAAAAAAACTAACATTCAAAATTAATACGAAAATGAAATATTTAGTTTTTGATCGTAAGCCTTAATAGGACTTATGATGAAGGCTACTTTTTGTCTGGACTGGATTATGAAGACGGTTCCGGGTTCGAACACCAGATATGCTTTTACATACGCTTTAAATTTTATAATTGGATCTATGGTTTTTTATTTGAAATGAAATGAAATGTCTTTATTTTGTATAGGCCTCCGGGGACACTTATAAATTGTCAGTTACACATTTTTTACACTACCCCCGGATCGGAACACGACCTCAACTGAGAAGATCCGGCAAGAAACTCAGCGGGTTTGTCTTTTTTATATTATATTTTTTTATCATGTTTTTTTAATTTTTTTATTAATTTAAGTATCTAATGATCACGCGATCTGTTAGTAAGTTGTCGACACCGCACATGGATAAGTGTATTACGTCATGTAGAAATTGGGTGCTACGTGAAGCCGATCACAAAAGTATTGTTATTACTACCCGTTTTGTCTGCGACGTCACCCATACCGAAAATTGTTACGTATTCCCGCTACTGTGGTTGGTTGCTACCTGTAGATAACAGAAGTATTGCCACTACTGAGGACTAAGATAAACTCGTTTGTAGCGTCCACACGTCTTCAGCGAAGAATAAGAAATTCTTCAGCTATAAATAAGAGTGACAGTAGTACCCCAGCGGTACGAATAGTACGAATGCTTTTTTTGTTTTTGAGGGGGAAACCTTCATAAACGTAGGGTACGTTATAGAAACGACGCAGGGTTATGTGGGATTTTTAGTGCACTAAAACTCCCCCGGTGGTCGTCCTTGCCATTACAAAGAGGACTCCGGGAACTCGAAACGACCGCAACTCGGAGACCGCTGGGCGCGTTGCCCCATCGGGCTCCTCACAGATGGGCGGCTGGGCCCATCGGTTCCTCCGGTTACGACGGTATGCGACCACACATACCGTCGTCCTTCATGGGGTGGGCAATGGGACGATATGAATCTAGAATAATTTTCATACGCAAATTTCCGTTGAGTCGGTAATAATACATATTTTACAGCACCGGTAGGGAAATAGCGGTCCCGATATTCCCTCTTCCCACTTCGCTTCGTGTGGATAATTAAACATGTCATGTCTGCGATGTCTCCTATAATTGGAACGTATTCCCATTACGATAAGTTGCTTTTACCTAAAACCAATCACAGAAGAATTGCCACTGCTGAGGACTGAGATAAACCCTTCATATTTCTAGCATCTACACGTTTTCACCGAAGCACAATATTTTTTTAACGCTATAAATAGGAGTGACATTAGTACCTTCGCGGTACAGTATTATACGGTGCAGTACGAATGCTACGGAATCGAATCATACTCAGTCGAGTTTAATTGCACGTAGACAACTCCAGATGTCATTTTATTCGTCAACTCTGGGTCTGGGTGTTAATATATTTATTTTACCATCAACAACACACACAGTGCGAGGATGCGAATCTAGAATACGACATTTACATACATAAATTTCCGTAGAGTCGGTAATCATCCGCATATTTCGCAGCGCCGGTGGGGAAATAGCGGTCCCGATATTCCCTCTTCCCGCTTCGCTTCGTGTGGATAATTAAGCACGTCCTGTCTGCGACGTCACCTATACCGGAAATTGGAACGTGTTCGCTACGGAAGCGATTAAAAATTCTACCCCGCCATCTTTTTTCTTTGTGAAGCGTAAGGGGGTTTTTTGACTTTAATGTTTTGATTTGGATTGTATCTTCAAAAATAAAAAATGATTTTTGAAAATAAAATTCAAATCCAGACGTCTTTGTCGAGTACTGGTAACGTGAAATGAATGAAGTGATATTTCTGATATATTATTATTTATGTAGAATAACCAAAAGTGAATTATGCATATATAAACGCTTGTAGCGGTACTGTAGCGGTACAGAGCAGTGATAGCCTAATGGTTGAAATTTGCCCTCTCAATCGGGAGGTCCAAGATTCAAACCCAGGCGCACCACTGATTTTTCTAAAATTATATGCTTATTAGAAATAATTTTATCACTGCTTTTCGGTGAAGGAATGCATCGTGAGGAAACCTACACACCCGAGAGTTCTTTAAAAAAATTCTCGGTGGCGAGGCCTAAACTCTCTCATCCTGAGAGAAGACCGTGCCCAGCAGTGGGACAATAATGGGTAGAGCTGTACTACTTCCCCGGTCGAACTTCACTCGTTCTACCTTCAGACAATATATGCTTAAAATCTATACCAGTTGGTATAGATTTTAAATATATATATGGAGTGTATTTCGCCCGAGGACCACTACGTCACTTCTTTCTAACGTGAAGTAACTAACTTTTGAAGGTGGTAGAACTAGGATAGTTCGACCGGGAAGTATCACCGCTACACCTTTTTCTAGCGTGAAGCATTTCTTGAGTTTCGATGGAAGGGTGCGTTTACCGCCACACTTTTACAAAAGGCGACCATCGTAGTCCTCGGGCGTAGCAACGCATCCGTGATTGAGTTCAGATGGAACCCATGTTCTCATCTGGTGGACTACATACTCGTTTGCTACTTCCGTCAGATAAGAAAAAATCGCGAAGCAGTTTCTTGCGTTTCGGTGGAAGGGTGCATTTGCCGGTTAGCGTTTATATAAGGTGACTATTTTAATCCTCGGGAGCAGCAACGCATCTATGTTGACTTCATATAGACACGCTGTTCTATAAGAAGTTACATACGTATGTCCATGGGCGGTAGTCACGTACCTTCAGGTGGACTGCAAGCTTGGTTTCTACTTCAATCGGATAAAACAAAAGTGAGACAGTCGCCTGTCTGCGAACTTTATCACAGTACTTTCATTACAGCTTATTTATTTAAATAAATCTTTAAAACAGACAAATCGAGCAGTAAAGCCATACCGCACTGTTAATTACACGACGTCGCGAATAAATTCGTTCAGAGAGTAATTGTCTACGTAATTACAGTTTGATCGAGTTTTTTGAGCAAAATGAGCTGGATAAGCTGAGCTTCAGTGTGGACGCTGTGTGGTACAAGGTTCATGAGATGGTATAAAATATAGAATTGGGCGTTTTATCAACTTGGTTCTAGTCCATTCTAATGGTAGGTCTGATCGACCTACCCTTAGAATGGATTTTTTATTGCCATATAAAATGTAATGGTTAAAAAAAGAATATATTATACATACAAACACCCGCAAAGATTTTTAACGGATTTACCGATTCTCAAGTGCCCCTTTAGATCTATACAAAACATAGACATTTTATTTCATTTCACTAGTCTTTCTCCGCGGTTTCACCGGCGCTTAAAGAATAGGTATATAATAACTTTAAAATGAAATAAATTTTGATAAAGTTACGTGAAAATATGGAGGTTATATTATATAAATTTAATTTAGCAGCTTAAATTTGATAAAATTCCGTACAGAGTGGTAAAAAATATATGAATTCCTACTGTTACTTACTTCTCTCACTCATTAAAACTATTTTATTTCGAAATAATATGAGACGTATAAAAATACGGAACATTCAATTTTATTATTTCAATAAAATATCGTTTGTCTGCAAATTCGTATCTATGCGTAGATTATAACCAACAAACGTCAATCCTCATTTTACCCTATGGATTGTAAATTCCAGGATCCCTCTCTTAGCCTTCACAGATTAATTCACTGGACAGGCTACAAAACAACACAATTACATAAACGAGAAACTTTAATGCAGACTTAATCTTAAATTTCGGTTTTCATCGCTACTTCTTATGACTTACACCACACAGATCACTAGGTCAGCCTTTAATAGTCAGTCAATAGAGCCGATTGCGTCACTCCTACACGACGTTAACTGTCCGGCCATTCAAATTTACTGAGTCATTCATTCGTTCATCTTGTCAGCACATAAACCCATTAAAATTGACCTGACTCATCCGTTTTACTAATATTATAAAAGCGAATATTTATGAGGATATATGCGTGTCTTTCACTTAGAAACTACCGGATAGTACTTTTTTTTTTGTTGTCGATGAGGAAACCTTCTGAAGGTACCCGACGCCGTGGGAGCGACGCAGGGTTAAATCGGATTTTTACCGCACTAAAACCCCCCCGGTGGCCGTCCTCGGCTCTAAAAAGGAGGACTCCGAGATCTCGAAACGACTTCAACCGGAATCCTCCCAGCATGTTGCCCCATCGGTTTTGTTGCAGTTTGTTTTTACGACCCGCGTGGCGCAGCGGTTACCGTACCGGTCTGACACGCAGTGGGTCCCGGGTTCGATTCCCGGCCAGACAGGTATCTGAATGATGAGTTTAGATTCATATTCTGGGTTGGGTGTTTGTGTATTCGTCTTTGTATGTGTCCATGGTACCCACGACACAGGAGAAAATCTTACTGTGGGGCTATGAGTGTAGAAACCGTTTTAAAGCGTTTTTTAAGTTTTGGTTGCAGTCCACCTGTTAGTAAGTGGTCACTGTCGCCCATGGACATCTGTAATCCACTGCATACAGAACATGGCTTCCATCTGAAGCGAATCACAGATGCGTTGCTACTCCCGAGGACTATGATGGTCGCCTCTAGAGAAAGCGTGCCAGCAACCACACTCTTCCATCGAAACGCAAGGAATGCTTCACGCTAGAAATAGGTGGGGCGGTGATACTTCCCCGCTCGAACTACACTAGTTCTACCACCTTCAAAAGTTAGTTACTTCACGTTAGAAAGATGTGTCGCAGTGGAACCTCCTCGGTCGAGTAGACCTGGCACGAATTTTTCTCAACCAATTAGCTAATGCTGTAAAACCTATCCTGTGAAATAGTGCTCAGCAGATTAAACACACACACGCACACGCTTCCTACACTCAAAGTCCCACAGTAGGATTTTCTCCTGTGTCGTGGGTACCATGGATACACACAAGACGAATACACAAACACCCAGACCCAGAACAGGAATCTAAACTCATCATTCAGATACCTGTCTGGCCGGGAATCGAACCCGGGACCCATTGCGCGTCAGACCGGTATGGTAACCGCTGCGCCACGTGGGTCGTCAGATTCTGAACAACTTGACTTGAACTTTACTATGTATGTTCTGTGGCACTTCCTCTTAGCATGAGGCTTCCTGGCAATTCCCCGCAAGCGGTGGAGTAACACATCGAATACTAATTTCCGGTGGAGCGCTACCGGAAGCCGCTGCAGTCGACTCCGGCGACATCTACGTACGTCAAATGTTTCACAAACTATAAGGATTTGTTTACACGATACACCTTTTGTTACGAATTATTTATTTTAATCTATGATTCATTATTAGACGACCCGCGTGGCGCAGCGGTTACCGTACCGGTCTGACACGTAGTGGGTCCCGGGTTCGATTCCCGGCCAGACAGGTATCTGAATGATGAGTTTAGATTTATGTTCTGGGTGGGTGTTTGTGTATTCGTCTTTGTGTGTCCATGGCACCCACGACACAGGAGAAAATCCTACTGTGGGGCTATGAGTGTAGAAAGCGTTTTAAGTTTTTTTAAGTTTTATTATTTGTTCACGCATTTAAGTAGTACGTAAAGCAATTTTTGAAGATTTTAAAAATGTAACGCTTAAGTTACTTTTTACTTAAATAAGGTTTTATACTTAAATAAAAACAAACACGTTACATAATTGTTGTTCTTCAAACCACCTTCTTCCTCTCCTGTATCGCATCGTAACGTTTGACAAGACCTCCCCCCCATCTCCGCTCAGTTGCATTATGTAATACTTGAACGCTTCCGCTATGGTCATCGATCTGTTTTTGAGGTCTTACGGGTTTATCAATAGCCATGAGACCTCGTCCCTGTGTTCCAGGATTAAAACAGGACTACAGTATTCCCTGCCTGTCGTAAGAGGCGACTAAAAGGGGCTTCCGGGGCTGTAGGCGGCTACAATGGAGGCTCGAACCGTCCAGCCAGGCGACCCCGGGCACGACGGCGGTATGTGTAGTCGCATACCATCGTAAAGTCTAGAAGTAGCTGTGGCCCCAGCCGCCCATCTGGCAAGAGCCCGATGGGGCAACGCGCTCAGAGGATTCCGGTTGCGCTCCTTTGGAGATTACGGAGACCTCTTTGTAGCGCCAAGGACGGCCAGCGGGGTTTTAGTGCGGTGAACATCCCACATAACCCTGCGTCGCTCCCATGGCGTTGGGTACCTTTTGAAGGTTTCCCGCTCGAGAATATAAAAAAGCCATGATGCCCGGCATGCGTATTGGTGACCGCAGTGGGTGTTAATGATACACAAGAAGACACCGCTAATCTCTTAGCCATCTCCTACAACATCCACGGTAAGAACGAGCTTTTTTTTTATCTTATTGAAGAAGCAAACGAGCATGTAATCCTCCTGATGGTAGGTGGTCACTGCCGCCTTGCGACATCTGTAAATACATACTTCAAACAGAACATGGGTAGGTACTATTAAAAGTCAATCTCTACTAATCTGCTACTCCCGTGGACTATGATGGTCGCCTCATGTGAAAGTGTGCCGGCAACCACACCCTTCTATCGAAACGCAAGAAATGCTTCACGTTAGAAATAGGTGTGGCGGTAGTACATCCTCGGTCCAACTACAGATTAGAGTTATTGATAAGTAACTGCAATGTAAATGATTCCGGGTTCGATACCTGGTCAAGCAAATACAAGCACAATGCACACAAAAGCAAACGGATCTTTTCACGGACAATCCGTCCCATTTTGTTCTTCTCCATTCCGTAACAATGCCGTTTCATTTCAATTCATTTAACACAATTAGGGTGAAACATTTATTTGTATTTAACAATATAAATATTTGGTCTGAACAAACGGTTAGTTTACATATTCAAAGCATTTATCACGCATTTTCAAAATCATAATTCCAATTAATTTAAAGACCAATAAAGGACCATTGGTGGAACAATAACATTGTTACCAGTACAGCAAACTAGCAAATATTAAACCAAGTTTGAAGGTGGTAGAACCAGTGCAGTTCGACCGGGGAAGTACCACCGCCACACCAATTTCTAGCGTGAAGCATTTCTTGTGTTTCGATGGAAGGATGTGGTTGCCGGCACACTTTTATAAGAGGCGACCATCATAGTCCTCGGGAGTAGCAACGCATCTGTGATTGACTTCAGATATAACCCACGTTCTGCATAAATTGGATTACAAAAGTCTATGAGTACCAGTGAGCACTTACCATTAGGTGGACTGCATGCTCGTTTGCTACTTCAGTCAGATAAAAAAAGGCAAAATCAACTATTTTTCCACCGAGGAGATACCACTGCCGTATCTTTGTGCTAGCGTGAAGTAGTTCTGTGTTTCGGTGGACGGTTGTGGTTGCCTCACTTTCGTATGGGGCGGCAGTCTCAGTCCTCGAGAGTAGCAACGCATCTGCGATTGACTTCAGATAGAACCCATATCAAAAACCTATATGAAGTTGATGTCCATGGATCTACATCGTGAACTGCCCGCTCGCTACTTGAATCGTATAAAAATAACAACTACTAAATATCGAAATAAATTGATACTGCTGTTCAATTTAATAATATTAACCGACAGCGTTGTTTGATATATGTTTATTTTTCTATTAAATGGGCGTTTGTGTATTCGACGTTTCAGCATTAACACTTTTGTAAAATGTTACTCACTCGCAATATAATTCAATATTAGTAACAAAAACTTTTTATGAAAACAAAAACCCGACCGCTAAATTTGCAGTCGGCCATTTTTTGCTATAATAATGTGTGAACGTAACAATTTTTATGATTTTTTATCAAAATAACGTAGTGTTGTAATATATTTTAATTGGATTTTTTACTACTTTTCTTTTGATACCTATCGGCTTTGATAAAAAAAAATAGTGAATCTCCCTCCATAAACTGTGATCATAGGCATATTTAAAAATTATATAGCCTATGCCACTTTCCCAACATATCATATTTTTTTTTTTTTTTATCTTATTATAGGCTAACGTTTGGCCGCGATCTTACCTGATGTTAAGTAAGATGCAGCCTAGGATGTTACACGCTTGCCTAGATAAAGCCTATTCACCCTCGTCTTGAAAATTTCTAGATTATAAGTATCGGGGAACAACGAAAGCGGACGTGAGTTCCACTCCTTGGCAGTTCGCAGCAAGAAGGAATTACTGAAGCGCTTTGTGCGCCCAAATGGAACATCAACTAGATATTGGTGGTAACCCGCGGTTCGTCTAGATGTTCGATGGTAGAAGGGAGCTGCAGGAATTAAATTGTGTAGTTCGGACGCACACTCTCCAAAATGTATTCGATAGAATACTGCGAGGCGAGCGACGTGGCGTCGATGTTTTGTGCTAAGTAATTTGGTGTCAAATAGCGCGTCGTCACTAATAAGTCGTCTGGCTCGCCTCTCCACCGAGTCCAAGAGATCCAGCTGATACTTGGCAGAACCGTCCCAAAGATGACAACAGTACTCCATGCATGATCGCACTTGCGCCTGGTATAAAATGAGCAGTTGCTTAGGCGTGAAGTACTGTCTCACCCTGTTCAGTATGCCAAGTTTTTTCGCTGCAGTTCTTGCCAAGGACTCAATGAAGCTCCCAAAATTTAGGTTGGATGACAGATCCATACCCAGTAGTGAAAGGTGGTCTGCGATGGGAATGGATACATTCTGGAAAGTAGGAGTCAGGTTAAATGGACTCCGTTTAGTGCTAAAAAGGCACGCCTGAGTTTTTGAGGCATTAAAACTGACCCTATTAGCGTTGCCCCAGTCAGTAACGAATTTAAGGGTTTTATTAATGCGTTCAATCATAGCTTCACGCTCTAACTGGATTGATATGACATGTCATAAGCCGTCAGTGGTTTGGCTTGTAGCGCGTGCCAAAGATATGGCATGCCATACATGTAAACAAACATACTCGAAAAACATTACACTCCTTTTTTTTCTTCGAAGAGGAAACCTTCTAAAGGTACCCGACGCCGTGGGAGCGACACAGGGTAATGTGGGATTTTTACCGCACTAAAACCCCCCCGGTGGCCGTCCTCGGCGCCACAAAGAGGACTCCGGGATCTCCAAATGAATTGCAACCGGAATCTACTGAGCGCGTTGCCCCATCGGGTTCCTCCCAGATGGGTGGCTGGGCCCACTGCTCCGCCTAGTCTTTACGACGGTACGCGACCACACGTACCGCGTACTTCCCGGGATCGCCTGGCTAGACAGTTCAAGCTCCCACTCACGCCGCCTGCAATCCCGGAAGCCCCTTTTAGTCGCTTTTACGACAGGCAGGGGACACCATAGCCCTACTCTGATCCGGGAACTACGGGACAACATTATCCTTCTTAGGAAAAGATACGGGACAACAATTATAAAATTACAATTACAAATTTTTACAATGCTCTAATAAGAAGTAATAGTAATAATAGTAAGAAGTAAATAATAATAGTAATAATCTAATAATAGTAAGAAGAGTAATCTTACTAAAATTAGAGCATTGTAAAAATGTATAAATTTATCTTCCAGAAGCATATTCTAAGCAGAATTAAAACCCGTAGCGTATATATTTATAGGCTATATTTATTAGAGACTTCCGTATCCGGGGCTTGTGATGTAAGAGCTTTTTCCGTTGCACGCTTATTGCATTAATGTAGTGGCTTTATATCATACGAATGAGCTTCCAAATAAAAATGGAACGATTGTAGGAAATGTATCTCTTATGTATCTGTATTTATCGAAACTCTTATTTTTCGTTGTATTTGTGGAGTTAAATAATGCTATTATGGGATTTATCTTGTCTTTTTTTATCTGATCTTAGAAAAAAATAAGGGTCAAAATAGGTAATATTCAAATTTTGTAATATATAAACGTTCACATATTTATATACTAGCTTATATTTAATATTCAAACACAAATTTGCACCTTTTCCTCTTTGCATCCACAGCGCTGTATTCAAACATTTTGTCTTCTACCTCATTTCGACAGTAAAGGCCTATAAAGGAGGTCTAAGTCCAGCAGTGGACCTAAAGAGCCTGACAAATGGAATGAAGAAAGGGTTGCGGACATATCATAGAATATGCTAACACCTAGTGCTATCGTAAAGGCAGTATGTTTGCCGGCCTTAAACGTGGAATTAGTTTAAATAATGCGTGAAACAAGCGCACTGCGACATGTCCCAGAAAATTGAGGCGTTTTCATTTAACCGCTGTTATATGTATGGAACTCATGTACTACTGTGCCTTACAGTTTTACCGTTTAAAAAGGTAATAGAAGTTTATATGGTAATATATTTTATAGGTTGAAATAAAATTTAATGAGAGAGAGAGAGAGAGAATGAGAGGGAACATAAAGATTAAGTGATTGAAAATTATGATTTATTCCGGCCTGAGCCTTAAAACTGATACATGGCCATTTAATTTTATTTTTTCCAGTCTAATCCATGTTTAAATTTGATCTATTATAACTAATCTTATTAATATTGTAAATTTAAATGTTTGTGAGGATGTATATATGTTAGTCTTACACACAAAACTCTAAGTTGGATTTCCCTGAGTACTGGCTTAATTTATGACCTGGATTAATACATGGGATACTGATTCATAGTCATACAAACGTGATCAACGCGGGCAGCGCCGCGGGAGCAAGCTAGTGTAATCAAATTACTTCAAATAGTTTTTCTTTGACATGATTTTAACTAAAACTGATCCTATCTGGGTATTCATTGCTAATGACGATGGGCAGCAGTGGCAACTGATTATCAGGTGCACGCCCATTTGCATTAGCTTTCAGCATGCAGATTGGTAAGCACCCGAAAAACCTTTTTTGGACGGTTTCCTTAAAAAATCTTCATTACCGTCAAAATGTATGCAAAATGTTCGCTCAATTTATTCGCGTTAACTCACTTAAAATTCAGTTTCACACTAACGAACTAACAAAGCAAATTGAAAAAGTTATCATAAAACATAAAAGACCGAGCATAATATCCGTGAGCGGATATAACAGAAAACGGGTATCCTAAAAGCTTAAATAAAAACAAATGTTCCGTATAGCATTTTAAATTCCGATACAAAGTAGCCGGAGCCGCAGGTAAGCGCGAACGTTTACAAATAGCCTTTATATTTCAACTGCATGTGCACTGTAAGGAGCGGAGGATCCTGTGCTCCTAAGGGCGCGTCCTCACTGTATCTTTTGAATTAAAGTGTAAATGTTGTTATGCAATATTACATTTTGATGTGAAACATCCATATCGGCCGGTGAGATTGACTGTAGACGTGGCGACGCGGCACCACGGCATACGTCGCTATGTTGAGTTAAATTGTCTGAATTCGAAATATATTTTTGGATTTTTTTTTTTTATGTATTTAATGGTAATTAATGATCCTTAAATAAGCAGTCATCTTTTTCTTGCAAAAAATGATATTTTTTATCATGCCATATTTATTTTCTGTCATAAACTATCCTTAAATTAAAGATATCGGTAGAATTTTGACAAAATACTAGTAATAAAAAAATCTGAGGACTTAAATAAAAACAAATTTTCCGTATAGCATTTTAAATTCCGATACAAAGTAGCCGGAGCCGCAGGTAAGCGCGAACGTTTACAAATAGCCTTTATATTTCAACTGCATGTGCACTGTAAGGAGCGGAGGATCCTGTGCTCTTAAGGGCGCGTACTCACTATATCCTTCGAATAAAAGTGCAAATGTTGTTGTGAAACATCCATATCGGCCGGTGAGATAGAGATATATTCCAACTGCATGTGCACTGTAAGAAGCGGAGGATCCTCTGCTCCTAAAGGTACGTCCCTACTGTATCTTTTAGGTTGTACATAAAGTAATCTATTTACCCGAATGCGTCACGAAGAGGGTAATGTTATTCTAGCATAATAATGGACCTACTTATGCAAAATAGAATCAACCCACACGACAACAGTTTTGAGAAAAAGCCATTTTTGTCAAAATTTTATATAGTGTATAGTTTTAGGTTATTTTTGACAAAGCTATTTACAACGTCGCACAAAATAATTTATTCTATGTGTACTAATATGATATTATTGAAAATCATCAATATTTTTAATAATATAATAATGATAGGAGGAAAACTCGTTGGTTCCTTTTTGCAAAAGTAGGTCCAATCATACTCATACATATGTCTAATGAGTTGTAATTATGTGTCTATGATGAGCTGTTTATAATGAGCGAATGTAGTGGCGTATGTATTTGATTTATTTGGTTCGCATTACGGCCTAAACGGTTTGACGGATTGTTGATAGTTGTATGACATATAGTTGTCGGAGTGAATCATCTCAGTTGTCGGAGTGATGGGCTATATAATTTTAATGAGATAAAAGAGGGAGAAGATTTCTTTATTTATAATCACTAGTCACCCGTCGCAACGGTCGAAATTCGACCGTAATTTAAATTAAAAAACTAATCTTCATATTGTCCAAATATTTTTCACGCACGAATATTTCTCAAATTCAAATAAGTTGTAATTTTCAAGTTATTTTGAACGCACCCATTAAAGTTAAAAAAAAGGTTTAATTAGCTAAACTGCATTTAAAATCAATAGCGGGTATTTAACAAAGACATCTGACATTTTTGACGTTGTGTGTTTTCTTAGTAAGACATTGAATGTTCTATTTCGTTTATTATGTATGTGTATTTGACACCATGCGAGGTAGTGTGTAATGTGTTTTTAGTTGACTTTACGTTTGTTTTATGCATGATTTGAAAAAAAATAGGATTGCATAATCCTTCTCTACATCGACTATAACTGTGCGTAATTTCATAACTCCTCCGTCTGTGGCAAGTATCTTAAAAACGAATCACAAGTTTCTGTATAAGTATTTTGTTTGTGAATTTGTTGATACTTATAGTTGAACAATATAAGTATCAAAAGAATACTACTCACTTTATTCTTATTCTACTTATGCAGTCGGATTTTTGGTTTTTGAAAAGTTATTTTTCTTATCATCACAACAGCGCAGTGTTAGTGTGATCGCACCTCAATAAAGCACTCACTTACATGTGTCAAAATTATTCATACGGTTCCATTTTAAAGTAAAAGCGATATAAAGTGCGCGGTACAAGTTTCGTTGTTTATATAATAAATTACGTTCATTCTTCGAGCAAATGGCCGCATAGTGCATTTATCTATTGTAAGTTTTCTCATAAATAAAACGAATTGCTGTTTTTTTATTTGTTGGAACCGATTGTGAGTTCGCTTATGTAATAGCAGATAGCTAAGAATTGGGCCTTACCAGTTTGTCTCAGGTTGAAATTGGGGTATCATTGTAAGGTTTTCCGGAGCTTATATTTTTATTTATTTTTGATCACGTACATAGTTTACACCAATTATAATATTAAAAAGAACAATAGACTACAATAAGGAAAAGCTAACTACATTTAAAGGCGAAGACTGCTTGCAAAAGGAGCGAGTAACAAGTAAGTCAAATAATAATAAAGAAAAAAAACATTTTTTCTGGAATAAAATTAAATTCCACATCAACCCATTATTGGCCCACTGCTGGGCACGGGTCTTCTCCCAGAATGAGAGAGTTTAGGCCATAGTCCACCGCGCTGGCCAAGTGCGAATTCGTGGACAAAAAAAAAAAAAAAAAATTAAAATATTTAAACAGATTTCATATTTCAATATTGTTTGGGATACATACATTTAATAATAATATATTTCAACTTGCAAATGTTATGCATAAAAATGTCAATGTTTTCTTCTTTCGAGACTACCCGGAAATTCGCGAATAATTCAATGAGAGGAGCATTTTGACTGGGATTTGAATTACAATGTGTGTCTTCAAAGATATTAAACCGAGATGCTCTTGGTAATTAAATGGGATAGCAAAATTAAGCTGTGAGAGCAGTTCCGGGGCTTCAAGCTGTCCATTTGCAAGCTTATAAAGAAATGTGTCAAGCATTCGTCTTCGATTCAGTAAGGAAGTCAATTATTGATTTATTCATGTCTATACATACATATAAAAGTACAAATGCAATGCAGTGTGTGTAATGTGTATTAGTTGATTTTATGTATGTTTTATGCATTATTTGAAAAAATATATTAGAATTGCGCAATCCATCTCTACATCAACTATAACCGTGTATAATTTCATACTCAGTTTTTGCTTCAAGTATTAACATATAGATTTTATTAGTATAAAAAAATATTTTTTGCTCAGTCTATTAATACGCCGGCAGCGATTTATTTAAAGCAAAACTCGGTGAAATGCTATTTTTGAATCGAAATTTCTGTAACGGTTCGCCTACAGGAACCTGGAGTAAGTTTCGGGTAAACTCGAGTTAGTATTAGTTTCGTAGTTTGTTTTGAGAATCTGAAAGTGGGTAATGGAAAGTTTTATTCGATACCTGAGGTCGATTTGCACGTGTATGTCTGACATTAGAATACACTACTCGACGAAGTAAAATGCGGTAACGATTTTCAGTTTTCTTAATATATTTTTTCTAAAGCAATGTTGGCCTCTGTAGTTCCAGGACCAGAATAGGGCTACGGTATCCTCTGCCTGTCGTAAGATGCGACTAACAGGCGCTTCTGGGGTTGCGGGCGGTAACAGTGGGAGCTCGAACTGTCCAGCCAAGTGACCCCGCGAAGGACGATGGCATGTGTGGCCGTATGCTATCGTAATCACCAAGAGGCACGGTGAGCATCAAACGGTCACCGAGGAAGGGCCCAAAAGTGGCATTGCACTCGGAGGACTCCGGCTGTGTTCCGTTGGAGATCCCGGGGTCCTCCACGTAGCGCTGAGAACGGCCACCGGGGAAGGTTTTAGTGAGGTAAAAATTTCACATAACCGTGCGTCGCTCCCACGGCGTCGGGTACTTTTTGAAGGTTTCCCCCTCGAGAACAAAAAAAAGGACGTAATGCCAGATGATTAAACCCCTAGGCTCTAAGGGCTTGATCATTTGCTCAAGTTACTAGTCTTAGCTTTTATAGGTCAGGGACTAGAATAGGGTTTTTGTATCCTCGGTTTGCACGGTCTTTCCTACCACGCACGTGCAAGCTGTGGAATGAGCTTCATCCTGACGTATTCCCAGAGCGCTATGACATGGGGCTCTTCAAGAAAGGTGCAAAAAGAGCTCTCCTTCAAGGCCAGCGATGCATTGGCGACTCCTCTGGTGTTGCAAATGTCCATAGGCGACGGTAACCACTTTCCATCAGGTGGCCCGTCTGCCTTATCGTTAGGTACAAATATAAAAAAAAAATCTCTGTTACTTGTAAGAGAAGACTAAAAGAGAGTTTCTGAGATCGCGGGAGACAACATGAGAATTCGAACGCAGAACACTCGTTCTACCTTGAAAAACAAAAGGTTTTTTTTTTTTTTTTTTTTCTTTTATTTCACTGAAGTAGCAAACGAGCATGCAGTCCACGTGATGGTAAGTGGTCACTGCCGCCCATGGACATTTGTAATCAACTTCATACAGAACAAGGGTGCTATCTGAAGTCAATCACAGATGTGTTGCTACTCCCGAGGACTATGATGGTCGCCTCATATAAAAGTGTACCGGCAACCACACCCTTCCATCGAAACGCAAGAAATGCTTCACGCTAGAAATAGGTGTGGCGGTGGTACCTCCCCGGTCAAACGACATTGGTTCTAAAGCTTGAAAGCTTGAAAGCCTTGACACTGCATTGTTGCTATTTTAATGGAATATCCGTGCAACGGAAGAAGCTCGTTATGTGACTCGGATACGGAAAGCTCTCTAATAAATATTTTGGTAATAAAATAATAATTTAACGTAATATACGTATACTAGACGCACCGTCGTCGCCGTCGTAAGATTTATTAAAATCTTACGACGTCCGATGTCGACTTTCGTATGTTACTCATGTATGTGATAATAAGGGTTCCGTACCCAAAGGGTATAAACGAACCATTATTTCTAAGACTCCGCTATCTGTCTATATGTCTGTAACTAGTTGACCCAACGAACTTCGTTCCGCCTAAATGTCAAAAATCTAAAATTATCAGTGTTCCCCACTACTATACATAAAAACCTTTCTCTTGAATTACTCTATCAATAAAAAAAAATTATAAAATTCAGTAGCGTAGTTTTAAAAATAAGCATACAAACATATTGTATTAACAAGTTATTGACATTAAAAAATAATTCCATAAAGCATCAATACATTTTAACAGAAATAAGTTACCTAACGCCAAACTCCAATAAACGATAGAATGACGCCTCTAAAACTGACTTGGGTTTAATTGGTTGCTGCAAACAAAGGCCCGTGCACACCATACCCAGACTCAGATTTCATTAAAGATGTTAGTAGGTCACTCATGTCTACAGTCTTCAGATAAAAAACATGCGTGCGTACAAAGTACACATGTCAGAAGTGAAACTTCTTTGGCGAACTAATTTATAAATCTTGTTTATATTTATACAAATCTAAAACTTTAAATTTCCAAGATTAAGAGGAAGGGAAAAAGGTGTGATACGACGTTCGCTCTGTCTCACTTTTTCACTCAATCTTTCTCACTCGCTTGCTCCCTACTCTCACTCCACGGCTAGTTGCTCATGCTACGTTCACCCTGTCTTACTCTCTCTCAATCGGTCTCGATCACTCTCTCTCTCTTTTCCGACACTTCCGTTGCATACCAGCGTGACGTTTCATCTGTAAAAATTTTACCCTCATGCGCCTAAAGAAGTTTCACTTCAATAAATGTTTTATTAGGTTATTCTGAGAGAAGACCCATACCCAGTAGTGGGACGTTAATGGGGTGACGACGACTACAAATTTTAAGTAATACGGTCGCTTTGAACCTTGTGTTTCACCTTTCCTTTCATCCCAAATAACAGTGGTAACCATATTGAAAAGAATACCACTGCTCTGTCCCTGTAGTCACGGAACCAGAATAGGGCTACGGTACCCTCTGCATGTCGTAAGAGGCGACTAAAAGGGGCTTCCGGGGTCGCGGACGGCTATAGTGGGAGCTCGAACCGTCCGGCCAAGCGTCCCCGGGAAGTACGACGGTATGTGTAGTCGCATGCCATCGTAAAGACCAGAAGGTGCGGTGAGCGTTTCACGCCCATCAGGTAAGACCCCGAAAGGGGCATCGCAGTCGGGGGACCCGGACTCTTGGACTCTTGTGTTCCGTTGGAGATCCCGGAGTCCTCCACGCAGTGCTTAGGACGACCACCGGGGGGTTTTAATGCGATAAGAATCCCACATAACCCTGCGTCGCTCCGACGGCGTCGTTACCTTTTGAAGGTTTCCCCCTCGAAAAAAAAAAGCTGTACTTATGGTTGTTAGATGGCCGAAGCGCGTATATTTTTTGTTAAAGGATGGACAGTGCATACAACACGTTAGAAATAGTGCAGTGAACACGTGCATTTAATAATATATTGGTCGCGGGTTGTTGGGAAATAGTTTTATCGAACTTTGTAGCTTTGATTCCTGTAAAATATCGCTAGATTTATCAACTATACATAACAAAAAAATGTTAGTTACTACATGCAAAGCAGTTTTTTAACCTGCTGCATTTTTTTAGGTTTACGGATATTATTTTTTAGGTCATCCATATCTACCTAACTATATTTATTTTGTATTTTAGTTCCAACCTTTTAAGTATTTACGTAAAGGATTTTAGGTCATCCATATCTGCCTATAGTTATAATGTAAGCTGTATGAAATATTTTTTATAATATAGAAGTGGTGAATGACCACGCAGTCTACTTGGTGGTTGGTGGTGGTTGGAGTTGTTGCTATCCCATGGACACTAGTCACCAATCGCAGGTAAGTTTAGCCTCACCAAGGTTGGTCACAGATGCGTTGATATCTCCGAGGAATACGTTCGTCTCGTTCTACCACCTCGAACGTTCACCAGCAAGTTGACTACCAACGAGCACATGTTATCATTTCGAAATTTTCAAGTAGATCATGTAATTCCCTATTCCTTAGTCTTTTTCTTGTTATTTTGTTATTTTTAATGTTATTATTATTTACATGATTAATTGTTATTTGTGATTTTTTTTTCCTTTTGTTTTTCGTTTTGTCTGTATAAAAAAAACTAGATTTGATTTATTTCGGCTAATATGTTGAACGTGAACACGTTTACGCCGGCCGAACTCCGCGTTCACTTAGGTCGCACTGAAAACCAGTGGTCGCGGTTCGCCGTTGACACATGCTGAGTGCGACCTTTCCCATCTAAGTGACACTACAATGATTTTAAAATTTAAGTTTTTTTTTTCTTTTTTCTCTTTTGACGTGTTATTTAGTTTTAAGTGCCATAGTTTTAAGTTTTTATATGTATTTATATTTGTAGTGCCATATGGAATAAACGTTTCTTTCTTTCTTTAAAAAAAAATAGGGATAACAGTAATGTATGGTCCTGCCGGGGAGCTACTAGCGTCATTATTTTTATCTAACTTAAGTAGCAATCGAGCATGCATTCCACCTGGTGGTCATTGCCGCCTATAGACATATGTAATCAGCTTCATACAGAAAATGGGTTCCATCCGAAGTCAATCACAAATGCATTGCTACTCCCGAGGACTATGATGGTCGCCTCATGTGAAAGTGCCGGCAACCACACCCTTCCATCAAAACGAGAAATGCTTCACGCTAGAAAAAGGTGCGGCGGTGGTACTTCCCCGGTCGAACTACACTGGTTCTACCACCGTGTTACTTCACATTTCTGCCAGCTTCATTGTCATTCATTCAACACAATATCCATGACTGCAAAATGTGGTTTAATAATTGCGAGTTTGCTGTACTGGTTAACAATTTTATTGTTCCACCAATTGTCCTTTATTGGTCTTTAAATTAATTGGAATTATGATTTTGAAAAGGCGTGATAAATGCGTTGAATATGTAAACTAACCGTTTGTTCGGACCAAATATTTGTATTGTTAAGTACAAATAAATGTTTCACCCTAATTGTGTTAAATGAATTGAAATCGAGCGGCTTTGAAACGGAATGGGATGGATTCTCCGTAAAAAGATCTGTTTGTTTTTTATTATAGCATTGTGTTTGTCTTTGCTTGACCGGAGAGTTATGAGTGTAGAAAGCGTTATGTCCAGTAAGACATCAAAAGCAGATTGATGACCATAAACAAGAAAAGGTAAAATAAAATAAATAATCCGTAACAAAAGGAGTATCGTGTAAACAAATCCTTATAGTTTGTGAAACATTTGACGTACGTAGATGTCGCCGGAGTCGACTGCAAGCGGCTTCCGGTAGCGCTCCTACCGGAAATTAGTATTCGATGTGTTACTCCACCGCTTGCGGGGAATTGCCAGGAAGCCTCATGCTTCGAGGAAGTGCCACAGAACATACATAGCAAAGTTCGAGTCAGGTTGTTTAGCATCTGCTGAAAAATATTTACAGCTGGTTTACACTCTTACTTAGGACTAAGAGAATTAGGTTTTATGTAAGACTAGTTAAATCCCGCAGCTTCGCCCGCGTTAACAAAAATATATTGTGCCGTGGAAATAAGATATTTTAGCACAGTAAAAAGTAACCTATATGTTAATCCAGAGTGTCAGCTAACTCACTACCAAATTTTATAAAAATCGCTCCAGCCGTTTACACGTGAACAAGTAACAAACATACACCCTCACAAACTTTCGGCTTTATAATATTAGTATGTAAGTATGTATTATGTAAGATTGGAAGCAAACTGACATTAATAAGCTTATAGAGCAAGTACGATTGGGGGCCCCCAACGGACATACTTCTACCGTAAAAAAGTTTTTCATTTCTAAAAAAAAAAAAATTATTATTATTATTATTTAATATTTAATTTTTTTTTTCATTTTTTTTTTTCATTTTTTTCATATTTTTTTATCAATAATCGATTAGATTGTCAGTATATTAATCACTGTATCAGCAAACATACGACAAAATTATGTAAATGTAAATTGAGTCCAGTTACTTGAATAAATACATTATTATCATTATTATTTCTGTGGAAGGGCGTGGTTGCCGGCTAGTCTTTGCGTGTAGCTACGCTTAATAATTGACTTTGATGAAACCCAAATTTCATATGAAGTTCCTTAAAGATGTCCATGGGTGGAAGCGACCGGCTTCATCGAGTGGACTGCATGCTCGTTTGATAATTCAATCTTATTAAAAACATAATTACATCTAGCATGTTAATGAGTATCCTATATGTTAACTAGATCAAAAACTATCTGCGTGCCAAAGTGTAGCAAAATCCGATTATTGAGTCAAAGACTCTATCTATCTATATGACTCTATCTATATGACTTAATCTTGCACCTAAAAATAGTTAATTAAATTCTATGTCCAATTATTTCATTTGTACGCCATTATGTGGCAAATGTGAGATGTTTTATATTATGTACTGACCAACTTTGTAACCACATTTCAGCAAATAAAGATATATTATTATTGTTATTATTAAAGATAAACATACATCCTCAAAAACATCCTCACACACAAATACATCCTCAAAAACGTCCTCACACACAAATACATCCTCAAAAACATCCTCACACACAAATACATCCTCAAAAACTTTCGCATCTACATAGTATAAAACTAAGTCGATTCATGTCCCTGTCTGTCCCTATGTATTCTTAGATCTTTAAAACTAAGCTATGGATTTTAATGCAGTTTTTTTAATAGATAAAGTGATTGAAGAGGAAGGTTTTTATGTATTATGCATGTAGTGGAGAAACACTGATAATTTTAGACTTTTCACGTTTAGGCGGGAAGCCACCACCAATTTCACCACCAATTCGCACTTCGCCAGCGCGGTGGACTATGGCCTAAACTCTCTCATTCTGAGAGAAGACCCGTGCCCAGCAGTGGAACAATAATGGGTTGATGAGAGAGGCAGAACGAAGTTCACCAGGTCAACTAGTTTATAAAAAGGAATGAGTCAGGTCAATTTTAATGGGTTTATGTGCTGACAGGATGAATGAATGAATGACTCAGTAAATTTGAATGGCCGGACAGTTAACGTCGTGTAGGAGTGACGCAATCGGCTCTATTGACTGACTATTAAAGGCTGACCTAGTGATCTGTGTGGTGCAAGTCATAAGAAGTAGCGGTAAAAATCGAAATTTAAGATTAATTTTGCATTTAAGTTTCTCATTAGCATAATTGTGTTGATTTATGATCTATTGGGTACAATGTAAAGGAAAACTAAAAATGAAATGCAAAAATTTCACTCCAAAGGGGGTTAAATGGGGATTGGTTGATTACAAAGTCACGGACAAAACCTACTTCATATTTAGAATAAAAATTAAAATTCCGCGTGTCTATACAATTATTCTATCTGTCTGTTCGTATATATATTCAAAATCTTATAAAATGAAAAATGAAATGCACTTTGTTTTATTAAAACTACCCTATCAAAGCTTATTACAATTTAATGTCACGTTAGTATAGTTAAGTACCTACAACATTCATTCATATAAATAATCTCTTTGTTAAAACGTTTGTTACTATATTTTGACCATTACATAATCTTGTATCATATAGCTTTTATACGGATCCTCAGCGCGTTATTGAGCTTCTTTTGTTCAAAAAAACTGAATCAAAATGAATTATAAAAGCCAAACCTATTTAATAAAACGCTAGTTCTTATATTTTTTACCATCCCATAAACCTTGTACCACACAGCGTCCATACTGAAGCTCAGCTTATCCAGCTCATTTTGCTCAAAAAACTCGATCAAACTGTAATTACGTAGACAATTACTCTCTGAACGAATTTATTCGCGACGTCGTGTAATTAACAGTGCGGTATGGCTTTCTGTTCGATTTGTCTGTATTAACAATTTACTTATTTAAATAAATAAGGCATTATGAAAGTACTTATCATAGTACTTTCATAATGCCTAAAGTAAAGTAAAGTAGTAACAAGCATATGGTCCATATAATGGTAAGTAGTCACTGCTATAGATATTTGATTACAAATATAACAGTAACTCTCTCTTAAATAAGAGGTATATGTGATGTTTGTCACCTTAAAAAAAAGAAGTTTTTCCTTTCATCTCGTATATTTTTATAGGCGATATACTTATTCGCGGTGGAGTCCACCAACTCGCACAAATAGGCGGTGGTACTTCCCTGGTCGAACTACATTGGTTTTACAACCTTGAATACGTAAAGTTTTTGCCTTTTTATAAAATTCCCTTTTTACATTATTTGCATATATCATTTCATTTAACACCCCTCACCTACCGGTATCCAACATTTAACAAAGAAGTCAACATTTTCAAAAACAAAAATCAAATCCAAACAAAACATTAAATCCTAAAAATCCCTCTTACGCTTCACAAAGAAAAAAGACGGCGGGGTAGAAATTTTTAATCGCCTCCGTAGCGAACACGTTCCAATTTCCGGTATAGGTGACGTCGCAGACAGGACGTGCTTAATTATCCACACGAAGCGAAGCGGGAAGAGGGAATATCGGGACCGCTATTTCCCCACCGGCGCTGCGAAATATGCGGATGATTACCGACTCTACGGAAATTTATGTATGTAAATGTCGTTTCTAGATTCGTATCGTCTTGTTGGGTGTGTTGTTATATATACACACGCAGATCCATAAACACCCAGACCCAGAATAGAAGCTTAAAATAGCAAAGATCGAATTTGGAGTCGTCTACGTGCTAATAAACCTGTTTCTTTTTATCTGACTGAAGTAGCAAACGAGCATATTCACCAGATGGTAAGTGATCACTGCCGCCCATGGACTTCTGTATTCAACTACATACAGAACTTGGGTTTCACCTGAAGTCAATCACAGATGCGTTGCTACTCCCGAGGACTACGATGATCGCCTCATATATAAAAACTTTTTAACAAAAAATATCTACCGACTTCCATGTCACAAAAAAGTAAAAAATAATTTAAATATATTTTGGTCTAGAACATACTCAGTACTTAGTACATAGTCCTGAAGTCGGTGCTCGACATATTTCGCTGGACGACGGTAACTACGTCCTATATGAGCACCGACTTCAGAACTATGTACTAAGTACTGAGTATGTTCTAGACCAAAATATATTTAAATTATTTTTTACTTTTTTGTGACATGGAAGTCGGTAGATATTTTTTGTTAAAAAGTTTTTATTTTACACTTTTTAGTGACTATATTTTTATGTTTGTATTTAAATAAAGCCTCTAAGTTTGCTTTGTGCATCTACATATTCACAAAAATTAAACATAAAACACTTTTACAATTCATACAAACAGGGCGCCCCCTCTGGAAGTACCCCTCCATCATCAGGGTTGAGGAGTTGAAGGTCAAATTTTTCATCTTATATTGTTGCTTAGTAATCTTATAACATATACGTTAGTACCAGGTGGCTAACTTCTATGGCTCAGGCTTGCAGTACCCTGCATCATCAGGGTTTAGGAGTTGAAGGTCAAAATTTTAATTTTGTGCCTCTGTTTGGTATTATTTTTACATACCCGTAAGCACCAAATTGCCAACTCCTATGGTTTAGAATTGAAGTACCCCTTCATCATCAGGGTCGAGGAGTTGAAGGTCAAAATTTTAATTTTGTGCCTCTGCTTAGTATTATTTTTACATAACCGTAAGCACCAAATTGCCAACTCCTATGGTTTAGGATTGAAGTACCCCTTCATCATCAGGGTTGAGGAGTTGAAGGACAAATTTTTGATTTTATATTTTTGCTTAGTATTTTCTTTACATAACCGTAAGCACCAAATTGCCAACTTCTATGGTTTAGGATTGAAGTACCCCTCCATCATCAGGGTTGAGGAGTTGAAGGTCAAATTTTTCATCTTATGTTTTTGCTCAGTAATCTTATAACATATACGTAAGCACCAAATGGCTTATTCCTATGGTTTTGGCTTTAAGTACCCCTGCATCATCAGGGTTGAGGAGTTGAAGGTCAAATTTTTGTCCCATGAATTTGCTTAACAATTTCATTATATATTCGCAAACATCAAACGACCAACTTTTATAGTTCAGGCTAGCAGTACCCCTGCATCATCAGGATTGAAGAGTTGAAGGTCAAATTTTTCATAGTAAATACCTACATAGTAATTTTATTCTATATTTTACTCAATTGGACTTCTCCAGCTAAGGTTCGGCCGACTATCACTAATTTTATTATTTTGCTCCAAAAAGTTGAAGATCCTATGATTAGAACCTTATCAAACTCTTATCAGACTACCCCTGGAGTACATCCTTTCTAATAAAAAAAGAATCATCAAAATCGGTTGGCGGGATATTGAGTTATTCATACATTTATCGCGTACATTGAAAATGCAAATTTAAGACTTATGCGTTTTTCTTATGGATGCCCTAGTCAAAAAAATACTAAAAAAAATGGGACCCTATGACACGCACTACCTTTCAAATAAAAAAAAAATCATCTAAATCGGTTCACCCAGTCCGGAGAAATGAGGTAACAAATATAAAAAAAAAAAAAAAAAAAAAAAAAAAATACAGACGAATTGATAACCTCCTCCTTTTTGGAAGTCGGTTAAAAAGTGTGCCGGCAAGAAATAGGTGTGGCGGTGGTACCTACTTCCTCGGTCAAACTACACTGTATCTACAACCTGGTAACCGGGTACCACCTGATTACCGACTCATCGAAAATTTATGTGTACAAACGCTATATTTTAGGTTCGTATTTTAGTATTGTAGAATGCCTAATGGTTGAACCTGTCTCTTAATCAAAGTTCCGTGTTTCAAATCCCACGCACCAAAGATTTTTCTAAAAAATTGTTATTACCACTTTACGGTGAAGAAAAAACATGAACATAACATAAAGAAAACATTAAATAAATAAGCACAAACCGAATACTTTTGAGTTCTTAAAAATGTTGTCAAAGATGTGAGAAGTCTGCTAATTCTAACTTGAGCAACGCCCACTGCGTTGGTCAAGTTAGAATGAGTTACTATGGCCACAAAACTCCATATACTAAATGACCAAAAGTTTAGTTCTGAAACATCTCAGCAGAATACATATTTAAACCAAGCTTAAAATGGTTTTAAACGGTGTATTTCCTAAGAAAAGCACTAAAGTCCAAACTAGAAATTCTTTACAACTGCTGTGGGCCATTACTCCTCGATAGATGGCAGGAAGGCTGTGGGAAATAAAAACGCAGTTACCGCTTTGCACTTCCCACAAGTATACATAAGAGCTTCGGCGACTACCATTTGTTCAAGCCTTGTAGTATCTTGAATTTTGGCTTAAAATAAGACATCGGTTAGAAGAAAATACTGCGAAATTAAAAAGATTAAATTAAGGATCTCACAAGAAAAACGATAACTAAGCATAAGTCCATACAAAAATTGGCCATGTCCTTTGGCAAAAAGATAGTTTGTGATCTATATTAACACATGGAATAGTCATTATATACATACCGAATATATAATATACCGAATGCGGACGAAGCCACAGAAATAAGTTAGTTAATATGTAGACAATTCACACAAAACTTTAAAATGAGCTGCCACCTTGGAAGGTTTCTTCACCAATTCGCAATAGAGCAGTGATGTAGAAGCATTTTCTTACATACACCTTACCGTGTACAGAAAACATCTAGCTGAGCATATAGGTAGCTCAATTAGCCCTAGGTGGTGAAGCTTCCGGCCCTGTAGTTCCGGGATCAGAATAGTGCTACGGAATCCCCTGCCTGTCGTAAGAGGCGATTAGAAGGAGCTTCAAGGGTTGCGGGCGGGTAGAGTGGGAGCTTGAACCATCCAACCAGGCGATCCCGGGAAGGTCGGCGGTATGTGTGGTCGCATACCGTGGTAAAGACCAGACGGAGCGGTGGGCCAAGCCGCCGATCTGGGAGGAGCCTGATGGGGCACCGTGCTCAGAGGATTCCTGTTGCGTTTCTTTGGAGATCCCGGAGGCCTCCTTGTAGCGCCGAGGACGGCCACCGGGCGGTTTTAATGCGGTGAAAATCCCACATAACCCTACGTTGCTTCCACGGCGTCGGGTACCATTTAAAGGTTTCTCCCTCGAGAACAAAAAAAAGGTGGTGAAGCTTCAACCAGGGAAATACCACCGCACAACTATTCCTACCTTGAATCATTTCTTGCGTTTCGGTGGAAGGGTGTGGTTGCCGGCACACTTTTATGTGAGACGGTCATCATAGTCCTTGGGAAGCAACGCATCTGTGGTTGACTTCAAGTAAAACCCATGTTCTGTATGAAGTTGCTTACAGATGTCCATGGACGGCAGTGACTACTTATTATTATTTGCCACTTCAATCAGGTAAGAAAAAGCTAGATGTTTCCGTGGAAAACACTATAGGTGTGTATTCACGAAATATTTAAAAACGAACTCACTCGAAACTCACAAAAACCCGTAGTAATGAATCGTGAGGACAAAAACAGGCATAAATTTAACATGTCCCCAACACTCGACCGGGAAGGGGAATCAGGGGAATCCGGGACACGCTTGGTGCCAGTTAAAAATACTCCTTAAGGATTTCTGGAGAAATTATCCCGTGATTTATGTTCACGTGGGCCTTGATAGGGACTTTAGGAGAATTTAATACTTTTTACAAAGAAAATCTTGGCCACTCATAAAGCAAATTACTCCATAATGTTAGTCTTTTTATTCGACCGCGTCAGAGCAGGTGTAGTGTTTTTCGAGAGTATGTATGTATTTTTGTCCTTTTTTCAAGTAAATGTGATTAGATAAGCTAATAACTACTTTTATAAGAAAAAGGAAAAAGGTTTTACAAGGTAGTAGAATCCATATAGTTCGACCGGGGAAGTACCATCACCACACCTATTTCTAGCGTGAAGCAGTTCTTGCAATTCGTTGGAAAAGTGTGGCAGCACACATATATATGAGGCGATCATCTTAGTCTTCGGGAGTAGCAATGTATCTATGATTGACTTCAGATAGCACCCATTTTCTATATGAAGTTGCTTACAAATGTCTATGGGTGGCAATGACCACTTACCTGCTTACTTAGGTGGACGGCATGCTCGTTTGCTGCTTCAATTAGGTAAAAAAGAAAAATAGGGTTTACGTTTATGAAGTAGCGAACGATGTTAAGTGGTCAATGCCACCGATGGACATCTGTAGGCAGCTTCATAAAGAACAGGGCTTTCATTTGAAGTCTTTCAAAGATGCGTTGCTACTATCAAAGACTAAGATAATCACTTCGTATATAAGTGAACCGGCAACTAATGAAAAACCACTATGATCCCTAGTTTGGGATTTATATTGTTTTTCAAAAACTTACACATTAATACGAATCAATTCCAAAATAATATTAGTCTAAAATTATCATTATATAATTTAAAAAAAACACGCTTTCAACACTCACAGCCCCACACTAGGATTTTCTTCTGTGTCGTGGGTACCATGGACACAAACAAGACGAAAACACAAACACCCAGACCCAGCACATGAATCTAAACTTGTAATTCAGGTACCTGTCTGACCGGGAATCGAACCCGGAACCCATTGCGCGTCAGACCGGTATGGCAACCGCTCTGCCACGTCGACAAATTGTATTATATGTTTCATTGTGAAAATTCTCGTACTATTTTGCTTGATTGAATTTTAAATTGGCTATCGCTCGTTGGCCCAACTTTAGTCATAAGCCATAAATACTTTTATGGCTTCCGACTGAATATGGCTCCAAAGGCTTATGCAATTGAATAGGCCGCTTCCTGAACCAATTGAGGTCGTTATCGATAGATGCTCAAACATGAAGCCAATCAACTCATAAGTGAGTGTAGGTATTATGCCAGTTGATAGAACCAGCATAATTTGACCGGGGTACCACCGTCACACCTATTTCTACCGTGAAGAAATTCTCGCGACGTAGAAGGGTAACCCGTACACTTTCGTAAGAGGCAACCAATGAAGCGTTCTAGTTTTTTTTTATCTGACTGAAGTAGCAAACGAGCATGGTAAGCTTTCACATGAGGCAACCATTATAGTCCTCGGGAGTAGCAACGCTGTTACTGACTTCAGATGGAACCCATTTTCTGTATGAAGTTGATTACACACGTCCATGGCAGTGTCCATGGGCACGGCAGTGACCACTTACCATCAGGTGGACTGCATGCTCGATTCCTTATACTTCGATCAGATAAAAAATGTTATTTATTAAAAAGTGCCCTACGTAATAGAACTGCTTACTGTGAAATGAATTGTACTGAAATAAAGTTTCAGAAATTGAAACGATATATTTGTATTATTTGATTTAAAATAATCCATTTCAACTTAGGAATAAAAATAAAATTGTAACATAATTAATAACATAGAATTAGCAAGTAACGGTTATTTTAAAATTTGGAACGGAAAGAGATTGAAGATTAAAAAATATTGGCAGATGCGCATTGTTTTCATGAATACCTCACTCGACTGCGTAATTTCCTCATAATTTCTTGCTTAGATCTTGAAAATATGTAATCTTCGTTATTTTAACTGTCAGAGGCAGCCAGAGCGAGTCTGCGTTCCTACTTGGAGTGCGTTCCATTAGACCTTCACAAGGTCCACGCACACGACCGCAGTTTTTCCGGTTCCACTAGCTTGTGAGCGTTACTGACGTGCTCTCTAATGGAACGATCACTTCGACCAAATTATTAGATGGGTCGTCGTGAGCGTCGCGTGGGCGTAAGTCATGACGTCATGAGTGACGTATTCGCCGCGACCACAACGACCGCGGTCGTCTTGTGGAACGACGTTTTGGGCGTTTGGGGCCTTAAGAGCGTCTTCTGGAACGCGCCCTAGCTGAACTGCATTCTCATTTCCCTCCATATTGTATCAAACATACAATTTTAATGAAGTCCAATTATTGTGTTGCGGTAAAGATCCACCGACAGCTTTTTGCAGTTAATTGCGTTAATTGATTAAGCTTTATCGGTATTTATGTGCCACCGATGCGGTTCACCTGCGGTCCAATGATGCGGGTGATTGGACAAATAAAAGTATGATATTTATTCGCTTTCAGTAAAACAAAGCCTGTTAATTGCGGTTTTAACTTTAACTTTAAAGGACACGGCTAATTTTTGTTTGGACGTTTACATTTTTATCGAATTTATTATACACGCATAATTGTTGGTGTTTTAGATTCGTGAACATTGGCACATTTGATTGCTATAAATAAAAAACTTGTACAGGATATTACAATGACAGAATAGACGTAAATGACGAATTAATATTACTTATTAATACTATTAAAAAAATGTTATTACACAATTAATTAATATATAAATAATAAGATCTTTAAATGTGACGTTTACCTATAAATGATAAAATTATATAATTTATTGTGTATTATATAATTTTAAATATGACATAATTTAAAAATATAATAACAATTGACCATAATGTACACATTTGTAATTCTTTAAATCTAGACATAAGTTTTTTGACATTTATACGCCAATATTAGGCACAGTAAGCGTCTTCCACTATTGCAAACACCTACTACAATTATTCCTTACTGACAAATAAACAATTATGATTATGATTATTATTTATTAGATTACCAACACAAGTAACAGCAACAAAGTTATGTCGTGTAACATTTCGCTTAAACAATTTTTAACTGTATTTATGATTACATGCTCAGAGCATCTAGTAAAATTAAAATAATAGATAAATTGATTGTCAAAATTAAAATACAACAAATGAGAAAATTAAAATACAAATTGTCATAAAATGTCATTTAAATTAAATTAAAATGTCATAAAATTAATTTAACAGAAATTAAAAACTTGTATAAATATTTAGAGAAACGTTACTATGGCAAATTAGAGCTTGACATCTTTTTTAATTTGACCTTGAAGTCACAAATGTAATCGGAATGTATATCAAGACCTGGATTTTTCTCGGCATGTTCATTGTACAGATGATTACATATTCTTTTAATTTATAGTGTAATTGTGTTTCTACACTCATAGCCCCACAGTACGATTTTCTCCTGTGTCGTGGGTACCATGGACACGCACAAGACGAATACACAAACACCCAGACCCAGAACATGAATCTAAACTCATCTTTCAGATACCTGTCTGGCCGGGAATCGAACCCGGGACCCATTGCGCGTCAGACCGGTATGATAACCATTCCGCCACGCGGGTCGTCGCGGTCGTCGTGTTTATAATCAATAATTTATAAAATACTGCACAGGATAAAAAAATGTTCTATCCTAATCGATTCAGTAGTTTTCACGATAAATCGGCACGAAACCAAATAACAAATTCCTTAAAATATCTTGCCACTAAAAAACTATATAAGACCTATGAAAAAACATGGGAACTAACATCGTGTGAAACAGTAACGCTAAGAGTGACGGTGTACTAAGCAACATCTCTTGTTCACTTTATTTTTTGTTTCATAACTTTATATTAATTGAACTTTACACTCTCTTTAGTTTCATTGCTTTAGAAATTTCGTTGTAGGTGGTAAAACTAGTGTAGTTGGACCGGGGAAGTACCACCCCCACACCTATTTCTAGCGTGAAGCATTTCTTGCGTTTCAATGGAAGGGTGTGGTTGCCGGCACATTTTCATATGAGGCGACCATCATAGTCCTCGGGAACAGCAACGCATCTGTGATTGACTTCAGGCAACCTATGTTCTGTATGAAGTTGATTACAGATGTCCATAGGTGGCAGTGACCACTTACCATCAGGTGGACTGCATGCTCGTTTGCTACGTCCGTCAGATAAAAAAAAGGAAAATTACTAAAGATAAAAACTTAAAAGTTTAAAAAGTTAGGTTTACTTTTCACCGAAATTACACTAAAAACTCTCCAAGGCGTGCTAAAAGAATATTTGTTGTAGTTGCAACCGCACAAATAAACTTTTGAGGTTAGCAAATAGTTCTTTTGAAAGCGCAGCTAGAAAATAAATTTATTTAACGAGTTTCTGCTTTTGGCATAAATACAAAAACAGGTTAATTTTGTAGTCAAAATAAAATGTAACTGGCAACATTCATAATAATTATGAATATATAATTATTAAACGGAGAACAGCTCTTTAATCTTAATTTCCGCATTCGCGTTTTCAGTATTCGCGGGTTAAAAAATTATAAGCACAACTTTCTTTATTCGCGGATGTAATCGATACAAGTAAAATTCGGGGTTTTCTGTGTACGCGTCAAATTTCTTAGAACTTTCAAATTTCTTAGAATTTTCAAATTTCTTAGAATTTTTACTAACACAAATCTATAGAACCTATTTTTGAAAATAAATTATTATTATTATTAGTAGAGTGCTGGTCATCCACGGTTTCTATATTCGCGACTTATAAGCGGAACATAACCGCCCATCCAATAAGCAGCTTTTAATGTGATACAAGCAGTGATATGATATTTAGTAAAGTATTAATTTAAAGTGTTTTATTTTTATAATAACTATGTCTATTTTATTATTATTCTGCTACTGTATTATATGTACTTGTATTAATAATACAAGTACATATAATACAGTAGCAGACGAGCATGCAGTTAAGTGGCTACTGGAGTGCAGGGCGCCTCTCCCAGGTGGACCGATGACCTGAAGACAGCGGGAAACCGTTGGATTCAGAGGGCACAGGACAGGTTGGAGTGGCGCCGTTTACGGGAGGTTTACGTCCAGCAGTGGACCTCAAAAGGCTGATGGATGGATGGATGAAGTGGCTACTGCCGCCGATGGACATCTGCAAGAAACTTTAAAAAAAAACTTTCTAAATTCGGTCACAGATGCGTTACTACTCCCAAGGACTAAGATGGTCACCTCATATAAAAGTGAACGTGCAACCACTCCAAAACGCAAGAACTACTTTATGCTAGAAATAGGTGTGTTGGTTACCACCAAAACCTGGGAGGAGGAGGTTTCCTCCCAATTTTCTTTACTGTAAGCAAACTAATGATGATTAATTTTTAATGAACACAACTTTAAAAATCAGAAGTAAACTAGACCTTTACGACCCGCGTGATGCAGCGGTTACCATACCGGTCTGACACGCAGTGGGTCCCGGGTTCGATTCCCGGCCAGACAGGTATCTGAATGATGAGTTTAGATTCTTGTTTTGGGTCTGGGTGTTTGTGTATTCGTCTTTGTGTGTGTCCATGGCGAACACGACACAGGAGACAATTTTACTGTGGGGGCTATGAGTGTAGAAAGCGTTTTTTTTAGGATTCAAATTCCGGTCCCCCAAATCGTAAAACCGAATTTAAAGGCACTAGGCAAAGAATATTACGACGCGTAAAATTTAAGCTTTGATTAGTACTTAGTAATTACTAGTTGACCCTGCGAACTTCGTTCCGCCTAAATAATGTTAACTTTTTTAACTAGGGATGACTGAGAGTGTTATAAACTTAAGAGTAGACAAATATAATCAGAAAGCTTCGAACTGCTATCGGGAGTTACACGTGTTATTGCGATAAACATATGCTGTCGTGGGACATTTTTATGTAATTGTAAGGAGAACATTTCATACATGATTTTTGTGTAGCTAACCATTAAGGTTGCACAAGTGACAGAAGCTTGAACAATTCAGTAACTTCTCCCGTTTTCCCAATATTTCCCTTTACTGCTCTGCTCCTATTGATCGTAACGTAATGAAAAGTATACTATAACCAGCTCAGGAGTATGAAAAATAATTGTACCAAGTTTCGTTAAAATCCGTCGAGTAGTTTTTGATTCTGTAACAGTTATACATACAGACAGACGGACAGACAGGCAGACAGACAAAAATTTTGGCATCAGTATCGATCCCTAATCACCCTGATAGTTATTTTGGAAATATATTTCATGTACAGAATTGACCTCTCTTCAGATTTATTAAAGTATAAATACATAGATAGAAGAAGATAGAAGAAGAAGATTAAAGTATAGAAGAAGAAGTAGATTTAGGGGCATGGAATAAAGCCACGTACCCCTAAATAATGCTATTTCAAGCCACTTACATATCACGCCTTATACCCGCTTATAAACTCCCCTATATTTTACAGTAGCACTATAAATTTTTGCAGGTAGCTGAAAATTAAATTTTTATCCCCCATTTTGTCTTAAACTTCATCGCTTCCTGCATAATGTGCGCATATTTCATTGCATACCGCTGTTTTGCTGAGTGCATTATAGGTATTTCTTTCCCCTTTTTAAGGGAAAATTACGTGTTATAAAGTTATAAGATTGTACGGTCTAGTACAAAATACATTTTATTATAGACTACTGATACCTATAACCACCAATCCGCACTTGGCCAGCGTGGTGGACTATGGCCTATAACTCTCTCATTCCGAGAGAAGACTCGTGCCCAGCAGTGGGACAATAATGGGTTGACGACGACGACGATACCTATAAAAAGGTAGGGGAAAGGTATATCCACCAATGGACCTCAAAAGGCTGATGGATGAGTGGTTAGACACAAATATTAGGAGAGAAATAGGCAATGTCGAATCAATAAAAAGTAATAGGTTGTAGTGTAAGAGGTAACGCCGCCAGCATTCTTGGGACTCTCCCAAGAGGCAGTGATATGGACTCTTTGTTTTATTTATAATTCCTTTTTATTTTCTTTTACTTTATTTACTTTTTTTAAAAAAATATGTTTTATTTATTTTTAATATTTTGTTTTGTATATAGTGTAAATTGATGTGTTTCAAAGTAAAAATAAATAAATCTTATGTAGTGTTACATTTACAAATTACATAACTTATTCAAATCGTTTATTGTTAACATAATAACTACAGAGTACGCGTTTTAAAACTATGTATATTGTCGAAAAGTTAATTACAAAGCTTCTTCTGATAGTCACAGACGGGATGTCTGCATTTTTCTTCTAATAAGTTTAAAGATTTTCCTGCCCCTTGAACGCAAATAAAAATAGACAAAAGAGGTTTGCATCTTTAGCAACAAGTTTCATCATATTTTAACCGAGATTTTATCATAAAAATAATGCTCAAAAGACAATGAAAGGAAGATTACAGACATTAATAGCACTTTTTATTCGTAATAGGCATTATAGGACGCTTCGTCGTCTTGCCTAATGAAAGCGATGATGCGGCCTAAAAAGGCAGACTAAAAAAGCCTATTCACTTGAAGAGTTTCAGGTTATAAAATATTTTGGGGATTTTACCATTGAAACATTTTTAATTTAAGTTACTACTTCTTCGAGCATGGAATTCACCTAACTAGTCACGTCGCAACGGTCGAAATTCGACCGTAATTTAAATTAAAAAACTAAACTTCACATTGTCCAAAGTAGCACGAATATTTCTGAAATTCCTATAAATTGTAATAATTTTCAAGTTATGCACGCGTTAAAGGTAAAAAGAGGTTTTAATTAACTAAGAATTTAAAAGCAATACCCGCTATTGCTTTTAATTTCCTAGTTAATTCAAACCTATTTTGACAAAGACATCTGACATTGTTGAAGTTAAGTGTCTTCAAGACATTGAATGTTTCATTTCGATTAATAAATATGTGTTTCTATTAAATGCAACGTAGTGTGTGTAATGCGTTTTTAGTTGATTTTGGGTATGCATTATTTGAAAAAAAAATAGCATTTGGTAATCCTTCTCTACATCAACTGTAACCGTGCATAATTTCATCCTCTTTCGTCCGCGGCAAGTATCTTAAAAACGATTCAAAAGTTTTTGCTTCACGTATTATTATATAGATGCTGAATGCCCATCGTTGTCCATAGTCATATGTTTTCATCCCCAGATAGGAATGAAGACCTGAAATCGTCCACAGTCCTGAGTCTTTCACTTACACCACTCTTCTAACAATATAGGACAGTGCTTGACACAACGTGCTTTGCTTGGCACCAGTCTGAAAAACTATTAGTCCCTCTCGTCCAGTGGAGTTAGTTGGAGAAAAATAAGAGACAAAGTCCAGGAGATGGGCACTAGCTTCCTGTGTACCATCAACGCGCATTGCGGTCACCAGCCCCACCAACCATCACCATTTACAACAACCCTTTTTAGGGAAGCCCTATGTCCAGCAGTAATTTTTTTATCTGATTGGAGTAGCAAACGAGCGTGCAACCCACCTGATGGGAAGTGGTCACTGCCGTCCATGGACATCCGTATCCAACTTCATATAGAACATGGATTCTATCAGAAGTCAATCACAGATGCGTTGCTACTCCCGAGGACTAGGGCGGTCTCTTTATATAAAAGTGATCCTCAAAAGCAAATGGATGGATTGCTTGTTAAGACTATTTGGAAGAAGAAATACCGATTTTCAAGGTGGTAGAACCAGTGTAGTTCGAGCGGGGAAGTACCACCACCACACCTATTTCTAGCGTGAAGCATTTCTTGCGTTTCGATAGAAGGGTGTGGTTGCCGGCACACTTTCACATGAGGCAACCATCATAGTTTGTTCCATCATGTTCTCTATGTAGTTGATTACAGATGTCCATGAGCGGCAGTGACCAGTTACCATCAGGTGGACTGCATGCTCGTTTGCTACTTCAGTAGAATAAAAAAAACCGAAAGACCAAGAGTCAAATGATGAATTACGCCTCATTGATTGGATTTGAATTGAACTACCTTAATGATTTTATGATTTCTACGTTACAGATTAAAGAATGGTAAGTATGTGCTAAGCCTTATAGCAAAGTTCGAAGAATGACAAAGACACTGAACGGCATACGCTCCGTTTTATTAGATTCCGTACCCGGAATATTGGATAAAATTGCCTGTCTCCAGTAGAACTGTAGCTAACAGAGCTAAATTTTAACAAGCTATTTAAAACTTAGAATGTTAAATGTACAGAAAGAAAGAGAAAAAGTTTGACGCAAATTACTTGTAGCGTCAAACTTTCTATAGGTTTAAAGGATTTTTTTATTTATTTTACAACATTCTTAAGATTGCTAGTTAAGCTGGCTTAAATAGCAGAATAGTACGTTTTCTGTAGGTATAGGTACAGAAATTTTACCGCAAATAAAGCCATTCGCGTCAAACTTCTGTAAATTTCAAGGCTTAATAAATTCTCTTCGTAACCTTTTCAAGGTTAAATAAATAAATATATTCAAGAACTCGATTTTGGTAATGTGATAATTATATATAAATAACATGATAAATATTAGCCCTTTTTTATTTGATTAAATGATTGGTTTTGGATATCAGTATTAATAATAAT
This sequence comes from Spicauda simplicius, assembly GCA_949699795.1. Lineage (NCBI taxonomy): Eukaryota > Metazoa > Arthropoda > Insecta > Lepidoptera > Hesperiidae > Spicauda > Spicauda simplicius. Next base: position 1,430,654 of record OX453078.1, on the reverse strand, counting down.
AAGTAAACAAACTTAAGCATTGCCGATTCTTGAAGAAGTCGATCCGAGTTTTTTATGTAAAAGGACAAACAAGCAAACAAACATAGACTGCATGTTGCTAACTGCGTCCACGGACATCTGTGATCAGTTCCAGACAAAATCAGAATTCTACTTGAAGTCAGTCAGATGCTTACTTTTCTTCAGTCTTTTAACCCCCTTTAAACCAGAACTGAGTAGAGCCACATTGTGTTCCTTAGCCGTTACCCCTTGTCAAAGACCGTTAAAACAGCTTGAAAAGATTCGAAAAGGTTAAAACATCTGCTGTGTTAAGTAAAGAAAACCGGTTAAGTGCGAGTCGGAGTTATAAGGTTATATATTCAAAGGGTCCCGTACCATTATAAGCTATTAAAACATTTTTGTATAAATACAGAAATAAAGACCGAAATAAAAATATAAAGACAGAAATAAAAATCATCTAAAAAAGGCACGGACGATCCGTCTGTGGAGCCGTAGTTGTTAAAAAAAAAATGTGTGCGTGTACTAGGGTACACTCGTAAGAAGTGAAACTTCTTTATGACGTTATTTTTCAAAAAATAATTTACTATATGCAACTTTACAGAAATTGGTTAAATAAAGTTAAATTAGATAAAGTTTAATAAAAGGCTTTTATTCAACTTTATCTAATAATGTAATCTATAATAATCTATCTAATATCACGCGTGGTAGGGATAAGAAAAAAATGGCGCGTAACGGAAAAAGATGGCGCGTAACGAAAAAAAAAGATGGTGCGTAACAGAAAAAGATGGCGCGTAACGAAAAAATGTTACACAAAATTTTTTTCCAATCCCGATAAAGAAGTTTCATTTCAAAATGTTGTTAAAGAGCCACCTTAAAATATTTACTTTAATCTGTTTTTAGTATTTATTTGATGTTATAACAGTAACAAAAATACATCTATTTCAAAGGTGGTAGAACCAGTGTAGTTCGACCGGGGAAGTAGCACCGCCACACCCTATTTCTAGCGTGAAGCATTTCTTGCGCGAGATGGAAGGGTGTGGTTGCCGGCACATTTTTATATGAGGCGACCAACATAGTCCTCGGGAGTAACAACGCATCTGTGATTGACTTCAGATAGAACCCATGTTCTGTATGAAGTTTATTACAGATGTCCATGAGCGGCAGTGACAACTTAGGTACCATCAGGTGAGCTGCATGCTCGTTTGCTACTTTAGTCAGATAAAAAAAAAACAGACAGCGGATTCTTAGTAATAGGGTACCGTTTGTCCTTTGGATACGGAACCCTCAAATGGAACACATTTTTGGATACTCACGTAATACTTTAACGCTCCTTCTACATTGATTCAAAATCAAAGGTAAAAATTTAATATGCCTGATTACTTTGTACAGAAGCCTCATAGTTTAATCATGTGAAATTTGTATACGGAAATTCTAATGAATTATAATATATTTATGTATAAATAAGAATCATATTTGTAAGCGACGTCTTCCGCGTAGTATATAAGCATTTTTGAGTTATATCAGTATCACGTAGCATATAAGTATTCAATTGTATTGTAAAATAAGCGTTTTGTAGTATGTAAGTTTAGTTTATTACTGAATAAATGATTATTAGCATAGAGTAGGGATAAAAATGTATTAGCTAGGTTGTTTTTTATTTTAGTAAGTATTAAAAGTAATGAGTAGATAGTAGCTATACGTATGGAATATTTGTGAGCCCCGAAATAGGTCGAGACACGTCCGAACCTGTCACGACAGGTAAGGAATTTGTGAGAGCAGGATAGCGAATTGCGAGAGCAGGATGGCAAAGAAATCAAACGCTATTGGCCGAAAGGGCCATTTTACTAGTTATAGTAGTTGACATTTGTTAACCTATTTCGGGGCATATATATAGAACCCAAATGTAGGACCAGCATTCATTCGGAATGCGACTTCGGACAAGGAAACAAATAAAAGAAGCTAAGAAAAGGAGCACTGGAGGTTTTATTGGAGAGTATTCTTCGGTCGAGCCGGCACCCACGTATTGCACTTTGGCCTCACAAGCCATAATTGCTGGTCCATTCGAGCGCCGGATAGGAAGAAAGAAGCAAACCGAAGATGCCCATCCGTTCAAGATCACCGTCACGCTCCAAGCAAGAAGAACGAAGCTCCGAAGAATCAAGAACAGACTGGTCGATGTATACGCCTGCAGATACAGTAACCGCATCAACGTCCACGGAAGCAAGCACCGCTCATCACACAAGCGCCACCGCCTCGACCGCCGCGTCCAACGCCGCCTCGACTGCCACATCCGCCACCGCCTCGACCGCCGCACCCGCGTTAACCCGCGGAAGAAGAACACGCGCCGCGACGGCCGCGACCACGGCCACCGTCGAACCCACGACGACCGAAGCACCGAGAGCGACGACGACCGCGACGACGACCACGACTACGACATCGAGTAGGACTACGCGCACCGCACCGACTGCGACTACGTCGACGCCCGCAACGATGATGCCCGCACCTGCAAGCACCGAACCACGCGCGCACCTGAAGAACATTGGAAGGCCTAATGTCCCACCGTTCGCGTCTTCAGAAACCGTGGTTCCCCGGACGACCAGATCCTCCAGATCCAGGAAAGCAGAACTCAAAGCGCAAGCGGAACTTCAGAAAAAGCAACTGGTAGCCGCGGAGACCGCCGCGGCACTCGCACGCACCGAACTGGAACTCGCCCAGTACGACTCCGAGGATGAAATGGGGAACGAATATGAAGTCGAACACCAATCGCACGTAGAACAATGGGTGCGACACACGACGTCGTATGTTGAACACGCCGAAGAAAAAGAAGTACCTTCGAGCAAGAGCGAACTCAAGGACCTCGCCGACGCGATCATCACCGCCGCGCGGACAGTACAACCGACATCCGCGCCGCACAAGATATGGGACCTACCCGATTTCAACGGCGCTAATGAAGAATGGCTGCCTTTCAAGAGGTCATATATGGACAGCGCGGAGCAGTTCAACGACGTACAGAATATGGCTCGCTTAAGAAGAACGATAAAAGGAACCGCAAGAGAAGCAATACGAAGCCTGCTCTTCGCGTCGTCGGAACCTCAGGAGATCCTCGCCGCTTTAGAACGCCGCTTCGGAAGACCAGAGCAATTGGTTCTCGTCGAAGTCGAAAAGCTGAAAGAATTATCGCGCATCGGCGATACACCGAGGGACATCTGCGCATTCGCGAGTCAAGTCAGCAACGCAGTCACAACAATAGAAGCATTGAAGAAGGCCCAATACTTGTATTCGCCGGAAATCGCAAGAATCGTCATTGAAAAGCTGTCGCCCATACTTCGGTATCGCTGGTTCGACTTCAATGCCAGCGTGGACCACGACGAACCGGAACTAGTGAAGCTCAAAAAGTTTCTGAACTCCGAAGCGGACTTATGCGGATCGTTCGCGCTGCCGGAAATCAATAAGAGAAGATTCGCGCAAAGAAGATTCCCCGTTCATGCGGCGCGAGAAGAAGAAGAGACCCATACGGTAGCAACGTCATCGGAAACGTATAAGAAGAATTGCTTCCATTGCAATGGAGACCACTGGCTCACCGAATGCAGGAAGTTTAAAGAAGCTGCTACCAATGAGAAATGGGAGATAGCAAAACAGAAGCGTTTATGTTTTAAGTGTCTGCGATTGAGACACATACGAACGAATTGCAGAGCGCAACCGTGTAGAAGATGTAAGAAGCCGCACCATACGTTGTTGCACTCGGAGCCTACTCACACAATAGCACCGTCTACGCAACAACAGCAGCTCACGCCGTCACCGTGTAATCAAGCGAAAGAAATTGAAGAAGCTCGACCCGTCTACGCCGCAGCGGACGGAACAAGAGTCTATTTGAAAATGATGCCTGTCGAGATCTATGGACCCAAAGGATCAGCCCGCGTGCTAGCACTACTGGACGAGGGCTCAACGGTTTCACTAGTAGACGCCTCCATCGCCTCACGCATAGGGGCCACCGGGGAAGAAAAGGAACTCATACTGGAAACCGTCGGTGGGAAAATAATTACCAAAGAGAGGTCACAGAAGATGGATCTGAAGATAAGAGGCATACACAGGAAGGACAAGCGAGCTTTGAGAGGCGTGCGCACCGTCGAAGAACTGAAGTTGTCACCCCAATACGTCGACAAGAAGTCAATTGAAGAATGTAACCATTTGAGAAGTCTGAATAACGAATTGGTTTACGAAAAGGAAAGGCCCGCACTGCTCATCGGTCAAGACAACTGGGACCTCATAGTCTCTAGGAAGATCTTGAAGGGAAAACGAAGCGAACCTGTAGCTTCTCTCACGAGCCTAGGTTGGGTACTTCATGGGGGCCACGCCGGGATAACTTCAGTCAACTTCATAAACCACTGTCGAGCTGCTAGCAACGAAGAAACTATTGAAGAATTAATTAAGAAGCACTTCGCGTTAGACTCGATCGGAATACAAGAACGACGTCCTAGCAACGACGCGGATGAACGAGCGCTGACAATACTAAAAGAATCTACAAGGCAGTTACCAGATGGAAGATACGAGTCCGGACTTCTATGGAAATCGGAGAGCGAGACGTTACCAAACAACTACACTCAAGCTCGAAGCAGGCTACTCGGCGTTGAGAGGAAACTGGATAGGGATGCTACACTTAAGGAAGAATACAGCAAGCAACTGAGCAACCTGTTGTCAAGTGGATATTCCGAAGAAGCACCTGAGAATATTACAATAGGTCGGACATTCTATCTCCCACATTTCGCCGTGACGCATCCATTGAAGGGGAAGATTCGCATAGTATTTGACGCTGCCGCCAAGCATGAAGGGAAGAGCCTAAACGATGCATTGCTCCCCGGCCCGGATCTGCTCCAGTCTCTATTTGGGATACTCATACGATTCCGAGAGGGGCCCGTAGCAGTCGTCGCCGATGTTAAAGAAATGTTCCTGCAAATCCAAATTAGAGAGGAAGACCGCGACAGCCTGCGCTTTCTCTGGCGAGGAGAGGACCGAGAATCGAAGCCCAAAGAATACAGAATGAAGTCGGTAATCTTCGGCGCAGCGTCTTCTCCAGCAACCGCCATATACGTAAAGAACACCAACGCGGAGAGACATGCAAGGGAACATCCCAGAGCGGCCCGAGCTATCGTCCGTAACCATTATATGGATGATTACCTACAGAGCTTTTCTACCACGGAGGAGGCGGCATCTGTTGCTGACGAAGTAAACCGAGTGCACAAAAGAGCTGGATTCATTTTGAAGCAATGGGCCAGTAACGAAGCGGAAGCCTTGGCCAAGATCGATGCGAGCGAAAACATAGAAGAGAAAAGACTTGGCCAAGAAGAGAAGACATTGGGTATGAGGTGGCTCGTGCAAGGAGACGCATTAGCTTTTAACGTCGGCCTTAGAAACATACCAATAGAAATCAAGAATGGCAAGAGGAAGCCAACAAAGAGGGAAGTCACCAGCGCCGTGATGTCCACCTTCGACCCGCTGGGACTCGCCGCCCCAGTCCTGGTAATGGGGAAGAAAATGATACAAGACCTCTGGAGATCCGGAGTCCAGTGGGACGAAGAAGTCAACGAGGAACAACATCACGCCTGGGAAGAATACGCCGAAAGCATCGAAGCTCTAAATCATGTCAAGATACCGCGATGTCTGGCGCTTACTACGAGATCGGGCGAAATACATACCTTCGTCGACGCCAGCGAAACCGCATACGCCGCCGCCGTGTATTGGAGATCTACGGTTGACAACGGAGAAGTCAACATCAGGCTGGTGGCTGGGAAGGCGCGAGTGGCACCCGTCAAAGCCACATCGGTTCCCCGCCTAGAACTGCAAGCTGCGCTATTGGGCGCAAGATTGGCCGCGTCCGTGTGCGAAGAAACCGACCTCACGGTTACTAATAGAGTGTTCTGGTCGGACTCCACGACGGTTCTACAATGGCTGAAAGCAGACCCGCGACGCTTCAAGGTGTTCGTCGCGCACAGACTCACCGCCATAGAAGAGCTCTCCAAGCCGAACGAGTGGAGATGGGTACCAACCAAGGACAATCCAGCTGACGACGCGACTAGGAACGCCCCGCGAGACTTTAACAAAGAGTCAAGATGGTTCAGAGGTCCTGCATTCCTTTACGGCCCGAAGTCTGACTGGCCCGTGAAGGAAATACGAAAGCAAGAAGGCGACTCAGAAATAAAAAAGAAGAACGCCTGCACCATCGCCGTAGTCAAAGAAAAAGAAAGGTTGATAGACTCCAGCAAGTTCAGCAATTGGTGGCGCCTGCTAAGAACAATGGCGAGGGTACACATGTTCATAGATATGTGTCGAAGTAAAGTCGACAAAGAACGCTCCGAAAATAAGAACGATAAAGCCCGCCTGCCCATTGACAGAAAGTATTTGAAAAAGGCAGAAGTTACACTGATAAGAAGCAGTCAAGAGGAATCGTTCGAGCGCGAAATAAATAGCGTACGGAAGAATAAACCGATTGAACGCTCAAGCCGCCTAAGAAACATCGACGTCGCGCTTAGTGAAGATGGGATTCTACGACTGCGAAGCCGGACGTCGAAGATCGAAGCCAGCAAACAAGGACTGCCGATCCTAGATGGAAGAGAACGCACGACCCGACTCATCGTAGAACACTATCACCGACATTTGTTTCATGGCAGTCACGCTACGGTCATTAACGAGCTACGGCAGAAGTACTGGATTGTATCGCTACGCGAGGCTGTAAGGAAGATCGCCTTCGAGTGTCAATGGTGCAAGATGCGAAGAACGAAACCGCAGATTCCACCACTGGGCGACTTACCACACGAGCGACTAGCACATCACCAGCCTCCTTTCACCTGCGCAGCCGTGGACTACTTCGGACCGATGCATGTAACAATTGGTCGACGACGCGAGAAACGTTGGGGTGCTCTCTTCACGTGCCTTACTACTAGAGCAATACACCTAGAATTAGCCTCGTCTCTCAGTACAAGCTCTATGATTATGGCCCTACGAAGGTTGGCAGCTCGGCGGGGAAGCCCTCGCGTCATCTTCAGTGACAACGGCACGAACTTCGTTGGAGCGAATAACGAACTGAAAACTGAAATTAAGAAAATAAAAAACGAAGACCTCGTCGAGTCCGCGGAACGAGAAGGTATAACATGGAAATTCATCCTACCAGGGGCTCCACACATGGGGGGAGCATGGGAGAGAATGGTGCGCTCGGTGAAAACCGCACTGATCGCCGTCCTCGGAGAGAAGAGTCCGCCTGAAGAGGTCCTTTACACCCTGCTGACCGAAGTCGAACACACGGTCAATTCCCGTCCTCTAACACACCTGAGCGCCGATCCCCGAGATGAAGAAAGCCTGACTCCGAACCACTTCTTAATGGGCAGATCCTGCGGTGCCGCGGTCCTCGGGGAGTTTGACGACTCCTGCCTCGTGGGGAAGGCGGACTGGAAGACAGTACAGCATATGGCGAATCATTTCTGGTCCAGGTGGATGAGGGAATATCTTCCTACCCTCATGCCGCGGAAGATCGACAAATCAAAGAATACAGACTTCCGCGAGGGCGACGTGGTTATCATCGCAGACGCTACGCTCCCGCGCAACACATGGCCGCGGGGACAGATCGAGAGCACGTTTCCGGGTCCTGATGGGAGAGTCCGCATCGTCAACGTACGCACCAAGGGAGGAGTGCTGAGACGACCGGTGTCCCGCCTCATCCTGATGAACAAGACGCCGCAACCCGAAGATGAAGTGTGCGGACCGCCGGACACTGGGGGGAGATTGTAAGCGACGTCTTCCGCGTAGTATATAAGCATTTTTGAGTTATATCAGTATCACGTAGCATATAAGTATTCAATTGTATTGTAAAATAAGCGTTTTGTAGTATGTAAGTTTAGTTTATTACTGAATAAATGATTATTAGCATAGAGTAGGGATAAAAATGTATTAGCTAGGTTGTTTTTTATTTTAGTAAGTATTAAAAGTAATGAGTAGATAGTAGCTATACGTATGGAATATTTGTGAGCCCCGAAATAGGTCGAGACACGTCCGAACCTGTCACGACAGGTAAGGAATTTGTGAGAGCAGGATAGCGAATTGCGAGAGCAGGATGGCAAAGAAATCAAACGCTATTGGCCGAAAGGGCCATTTTACTAGTTATAGTAGTTGACATTTGTTAACCTATTTCGGGGCATATATATAGAACCCAAATGTAGGACCAGCATTCATTCGGAATGCGACTTCGGACAAGGAAACAAATAAAAGAAGCTAAGAAAAGGAGCACTGGAGGTTTTATTGGAGAGTATTCTTCGGTCGAGCCGGCACCCACGTATTGCACTTTGGCCTCACAAGCCATAATATTACATTATATTGTTTGACGGAACCAGGCAGCCGCTTTACTGGTTTGTTGAATAACATTTTGTTTTATTTTAAAGTCACAAAATATTAAACGTTTAAAAAAAGTACTTTTGTAGTTGATTATACTAAGTAACCTCGCATTTTTGATGTCGGGCGAGTTAACGACAGAAATATTAGTCAAATCGAAATATACCAAGTCGCCCGATCGTACGAGTTTTTGTCGGGGGAATGACGAATAACCCGTATTTTCCCTTAATTGCTTACGTTATCCACGTACAGAGAGAGTGGTTTTATTCAAGACCACCACGTTATGGCATTATCATAGGTCCCTTTGATCTAATCCTGTAGAATACTTCAAAAATATGATCAGTACCAACTTAGTACTTTAAAGTTGTGGAAAGATCAGTGAGAGCCGTGATAGGCTAATGGTTGGAAAATGCTCTCACAATAGGGAGGTCCAAGGTTCAAACACAGGCACGCCACTGATTTATGAAATGTATTACAAATTAATTATCACTGCTTTTAGGTGAAGCAAAACACCGTGAGGAAACCTACACACCCGAGAGTTCTTTAAAAAGTTCTCGGAAATGTGTGAATCCACCAATTCGCACTTGGCCAGCGCGGTGGACTGTGGCCTAAAACTCTCTCATTCCGAGAGAAGACCCATGCCCAGCAGTGGGACAATAATGGGTTGACAACTTTAAAGTTAAAAATATCGTAGAAACGCTACATTGTTTTTGGGCCGCAGTTCCTTACGGTAGGATTGCAGGGGATAATGATTTTGCTGCGCGACCGCGCATAGTAAACCCGTAACGAAAAGACCGTAACAAAAAATCCGTAACTCAATGCTATATATTATTGTACCTTGTTACTTAGACATAAGGTATTATCAGTTTAAACCATACCCTTCTGAACAGAACACAGCAGCGTTTAACACCGTTGTTCTTAAACAGAAATACATTGCAGAAATACACATGAGGCGACCATCATAGTCCTCGGGAGTAGTAACGCATCTGTGATTGACTTCATATAGAAGTCATGTTCTGTATGAAGTTGATTACAGATGTCCGGACGGCAGTGACCACGTACCATCACGTGGAATGCATGCTCGATTGCTACTTCAGTGAGATAAAAAAAAATGATGTGACCAATTACTTAATATTCCTCTCTGTAGTTACGTTGCCTACGGTATCTCCTGTCTGTCGTGAAAGGCGACTAAAAGGGGGCTTTTGGGGCCACGAGCGGCAAGAGCGTAAACTGGAACCGTCCAACCAGACTATCCTCGGAAGGACGGCGACATATGTGGTCACGTACCGTCGTAAACCAGATGGAGCGGTGGGCCCAGCCGCACATCTGGGTAAAGCCCGATGTGACAACGTGCTCAAAGGACCGATCGCGTTCCTTTGGGATTTCGGAGTTCTTGTACCTAAGACGGCCATGGGCTTTAATGCAGTAAGAATCCCACATAACCCTGCATCACTTCCACAGTCGGGTACCTTTTGAAGTCCACCTCGAGATCAAAAAAGGTACTTAAATGTTGTAAAACAAAAATCCCATAAATCAGCTACCAATGCGGGATTCGAACCCCAGACCCCAGCGAAACGCCGTATAGCGACCGTATATCACAGTATAGTAAATACTAAATTACAACAACACTGGGTTAGTTTCACTCCGCGTAGCCAAAGTTCAAAATCAAAATTGATCGGATGCATTTACCACCTTGCAAGTGATAAATCCTTCTACCACATTCAGAGAATTTGGGGCAGTGATGTGCAGATCTAGAAATGGGTAGAAATGGCATGAAGACGCTAGAATTCAATGCACTGCAGTCGTATTTCTGCTTGAGTTAGTAAAACATTGCTGTGAAGGAATGCCATCTTTTGTAATTCTTTTATTTTTTTTATTTCACCATTTATTTCAGACAATATAAACAAAGATACATGAGTATAATTGAATACAGAGGTCCATATCATATATACCTTATAGACTAACATATATCAATATGACAGAGGGGGTGGTTCTTTTTCGCTCATCGTATCAGGATAACCTACTGTGGGCTCTGATAGGGAATGTTAGCACGAGAATATGCAGACTTGATTTTAACACACAGTATATTGCCGAATTAAACTTGTTACAATCACTGAATTAATCAAACTAAATTAAGTAGGCAAGTAATCGTAGCACTAAGAACGCGGGATGATTTTAGAGTTGTCTGCTTCGGCCGACCGTCAACGATAGACTGCGGTGTCGGCCATTAAACTGGTACAACCCTAACTTCATCGAACGCCACTAGATGGCGCTGGCGTTCCGGTGTTGCCACAATACCGCCATTTTCGACAAATATATTCTTATAACTAAATCACGTGTTTGCGGCGACGTGAGACGCGGTTCTGGTGACTTCCGGGGGTCCTCTCTTTCCACGAAACTCCCGGAATACAACTACCTTCGGCCACAGCTCTTCCTTTAGGAAGGTCGATACATGCTCAGTTGGGACGCGTACTACAAATGAACTAAAGTTTACTGCGTTACGCGCCACCAATTTTTCGACCGCCAGGAGCTTGGTTTTTATTTCTAAGTACTATGTCAGACGCCTTCATGTTGTAGTGGAGACGTGAGACATACACGTAATTCAGGAGTGAAAAGATTCAACAGAAAAAATATTCGATGGTCCGATGCTTAGTTAAGTAATACAAATGTGTAATAGAGTATTACGTAAGTAATAAAAAGCAAGCTTTACAAATATAATGTCAATGTTTTATTTAAAATTTCACCAATCACCAAAAGCTATGTGAAGAATTCAAACCATTACTATTACGATATTTTTTTTTTAAATCTATAATTTTCACAAAATTCGTCTTAAGGCTTGTCTATGTGTTCAAAGTCATTAAAAATATCTGAAAGCAATTTAAAGATTGTGTAGTCCGTACTTGAGGCAACATTTACTCTCCATTCTATTAAAATCCACAAAATCTATCAAAAGTTATTGCAAATAAAAATGTATATTTTTCTAAATACAAGTGAAACTGAGGTACTATGTCAGATGCCGTAAATTTTAATGACATATATGTCGGCGGGACACCGCGTATTTATGAAAAACACGTTGCCGAAAATAATTATTTTAGTTGTTTTAAGAACGATAATTGTTTGTTTATTAAATTAGCAATATTTAGTGATTCCTAAAGATGTTAATTTTAGTTAATTTGTTATTGTCACCTCACCCAACTTTGTTACAAAAAGTCTAGCGCCTGCCGGTAGAAAAAGATTCTTGTTCAACCGTCGAAGCGATCGGACCTCCTCAACTTTGAATAAATCGAAGAAGCATAACTCCTGCGTTTTACTTTAAATCTTCAAGAATGGATAGTAATGAGGACCCTGGCCTTCCTGATGTCACGCCCACTTCGTTATATATAAGATAACCTGCAAATTATTCAAAACTATTTACAATCTACAACAGCTGGTCCAATTTGGGCGTCACTTCTAAGTAATATATGATCTATATTTCCATTTGGGCGATATTAAAACAAGCACGTATTCGAATGCTATTATTTGGTGTCGAACAGAAGCAATCCACATCAGTTGAACTTCCAGCTTAATGATAATGGGTTTTGTGCTGTACCTTTCGAACTAACTCATTGCTATTCTCCATCTACCCTTAGTACGAGCTTATTTTGAAAACAATCATTGTTTTCGTCCATATCGAATTTAGGGCTACCACCGTTTTTAGCGATTAAAGCATTAGTTATAAAAGTTATAGAGAAAAAGTACGAGGGACGAGGCGACCACATGAGTTCTCGGGAGTAGCAATGCATTTGTTGATTTCATCTATAAACCTTGTCTTATATGGAATTGCTTACTGATGTCTATGGACGGCAGTGAACACTTATCATCAGATATACTGCATGCTCGTTTGTAAATCTGTTCAAAATGTGTGTAAAAATGCTAAAAATTATAATTATTATTAAATAAGTATAGTGAAATAAGTATATCGTGAGTACCCGTTAAGTATTAAATGTGTCAATTCCGCGATAATATTTGTCTAAAATCATAATTATATCAAGTATAGTGAAATCTATTTACATAATTTTGTAAAATCGTGTGATTTTGATACGACATTTATATTAAACGCAGGTAAATGCATACACAGCTAGACTTTTAATAAAACGGAACATTTCTAATGGAGTAAGTGCAATACGTATAGCTTTGCTCTTAACCTTGTTCTGTGCGGAAGCTAGGAATGTAATAAACTGAAGGAATCCGCCTCATGACTTGTGTTTCACATTGTTGGGTGCAACGGGGACAATAACTGAAATATGTATAATATAATGACTATACAAAATGTGATATACTTAGAAAAAAAAAGTTCTTCGAGGTGCGTGAAGTCCACCAATACGCACTTAGCCAGCGCGATGGGCTATGGCCAAAAACTCTCTCATTCCGCGAGAAGGCCTAAGACTATACAAAGTGTGATAGAATATACTTAGACCTATTTTTACCCGACTGCCTCAGGAGGCAGCTTTAACAGGTGGTAGAACCATTGTAGTTCGATCGGGGAAAACCACCGCCATGCCTATTACTTAAAAACGCTTTCTACACCCCACAGTTTCCCCTGTGTCGTGGGTGCTATGGACACACACAAAGACGAATACAAAAACATCCAGACCCAGAACAAGAATCTAAACTCATCATTCAGATAGGTACCTGTCTGACCAGGAATCGAGCCTGGGACCCACTGCGTGTCAAACCGGTATGGTAACCGCTGCGCCACGCGGGTCGTCAACTTTACTAACCGTAAAGCACTTCTTAGTGCAGTTAAAGCAGTGATAGCCTAATGGTTGAAACTTACCTCAATCGGGAGGTCCGAGATTCAAACCCAGGCATGCACCACTGATTTGTGCGTATTAGAAATTAATTACCACTGCTTTTCGGTGTAGGAACACACCGTGAGGCACCCTACACACACCCGAGTTATTTAAGAAAACGTGAAGTCCACCAATTCGCACTTGGGCAGCGCGGTAGACTATGGCTTAAAACTCTCTCATTCTGAGAGAAGACCCGTGCCCAGCAGTGAGACAATAATGGGTTGAACCCCAAAGCACTTCTTGCTTTTTGACAGAAGGGTGTGGTTGCCGAGACACTCGCAACGCATCTGTGATTGACTTCAGATAGGACCCATATCCTGTTTGAAGTTTCTTACAGATATCCATGGTCGACAGTGACCGCTTACCAACAGATAAAAAACGAGGTAAATGTTTTTCCAGCATAATTATGTATGTTTGTATGTATAACTATTATTAAAAAAGGGTTAAATTAAATTTATTGATATAAAAAGCCAATTTAAGCAATTGGATATTTTTCATAATCTTCCAATGTCACTTGTAAACGCTAAACGCTAACGCTTGCGCCTAACAATTACCGCTTCGTTTCGTGGCCCTACGTGTCGCCAAGAACTCCTACAGAGTACACGGCGAATACATTTTACCTGTATATTGCGCTGGGTTATATATACATAAACAATATTTTTACGCTAATACTGAGCTGATGCAATACAGGGCTGGTTCAACCTAATTGCCTGACTTCTACTCATAAACATTACTTGATACACTGATATTGAGTTACTGCAATACAGGGCTGGTTCAACCTGATTGCCTGATACTGGGCTACTGCAATACAGGGCTGGTTCAACCTGATTGCCTGATACTGGGCTACTGCAATACAGGGCTGGTTCAACCTGATTGCCTGATACTGGGCTACTGCAATACAGGGCTGGTTCAACCTGATTGCCTGATACTGAGCTACTGCAATACAGGGCTGGTTCAACCTGATTGCCTGATACTGAGCTACTGCAATACAGGGCTGGTTCAACCTGATTGCCTGATACTGAGCTAATGCAATCCAGGGCTGGTTCAACCTGATTGCCTGATATCATCCCATCCTCAGATGCGGATGCTCTTACTCGTCACACAGAATGTCGGGGACTGACTGCCCCTGGTGGCCTCCAACCTCCCCTACAGCCACCCCGTGCCTCGCCTGAGAACTGATACTGTAAATCTGATACTGATCGCAATTAGTCCGACGCATCGGTTATCTCACTGATACTATTGTCGCACAAACTGATAATACACACAACAGACATCTGATAATGTTCGCACTGAGTATATATATAAAAAACTTTCTCCTTTTCTCACAAAAATCAATTCATCTTTTTACTCGGTTAACAATCCCATGGCAACTTGACAACGTCACCAATTTAAAAATAAGAAAAATAATTCAAATAAAACTTTTTGCTTACAATAATATTTCGCATTCGCGACACTCCCAAAGGGAAAGGAAAATGAATAACTAGTAAATTTAACTAATAAATGTTTATCATACATAGTAGACTTATTCATTGAATTAATCTACTCAGTGATTGACTTCTCCATTCTTTAACCTTATCCCTGGCCCTTATTGCCGAAGCTCTAGATGCCCGGTCTACTGGCCTCGGCGCTGGTAGGACTAATTTGGTGACTGTCTCCTAGTTCATGGGCATTTCAATTACCATTTGCTCTTTAGGATTTTGATTACAGTCATCCATCTCGAGTGGATACACCGCCACTCTTGTCTGTCTATCCGAACCCTTAATAAGCTCTATTATCTTACCAATTCTCCAATGTTCTCTACTACCGTCGGACCGTAACTGAACTATTTCTGATTATTTTGGTGTTCTATCAACCACTACTCTTGGTTTGTAATGTCTGTCACGTCTCTCTCGTAGACTTTTTAAATACTGACTATTAAACATTTTTCTAAATTCTTGCAGGCTAATTTTACCAAGCTTCCAACCGTCAATTAAATACGTTTTAGTCACTGTAGCAAACTCAGGAAATTCACAATTCGAAGTGTAACAGAACCACCGACCCTTAAGAAATCTGCCGGACCTACTACATGGTCTAACACTGAGCCTACTGCAGTCAGTGGTCTTGTATTTACGACAGCTTCAATTTCTTAAATTATAGTACACAGCTAATTATGGTTTATAAGATGATTGACTTATCTCTGTTTCATACTGTGTTTCACTAGACCAATCAATATTTCATAACAACTCCAAAACCATGGGGCTAACTCGGATATGAACTTCCAATGCACTTTATTTCGGATACATTAATTGGATGTCAAGACATCTGCTGTAAGTTTGAATTGCGTCGCATTAACCGAAACAATCAGTCGAGGTAACACTCGTGATGCGATAAATCATCTTATCCCTAGCAGACATTCTTCAGTTTGGCTTTGTATTCGTGAGACCCTCCCCGGCCAAATTTGTTTAAATTTGTATAGGGTCTGAAATATCTTTGGGCCATTTTTTCGGGTCTTCAGTAAAAAGTCAGGATCTTTGTGCCACACATCATAAGAATATACTCTCTCTGCTCTCGTACCAAACCATCTCTGTCTCTGTACAAAACTAAGCTGTAAAGTTTTACTTTATCTCAGTAATTCTACACAAAACAAAAGGTGGCAACAACTTTTCCGATCTATACCAACTCAAAACTATTTGGCTATCAGTCTACAAATATTGCGCATTCACTTTAAGACGCAAAAAAATTATGAACATATTTTATAAGTCAGCAGCCAATAATACACCTAACAACTGTAGTTTTGGTATCTGCAAAGATTGTTGTTCTTTTAAAAGTTCTTATAAAGGCAATCTCGAATTCCCAATAACAAAACTGACAATATTATTAGCGTGTAAAGTAAAACGTAAGCAAACTACCATGGAATATGCCGTCAAAGATGCATCTGTGAAACAATGTATTTCATTTTGAAATCGGTTGCGAGCAAAATACCTATCAGCCTGAAACTCTTTAAAGTAACGGAACTTAGCTTTTAATTTGCGCCATTAGATAAGTATCATTTAATCTAGAGTCCCATGTAGTTTTTATTTTCCATTTAAACCTTAAAATAGTAACTTTGCTGGTACTATTACTGAAACAACCAGACCACGAGGATCGTAAATTGAAGCTATGGTTTTTTTTTAAAAAAACATCGCGCTAACTGATAATGCACGCAACAGACATCTCATAATATTCGCACTGAGTATATATATAAAAAACTTTCTCCTTTTCTCACAAAAATCAATTCATCTTTTTACTCGGTTAACAATCCCATGGCAACTTGACAACGTCACCAATTTAAAAATAAGAAAAATAATTCAAATAAAACTTTTTGCTTACAATAATATTTCGCATTCGCGACACTACGGTTAAGCTCCCATCAAGCTATCGGCGTTCGGAACTCTTTCTATACACCATAAAATCGTATTGCTGTCCGTCCATTGAATGTTTCTTGATTATCGTAAGCGAGTTCCTCGTTAGGAAGAACAAAGATGATTTTTTAGAAAATCTTTAGCAGTTCTACGGTTCAATAAACTTTAATGTACTCTTGTAATGTTTGAAATGGAAATTCTTTAGGCGCGCCCTGAAAAAAAGCCTTGGTTGATTTATGTAATGGAAGTTGTTACGCAGGGTCGTTACGTTAAAAAAAAATTTAATCGATTTATAAATAAAAAGTTACGACAAAATATATTTTTTTTATTTTATAGTTGTAAAACAATATATTTAATCATATTGAAGTGAAACTTCTTTATCGGGGTTGGAAAAAAATTTAGTGTAACATTTTTTCGTTACGCGCCATCTTTACGTTACGTTACGTTACGTTACGCGCCATCTTTATTATTCCGTTACGCACCATCTTTTTCTTATCCCTACCACGCATGATATTAGATAGATTATTATAGATTAGATTATTAGATAAAGTTTAATAAAAGCCTTTTATTAAACTTTATCTAATTTAACTTTATTTAACCAATTTCTGTAAAGTTGCATATAGTAAATTATTTTTTGAAAAATAACGTCATAAAGAAGTTTCACTTCTTACGAGTGTACGCTAGTACACGCACACATTTTTTTATAATATGTAATGTTTTTTGGAGTTCTATAACCAAAGGGTAATAACATAACTCTATTAGCAAGACACAGTTGTCAGTCTATCCGTATTTCTCTCACCAGGCTGTATTTCTTGAACCGTGACAGGTAGACAGTTAAAATTTTCACAGATAACAAATACACAGTAAAATAAATATCTCTGTGGTGCATTTTTAAGTAATACGTCGCGGACGGATTAGTATGAAATTTTGCACGGTTATAGTGGACGTAGAGGAGTGCAGAATGTTAATATTTTTTCAAATAATGCATATAACACACATAAACTAAAACACATTACACACACTACCTTGCATTTGTCACAAACACACAAATAATAAACGAAATAGAACATTCAATGTCTTACTATGAAAACGTCAGAAATGTCAGTGTCTTTGTCAACTTACCCGCTATTGCTTTGAACGTGGCTTAGCTAATTAAACCTCTTTTTATATTTAACGGGTGCGTTCAAAATTACTTGAAAATTATTACATTTTATTTGAATTTGGCAAATATTCGTACTACTTTTAACTAGTACTTTTGACGACCCGCGTGGCGCAGCGGTTACCATACCGGTCTGACACGCAATGGGTCCCGGGTTCGATTCCCGGCCAAACAGGTATCTGAATGATGAGTTTAGATTCCTGTTCTGGGTCTGGGTGTTTGTGTGTTCGTCTTGTGTGTGTCCATGGTACCCACGCACAGGAGAAAATCCTACTGTGGGACTATGAGTGTAGAAAGCGTGTGTATGTTTATTAGTATTTATTTTGTAAAAACACGCTGTTGTATAACCTAAAAGATATAGTAAGGACACCTATTTCCATTATTTGCACAAGAACGGGAACGAAATTTCGCTAGCAATTAATATCAGGTAGAGCCTTAGAAGCGATGTAAAGAGATGTTTTACCTACATTATTTTATATAAAGTAATAATTTCTTTCTACGCCATAATTTGCAAGTTCAAACGTCCTCATAGATTTGCTAGCAAAGCTAAGCTTAGAATTTAGATTAGGTTTCGTGGCCTTAAAGAGTAAGTATTGTATAGAAATGCCTCAGTACTTCATACGCCGTGTCATGTCTTTAACAATGAAGACCTTATCTTTTTATCATTCTTAGACTGCAAGAAAAAACTATTTAGTTCTAATCCATACTAATATTAAAATGTGAAAGTGTGTTTGTTTATTCCTCTTTCACGTCGTCACATAGCTATTATGTGATATGGTTTATACATATGTTAGGAGATAGGAGGACGGAGAGTGACGTAGGCTACTTTTAACAGCGCTCTCTCAATCCGATGAGAATATCGACTTTGGTAGTTGATACATATTTAGTAGTTCCGGACATTGTTAATTTGGCATTGTTATTATCTCATGCCGGCGCCAGACATGTGCGCACTTATGTGAACAAATATGTGTTCACATGTATGGCACGGGCATTTGATGCTGTTGTCACATATTTGATCACTGCAGTGAGCGCGCGAGACTTAAAAATTTACTCGCAACATTTTGCCCTAACGCGCCAAAAGAACTATAACTTCAAACTTTCCGCTAAAAATAACTAAAATTGAAGGTACTAATAATCGGATTAGAGGGATCGGAATTAGGAAGTGGACTCGGAGAGACCGGAGTGACAGGAGGGACCGGAGGGACCGGAGTGAACGGAGGGACCGGAGGGAGTGGAGGGACCGGAGGGGCCGAAGGAACCGGAGTGATCAGAGTGACCGGAGGGTCCGGAGGGGTAAAAGGGGATGATGATGATAAGACAAACATAATGGGTACTTACATCAGTAGAGTCCTCTTCAACAAGGTCATCTTTGGAGCCAGAACCCAAAGCTTCGAAGACTGCAGCGATGTCATCGTCAGACGAAAACTCATCTGAAACCATTAATAAATGGAGACATAATTATGTAGACTTTCCGCTATTCGACAAAAGATGATGGTATACATCATACTAATATTATAAAGGCGAAAGATTGTGAGTGTGTATATTTGTTACTTCATCCATCATCCATCATCCTTTTGCCTAAACATGGTCGCCACTCGAGGACCTTTCTTCCCCATCGGTTATCGGTCCTACGAGCGGTGTGGCCGGCCCATTGCCACTTCAGCCTGCTAATTTTGAGAGCTATGTCGGTAAACTTCGTTCGTCTACGGATTTCATCGTTGCGAATCATGTCTCGTAGCAAAATTCCGAGCATAGCCCTCTCCATAGCTCGCTGAGCGACCCTGAGCCTCAGAATGAGGCCTACAGTAAAGGACTATTTATTACTTATTCACGTGTAAATGGCTGAAGCGATTTTCATAAAATTTGGTAGGGAGTTACCCGATCTCTGCATTATCATATAGGTTACTTTTTTCCGTGGGAAAATATCTTACTCCCAAACTAAAACCCCCCGGTGGCCGTCCTCGGCGCTAAAAAGGAGGACTCCGGGATCTCTAAACGACTTCAACCGGAATCCTCCGAGCGCGTTGCCCCATCGGGCTCCTCCCAGATGTGCGGCTGGGCCCACCGCTCCGTCTAGTCTTTACGACGGTATGCGACCACAAATACCGCCTTCCTTCCCGGGATTACCTGACCGAACGGTTATTATTATTATTATCTTATTCCCACGAGACAATCGATTTTTGTTAACGCGGGCGAAGCTGCGGGATTCAACTAGTTATATTATATTTAAACTTTTAATGTTATTTATTTACTTTTTAAACATCTAATTTACAAACATGTGAACTTAAACATAATCATGTAATGCTTATAATTGTAAAATTGCACTAATTACTAGTTGGCATCAGCCTGGAACTTCTATATGTCAAGTAGTCTATGTACTTAACATATTGTAGATAGCAGGAATTATTTCAGCTCCTACCAAAACTGCGAGAAATGGAGTGAATGCTAATATTCTAACTGAGTTATTGGGAATTTTGGATAATGTACCACATTCAGACATTTTGGTTCGTTCAGTGTGCCACGAGAAAACCGAGAACGTTTCGATAACTGGAAATTACTTAGAAATGAAGAAGAATATATGTGTTATTAATGAGTATATATGTGGGAATTTTTGGGATTCTTTTTTGGAACTTTTTAAATTAAATAAGAAACTATTTTTAAATGTTAAAGATCTCACTCCTGGCCACACAAACATTGTGGACATACATAGCGGAGTCGACATGTACACAAGTAAATAAGTGGGACAAAGCCATTTGTGGGAATTCTTGGGAATATTTTTTGTTAAAATGATGCATAAGACAATAAAGACAATATAAATGTAAATGATTTCTCTCATAGCCATATCGATACTATCTACACTTACAAAGCAGCGTTGCCAAATTCACACTCTGAAAAAATATCAAGACTCATTAGTGATAGGATTTTGGTCTCAATTTGGGATTTGTGGGAATGTAATTTTCGGGAATTTCATTTTTTTAATGAGCAAAAAACATTGTTAATGATAGTCTCATAACACACTCATAAAACTCATAACACTCATAGCCACATGGACACTATGGACACATACAAATCGGAGTACATTTGTACCCAGACCCTGAGGAGAACATATCAAGATTTTAAGCTAGTATTTTTGTCTAGGTTCTTTTAGAATTTGTAGGAATTATTTTTCCCCTCACTAATCTGACATGGATACTATCTACACACACATATCTAAGAAAAACACCCAGACCGTAAATAGATATAAGGATCTATTAAATATAGTATTTCTGTCTGGCCGGGTCCACCAATTCGCACTTGGCCAGCGCGGTGGACTATGGCCTAAACTCTCTCATTCTGAGAGAAGACCCGTGCCCAGCAGTGGGACGATAATGGGTTGACGACGACGTCTGGCCGGGAATTGAACTCTAGCGTGTCGGACCGTTAAGGTGACCGCTCTGTCACGTGACCGCTCTGTCACGTGACTTTCAAATAAGTTCTTAATACCAATCTTAACACGAATGTAACTTTAGACATAATACCTCTAAGCAGTTTCTTACCTTAGAATCGAACCCTGGAATCCTATTTATTAAGCTGACTAATAGGTGTAATAATAATTATGTTATTCAAAGAAAAATAATCTCATTTAAGTACGCTTTTCATTCAGAGGTTTCATTTAGCCGCGGGCGGATTTATGGGTGACCTTAGGGCAGTTTACAACAATATAATTATAATCTGTAATAATTACATTTTTATTAGGAACCACGTCACGTGATATTTTTTACGCGGTTGAATTTGCAGGCAACATCGATCGTAGAACGACAACGAGTAGAAGAGTCCTCGAATGGAGACCACATCTGGGCAACACAATTTGGGGGACTGATGATCTAAAGAAGATTACGGGTAATTGTCTTAGCAAGCAGCTCTTGCGTTTCGATGGAAGGGTGTGGTTGCCGGCGCACTTTTATATAAGGCGACCATCTTAGTCCTCGAAAGTAGCAACGCATCTGTGGTTGACTCCAGTGGAACCCATGTTTTGTATGAAGTTGATTACAGATGTCCATGAGCGGCAGTGACCACTTACCATCAGGTGGACTGCATGCTCGTTTGCTACTTCAGTCAGATAAAAAAAAGTCAGCACTTTCAGGCAAACTATATACCCTGCTTCGATTTACCCCACTCGCCTTACGTATTACAAAACTACGACCTAACTAGTTAGAGTGCACCCGCCCAAAAAGCTTCCTTTTACTTTTCGCCTTGCCTTTTTATCCAAAGGTTAAGCTTTTTAACTTTTACCTGAATAAAAGTTCTCAGGCCATTCTTCAGTGAAAATCGGATCTTATCTGCGCTGGGCGGCGCGCGGCGGTGCGAATCTAGCGTCCGAAAAGGTATGGGTAGGTAAAAGAGTTGGGTATGGTCGCAGTTGTAGCGTTTCTCTTTCGAGTATATTATTTACGCGTTTACATATGTCAAGAGTTTATTTATTGAAGTGAAACTTCTTTAGGCGCATGAGGGTAAAATTTTTACAGATGAAACGTCACGCCGGTATGCAACGGAAGTGTCGGAAAAGAGAGAGAGAGTGATCGAGACCGATTGAGTGAGAGTAAGACAGGGCGAACGTAGCATGAGCAACTAGCCGTGGAGTGAGAGTAGGGAGCAAGCGAGTGAGAAAGATTGAGAGAAAAAGTGAGACAGAGCGAACGTCGTATCACGCCTTTTTCCCTTCCTCTTAATCTTGGAAATTTAAAGTTTTAGATTTGTATAAATATAAACAATTTATATTTATAAATTAGTTCGCCAAAGAAGTTTCACTTCTGACATGTGTACTTTGTACGCACGCATGTTTTTTTATTTATTTATTAGGTAATCCAACAGCAATACATAGAAAATATAAACTTCATCCATATTATGTATTAAAGCCAAAACAGGATACACAAATAGAATTATAAAAAAATATAGATCATTGAACAGTGATAGCCTAATGGTTGAAACTTGCCCTCTCGATCAGGAGGTCCAAGGTTCAAACCCAGGCACGCACCACTGATTTATGTGTGTATTAGACATTGATTATCACTGCTTTTTGGTGAAGGAAACCTACACACCCGAGAGTTCTATAAAAAAAAAATTCGGAGGTGTGTGATGTCCACCAATTCGCACTTGGCCAGCGCGGTGGACTATGGCCTAAAACTCTTTCATCAACGAGAGAAGACCCGTGCCCTACAGTGGAACAACAATGGGTTGACGACATTGATTAAATTAACACTATGTGTAACAAACGAGTCATCCGTAAGCAACTAGGGGTTCTATCTGAAGTCTATCACAGTTACGTTGTTTCTCCCGAGGACTAAGGTCGCCTTGGTATATGGTTAAAGATAATTTATTCTCAAAAGAATTGTTTACAATTCACTTATATGAGAACTTAAGATTAATAAAAACATTCATAAGTAATGAGCATGAGGGTAGACTACAAATAATATTTTGATTTTGCTACTTGTTAACAACACTGGGACGGCGGTATAGGTGGAATCAGTTAACAAAAGATAACGTAGCGATAGTGTCGGCTAGATGTGACTTCAAGTTAATTGCAGAAAGGTGAGCGTAGTCGTCTATTTTTGTTTGTTTAATATTACTTTTATATTTTTATGTGATTTGTGTTGTATTATTACATGTTGTGTTTATTTTTATTTATTTAGGTTTAGTATTCAGGTAAGTGAAAAATTAGAAATGCTGTACTTTGTTGTAGTTTTTTTTTTTTTAAATAGTAGATGTTTAAATAATATACTACTACATAATATTGTATTTAAGTTTATTATATTTATGTATATAAAGTATATATATTATTTTTCGTATATGATTTTTTTTTAGTTTTGTATAGGTACTTATAGTATTGCGATGATATAATCTCTATATTATGTTCATTTTATTGTTTTATTAAGATATGTTGCTTGAGTAATTTTTTAAAAATGTTAACTGATTTGGATTCTTTGATGTTCTTTGGTAGATTATTGTACAATTGTGCCGATTCATATACTAGACTTTTTTTACCGTAGTTAGTTCTTGGTGGTCGTAACAACAAATTATTTGCACTTCTTAGTTTAATTTTTTGATGAATAGATTTTTTTTTAAATTCAATTTGGGTAAGTATATTTTTGTTCAAAATTTTATGTATTAAAATGCAAGTGTTATATCTATATGATTGTGTTACATGGTATCCATCCAACAAAACGTAAGCTGCTCCACGCTAGAATAATTGTAGCGGTGGTACCTTCCCGATAGAATTGTACATTTTTTTTGTATAACATGGAAGTAACAAAATAGCACGTATTCACCTGGTTTTTTATATAAAATTTAAGTAGTATCAAGCAGCCCACCCAAGTTTCGATGGAAGAATGCGGCAGTGACCACCTCTTATCATACCATGAGGAGGACTGCTTGCTCGTTTGCAATTTTTTTCATCTCACTGAAAAGTAGCAAAGGAGCATTAAGTCCACTTGTTGGTACACCGTTTTAATCAACTTTATACAGAACATGGGTTCCATCTGAAGTCAATCCCAGATGCGTTGCCACTCCCGAGGACTACGATGGTCGCCTAATGTGAAAGTGTGCCTGCAACCATAGCCTTCTATAAAATGCAAGAAATGCTTCACGCTAGAAATAGCTGTGGCGGTAGTACTTCCTCGGTCGAACTACACTGGTTCTACCACTTTAATCAGATAAAAAAAACTTATTTTAAACGCAGTTCGCTAGCACTGCCACCACGCTCCACAACACAAAGGAGCCAGTTCGTTATTCGGGCGCGAGTCACTTGATTACACCACCGATACGTCACCCAATATCGATAGTCGATACTGCCGGGAATTGTTCTGGCTTGCTTTCTTTTTTTTCAATAATATGTAAGCAGCAAAGTATGCGTCTACCCGTTGGTAAGTGGAAATTTGGACATCCATACAAAAATGCACAAACATATATGTTGCGCTACCAGCGTACTATGCGTATGTCTTCGCGTGGCTAAAGTATGGAATTATTATTTGGAGAAATGCCACAAATGCAAATGATTTATTGATTTGTCAAAAAAAATGTAGTCGTGCGATAGCAAACATTAATTTGCGTACCAGTTGCCGACCATGGTTTAAAAAACTTAAAGTGCTAACGTTTCCATGCATATACATATTAGAAATGGTGATGTTTTTCAATTTTTTTTAAACATCTTATGTAATCAATTTTATTGTAACCCAAAAATTGACTGAATAAAGATCTTTCTTTCTTTCAAACAAACAAACAAACAAACAAAACAGCTTTATTCCGTTAATGCAACACATACAACAAAAATAACATAAATTAAAAGTAAAAAATAGACACAGATAAGGAATAACACCGTACAAAAAAAGACAAATAATTTAAAAAAGAGACAGGTATAATTTACTTGTACAGTATAATTATTATTATATGTGGTGCAACAAATGCGAAAAGGGTCAAACTCAGCTATTGTCATGAGCAAGTACCTGCGTCATGACGCTGGTTTTCAGTTTGCCCGCGCCAGTCGCAGTCTTTCATAAACAATCGCATCAACCCATTATTGGCCCACTGCTGGGCACGGGTCTTCTCCCAGAATGAGAGAGTATAGGCCATAGTCCACCGCGCTGGCCAAGTGCGAATTGGTGGACTGCGAATTGGTGGCCTTTTTTTCGAGGGTGAAACCTTCAAAAGGTACCCAACGCCGTGGGAGTGACGCAGGGTTATGTGGGATTTTTACCGCACTAAAACTCTGGTGATCGTCCTCGGCGCCATGAAGAGGACTCCGGGACCTCCAAAGGACTGCAGCCGAAATCCTCTGAGCGCGTTGCTCCATTGGGCTCCTCTCAGATGGGGGCTGGGCCCACCGCTCCGTCTAGTCTTTACGACGATATGCGACCACACATACCGCCGTCTTTCCCGGGATCGCCTGGCTGGACGGTTCAAGCTCCCACTCTAGCCGCCCGCAACCCCGGAAGCCCCTTTTAGTCGCCTTTTACGACGGGCAGGATATAGAGTGTTGATTCCTAGGGTTCCATACCCAAAAGGTAAAAACAGAACCTTAAGGGAGGTCCGAGGTTCAAACCGATATACTATATATAAAATACTATAAATAATATTATTATTTATGATATTTCTAAAATTATGTGCGTATTACAAATTAATTTTTCTTCTTAAACCACTCTATCTTTTAAAAAACCTGCATTAAAATCCGTAGCGTAGTTTTAAGGATCTAAGCATACATAGGGACAGACAGCGAGAAGCGGCTTTGTTTTATTCTATGTAGTGACAAATCTCACTCTTCCGTACGCGCAATTTTCATCAAAAAGGACCGGAAATTTTCGCTTCACGTTTATATATAAATAATTTTGGATTATTCCCGCCATACAAAGATACATAGCCGCCGGGCATCATAGTGTGAGGTTAATAAAATGCTATTAATTTCGCTATACGAGCGATATTAAACCCACGCCGTGGGGCGCCTCTTTGTACATTAAGAAACTGTAAATATAGCTATGGTGATATTTAGAATATTTTAGCTAAGATAGTCAAAAAGATATAAATAATAATAAAATAGATCAAAATGTAGCAACAGATAACATTGGTATATTGTTACAAGAAAAAACAACTTCATAAAAACTTATCTTCAGTATCAGTTGATGATTTTAAATAACAGTTTTTTAATAATTACGCCAAAATAGTAACATAAAGTATTATTTATTATTATACACCAGGTGATAGAACCAATTTAGTTGACTGGGAAGGTACCACCGCCATACCTATTTCTAGCATGAAGCATTTCTGGTGTTTCGATGGAAGGGTGTGGTTGCTGGCACACTTTTTATATGAGACGACCATCTTAGTCCTCGAGAGTAGCAACGCACCTGTGATTGAATCCATGCCCTATATGAATTTAGTTACAGATGTCCATGGAAGGCAGTGACCATTTACCATCGGGTGGACTGCATGCTTGTTTGCTATTTCAATCAGATAAAAAATGTATGTAGGTATAAGTACATATCCACATTGTTATTTTAATAAAAAAGTCAAAGCAATTTATTTCCGAAAAAGGTAACATATAGTTGGTTATTAAGTAGCATTCGTTCAATCACTCGTTCTGTCGCTGGGTAGCTAATAAATCATCCCTGTAGTTCTGGGATCAGAATAGGGCTACGGTATCTCCTGCTTCTCGTAATTGAGCGCCTTAAAAAGAGTTTCCGGGGTTGTAACTGTGGTCGCATATCGTCGTAAAGACCAGACGGGGCGGAGAGCTTAACCGCTCACCTGGATGGAGCCCGATGAGGCATAGCGCTCAGAGGACTCCGATAGCGTTCATTTGGAATCTTCTTTGCTTCCCCGAAAAAAACGAGTAACTGATAAATATACCTTTAGACAATGAAACATGCCATTTTAATTGATTATATTTTCCCTCCCGCCTTTTTGTCAGACTTTAAAAGCCATTAAGAAAAACACCTCTACCGCCACTTCTTAGCGTAAAATAATTCTTGCGTTTGGGTGGAAGAGTGTCGTCGTCAACCCATTATTGTCCCACTGCTGGGCACGGGTCTTCTCTCAGAATGAGAGAGTTTAGGCCATAGTCCACCGCGCTGGCCAAGTGCGAATTGGTGGAAGAGTTAAGTTGCCGGCTTTTACATGTGGTGACCAACTTAGTCTTCGGGAGTGGCAAGTCATCTGTGATTGACTTCAGATGCAATCCCTTTTCTCATTTTTGCCAACAATTCGTTGCATTTAAGCATGCAGCCGAACCACGAAAGGTTAATCACCTGAAAATAATATTCACCAAAGTCTTTTCAAAGTACTTCAACCCAAATAAAATAAAACTTACAGCATAAAGAAACGTGCAAAGAGTCGGAGATCTTAACCAAAGGACCAGACTAATTGAATTGGATTTGAGTTTTCCGAAGACAGATAAAACGGTACCAAAAATAACGTAAATAGATTATTTGCAGTGTAAGCTGCAGACGACTTTCACGGATTTTGTGTTACTGTAAAGGTATCTTTACAGTCTCGTCTCGTTTATGAGGTGGTAGAACCAGTATGAGCAGTGATAGCCTAATGGTTGAAACTTGCCCTCTCGATCGGGAGGATCCGAGGTTCAAACCCAGGGACGCACCACTGATTTATCTGTGTATTATAAATTAATTATCACTGCTTTTCGGTGAAGAAAAACATCGCGAGGAAACCTACACACCCGAGAGTTCTTAAAAAAAAAAAGTTCTCAAAGGTGTGTGAAGTCCACCAATTCGTCCTTGGCCAGCGCGGTGGACTATGGCCTAAAATCTCATTCTAAGAGAAGACCCGTGCCCAGCAGTGGGACAATAATGGGTTGACGTGAGAACAAGTGTAGTTCGACCGGGAAGTACCACCGCCACACCTATTTCTAGCGTTAAGCATTTCTTGCGTTTCGATAGATGGGTGTGGTTGCCGGCACACTTTCACATGAGGCGACCATCATAGCCCTTGGGAGTAGCAACGCATCTGTGATTAGTTTTAGTAGTTGATTACAGATGTCCATGAGTGGCAGTGAGCACTTACCATCAGGTGGACTGCATACTCGTTTGCTACTTCAGTCTGATAAAAAAGTCCTTCCAAAAATCCTTGTTTACGTTAAGTATAGATTGAGTGTACGACCGAATACAACTTCAATCGAAATTATAATGCATCGTCAAGTAAGTCAACGTCAAATTGTGGTTGCCGGCACACTTTATTATGAGATGATTATCTTAGTCCTGAGTAGCAACTCGTTTGTGATTGATTTTAGATAAATTCGTTATTCACTGAATAATTGCTTATTGAATCAAATTTCTCACATATTACATAAGCGAAAGTGATGACTGCATGCTCGTTTGCTACTTCAGTATTGCATAAAACCAAATAAAAAAATCTTGCAGCGGAGTACGCATCACATTGAAGAGAATGTATCATGTATTTCAGAAAGGACCCCAACAACGCCGTGCGGAACGTCGTCGTCAACCCATTATTGTCTCACTGGGCACGGATCTTCTCACAGAATGAGTGAGATTTAGGCTACGCGCTACGCTACGGCGCTACGGCTAGGCTACGCGCTGGCCAAGTACGATTAGGTAGACTTCACACACCTCTGAGAACGTTTTTTTAACTGTTTTTTAAAAGAACTCACAGGTGTGTAGGTTGTTCACGATTTTTTCCTTCACCGTGAAGCTAATAATTAATTTCTAATACGCACATAATTTTAGAAAAATCTGTGGTCTGGGATTTGAAGTTCAGACCTCCCGATCAAGAGAGCAAGTTTCAACCATTCGGCTACCACTTTACTGTACGAAACGTACACCTCAAAAACTACAACGAGAGTGTGCAGCTGTCGCACTAATTTAAGAGGTTAAAAAATAGGTGTCACCCTGCAAAAACGAAGGCGTCTAGACTTAAATCAATTGAAATTAAACTTGGCTTCGGGACAAGAACTAAGGAGATTAACAGTGTCACTCGTCTTTTCATTGGATTTACTAAATCACCTTTAAATTGAATTTATTTGCACTTAAAATTAAAGGTTTTTTTAAGCCTTATTATGACACTAGCTGAACCCCACAGTTTCGCCCGCGTTTAAATAAATCAATGTGTCCCATGGGAATAATATATTTCCCACAGTAAAAAATTGCCTATATGTTAATCTAGAGTGTCAGCTAACTCCTTATCAAATTTTACGAAAATAGCTCTAGCCGTTTAGACGCGAAGAAGTAACAAACAGACACACTCACAAACTTTGTGTTGTGGGTGTGAAAACCAGTGATAATTAATATCTAACATGAATCAGTGCGTGCCTGGGTTTGAACCTCGGACCTCCCAATCGAGAGGGCAAGTTTCAACCATTAGGCTATTTAACAACGAAAAATATATTTATATTAAAACCAGATATTTGGAATCCTACAGTCATCTCTTGTACTGCGAACAGTTTAAACATTTGGTCAGGTTTAATGGATTGGAAAACCTTTGCCATTGCTTTTCCTCTTTGAAATTCTGTTGAAAATACTCGTACATATTCGTATAAAAGATATTTGTTGAAGTTGTTTCAAATCGGTTAAATGTATATTGTGTATAGTATGAAATGTATATTTAAATTTAAAAATAAAAATTTAAGGTCCTCGAGTGGCGACCACGTTTAGGCAAAAAGAGTACAGGTCGCTCCCCACCAGGTGGACCGATGACCTGAAGACGACAGCGAGAAACCGTTGAATTCAGAGGGCACAGGACCGGTTGGAGTGGCGCCATTTAGGGGAGGCTGTTCCGCAGTGGACATCGAAATGCTGATGGATGGATGCATGACATATACTCGTATTTAAAGATCCTTGAACGACGGTTCGACCGGGAGGTGGCATCATCATAATTATTCCTAGCTAAAGCTGCTTTAATCTTATAAAAAACATAGATTCGATTTAATTACCTTAAGTAATATTACACCAGTTGACTCGACAAACTTCGTTCCGCCTAAACGTCAAAAATCTAAAATTACCAAATTTTCTCCACTATATTATGCTTGTATTATACATAAAAACCTTCCTCTTGAATCACTCTATCTATTAAAAAAACTGGATTAAAATCCGTAGCGTAGTTTTATAGATCTAAACATACATAGGGACAGACAGCGCGAAGCGACTTTCTATGTAGTGATATACATATGTGTTTTGTTTATCATCTACAGAGTCTACCGAGCTTAACATGCGTTGTTTTTAGATAATAATAATTAACACTTCCTAATCTCATAGCCCCATACAAAGCTTTAAACGCCATAGGTGCCACGGACACACACAGAGACGAATACACATACACCCAGACCCAGAATATAAATGAAAAGTTTACTAGACAAAAGAACGCAGCCGGAATTCACCCTCTTTCACCCTTTTTAACCTCTTTGATATTTTATTCACAGACCTTTTAGACGTATAGGTTCCTTTCCTAGCTCTAGCAATAAAATTGATTTATAATACATAGTACCTTTGTCTTATATCTCGGGCCACTTCGGACATATTTTATTTCTACTCGCCTTTTTTTTAACGAAAACAACTAAATTGTTTCTGATTTTATTAAGAAATGTTTTATACGATTGACATAACAAACGAGCCTGCAGTTCACCTGGTGGTAAGTGGATACTGCTGTCCATGGACGTCTGTAAGCAGTTCCATAATAAACAAGAGTTCTTACGTCAATCACAGAGAATACGCTTTAAAAAACACGCTTTCTACACTCAAATCCTACCATGGATTTTCTGGATTTTCTCCTGTGTCGTGGGTACCATGGACGCACATAAGACGAATACACAAACACCCAGATCCAGAACATGAATTTAAACTCATCATTCAGATACCTGTCTGGCCGGTAATCGAACCCGGAACCCATTGCGCGTCAGACCGGTATGGTAACCGCTCTGCCACGCGCAACGTAATTTATGTAAGCAATGGTAAACTGTAGAGTTTTCCAATAACATAAAAATAAAATAAATAATAATAATGGAACTACAAGTCGTGTACATGCGTATTTATTAATTTTTGTTTATTGTTAAATACTCTTTACTAACATTACAGGAATGCCTAATTCGTTAGTAGGTAAATACAGTCAAGTATGTTAGTTTACATACTTATATGAATTACTTACAATATTCATTAATTATCATTATGTAAAATTTTAATTATTTAACATTTGTCAATATTTAGGTAATTACTAGCTAAAACCTGCAGCTTCGCTTAATAAAATCGATATATCGGTTGTCCCGTGGGAATAAGATATTTTCCCACAGTAAAAAGTAGCCTATATGTTAATCCAGAGTGTCAGCTCTCTAGCAAATTTTATGAAAATCGTTCCAGCCGTTTAGACGTGAAGAAGTAACAAACATACACACTCACAAACTTTCGCCTTTATAATATTAGTATGATAAATTAAATCAAATTATTAGAACAAGTCTACTAACGAGTAACAGTCTATGTATGTCAAATTATCAAATTATGTCAAACAAAAATACAGAAAACATCAAATACTTACACACTGAAGCTAGTTTTAGATCTAATAATAAGTAAGACCTGAGTCTTATGTTCCGCAGAGATTACACCCCTCTGTTGCAATCACGAGAGATTGCAATCTCTGCGTTTTCTGACTTCCGCGACATTTTCAACATCTTTCTTAATAATAAATGTATGTTCTCTATTTTTACGGAGGAAATCAAGATGTGATGTGATGGGGTTGAGTATATGATGTGCGCTATTTATAGTAATGCTTCTATTTTTTTATTTATTTATTTTTTATTTATTCGTTTATTGCACCTTTATAAAAATAAAAGCAACAAAAGGGTAAACTTAATGCCTGATGGCATTCTCTACCAGTCAACCCTGGGTGGTTGGAGAATATGCGGCAGGTGTTAATTTTAGACTAAACAGTTATCATATACAATATATACAATAATAAAAATTTACACAGAATTTACATAAATTTACAACTTTATATATACATACATACATTCAATACACATGATACATCTACATATATATATAAATAAATAAACTATATAAAAGGAAAGTATATAGTAATTATGGGACAGTAGCGGAGTTGAGATAGTGCTCTCGAACAAGTTTTTTAAAGACGACCTTACTGGGTGCTTTCCTGATTTCAACTGGCAGGGCGTTCCAAAGTAATACCGCCTGAACAGTAAACGAGAAATGAAAGAAGCCGCTAGAATGCAGTGGAATGATAGCTTTTAAGTTATTTGATTTATCTGATTGAAGTAGCCAACGAGCATGCAGTCCAACTGATGGTAAATGGTCACTACCTCCCATGAACATGTGTACCTAAGCAACTTCAAAGAACATGGGTTATATCTGAAGTCAATCACAGATGCGTTGTTATTCCCGAGGACTTGATGGTCGCCTCAAATAAAAGTGCGCCGGCAACCACACCCTTCGGCAACGCAAGAAATGCTTCACGCTAGAAATAGGTGTGGCGGTGGTACTTCCCCGGTCGAACTACACTGGTTCCACCAACTGTAATACTTTACATTCTATACTAGGATTTTCTCCTGTGTTGTGGTGTGGTTGTGTGTTCTGACATACACAAAAACAAATGCACCAACACCCGGACCCAGAACAGTACTCTAAAATGTCTGGCCCGGGATCTAATTATTTCATGTCATTTACCTTACACACTTCAAGTAAGGCTTCCACTTTAACGTTATCATAAAAGAAAAAGCAACCTAACATTGCAATCCGTTACGCCGTTTGGACTTAAGCGCGTTCCAAAAACCTATATTCATAAAAACGTTTGAAAAACATTCCCCTCCTTCTGATGCAGTCGCATAATACCACAGTGCAGCAGCTTCCAGCATAAATAAACGTGGCAGTAGTCGCGGCGGCGCTCGCAGCAGTATTTATTAGCAGTTCGTTTAAACAGGCGACGCACATCCGGTAATATCGCAATGAATCTGCGGTCGGGGATTAGCGCCCTCTGCAAGCCGTACATGACACCGACGTGTAAGGAAATTAAAACGGAAATGCTTCCATGGCACCCACGATACAGGAGAAAATCTTGGTATAGGCTATGAGTGTAGAAAGCTTTTATTTATTTATTTCTTTATTACACGTATTGTCATAATATTAAAAAGTACTTTCATTCCACTGCCCTCCCCCCTTCATTGTTTTAACCATGCAAAATAGCTAAATTTCTTACGCGTTTCAAAACAGACCACAGTGCATATAGGACATAGGTTGTTATAAGGCAAAATTAGTTTTTTTTTATAATTCAAAAGTAGCCTCAAGCCCTTTTAACACACACTTCAAACCCAGAACTGTTATAAGGAATGATAGCTGTAACAATGCTCCGGGAGCAGCACAATTACCCTCCACAGTGCAGCTCGCAGCTTGCAGCATAAATAAACGTGGCAGTAGTCGCGGCGGCGCTCGCAGCAGTATTTATTAGCAGTTCGTTTAAACAGGCGACGCACATCCGGTAATATCGCAATGAATCTGCGGTCGGGGATTAGCGCCCTCTGCCGGCGGTACATGACACCGACGTGTAAGGGAATTAAAATGGAAATGCTTCCGTTGCATCCATGACACAGAAGAAAATTCTAGTAAATGGCTATGAATCTACAAAGCATTTATTTATTTATTGAAGTGAAACTTCTTTAGGCGCATGAGGGTAAAATTTTTACAGATGAAACGTCACGCCGGTATGCAACGGAAGTGTCGGAAAAGAGAGAGAGAGTGATCGAGACCGATTGAGAGAGAGTAAGACAGGGCGAACGTAGCATGAGCAACTAGTCGTGGAGTGAGAGTAGGGAGCAAGCGAGTGAGAAAGATTGAGAGAAAAAGTGAGACAGAGCGAACGTCGTATCACGCCTTTTTCCCTTCCTCTTAATCTTGGAAATTTAAAGTTTTAGATTTGTATAAATATAAACAAGATTTATAAATTAGTTCGCCAAAGAAGTTTCACTTCTGACATGTGTACTTTGTACGCACGCATGTTTTTTTTATTTGATACACATATTGTCATGAAGACGTTCAAATCAAAAAAGACGTTTCTTCTCAACATTTTTTTAACCATGTAAAATCCCTAAATCTTTTACGCGTTTTAATCTAAACCTCCACAGAGTATTAATGTTGTAAGTCAAAACTAGTTTTTTCACATATAATACAAAAGTGGCAAACGATTACTTCTAACACACCTTGCAGATGGAAACTGTTATAGGGCATTATACCTATGACGTTAGTGACCTGGGAAACAGACTAGCTGTAGCACAACGAAACACACAGCACAAACTCCCTCCACAGTGCAGCTCGCAGCTTGCAGCGTAAATAAACGTGGTAGTAGGCGTGGCGGCGCCCGCAGCAGTATTTATTAGCAGTTCGTTTAAACAGGCGACGCACATCCGGTAATATCGCAATGAATCTGCGGTCGGGGATTAGCGCCCTCTGCCGGCGAATTCGAATTAACATGTACTATTATACATATGAGCATAACAATACATTTTCTTAAATTAAACCCAGTACCTTTGGATCGATGCGGCATCAAACATACAGACAGGCAGAAAAATAAAATTTTGTTGAAGAAACTTGTATTAATAGAAGTAAACTTCTCAAAAAAATCTTATATGATTAGATAGATAATATACTAAGTACTTAGTAAGTGCATAGCTATTGTGAAGTAGTAAAAGAAATTCCATAATACATGACTTCTCAAAATATCTGTATCACTCACAGGCTTTTACCAGGTGGTAGAACTGTTTAGTTCGCCCGGGTAAGTATGTACCAACGCCACGTTTATTTCCAGCGCTAAGCAGTACTTACTGGCATTTTCGTCGAAGTGTGTGCCCTCCTCCTCGGAAAAAGCAACGCATTCATGATCACTATTTTAAAAAAATCCCTGCCGACCAGGGAATAGTTCGACCAGGGAAGTACCACTCCCTTGCCTATTTCTAGTGTGAAATATTTCTTGCGCTTCGATTGAAGGGTGTGGTTGTCGGCACACTTTTAAATGATCTAAATGTTCTATATAAAGTTAATTACAAATGTCCATGGCAGTAACCACTTCCCATCAGGTGGACTGCATGCTCGTTTCCTACTTCAGTCAAATAAAAAAAAGTTGCGTACAGATTTCATTGAGAGGCAGTGGCAACTTACCATAGCATAGTAGCAAATCATATACAATGTCGTCTTATGATAAAGTAAGATGTTAATAGGATCTACTTAAGACCACTCTTTTGTCGGTCAAATAATCACTCTTAAAGAAAGTTTTTTACACCGCGCTTTATGGCTATTTTATGACTGAACGCGAGATTTTTATGACCTGTTTAAACTTGCTTTCTGCAGCTTAAAGTAACAATCTTATCTTATTATAATAACATTACAAATATTTAATGTGAAATTCTGCTTTGTTCTCTTCCATGACTATCGGTCATATTTCGCTAATATTTGGTACACATATACAAAGTTTATATAGCTGGATTATTTTCTGTATAGTCATATTTTTTTGATTTTCAAATCTAATATTTTATTGAAAGTTAAATGAATTTGTAGAAAGTTGTAGAATCATTAGGTTCAATCGTGGAGGTACCACCGCCACACCTATTTCTAGGAACAGTTGTTGCGTTTCATTGTAAGGGTGTTGTTTGGAGTGATAGTCTAATGTTGTACTCGGTCTCTTAGTCAAGGGTCCGATGTTTGAATCCCAAGCACGCACTAACGATATTTCTAAAAAGCGTATGCATTATTATTTAATTATCATTACTTTACGGTAAAGGAAAAATTGTGCCTAATTAAAAAGACATCATAATTAAAATAATTAGAAGATATCTTAAAAAAATCGACAAACAAACACTACCACGCACGCTTACACGTACAAGCACACATACACATGCTACATAGCTCGAAAATTTTCTGTGGGTTTCTGTACAAAGAAAATTTTCTATCTACCATAGTCTCATTAATACTAGCTTCTAGGAAAGAGACTTGACCCCACGATACAGAGAATCCTAGTGTGGGGCCTAGATTTCTATAACTATCATTTGTGCATACATACTAACGCTTTGAAATTGTATAACATTTTGTTATGTAGGTACTGCATGAAAATATGTAATTAAATTGTACGTGTTACTATTTCTTACTTTGTTTAATCTGTATATCCATGTAAGTAACTCATTTTGTTTCAAATTCAAGTATGGGAAATCTACCAATTTGCATTGGAACGGCACAGTGTACTTTGGTCTGGGACCTCCTCCGTCGAACCACACTACAAATTATGTTTTTTTACGCTTCGGTGTAAAAGACGGCCTACTTAAAGCTTAAACACCGTTTTAGCGTTGAGTTATTATGGCTTTAACAGATGATGTAATGTGGCGAAAGCGCTGTTAAATTGAGAATTGCACTTTATGCAAAATAAGGATAGCTATTTATGTTGTTTGCGGATTACTTGAGCAAGCTTTTTGATTAACTCCATAGTTTTGCTGCGGCAGCCATCTACTAATGACACTGTTGAGAGCTTTACTGTTCTTGATTGAATGGTATAGATGAGAGAAGCGATTTTATTTATTTATTTATTTAAAGTTTTGAAACACCTTAATCTAAGGGTTACAAGGGTGAACTTAATGCCTAATGGCATTCAGTCAACCCTGGGCGACAGCGATAATCTGTGGTAGGTATATAAAAGTAAACAAATTATCAATTATTGAAATAATAAATATTGCTTAAATTAAATATATACACAAAATATTAATATATACTTATATAAACAAATATTTTTATGATAAGTAACATATAATTATAACAATATATAATATACATATAATACAGTAAATAAAATAAGGATTGTAATGGCGCTAGACTCATGACAGTTGTAGATAATGTTCCCGTAAAAGCGTCTATTTGTTAAAGATTTTGTTAGGTGGTAACGTATATCGACCGGGGATATACTACTGCCACACAACTTTCTAGCGTGAACGAGTTCTTACGTTTCGCTTCAAGGAGGTGCTAGCTCTTTTTAATATGAAGCGACCATCTCTTAATCAATGATAGGCAATTCGTAATTGAATTTAGATAGAACTCATGGTCTACATTAAGTCACTTATATGTATATAAACGACTTAATGTAGACCATGTGAGCAGTGATAGCCTAATGGTTGAAACTTGCCCTTTCGATCGGGAGGTCCGAGGTTCAAACCCAGGCACGCACCACTGATTTATGTGCGTATTATAAATTAATTATCACTGCTTTTCGGCGAAGGAAAACATCGTGAGGAAACCTACACACCCGAGAGTTCTTAAAAAAAAAAAGTTCTCGGAGGTGTGTGAAGTCCACCAATACGTCCTTGGCCAGCGCGGTGGACTATGGCCTAAACTCTCTCATTCTGAGAGAAGACCCGTGCCCAGCAGTGGGACAATAATGGGTTGACGTGATGTATATACGAACACGGCAGTGACCATATAATTTAAAAATAAAATAAAGTGTGCGTGTACTTAAGTACGCATTAGAAGTTATACTTCTTTGACGTAACAATAAAAATCTTTTTAAAAATTGTTCTTTCGCCTTATTCTACGTTTGTATAAAAAACGAAAAAAAAAACTTCATACTGTAACTTTTGTGTGACGCAAAAAAAATCATAATGTACATACGGATCTTAAAATTTCACTCTATTCATTTATAACGCGCTTAAAGAAGTTTAACTTCAAAAATCAGTTTTACTTCAGCAGTAATACATGTTTAAACAAGTTGAACTGTTAAAACTTGGTATTCTTTTTTTAATGATGTAAAGGAGAAATGCTATACAAGATGTTTCAACTTAGTTCAAGAGTATCAGTTCATCTTCCTTTTTGAAGTGAAACTTCTTTAGGCGCTTGAGGGTAAAATTTTTACAGATGAAACGTCACGCCGGTATGCAACGGAAGTGTCGGAAAAGAGAGAGAGAGTGATCGGGACCGATTGAGAGAGAGTAAGACAGGGCGAACGTAGCATGAGCAACTAGCCGTGGAGTGAGAGTAGGGAGCAAGCGAGTGAGAAAGATTGAGAGAAAAAGTGAGACAGAGCGAACGTCGTATTACGCCTTTGTCCCTTCCTCTTAATCTTGGAAATTTAAAGTTTTAGATTTGTATAAATATAAACAAGATTTATAAATTAGTTCGCCAAAGAAGTTTCACTTCTGACATGTGTACTTTGTACGCACGCATGTTTTTTTTTTGTTTTTGTTTTAATTCTGACGAAGTATAAAACAGAACTGAAATTGTTGTCTTCATTGGATCGATGTTTGAATCCAGGACACGATAGTTTTACACTATAGTTTTACACTATCGTGTCCTGGATTCAAACATCGATCCAATGAAGACACCAATTTCAGTTCTGTTTTATACTTCATCAGAATTAAATACAGCCATCAACATTTTACGCGACTGCGTGAGACGGTAGGTACGGTTTATGAGTGTAAGAAGCACGTATGTATGTCGTGTGCACAAGGTGGTAGAACCAGTGTAGTTCGACCGGAGATGTACCACCGCCACACCTATTTCTAGCGTGAAGCATTCCTTGCGTTTCGATGGAAGGATGTGGTTGCCGGCACACCTCACATGAGGCGTCATAGTCCTCGGGAGTAGCAACGCATCTGTGATTGACTTCAGATGGAACCCATGTTCTGTATGAAGTTGATTACAGATGTCCATGGCCGGCAGTGATCACTTACCATCTTCAACTGCACGCTTGTTTGCTACTTCAGTTAGATAAAAAAATGAACTGCATCTATGCATTCATTCTTTCATCCATCTGTCCTTATATCAATCCATCTCTCGATCCATTTATCCATTTCCCCATTAACATCAATTCATTCATGAACTCATCCATCAATCCATTTATTGACCTATCTATCCATGCATAATGCATTTTACCATCCACTCATTCATCTATTAATCATTCACCCATTATTACGATTCTATGAAAATTACTCGACCCGCGTAACAAATAAAACATTTCCACGGAAAATCTAACAAAAACCAGCCTTCAATAGTTAAACATTTATTTTCTGGCCAGTACTAAATCCACATTTCTATAATATAAGGTCTACATGAACAAACAAACGAGTAAATCTTTTTCAGAATAATGATTTCCTCTGGGAGAGGTACGGTACTTCTGTTTGCATATAAATGTTTGCGGTTTTAAATAATTCCCTTTGCAAACTTCTAAACAACGTAGACGGATGCTTTTCTTTAAGAATACAAAGTTCTCATTACAACTCTTGGGTGAGGCCACGAAATATTCCTTTCAATCGTTTTCCCTGTACTGCAAGCTTTTAAGCTTTTACCCGACTGCGTAAGAAAAAAAACATACATACGCCCGAAAAATATTACCCATATTTTTAGGGCGTATGTATGTTTTTTTTTCTTACGCCCGAAAAATATTACCCATATTTTTAGGGCGTATGTATGTTTTTTTTTTATCTGACTGAAGTAGCAAACGAGCATGCAGTCCACCTGATGGTAAGTGGTCACTGCCGCTCATGGACATCTGTAATCAACTTCATACTGAACATGGATTCTATCTGAAGTCAATCACAGATGCGTTGCTACTCCCGAGGACTATGATGGTCGCCTCATATAAAAGTGTGCCGACAACCACATCCTTTCATCGAAACGCAAGAAATGCTTCACGCTAGACACAGGTGTGGTGGTGGTACTTCCCCGGTCGAACTACACTGGTTCTACCACCTTCTGTATGTATGAATATTTGTGTGTATGTCCATTTATATGTACGTTACGGACCAAACGGCTCGACGGATTGTAACATATGACATGTCACTTGAAACGACTCAGTTGTGAGAGTGACATAGGCTGTATATTTTTTTTACGAGGAGGAAACATTCAAAAGGCGTCGGGTATGCCGTGGGAACGACGTGGATTATATGGGATTTTTACGTCACTAACTTCCCCACAATGGCCATCCTCAGCGTTGCGTAGAGGTCTCCGGGAACTCCAACGGAACACAACTGGATTTCTCCTGTCTCATGGGTGCCATGGACACACACAAACAAAAATACACAAAGACCCAAACCCAGAACAAGTATCTAAACTCATCATTTAGATACCTGTCTGACCGGGAATAGAACCCACTGCGTGTCAGACCGGTATGGTAACTGCACCGCCACGGTCGTCATAAAATCTGTTATATCTCTAACATGCCACTACCTTCCAGTGAGTGCAAAACAAAATCCACGTAGTTACGTAGGTACGTACGTAACTACGTAGGTACCACAAAAATAAAGCGGATTCATTGGATTTATGCCGCCGGCGTCCACCGGAAACGCCCGTCCCGTGTTATTTAAGATCCCACAGAGTTACAAATAGCTAGACATGGCACACGTAAGCTCTATGTCTAGACTTATGGACGAAAGTAGTTCTATTTGTTGAAGCCAATGCGACTAAATATTTGCTTCCGAAATAAAACACGCTTTCTACACTCATAGCCCCACACTACGATTTTCTCCTGTGTCGTGGGTACCATGGACACACACAAGACGAATACACAAACACCTAGACCCAGAACATGTATCCAAACTCATCATTCAGATACCTGTCTGGCTGGGAATCGAACCCGGGACTTATTGCGCGTCAGACCGGTATAGTAACCGCTCCGCCAAGCAGGTCGTCAAAACGTTCTTTAGACATCGTTTTTAAGCTATGACCATCTCAGTCTTCAAAGGAGGCACACATCTGTAATTAACTGCAGATAGGACTCCTATTCAATATAAATGTGCTTTCAAAGGTAAAAGAGCGGCAGTAAGCACTTTTGTTAATCTCAATAGGCTATTTGACAATACGAAAAATTAAGTGTCAATTACTGTTATCAGTATATATTATGAGTTTAAAAATAGTTATTTATTAACATAAGTTGAAAATAATTATTAAATTTATTTAAAAATCCTTAAATAAAAATGCATTTTTTTAAACGTTTGTCACGTGACACAAAATGCTCCTGATTGGGCGGGTTTATGATGACGTCACTTGCTTGTAAACTTTCGTTTTTTTTGTACAACAAATGTATGTGGATGATATGAGCCACAGATGACAATACAGGCAAGTGACGTCACCAACCCGCCATATTGTCAAAGTAGCGTTTTAGCGCGCTAATTAAAATTTTGAATTTTTAATTTGATATTTTTCAGCAAATATGTACCAAAATTAAAAAAAATCTACTTTTACTGGGTTCCTTAACCTCTGCTAGATAATATAAAATGGATTTTAAAAACCTGTCAAATAGCCTATTGTTATCACCACAGACGTTATAAAGAAAAAGAAAAAAAAATCTTGATACGACAATATGTCATACAGCCATAATAATTAATGTTTACCCCCTTTTCAGCCCATAGTGGGCATATACTCGACGAAGGCTTTAAGGCCTCAGCGGCCAAAGCCAACATCTGGTGGTGTTTAGTGGGTAGGCACGTAGGTTCTTTCGTGAGTCCCACATAACCAATGCGGACGGCCGTATTGGTATGCATGAGCATTCACCACCACCCTCCCCGCATGGAGGGTAGCCCTTTCCCTTTTGTCTGGGCAAAAAAAAATATTTTGCTATATTCTTTTAGTTTTTATATATTTTAGAATAAAGCATATAATATTATAGGTAAGTAAAATAGTTTTATCAGATGTTATACACAATTGTTATAATTTTCTTAATTCTATTGCACTATCTTAGATTGTACTGTTTTTGACCTGACGTGACCTCATCATCCGGGTCCTTCGGAAGACCAGCGCTGACTAAAAATAATTAGCCAGCATAATGC
Organism: Spicauda simplicius; assembly: GCA_949699795.1. Taxonomy (NCBI): domain Eukaryota; kingdom Metazoa; phylum Arthropoda; class Insecta; order Lepidoptera; family Hesperiidae; genus Spicauda; species Spicauda simplicius. The sequence goes on along the minus strand of OX453078.1, from coordinate 1,388,627 downwards.
TGAGAAGGATCCGTTTCGCGATGTATCCACTCACGTATCTAATGTTAGTGGTTAGTTTATTATTGCTGTGTATTTAAACATTGTGGGTGTGTACGCATAATGAATAAAATATTTCTTTCTTTCTTTTCTTTCTTTTCGTTCTTATCTTTCTTTTCTTTCTTTTTTCTCTTCTTTCTTTTTTTCCTTTTCTTTCTTTTCTTTCTTTCACTTACTATAAGGTGGATTTCACGCTAAACTGCAACTTCAATTAAAAAAAATGCGAAGTCCACCCCGGTACAACTTTAATTATTGTTTCTAATACACGAAACACTCTATGCCCTCATGATACTCTAAAACACGGCGATTACAGCCGCGCCTCAGCGATTAATTAAAATGAAACAGGAAACAAGCGAGCGGGCGAACGGATATACGCCGCTACATTCGGATTTTCGGGTTTGAGCTTGATTTTAGGCTCGGACAAAAAATAACGATAAAGCCTAGGAAAATACTAATTTGAGCTTCTTCTTATTACATTCACGAACAAATCAATAAAAAGCTTATCTTTGGGAAGATTACTTTTAGGCGAAAAAGGGGGAGGATAAGTGCGATTTTTTATTTTCATAACAATATATACCTATCAATTATTTATCAAATCGACAGGCCCCTTGAACAAAATCGGATATGAAAAATTTCCAATTTACAATATGAAGCTATGTTGATTTTAATAGTTGATTGTAATAGATATTTAGGAACTTATTAAATAAGTGATGATGTTCCGTAGAACGTCTTGACGTAAGTAATCGATGTTTGTATGTCGTTTAAGCTTCATACTGTAAATTGGTAATTTCTCATACAATTTTGTTCTAGAGGCCCGTCGAAATCACACCTAATAAGCAGACCACAACAATAAATACTATTATAACACTTGTTAGTCTCAATTTTGACGTAAAAAAAGCGTCAACTAATTCAATTATAATAAAAACAAAACACCATAATTGTTTTAAAGCTGTAGATATTTTCGTTTTAATAAATGAGGATTGTTACTTGTTTAATCGTGCGACAACATTTACAACCAACATTTGTTACTTTTTGTTTTCGTCTCCACTAAATCGATGTGATTTAATAATGAGTAATTCCTACAAAGCAGCAATGGGAGCAGTGATAGCCTAATGGTTGAAACTTGCCCTCTCAAACAGAAGGTCCGAGGTTCAAACCCAGGCACGCATCACTGATTTACGTGCGTATAAGAAAATAATTATCACTGCTTTTCGGTGAAGGAAAACATCGTGAGGAAACCTACGCACCCGAGAATTTAAAAAAAAAAGTTCTCGGTGGTGTGTGATATCCGCCAATTCGAACTTGGCCAGCGCGGTGGACCTGGCCTGGCTTGACCTAGCCTTTTATGGCCTAAAACTCTCACATTCCGAGAGAAGATCCATGCCCAAGTAGGACAATAATGGGGTGACGATAACGATATAATTCCTATAATTCACATAATTTAGTCTCTACGCTACAATAGGTACTCATATGTTACCCGAAAGGCGAAGTCTATCTTATTTGATCTGAGCTTTAAAGTTTAACTTTCCACGTTGCAAACGACTCGTGTGTCACCTTGGAAATTCTTTGTGAGAAATTCCTGCAATCAGTCCAACCTAGTTTTTTGAAGTAGCCCGTACAGAGAACTTTTTGAAAATGTTTCAGTGCATTCGCATGTCTAACAGGCCCTAGAGATCTTCTAGTGTACATAGGTGTCTAGGTGTTTTGACGATGTGGAATTAAGGTAGATTTTTTTTAAAGATTCAAGTAACATGAATAACACCTTTTTTTCATCGAGGGGGAAATCTTCAAAATATACCCGACGCCGTGGGAGCAACGCTTGGTTATGTGGGATTTTTACCTCACTAAAACCCCCCCGGTGGCCATCCTCAGCGTTGCGTAGAGGACTCCGGGAACAAAACCGGAGTCCTCCGAGCGCGATGCCCCCTTTTGGCTCTTACTAGTGAGCATTGTACACACTGCACCCCCTGGTGTTTACGACAGCATGTGGCCACACTTACCGTCGTCCTACACGGGGTCGCTTGGCTGGACGGTTCGAGCTCCCACTCTTACCACCCGCAACCCCTGAATCCCCTTTTAGTCGCCTCTTACGACAGGTAGGAGATACCGTAGCCCTATTCTGATCCCGGAACTACAGGGATAAACATGAATAACGCCTGACACATGATTGTAAGTGATTACAACAGCCCATGGACTAATCTTCAGGGTTTAAAGGTTCGAATAATAAATTAAAATTCGATATTTATTAATACGATTTCATCTCCATGTGTAATCCTGACTTTTAGCAGCAGTGTTACAATTTTGTGGTCATATTTGATGGTAAAAATTTATACCAACAAGAAAAGTGTAAAACAATCCAGCATTTGAAAGAAAACCGTTTCACATACACCCGCGGCGCAATTGAAACCCGATTGGATATCGTTAGCGATTCTCGTTCAATCAGATTTAATGATCAATCAATCGGTGATTACAGTCGGCGCTTCCTGATCGCCGGCTGCTCCCAGTAATTAAAGTGCGGTGTTTTCAATAGAATTATAGACGTATTATCTACATATATGCACGATTCAACTAAATGGTTCGAAATATCGGCAAAGACATTAAAAAAACCGGCCAAGTATGAGTAGGACTCGCCTACGAAGGGTTTTATACCATTATCTATACAAACTCCGATGTCTCTCAGTCGGTTTGTCACCAAGCTGTATCTTATGAACCATAATAGCTAGATAGTGGAAATTTTCACAGATTATGTATATATATGTTGCCGCTATAGCGACAAATACTAATAAACATTTAAGGGGGATTCCATTCAACAAACATATCTTTTTGCTGTTTTTTTAATAGATAGTGGTACGGAACCTATCTCACGCGACTTTAACTCGCACTTCGCCAGTTTATTATTTTAAAATGCCACCAGTAAAATAGAGTTCTCAAAAACAATTCAGCAGTTCAAAGAAACCGTTTCACATTCACCCGCGGCGCAATTGAAACCCGATTGGATATCGTTAGCGATTCTCATTCAATCAGATTTAATGATCAATCAATCGGTGATTACAGTCGGCGCTTCCTGATCGCCGGCTGCTCTCAGTAATTAAAGTGCGCTGTTTTTAATAGAATTATAGACGTATAGTCTACATATATGCACGTTTCAAGTAAATGGTTTAAAATATCGGCAAAAAGATTTTAAAAAAGCGGCCAAGTATGAAGGGTTTCGTACCGTTATCTATCTCCGCTGTCCGTCTCTCAGTAGGTCTGTCACCCGGCTGTATCTTATGAACCATAATAGATAGACAGTTAAAATTTTTATTGATTATGTATATATATAGCCGCTATAGCGATAAATACTAAAAAACATAGTAAAATAAATATTTAACGGGGTTTCCATGCAACAAATATGTTTTTTGCTGTTTTTAATATAATGGTACGGAACCTTTCTTACGCGACTTTAACTCGCACTTCGCCAGTTTATTATTCTAAAATGCCACCAGTAAAACAGAGTTCTCAAAAACAATTCAGCAGTTCAAAGAAAACCGTTTTACATGCACCCGCGGCGCAATTGAAACCCGATTGGATATCGTTAGCGATTCTCGTTCAATCAGATTTAATGATCAATCAATCGGTGATTACAGTCGGCGCTTCCTGATCGCCGGCTGCTCCCAGTAATTAAAGTGCGGTGTTTTCAATAGAATTATAGACGTATTACCTACATATATGCACGATTCACGTAAATGGTTTAAAATATCGGCAAAGAGATTTAAAAAAACCGGCCAAGTATGAACAGGACTCGCCTACGAAGGATTTCGTACCGTTATCTATACAAACTCCGCTGTCCGTCTCTCAGTAGGTCTGTTACCAGGCTGTATCTTATGAACCATAACAGATAGACAGTTAAAATTTTTATTGATTATGTATATATGTTGCCGCTATAGCGATAAATACTAAAAAACATAGTAAAATAAATATTTAACGGGGTTTCCATTCAACAAACATGTCTTTTTGCTGTTTTTTTAATAGATAGTAGTACTGAACCTGTCTCACGCGACTTTAACTCGCACTTCACCAGTTTATTCTTTTAAAATGCCACCAGTAAAATAGTGTTTACAAAAACAATCCAGCAGTTCAAAGAAACCGTTTCACATGCACCCGCGGCGCAATTGAAACCCGATTGGATATCGTTAGCGATTCTCGTTCAATCAGATTTAATGATCAATCAATCGGTGATTACACTCGGCGCTTCCTGATCGCCGGCTGCTCGCAGTAATTAAAGTACGGTGTTTTCAATAGAATTATAGACGTATAATCGTATAATATAGATGTATAATCTACATATATGCACGATTCACGTAAATGGTTCGAAATATCGGCAAAGAGATTTAAAAAAAACCGGCCAAGTATGAGTAGGAATCGCCTACGAAGGGTTTTGGGCCGTTATCTATACAAACTCCGCTGTCCGTCTCTCAGTCTGTCATTAGGCTGTATCTTATCGTATTTTGAAGGTTTCCCCCTCGAAAACAAAAAAAAAAGGCTGTATGTTATGAACCACTAACTGACCCGGCGAACTTCGTTCCGCCTAAAAGTCAAAAATGTAAAATTATCAGTGTTTCTCCACTATATAATGCATGTATTATACATAAAAACCTTCCTCTTGAATCACTCTATCTATTAAAAAAACTGTATTAAAATCCGTAGCGTAGTTGAAGATCTAAGCATACATAGGGACAGACAGCGAGAATCGAATTTGTTTTATACTATGTAGTATAAAACAAATTCGATTCGTAGTAGTGATGATGCCAATTTACAATTCGTAAAACAAAATAGTCACAGAGATACAATTTTATTTCCTCGGATTTTCCACACTATAACTTTTAACGACATAATAACTGTGTACAATAACTTTATAAAAACTCCCGAGGGAGGCTTTGGCGACGTAATCGGAGGCTTTCTCTCCCAGGACCGGAAGCCGGGAGACCGCGTAGCCAGAGATAAAAGATTACTTTTTGGGGATACTCATGAATTATTGAAAACAGTGGTATGACTTTTGGTGTTAGCTACTAAACCAATGGTATATAATGTAGTAATGGTATATAGATGTAACGAATTTTGTTTTTTGAAAATTCATTTTCATTTTCATTTTATCTGACTGAAGTAGCAAACGAGCATGCAATCCACCAATCCACCTGATGGTAAGTGGTCACTGCCGCTCATGGACATCTGTAACCAACTTCATACAGAACATGGGTTCCATCTGAAGTCAATTACAGATGCGTTGCTACTCCCGAAGACTACGATAGTTGTCTCATATAAAAGTGTGCCGGCAACCACACCCTTGATCGAAACGCAAGAAATGCTTCACACTAGAAATAGGTGTGGCGGTGGTACTTCCCCGGGCGAACTACACTGGTTCTACCACCTTCGAATTCAAATATTCCTGACCGAGATTCGCAAATGCGAATGCGAATGGTGTTTTTATTTTCACTTTTTGGTGTACAGGGCCGGAGGATCTAAATTTGGCGAGCTTTTTTTGATTTACCATTTTGATTTGCAGTTCGATTTTAATTTGGATAGATGTGGCGACTTTCTTTTGCAAAGTGCAATTCAATACTCATTCGCACAAATGACATGTGAATATTCGTTACATAACTACTAGTATATAATATTGTGTTTTTTTTTAAACACCCGTTTGTTGGTTTGATACTACTCAGCGCTCTTACTACGAGTTTTTATATTTCCTCAAAATATAAAACTCGTAGTAAGTCTGTAAAAGTAATCACTGTTTACGTTCTTACCCATAAAATGCAATGTATTTGATGGACGAAAACGTAAAAAACTCGTACTACGTGCTGAACTTTTCTGTTATCTACCATTTATATATAAGTATATACCCTCCTTTACAAATATAAATGTATAAATCTGAAACCAGAACGAGAAAGAAAAGGAGAATAAATATTTAAAGCCACTAGCGTCGGAGCCAATATTTTCCTGTCTGTTTAAAGGAAATTGCGTCACCCTCATTAATCAAGATGTACCTACAGTAGAAAAAAACTCATATTACGTGTACTAAACTTTTCTGTCTTCTACCATTTATAAATATAAATACAACCCCGTTTATAAATATAAATGTATAAATCTGAAACCAGAACGAGAAAGGTAAGAAGAATGAATATTTAAAGCCACTAGCGTCGGAGGCAATATTTTCCTGTCTGTTTAAAGGAAATTGCGTCACCCTCATTAATCAAGATGTACAGTAGAAAAAAACTCATATTACGTGTACTAAACTTTTCTGTCTTTTACCATTTATAAATATAAATACAACCCCGTTTATAAATATAAATGTATAAATCTCAAACCAGAACGAGAAGGGGAAGAATAAATATTTAAAGCCACTACCGTCGGCGGCAATATTTTCCTGTCTGTTTAAAGGAAATTGCGTCACCCCCGTTAATCAAGATGTACAGTAGGGGAAGAGCTTCGGATATGTACTTCCCTCCTCATTACTCTACATGGGTTTGGTTTTTTGAAGTTACACTACGAACTTTAATAGAGTTTTTGAAGTGAAACTTCTTTATCGGGGTTGGAAAAAATTTAGTGTAACATTTTTTCGTTACGCGCCATCTTTTTTTTTCGTTACGCGCCATCTTTTTCTGTTACGCGCCATCTTTTTCTTATCCCTACCACGCGTGTTATTAGATAGATTATTATAGATTAGATTATTAGATAAAGTTTAATAAAAGCCTTTTATTAAACTTTATCTAATTAAACTTTATTTAACCAATTTCTGTAAAGTTGCATAAAGTAAATTATTTTTTGAAAAATAACGTCATAAAGAAATTTCACTTCTTACGAGTGTACGCTAGTACACGCACACATTTTTTTTAATAGATTGTTAATAGAGTGTTCAAAGGGGAAGGTTTCTATCTATAATGCATGTATAATATGGAGGAACACTAATAATTTTCGATTTTTGACGGAACGAAGTTCGCCGGGTCGATTAGTATCTACAATATAAAATAAACTCTTACCGTTCAGCAGTGTGTTCTTCAGCCCTCCAGCGCTTTTCCCCTAGGTAACTTAGTACAGATTAAAGATCAAAGCTCAACAAATAACCATTTTAATACAAATTTACATGAAAACTGATAATTTGCTACACAACTGAGCCGATAGTTACTAATTAGAGCAAATATTTGAATGCTAACCGAATATTTGTATTAAGTTGTCCTTAATCCGAAATTCAGTTTCAGATTTTAATAGTTGTTGTCAACTGTTAAACATGATATATGTTACAGAAGTAGAATTGGATGGCCAAAGTAAACGACACATTATGTACAACATTCACATATTCTCACGATTTTACACGTATACAATTTCAGAATACATTCGGACAGAGTAACGTCTTACACTTGCGAATTATTAGAATGATCCATATTACGATAATACCCTCCCTTTTATACTAAAAATGGCAGGCGTTAAGGAAACCGTCACAGAGACAAAAACATTACTATTAATCTATTACATTATATAAAATTAAATATATTTATAATATTTATTTATATAACCATTTATTTATGATGCGACCTCTATTGATTTATGATATTTATAATAACATAGCACGATCAATTTAAATACAATCATTATATAGATTCTTATTGATGTTTATAACTAATGTAGTCACGAGTTTAACAGTAGTGTCCCCAGGCAAGCTACTTGTTGGTTTGTAACATATATATAAAGTACCTTTGTTCCATATCGAGTTTATGCGTTATTTTTTTTAACCATATTTGGAAGAACTGAGACATGAAGCAACCCATATAGCAAACAAACATGCAAACATGCATCTTGAAAAACGCTTTCTACACTCGTAGCCCCACGGTATGATTTTCTCCTGTGTCGTGGGTGCCATGGACACACACAAAAACGAATACACAAACACCCCAAGCCAAAACAAGAATCTAAACTCATCATTCAGATACCTGTCTAGCCGGGAATCAAACCCGGGACCCACTGCGTGTCAGACCGGTATTGTAACCGCTGCGCCACGCGGGTGTGAATGCACCTACACTTAGGATATATAATGAAGCTAGATGTTTTACCTGCGTGTATATTTTTTAAACTGATTGAAGTGGCTAATGTGCATGCAGATCTGATGACCAGTGGTCACTGATGAGTGGCCCATGAACATCTGCAATGATCTATAAACAACTTAATATAATACAGAGTTGAAAGGTGGTAGACCAATTCGACCGGGGAAGTACCATCGCCAGAGCTATTTCTAGCGTGAAGCATTTCTTGCGTTTTGATAGAAGGGTGTGGTTGCCAGCACACTTTCTCATGAGGCGACCATCTTAATCGTCGGAAGTAGCAACGCATCTGTGATTGACTTCAGATGGAACCCATGTTCTGTGTGACATTACAGATGTCCATGGGCGGCAGTGACCACTTACCATCAGGTGGACTGTATGCTCGTTTGCTACTTCAGTCAGATAAAAAAGGACATTCACAAAATTCATTTTATAAGCTTAATTCCATCATCGACCGACGTATTATCTACTTTAATATATTATCTTTTCTGGATAATTTACATTGTTTACCAACCATCTATGGAAGAAATTCGCTTATGCAAGGAAAACATGTTTTCGATTCCTAATAAAAATGTTTGTTTTCAAACCCATATGTGCATGTTTGTTTGATGTTCTGACAGCCTTTTTCTTATCACGCGTGTTTGTGACGGCATATTGTTCTAATCTGCATGTGTACTTGCATTCTATCTTTTCATACCTAGATACATTTCTTGTCGTCCCAGATGCACGCGTGTCGTGAATTGATGCGGGTTAATTCACGCATGCATAATAATAACACACGCATTCGATTTTAAAACCGCGTGCTAAAAATGCCCTCATATAATTGCCACATAAATATTTCCTTATAATTTGTGTAGTTCGTAACGATAAGAAATTTAGCTAATTGGCTTGCAATTGCACGGGTGCCCGCTTGATAAATGCGCTTCCGTGCTTTGGAAAACACTAAGTTGCTCTTATTTTATAGTAAGTATAAAGATCGTTAATGAAAATCAAAAAACAGCACTCGAAATGAAATGAAATGTTTTTATTTATACGACTACGGGGGCACTTACAAATTGTCAGTTACACATTTTTTTTACACTACCACCGGATCGGAACACAACCTCAACTGAGAAGATCCGGCAAGAAACTCAGCGAGTTTCTTTTTTTTGTTATGTTCTATTTTTTTGTACTTAGCACTACTTAAACTTTGTACTTAACAGTCTTGATATTAGACAGAACTAAATGTAACAGTGTTGCCCCCGAATCACAAAGAACTTCACCATTTATTATATAACAAATTTTCCCCCCACGCATGTTGTTAGGAATGTTTCGAAGTAGTTTCACCCCAAAATAGATATCGGTTCAGTGTGACGGCCCAATTAGAACTTAGTAGGTCGGTGGAGGGTTTGGCAAGTCATCGCCCTTAATGGCTAAGGGTCTTAATTGCAAGGTTCCTAACCGGATTCTTTACAAAGTTTCGTAGTTGAGTTGTTTCGCAAGGGACAAGTTTCACAGATATTAAATTGTTTTTGTATATGCAACTTGTATGGACCGTCTATAAATTATGTCACACAAATTTCGTGTATTTTGACCCTTCAACTTCTTTGTCACGACTGGTTACATTAATGAAACGGTCTTGTATGATTTCACATATTTTGACACAGAAATTATTATATTGAGAAACTAGTTCCGAAGTTAATATTTATGATACTAAATACTTCCTATTTTAATATTCGGGTATTAGTGATATAACGAATATCAATTTTTACTTGATTTCGTCTTGAGGGTGAATTTTTTTGAGCTAGTATGTATGTCCATTTTTTGGCACGCGTTACAATCCAAATGCGTGACTTGTTGTAAGATACGGCTGACTCAGTTTGTAGAGTGATAGGTTGTATAGTTTTACAAATGGCACCTTTGAGCAGAGTAAAAGAGGGACAGAGAGATTTTTTTATTGTCATTCTCTTTCTCTTATTACATGTACATTAAATTGTCTCTATGTATATTAGAGAAAGAGAATGCGAATGCGAACATCTGCTACCAATAGTCGCAAATGCAAATCCCAATACGAATAATCAGTTCTTTTTTTATTTTACACTATTAGTCAATGCCACAGGGGAGGTTTTAGTGCGTTAAAATCCCACTTAACCCTGCGTAGCTCCACGGCGTCGGGTACCTTTTAAAGGTTTTCCTCTCAAGAACAAAAAAAAAGAAACCTTTTTTCTGTATGAAATTGCTTACAGATGTCCATGGGCGGCAGCTATAACATACCATCAGACTGCTTGCTCGTTTACTATGTGCTCATGCTTTTAAAAAAGACAGCAATATTATGCTCATCTGCCAATTTTGTAAAGTTTAATATCTTCAAGATGCTGTCTATTTTTTACTCGGAGGCTAAAATATAAAATCTACGAGAATTAAACTTAAAGTATAAGTGGTGCTCGACCGAGTTTTATTAGCTGCAGCCGTAATTTCAGAGAAAAAGAAACATCTTCCCCGGAAGTCATTAACTTAATAAATGCTTCTCAGAAATTATGTCTCAAGTTCACTCTTTCGTAACCCCGTTTTTATTGTTCTTATTTAGTACTTCTTAGTTTTTAAAGTTTCTTAAGGCTATTTATTCGTAAATGTTGCGTAGTGTCGCTTCGTCTTTTTAAGCGGTTTTAAAAGTAAGATTTTACTTCGTTACTATCGTTTGCGTTTTATTTAAGTTCCTTTTAAGTAGTTCTCCATTTTATATTTCTAGGATTCTGTGCCCAAAATGATTTTTACAGGTACGGAATTGGTACGGAACACATCGTGCGCGACTCCGACTCGCACGTAGCTGCTTTTTTCTGACTGAAGTAGCAAACGAGCATGCTGTCCACCTGATGGCAAGTGGTCACTGCCGCCCATGGACATCTGTAATCAACTACATACAGAACATGGGTTCCATCTGAAGTCAATTACATATGCGTTGCCACTCCCGAGGACTATGATGGTCGCCTCATGTAACGTGTGCCGGCAACTACACCCTTCTATCTCGCGCAAGAAATACTTTACGCTAGAAATGGGTGTGGCGGTGGTACTTCCCCGGTAGAACTACACTGGTTCTTCATGAGATACAGCCTGGTGACAGGTAGACAGACAGGCAGACAGAAGGAAAGACGGACAAACTGACTGACTGAGAGACAGACAGACGAACACTGGAGTCTTTGTAGGGTTCCTTTGGGTACGGTAGGTACCCTAGAAATAAACAAATATAAATTTGGAATTCAGTCCCAACTGTTGATGTATTTTACAGTAAACAATTCAGTTTATAAATAATGAAAGAAAGACATGAGAGAAAAATATAAAAATCAGATACAATACAATGAATGAATAGTGTACGGTACAACCATGCATTTGCTGTTTGCTGAGGTCAGCAATTCCATGGGTTGGACGCGCGCACAATTTATTATTTATGTATTTTTGATCTACTACTATCAAGTGCGTCGCGTGCACATTAGGTACATCAACTGTCATATCACCAATTAGTTTAGTTCGTGGAAAATATAATCAGAGAATCCCAAATCTAATATTTTATTTACTCGTATCAATCTTATAGTGTATGTAGCAAGAAACCATACAAATAGCCTTTATTTCGGTCTGCAATGGTACCTACCATTTTGTTCCTTTCTATTCTTCTCTCTTTTCTTACTTTTCTTTTTAATTTACTATGTAATCCTAAACCTTTCGTTCCTTCTACTCGTTCGAAGTAGTGATGTAAAGAATGTTATTATTTAAACATTCGCGAATGCGAATAATTCGCGAATGCGATTTTTTTTTTGGTCGACATACTGCAGTTCGATTGTAAAGATTTGGCGTCCTTTTTTGCAAAGCACTGAAATCACTACATAGTATAAAACAAAGTCACTTCTCGCTGTCTGTCCCTATGTATGCTTAGATGTTTAAAACTACGCTACGGATTTTAATGCAATGAAACACGTCATTTTAGATTTTTCGACTTTTAGGCGGAGCAGAGTTCGCCGGGTGTACTAGTTCAATATATAACAACAATAATCATTTATTCAATTTATGAGTTTATAATATTAGAACATGGCTAAAGCCTCCCTTTAAGCACATCGTACTTGTAGTGGGAGCCTGCAATCTTATTAAATTATGAATAAACGTATAAAACATAAGCATATCTTAACTAAAATTAACTAAGTGTATCGTGTGTATGTGTGAATGTTTGTATGTGCGCGAGCGTGCAATTTTCGCAAAACATTATTCTCGCGAATGCGAATGCGGATATCTAAGAACATGCGAATATTCAACTCACTAGTTGGAACCGATTCAGTCTTTCCGGATTCAATTTAGTCTTGAATTGCGGTTGTTTTTGCGTTGCTCCGACAATTAAGTGTCATTTTGCTGTAACCTGAATCCAGATTGTTTCTGTAGCTTAATAGATTACTGAGAAAATCAGGGAACGACTTGGACTGCGTAAACGAAGTGGTAAATCTAATTATCTTTGTAGGGCGCAATCGTGATTAAATAAAAAATTGTATTGGTTTTTTTTTTCGAGGGGGAAACCTTCAAAAGGTACTCGACGCCGTGGGAGCGACGCAGGGTTATCTGGGATTTTTACCGCACTAAAACCCCCGCGGTGGCCGTCCTCGGCGCCATGAAGAGGACTCCGGGACCTCCAAAGGACTGCAGCCGGAATCCTCTGAGCGCGTTGCCCCATCGGGCTCCTCTCAGATGGGCGACTATATGCGACCACACATACCGCCGTCCTTCCCGGGATCGCCTGGCTGGACGGTTCAAGCTCCTACTCTACAACCCGGAACTACAGGGACGTGAATATTGGGCTATTTTCGTAATTAGTAACTGTGCGGAATACGAAGTCAAGATTTATAACAAAAAAACATTTAAGGTGAGTTGGAGTAACACGAGAGATTGTGTAAAATCGTACTATTAAAATTATAAACTTAAATGCACCATTTCCTTTTTATGGGTCATCCACCATGCCATGAAAATGATGTACGTGTATAACGTTACAATCTAATAAAAATGGCTATATTAGTCTACAAACTTCAATTTTATGGTTTACCCCATCTCCTACCTTACCCCATCTCACCGTAATTTATTTATTTATTAACACCAAGTCCACAGCTCTTAAATATAAAAAAAAAACAAGACAAATCTAACAGACTAAACATACAGTCAATTAAGAATTTTATTTTATATATAAATAGTTGCCACATTTGAAATTATTGTATCCACTTTTTCTCGATCTTATAGTTAATTTGATCAGCGTCAATTGGGTTGAACTTAGCATCTAAGGGCCGGCACTCATATGACGGAGCGCAGCGCAGCGCATTTTTTGCTGTCAAACTATTATCGTCATTGTCCCTTTAGAAATAATATCCAAAATTAAATAACAGCAATTTATTTCTGAGGAGCATGGAAGCGCATGCTCGCGCATCCGCGCGCATTCGCGCGCATCCGCGCGCATTCTCTCAGTAATTAGCGCGAATTTCGGCTAGTGTGTGATTCGTTAAGAAAATTTCGCGGGCATGCGCTGCGCTGCGCTGCGCTCCGTCATATGTGCGCCGGCCCTTAATTTACATTTTATTGTGTTTAAATTATTATTATTTATCACAAAACAACAACAAAGCGTGTCATAGCACGAAAGTCGACTTAGATAAAAGGTAGACTTAGCTAAGCCAAAATGTAGGTAGTGCGCTTGTTAGCCGTGTGAATAAGTGGCGCGACTGTGGGGGTCCAAAAATCTTACAAACGAACAAAACAAATATGGAAAATGATAGTAGAGAAAGACATAAGGATCATTTTTATACAGATTCTTAAGAACTAGGTAAAATAAAACTTGCAGTTTTCGAGAAAATTCAATATAACTAAAATTTTGACCTTTGATCCTCTAAGGAAATTAGGCTCTGTCGGAATTTTTAAAAATTGTCCAAATTAACCGGACAAGGTAATATAAATATCAAAGTCTACGATAAGTAATAGGAGTCTTGAGCGCCATCTCTGATTTATGATTAAAACTACTTACACTTGTAGGCACGCTTTTTACAACTTACACTAGTATTTTACCAATACGCTTTTAGATGGCGCTATTTTATAAAAATATATAAGCGTATTATTCGTAATTAACATTTTTCTTCCAGGGGGTAGAGCCAGTGTAGTTCAACCGGGGAAGTACCACCGCCACACCTATTTCCAGCGTGAAGCATTTCTTGCGTTTCGATGGAAGGGTGTGGTTGCCGGCACACTTTTACATGAGGCGACCATCTCAGTTCTCGGGAGTAGCAACGCATCTGTATTTGACTTCAGATAGAACCCATGTTCTGTATGAAGTTGCTTACAGACGTCCATGGGCGGCAGTGACCATTTACCATCAGGTGGACTGTATACTCGTTTGCTACTTCATTATAAAAAAAAAAACAATATTTTGATGTTATTTATATTATAATTGGTACTTTTGCATTTGCATAAAATATCTTTGTGGAAAAAATAATATTGCTTTTCAAATATCTGCAATGACTGTTCGTATTTAAAACCAATGTATTGCACGATACACAAGCTTGATCTTGCATAAATACGCTTAGGTAATTTGAAGTTACCACACGGATGATGTGGTCAATATGACCACACTTACCAGAGTAAGAAACCTACTTACGCTATGTCAGTGGCAAAGAGTAGAGTAAATATTAAATTTTTGTCATGCATAAAAAGAAACATCAGTAGTACACCATTTTTTATTTACGTACGCCAACAAGAGATGGCGCTACTATATTTGCAATTTCATTTTTGTTCTAAGCTACACCCCCCTAGTCAGTGGTCTACCAATAGATGGCGTTACAAGCGTACAAAATGGATCTCTAAACAGCGCTAACTCAATCTGAACGTTAATATGAATTTGAACTGCAGTAGGAATTAAGGCTTAATTAAATATTGAAATAATTGGCACGTAGTCATTGTTTTAAAATATTTTATCCTTAAACAATAATTATTAAGATACATCAGTACATTCGGTATATATAAACATCAAAGTACATCGTTTTTTTATATAAGCGCATACCACATGAGAGGAAAATAAAACCACAACAATTAAATAAACTTATAATTTATTAAGAACATTTAAAGGAAAGAGGAACAGGATGCATGAGCAAAATAATGTCTACAAGAAAAAACTTATTTCATAACTCCTACTTGATCATATCAATATTTCTGTTCCTACGACAACTGCGTTAGTTATTTATTAATCTCTGATAATGGTAATAAAATTTAGCTAATAAACATTACCTAGTAGATTACAGTTCCCTCGAAAGTTGAAAAGGGCGTAAGTAATAAGTCAAAATTGAGAAGAATGTTTGAATCAATGGAAGTTTCTATCGTTTGTTATCCTTATGTAAAGTTAAATAACAACAAGTTGAAAATAGAAATAGCCCTTTTTCTTTAAATGTGAATGTTTTAAATTTTTTAATTAAATGAAAAGCAATAAATTGCCTAATAAAAATCATCTTAAATTTTGCGTAAAGTAATGCTACCCATTCAAGATGGTAAAATCTTAGGTTTTTTAATTGCCTTAATTAGACAGTATTGACTATTAAGTCAAGTTAAAATTTCGTCAGAACGAGTAAAAAAATATCTGCCGCTATTTTTGCATCACCAATCCGTCAAAATATTTAACTTTGATTGCGAAAAAAGTCCCTATATACGACTATCTGGTCATATCTGGTGTTGTTATATGTTGGTGATGACCACACCTAAATGCAAATAAGTCTACTTGAAGTTTAACATGTAGGGTACGTTCCATTAGACGTTCACAAAGTCCACGCTCACGACCGCATTTTCCCGTTCCACTAGCTTGTGTTACTGACATAATCTCTAGTAGAACGATCACTTCGACCCACCCTAATAGATGGGTCGTCGTGAGCGTAAGTCATGACGTCATGAGTGACGTTGTCGCCGCGATCACAACGACCGCAGTCGTCTTGTGGAACGTTTTGGGCGTTTAGGGCGTTGTGAGTGCCATCCGGAACGCACCCATAGGCATCGCCATAAATGACAAAGGCACTCACGAAACTTTTAAGTTACCTATTTTAAGTTCTTAACGATCACAGACATCCATGATAGGCAATACGTAAGATTATTTTTACATAACATTCCCATTTTTGTCGTCAATTATTGTCGTATTATTGTCCCACTGCTGGGCACGGGTCTTCTCTCAGTATGAGAGAGCTATAGGCCATAGTCCACCGCGCTGGCCAAGTGCGAATTGGTGGACTTCACACACCTCCGAGAACTTTTTTTTTTTTTAAAGAACTCTCGGGTGTGTAGGTTTCCTCACGATGTTTTCCTTCACCGAAAAGCAGTGATAATTAATTTATAATACGCACATGAATCAGTGGTGCGTGCCTGGGTTTGAACCTCGGACCTCCCGATCGAGAGGGCAAGTTTCAACCATTAGGCTATCACTGCTCATTATCCCATTTTTAGTTTGTAGGAAAGTGAAATAAAATTCGATATTTCGGTATTTTCCAGTACGGGTGGGAACTTTCCCACCACTGGGGGGCACATTATCACTTGGTAATCTTCCCCCAACTTTCCGACCACTGGTGGGAACATTAACACTTGGTAATCCCAATGGGTGTAAATTAAGCAAAGGACAGTTGGAACATAGAGGACATCGTGTATTTTGAATTTCATAATAAATGCAAACTTCGTACAGAAATTGCGATTTTCATTAAATATTTCTTGGTCACTACATAGTATAATAGCTTCTCGCTGTCTGTCCCTATGCATGCTTAGATCTTTGGAACTACGCTACGGAGTTTAATGCAGTTTTTTTAATAGATAAAGTGATTCAAAAGGAAGGTTTTTAAGTATAATACATGTGTAATATAGTAAAAAACATTGACAATTGTTGTTTTTTTCTTTTAACTCTTAGGCGGAACGAAGTTCGCCGGGTCAACTAGTAAATAATAAATTATTTATTATATTTCTCATTTTTTTCATTAGCTACCAATCGAATGAAGTCAGTCTTATAAGTTACATTTTTTTCAAAAATAGGCGGGATTTAAAAACATTTGAATTAAACTGCTTTTTGTGGTAGGAACAGAAATCTATTTGTACAATTTAAATATATTCAAAATTCATTATTAACACAATCTACACTAATAAGTCTTTATAGATAGACATAATATTACAAAACTATTTAAAACATATTAAAACATTTTTAATTTACCTCATATAATGGAAAAATAGGAAATTTCTAAAGAGTATTTTACATAGAACATATAGTTAAAATACTTTACGTAAAATATTAGTGTTTTTAACATTGATAAACATAGTTGTAATGACCAAATAGACCGCTAATACAGGACAATATGTAGTGATACATAAAACGATAAATCTCATATCCTTTATTCATGAAATTAATATTAATTTTGTCTAAATCTGTAAAAATTTACGGCTCAAAATATTGAGAATTCATATCTTGTATAAGCAATATCTATGTCAATAGGTACCACAATTATACCTAACAATGTAAAAAAAGTTAATAATAAATAGAAAAAACATTAAATTTCATGAAAATGAATTTTAAATTAATATAACCATTTCAGTAAAATCTGACAATAATTAATAAAAAAATATATATACGTCACGGATAGATATCTCTTTCCTGTGAGAAGTCGGTTAAAAATATGATTCAGGGACTATTTGTTTATTAACTACGCACGACTGTTAAATCATTGAATTAGCATACAGTATTCTCTCCCTGTACATGCTCATTTACATACATTAGGAGTCTACTTGGTTACTACTTCTATGTTGTTTAACTGATATTTATGAATCAATCTTAACAAGTATAGTTGAAATATGTTATAAAATATATTTACAGACGTTTGAGAAAATTTCCGTAGTTTTTCAATCTTTCACGAAGATATGAACAATTATGAGTTCTATTTTAATGATTTTCATCAATTTAAATAGTGTAAAGTATTTCATTGGAAATATATCTTTAGGCATTAAAAAAAGTATTTTTAATGCAATGTTTACTAATGTATAATTAGTTAATCTCTTCATTTGCAATAGCCGAGTTTATTTCTTGTAAAAAAAAATTGACAAGCACTGTGCAAAAGAAAACACACATGTGTTTTTTTACCTGCGGCAGAAGGGTATTTTCAAGTATTTTATTACCCTTTTAATATCAATGTGGGATTGTATGTACAGAAATAGCTTTTACTATAAATATGTTTGGTAAGGATAAAATACATTTCAACTCTTGCAGTGCACGAGGGAGTAAGAAAGGCCTAGCGCATATATACAGACGCAATGGGTATCGGGTTCGATTCCCGGTCGTCAGGTATTCAGGTATCCGAATGATGAATTTAGTGTTATTGTTCTGGGTGTAAGTGTTTTTGCATTCATTTTTTGTGTGCCCATGGTAGAAGGTCTACAGGAGCAAATCTTAATGTGGGGCTGTCAGTGTAGAAAGTGTTTAAAAATATATATAAAACTAAAAATATATATAAAACTAAACTATTAAAGTTGAAAAACTATTTAGTTTTAAGTTCAAGTATATCAAAAAGTATGTTTAGTTTCTCAACTAAAACGCAATGGACCATAAATACTATAAAGACGTTTTGATAAATAGTTGTACTACAATCGACGGGCATTTCAATGAGGATTGCCTCGATCCACGATCGACCCATGACTATTGACCGGCCAATAAGCGAACCTAAAAACCTAGTAGGTACACAAATCAACGACTGAAATGAATTTAAGCGCATTATCGTCGACTAATTTGTTTGATACACATGAATGTATAAGCCCACCGCTCGACTAAACTGTTTGATCGATATGACAATATATGCGTTAGGCCTTATTCTAATCGTATGAAAGAAAAAGTCGGAGAAAGTTCTCAAATTCATAACACAGTGAAAACTTTATTAAAAACATTAACTTTTCAGTCTTCCTACACCGTTATTCCTAATTCCCACTCCATTCCGCCGATCTATACATATCGGCTATCAACTCATCGAATTCTAGCAGCGAGCTCTCGTGCAATTCCAAATCCTTCGACAAGTCCTCGTTCGTCATCTTCAAGTCTGTATCTTCGTCTTCGGATTTGATCTGCGATTCATCTGATAGCTTGAGATGAGGCGCGTTAAAAAACTCTTTGTAAAACTCTGCTAATTCACGTATCGGATGGTTGTCTGCGAAAGGAAAATGCAGCAGTTTCAGCGGTGGTTCATGTTCCCCTCGGAACCCGGCGAATTTCTTCGGCGGCATCTCAAGAGACGTTGGACTTTTAGACAAGATGGTCATGTCTAAGTCTTGTGTACTTTTCGTGTTTATTATCGTGTCCTCTTCGGGAGTTATTGGCGTTTTGGGCGCTCGGCATTTGGGAATTGGCATCCGTTCGAAGAACTCGATGATAGCCTTTTGTATAACTAATTCATCCACAAAAGCAGCTAATCGAAGCGGTTTATTTAAATCAACCGGCTTTACGGGTTTGGGTTCTTTTTCTTTTTGCTCCTTCTTTTTTTTCGACTCAAATATCACGTGTTTTGGACTGAGTTCAAAATGATCGCTTTTTAGTAGCAACTGTTTATTTTTCTCGGATTTATTTGGGGAGATTGAAAAATTTGTGCGGTAGGACACTGTGAAGCATAGGCCTCCGAGGGGAGTTTTCAACAGACCAGCTGTTATTTTCTTGACAGAGTCACCAAGTGCCTTGCTTTTCGGTTCCCCATTGTAAACGCGGTAGAAGATTGTAAAGGACTCTGTACGTTGCTTCCTTGATAAATGATATGCTGGCGTGATCCTAGTGATCGTTATGAGAGATTTGAGTAGAATACCCATTCTGAAGTAGACTGTATTCATAGCTTTGAGGGAAGTATCAAATTGGGTTTCGTCGAGTTCTAAAGTCCATAGTTCCAAAACCATTTCGTCGCCATCTTCTGTTTGCACGGAGATTTCCACGTGGAGCCGTGATTTGATGGTTTCTAGTATCCTGTCGGATGGCAAGGCGTTTTTGGTCGCCTGATTAACCTCTGGAGAATCCGGGATCTGTAGGTTGAACCAGTCGGAGTCTGACGACTGTGGTTTGCTGTTCGGTTCTATCTTCACTCCCTTCCGCGATTCCACTATAACTTGAACCCCCTTGTATGCGAGGAACTTTGCAAACTTCGTAAATTCATTCTTGTCGCTGATATTCGAAAAACCGGCGTCGGGAGCCATATTTAACTATTCACAGACTATTAACGTCACTAGTAAGTTTTGCTAAACTATGAAATAAACTTTTTACAATTATTCTTCGTCAGCGATGCAGTTCTCCACTAAATTCCTTAGATTTGGATTCTCCATCGCCGCTGCGATCCTCTCCTTGTCGTTGATCTGCTTGTTAACTGAAACGAGAGAAATTATTTATTAGGAAAATTATATTGGCATCCGTATTTTACGTATCTATTTTTACCAGGCTGGGTTAGAATAACTGCAATGTTTTCTGATCATATTTATTTATTTTAATAATTAACGGGTAACGAAACTGTTTCGCCGTGACCACGATCCATGTAACAAGCGAAACTGTTTCGCCGTGACCACGATCAATGTAACAAGCAAAACTGTTTCGCCGTGACCACGATCCATGTAACTGGGTCGAAATATCGTAATTACCTGTTAATTATTAAATGTATCAATTCCGCGATAATATTAGTCTAAAATCACATATTTATTTAAATATACATAAATTTTTACATTTTGCATCAGAAGATTTTCTAATATGTAGTGTTATAATATAACATATATTTCTACAGTGGTCTATTTAGTAGCTTTCATTAGATATCCATATTTTAATGATAATACAAAATTGCCGTTCACCCCCCTTTTCCTCTGATCGCAGACGCCAAGTTCAAAATTAACTAGTTGACCCGGCGAACTTCGTTCCACCAAAAGTCAAAAAGCTAAAGTTATCACTGTTTCTCCACTATATCATACACGTATTATACATAAAAACCTTCCTTTTGAATCACTCTATCTAATAAAAAAACTGCATTAAAATCCGTAGCGTAGTTTTAAAGATATACATAGGGATAGACAGCGAGAAATGACTTTGTTTTACTATGTAGTGACATAGCCACGCGTCGACATATTAGTAAAAAAGAATAAGAAACCGCATATCGTAAGTACCCACTACTCATTAAAGTACGTTCACAGTGTAACATAAATAAATACTAACTTCAAATACAGATACAAAGTGAAGATAAACAATGCAGATATGCAAGACTGCATCGTTCAAATCAAACATGCCGTGGTAAATATGAAAAAGAACCGTTATTAATCCTTGGAGATCATGTTACATATTGACACGAAGCGACGGAGCGAGGATTGTGGTCACGGCTAGTTTAATATGTAAACATTTGCTTGATTACCCAGACAATAATACAATCAATTGTTTTACTTTACATCATCACGCTTTCTACACTCATAGCCCCACAGTAGGATTTTCTCCTGTGTCGTGGGTACCATGTACACACACAAGACAAATACACAAACACAGAACATGAATATAAATTCATCATTCAGAAAACTAGTCAACGGCAAACTAGGGCTACGGCATCCCCTGCCTGTCGTAAGAGGCGACTAAAAGGGGCTTCCAGGGTTGCAGGCGACTAGAGTGGGAGCTCGAACCGTTCGGTCAGGCAATCGCGGGAAGGACGGCGGTATATGTGGTCGCATACCGTCGTAAAGACTAGACGGAGCGGTGAGCCCAGCCGGACAACGGAGAGGAGCCCGATGGGGCAACGCGCTCAGAGGATTCCGGTTGCGTTCCTTTGGACGGGATCTCCAATATCCGGGAGTTTATAGTGCCGAGGACGGCCACCGGGGGGGTTTAAGTGCGGTAAAAATCCCACATAAGAAAAACAGAAAATTAAAAAATATATTAATAGAAAAATGCTATTACACGTATGACGAATTCTTAAACGATGATTTAAAAATATAAAATACAAATAATATTTAATCTTCTAAAGTTATCAGCATTGTAATATAGTGTCTAATTGTAAGTATTTTAATCATAAATACGAGTATGTGAGTGCCATACATTTAGAACGCCTTAAGCGGCATATTCAATTTTTGGCGCCCTTTTCTTTTTTTTTAAACATCTTAACCCAAAATTGACTAAATAAAGATCTTTCTTTCTTTCATAACCCTGCGTCGGTTTTACCTCGTCGATAAAGAGCAAGCAACAGAATATTAGTAAGACTAGAAAGATAAACCAAATTCATTAATACATAAACCCTGCGCCTAAAAATTAAATAGTACTAAATACCCAGACGAAATTAATCAGGAAATTTCTACTGGTCGGTTACCGAACTCGGAACGTGGGAACCCTCTTCACTTCAAACCTGTACCCATAGATAAATACTAACCTGTACCTACGGCAAAGTACGGTAAGGTAGGTCAAGGTAATATAATATCCATATATATAAAAGGAAATACTGACTTAACTATTGACATAACAACGCACAGCCGAAACGAATGTACCTAGAAAGTAGAAATTTGGTACAGAGGTTATTTGCATTAAGAAAGGAATTATCGAAATTCAACCCGTAAGGGGTTAAAAAAATGCGGGTGAAAGTTTGTATTTCTGAAAGAAAAAAAATATATACTTTAATACGTACTTATATATTATATATAATTTTTCAGAATGAACCATGTGTTGCTATTATTTATTTCTTTAGTGTTGTGCGTCGGAGCAGACACACACACTCTTTTAATCTGAAATCAGCCAATTTTGATGGTAGCTCAATAGTTAGTGGTAAGTAATATTTAGTACGTAAAATAGGTGGTTCTCAATATGTAATAGATGGATAGATTATATTATAGTCTACGCAAACGAAGTCGGGTAGACTATAATATGCTACTAGTAATAATATAATCGTCATGAAATTCATACCCCGCCGGTTACCGAATCCGGGACCTCTTGATTTCAAACCACCAGTACCAGTAAGGTTTAGTAGGTCAAGCTATGTACTTTCCTACTTTGAGAGGATGTGGAAACAAAACAAGAAACTCCATTATGCATTGCACAAAAATATCACAACAGGTCAGCACCCGACACGGTCTGATTGTGGTGTTTGGACAATATTCAATCTTATGGTAGAATTTTCCTAGACGCCACCAGTTATTTCGGCTATAACACCACCGCCACACCTATCTTATAGGTGGTAGAATAAGTGTAGTAGAGCAATGATAGCCTAATGGTTAAAACTTGCCCTCTCGATCGGGAGGTCCGAGGTTCAAACCCAGGCACTCACCACTGATTTATGTGCGTATTATACATTAATTATCACTTATGCTTATGCTTTTCGGTGAAGGAAAACATCGTGAGGAAACCTACACACCCGAGAGTTCTTTAAAAAAAAATTTGTTCTCGGAGGTGTGTGAAGTCCACCAATTCGCACTTGGCCAGCGCGGTGGACTATGGCCTAAACTATCTCATTTTGAGAGAAGACCCGAGCCCAGCAGTGGGACAGTAATGGGTTGACGACAGAATAAGTGTAGTTCAATCACTTAGAACATCGTCAAGAAAATATTGTCCCACTGCTGGCCACTGGTCTTCTCTCAGAATGAGTTTAGGTATTAGCCCACCACGCAGGCCAAGTGCGAATTGGTGGACTTTACACACATTTTGAGAACTTTTTTTCACGATATTTCTTCTCCGTAAGGTAGTAACTTCTCATACGCAAATTATTTTAAAAAAAAATCTGTGGTGGGAAATGGGAATCAAAAGTTAGGATGGGATTTGAGCTTTAGAACTGACTGGGCTTTGAGTTTTGACCTGGGATTTGAACCTCAGACACTTGATAGAGAGGGCGAGTTTCCACGTTTAGACTATCACTGCTCCTACTTTTTTTTGTCCGACTGAAGTAGCAAACGAGCATGCAGTCTACCTGATGGTAAGTGGTCACTGCCGTATGGACATCTGTAATCAACTTCGTACAGAACATGGGTTCTATCTGAAGTCAATCACAGATGCGTTGCTCCTCCAGAGGACTATGATGGTCGCCTCATATAAAAGTGTGCCGGCAACCACCACACCCTTCCATCGAAACGCTAGAAATAGGTGTGGCGGTGGTACTTCCCCGGTCGAACTACACTGGTTCTACCACCTTTACACTCATAATTTGGAACGCCTCATGGCAACCTTCACATTCAATTGCATCATATTTTTCTCGTGACTTAGAATAAACAAGGCCTTCATATGTAGATTAAAATGCATCTGTTTTGCATACCTTAATAAGTTCAATGCTAACTAGGAAGCCACTACTTCCTCATTGCCTCAGACGAGCACAGATTTTGTTTATCATTTTCATTTCAAACACATTACTTTTCTATGGGCATTATCTTAGATTGACAAGGATTTAGCCAATACCCAAATGCTGATATTTTTGTTTATTTTAATAGAGATCTATGTGGCTACTAGGGATTGCAATCCGGAAAACCGGATCCTGTAAACCGGCGGATCCGGCACAAATTTACACAAACCGGATCCGGTACCAATTCACCACCGGATCCGGTGATTGTATATTTCGACAAAGATTTCACATTACAAAAATAATTACCGTTAGAAATCGATTCTTTTTTTACACTGTTTTAACCGTTCGATTAATCCGATTGGATTGAGAAAAAAATGGCCGGATCCGGCCGGATTGAAAATGAGGCCGGATTGCAATCCCTAGTGGCTACCATCTAAGTCCTAGGGAGTAGCGATGCATCTGTAAAGGCGCGGAC
Source organism: Spicauda simplicius (assembly GCA_949699795.1). Classification (NCBI taxonomy): domain Eukaryota; kingdom Metazoa; phylum Arthropoda; class Insecta; order Lepidoptera; family Hesperiidae; genus Spicauda; species Spicauda simplicius. The sequence continues at coordinate 1,363,746 of OX453078.1, read as the reverse complement.
CCACCGCAACGCACGGAGTGTCTACGCACGTGCGTCAAGCTTTGCTTTGCAAGAAAATGTATGTGATTGTGTCCACTATAAGCCACGGACACGCTACACATGAATTGACACTCGTGGCTAGCTCGGATATGCGCGCACGTAGCTCAACGTTGGCAACGCCACGCACGGTAAACACGCGATACACGTAAGCGGGATCGGATGGGGGGTGGAACGGGCAGGGAAGCGTCGCCGGCGCCATTTTGTTGATTCCTTTTCTCTGTCTGATGAACTGTGCTGCGCTACAGTTTTACATAGCCGTGAGTTAATATTCGTGGATAGCGTGTGCTGCAGTGGAAACGTTGCCCCACGTTTCCAAATAAACGAATCCGTGCGCCGTGTGGCCGTGCACAGCGTGCGGTGCGGTGGATCCGGGCCTTAATTGATATCATGCCGTCTGAAATTCTCTTTTCTGTATACAATTATTTAAAGATATCTATGAGTGGCAGTAACTCCTTAAAATTTGATCAACGGCATGCTTGTTTCATTCATCTTACTTTGCGCACAACAAAAATACAGTTTTATAGAAAAAAACTGACTATCTAGTTTTTTGTAGCACTGAAGCTGTTACAAAGAAATTTAGCATCGTTCAAAATACACCGAAGTTATGGCCGAAGCTAATAACGACCCGCGTGGCGGAGCGGTTACCATACAGGTCTGACGCACAATTGGTCCCGGGTTCGATTCCCGGCCAGACAGGTATCTGAATGATGAGTTTAAATTCATGTTCTGTGACTGGGTGTTTGTGTATTCGTCTTGTATGTATGATAGTACTCACGACACAGGAGAAAATCCTAGTATGGGGCTATGAGTGTAGAAAGCGTGAAGCTAAAGGTATCTAGCAAACGTCAAATTTGAACAAAATGGAACTAATTTACGAGGCCCCGCTAGAAATAGTAGGATGCTGATGCGCAGGGGTCAGCATTTAGTCGAGTAATGGCAAGCCCATCTCGAGTTTTGTTCGAAATATTCACATTATTGTCTAATGTTATCGTTTTTGAGAAGTTGCAAAGTAATTGTGATCAACTCTAGGACATGTTTATTATGGTTTTTCATCTTCAGATTCACTTTCAGCCAAAGGGTGTGGCGATAGCCGAAAAATCGGCTTCGGCTTCAGCCAAATATGGAGCTTCGATCGGACACTAACGAATGTAAATGCTATGTTCCATTTCAACGCGTTTTCAAATTCCCTGAAATCTATGTTCATTTTCTACAAAAAAAAAATTTGCATTACGTCTAATGTTTGCATTACGAAATCCCACATAACCCTGCGTCGCTCACACGAGAGAACAAAAATAAATGTCTCTTTTAAACTAACAACACGATATATTAACTTATCGATTCATTACGATAACCTAACAGTCCTCCTTTAACAAGCTGTCTTGCAATCTAACAAACTAGTGAAGAACCATTGGAAAAACCAAGTAATAGGTATCATCAAACTAAAAATAGAAACTATTTATAAACATAATTATGCATCAGCATTGCAAATGCTTCAGATTGAGGACACCGGCCCCTATTAGCATTGTAATTCAGCCTAGACTTGCACGGCTAGATAAAACCGATTATTATAATATTATGCGAGAGTTATTTATGCACACAATGACACAGAATTTACCTATCAGTATTGCGTTACTTAAATATAATAAAAAGCAGACACATTATGAAATGAAATGAAATGAAATATCTTTATTTTTTGTATAGGCCTACAAATTACACTTACAAATTGTCAGTTACATTTTTTTTCTTACACTACCACCGGATCGGAATACGACCTGAACTGAGAAGAATCAACATTAGAATAATATCGTAGTAAAAGAGAGTAGGTTAACTAGGGCCGCTCGGCGAGTATTTGCCTACTCTTGCAGTGATGCATAGGGTAGTTATTTTTTAGTTTATATTATGAATGCCTTTTAGCTAGTGTTGCCGATCGATAACGGACTATCTATAGGATATCGATATTCTGTTGACAGAAGATCATAGCATCAATATCAGAAATCGATAGTATCAATACCATCGATGATTCAAAAGGATAACCAAATAAAGTAAAAATCCAATATGAAACATCAATCGTCGTCGTTGTCAACCCATTACTGTCCCACTGCTGGGCACGGGTCTTCTCTCGGAATGAGAGAGTTTAGGCCATAGTCCACCGCGCTGGCCAAGTTCGAATTGGTGGACTTCACGCACCTCCGAGAACTTTTTTTTAAAGCACTCTCGGGTGTGTAGGTTTTCTCACGATGTTTTCCTTCACCGAAAAGCAGTGATAATTAATGTATAATACGCACATAAATCAGTGGTGCGTGCCTGGGTTTGAACCTCGGACCTCCCGATCGAGAGGGCAAGTTTTAACCATTAGACTATCACTGCTCTTTTTACTGAAGCTGAAACATCAATCACTCAATCAAATACCTAATATTAGTAAGTGACGAATTATGTATGATACTGTTATTGTCTTTAATGTTTGTGTTGTCATTTGATGTTATTTGTTTTAGGTATCCTGGACCAAACTCCTGTCACTTGTCAAAATTAAACACCGTACACTTTCCTCTGCGTGTTATCCTGGCCATATATTGGCCAAATACGTCTCACACACAGGAGATGTGAATGCCACTATAGAAAAAAAAGTGACGAATTTAATATCTATGTTAAATACATTTTTTATAGACTAAACAAATAAAGCAAAAATCCGAGTGACCGAGCTGTGTAGTATTTATTCAAATACGTGCGATCAAACGCATGGCGCAGCCCGTACGACCACGCACGACCCCGCAAGTTTTTTGATTGTGTGCGTAAAATTGCGTGCCTACAGGGTCCACGCTACTCACCCGTACATTCAAACCGGCGGCGGCCGATTTGTATGAAGCTGATCTACTGTTCTACTATTCTTTACTATGATAATATGCATGTTTTATATGGTTCCATACCCAAATGGTAAAAATGGGACCCTATTACTAACACTCCCCTGTCCGTCTATAAGTTTTCACAAGTAATATATTATTGTTACTTCTAAAAACAACAAATATCATAAACAGATTGTTTTTAAGGACGATTCCCATACATCAAATGTGTTTTTATGCTTGATATTAATAAAGGCAATTAGTAGATGCTTAAACTATTCAAAGGATGTTTAGTTATGCATTAACTTTAAAAATAAATAATCAAATAGAAATAAGGTAAATAAATATAAGCGCTCCCACACTACTACAAAGCGATTTTTTGCTGCTTTATACAGATTTGACTTGGAAACTATTTATTTACTATAAATATTTCATACCACAAATAAATGGATAATTTACTACAAAATTATTAATATGGATGAGCGTTCATGACATTTGATTGTCATTTACTTTACATTTCTTACTGTCCTGACTGCTACGTCAGAAGTGCAGCAGTGTTTAGATAATCTATACTTACTAATATATAAAGCTGAAGAGTTTGTTTGTTTGAACGCGCTAATCTCAGGAACTACTGGTTCGAATTTAAAAATTCTTTTTGTATTTAATAGACCATTTATCGAGGAAGGCTTTAGGCTATATAACATCACGCTACGAATATTAGGAGCGAAGAAATAATGGAAAATGTGAAAAAAACGGGGAAAATTATTCATCCTGGAGGGCTTGCGTTGCGTGCCACGCGGACGAAGTCGCGGGCACAGCTAGTAATTAATAATGTACTCAACATTAATACGTATTTAAGGATTCATATTTTTTCATAATACACTTTTATAATAAAAAAAAAGAAAAAGAAACAGACGAATTGGTAACCTCCTCCTTTTTTAAAGTCGGTTAAAAATATAACATATCTGGACAGATAGATGTTTTTAAATGAAACCAAAAGTTAGACCATAGTCTGAATTACCACATAGGCTACTTTTGTCCCAGAAAACAGCACAAATCCAACCGGGTACCATAACTATCATAACTTACTGAAAATATGTTAAAATTAATCCATTAATTAAAATGATTCATTAATCATTTAAAAGGTGTAAAATAGTGTTTAGTCCATTTGAGATGGGTAATTAAACGAATGCTTTGCTCAATTTCTATGTTATACACACTTTCTACACTCATAGCCCCACATTAGGATTTTCTCCTGTATTGTGGGTACCATGGACACAAACGAATACGTTACGGTGTGATTGCCAGCACACTTTTATATGAGGCGACCATCATAGTCCTCGGGAGTAGCAACACATCTGTGATTGACTTCAGATAGAACCCAAGTTCTGTTTGAAGTTACTCACAGATGTCGTAGGGCGGCAGTGACCACTTACCATCAGGTGGACTGCATGCTCGTTTGGAACTTCAATCAGTTAAAAAAAAACATATCCCATATTTGTAAAAAAATCAGCCTATATAATATAGATATCGACGATTGTCAATTATAGAAATTTCCTGCAATAACTAGTCTTAAGTGGATCTATCACATGACTCTGCATTTCTATAATTATAATTACATAAGTCACAACCTCTCAAGACCCTTGCAATGTCAACTGATAAGGCAGAATAACTTGTTTTGATCAATATTGTCATTATGTGTTATCTTTTTATCCCTATATCAACATACATGATATTTTTGTATATTTTTTTCTGAAATAAATTGCAGTAAACAATGTTTGATGAATGAAATAGTTACATGTATTTTTTTGTTTAGTTGTTTCATATTATTTAGATTTTAATCTCACTCGTAAATTTTAAATGATGAAATCTTATTAAAACAAAATGCAATATTTTGTTAGGATTTATGTGTTACATACTATCATACAAATAAATCCACCAATTCGCACTTGGCCAGCACGGTGGACTATGGCCTAAACTCTCATTCTGAGAGAAGACCCGTGCCTAGCAGTGGGACAATAATGGGTTGATGAGTTGAGTGAGATTTCTCTGCTATTTGGTACACATATAGTTATGACCGAGCTTCACTTATAAGATACTCCTTACCGTGATAGATGACACCAAAGTGAACAAAGCTGAAATAACCCAGTATTGTTTTATTTTGTATATTTGTTACATTACCACTGAATTACAATAATTAACTTAGTGTAGTGAAAATGGTTTCATCTTTATCATTTGTTGGAGAACAAATCTTTTACAAAACAAAAAAATCTTTATATTTTCCAATAACAATGAAATTTAGAATAAAAATATCTCTATATTGTGATAACTAAATATATCTTTGAGTTTGAATATTGGCTTATCTATTATTTTTCTATCTAAACTAAAATAAAGATATTTAATTTTTTCTACTTACAAATAATTGCCACATGTATTTTTTTCTTACACTACCACTGTATCAAGACTTGACTTCAACTGAAGAGATTTGTGGCGCGTTCAAGACGCTCACAAAGCCCTAAACGCCCAAAACGTCGTTCCACAAGATTACAGTCAGTAACACTCACAAGCTAGTGGAATGGGAAAAACTGGGGTCGTAAGCGTGAACTTTGTGAACGTCTAATGGAACACAATCTTGGTAAGAAACTAAACAGCCTTTTATTTCATTGAGAATAACACATACTTTCTCTGTATTAACAATACAACACCCTTGTTATCCAGTATGACAAAGTGGCTTTCATAATAAAAATATGTTTTCTTGGAAAATTTTTCTTTTATCCTTTTCCTGTATACCAATCATGAGTATTGTATTAGGGTAAACAGTTTTTTCTTTGTAATGATGACCAAGCAATATTCCTTTCAACTGGTTTTTACAGTTTTTATGCATTGGATCTAGCTTAATGATGTGCGTACTGTATGATCAAATTTCAATATTTTGTTAGTTATCAGTCCTTGTGTTTAACAGAAGGGCTTGGTTATTAATTAATTCAACAATCCATGTGGTGGAGCTGTTAGCATACCGATCTGATGCACAATGGGTCCCGGGTTTGATTATTGTCCAGACAGGTATCTGAATGATGAGTTTAGACCTATGTTCTGGATCTGGGTGTTTGTGTATTCGTCTTGTGTGTGTCCATGGCACCCACAACACAGGAGAAAATCCTAGTGTGGGGCTATGAATGTAGAAAGCATGATATATGAAACTGACTTAGATGCAACGACTACTGTATTCCTCATATGTGGCAAAACCTTTGTAATTGATGTCAAGTAAAATATATTTGTTCTATACCGAACTGCATTAAAAGTAATGTAGTGATATAGTAGTAACCTCACAAGGTGTGGTCTGTGTGTATCTTTGCAACTTCTATTATGTTATTTTTTGAAAGTAACGTAAGAATCTCTCCATGCTTTATACCAAATTTAGTTTTAAACAATAAGAAATTAACACAATGGTTCGGTAGCTTTGGAGATAAGATCTGACATATAAACAAATATCTATTTGTATGACAAAGTAAGAAAATTGATAAGTAATTATAAAATTGACCTAAACTTTTTTTTTATTCTTTATTTGAAGAGCATAATCACAAAGATTATGTTGCTCCATAACTAAACAATTGACATAAATCATATAGGTACACAATCTTTACCTAAACTTATGATTACATCAAATATTTGGCACAACAACAAACGCTATCAACTTGCACTACATAAAATCCAAATCGAGTAAACAACGTGTTACTATGGACACTTACTTTCATCTTCCGTAGTATGCGCGCCCTTCTTGATGTAAATATCCAATTTCACAGGATGGTGCAACGACCTCTGTATTTTGATCCGTATGCACAACCCAATGAGCGTCGCCAAGGAACAGTGGGGCACTGTGGGGTTGTACTCCACACGAAGCACTGGCACTTTGTCCGCAGTCGGCTCCTTCACAAAGATCCCGTCCTCGTAAACCACCTTCAAATCTTCCAATGTACTCGGCTTCTCCGGATCCCGGATCGTCCGCAAAAAGTCTAGAACACCACAACACTAGTTAGAAGCGCACAAAACCCAAAACAAGCCCATTATGCACCAAATAACGTTCAAAACAAACCATATATTGTCTCCCTCAAATCATTCTCGTCCTTATACCCTAATTCTTGTAACGTCGCACTTTTGTCCATATAAGCGGGTTTAGCGAGTTCCACCGGTTGTTTAGATGTATTACTTAGTGAGAGTTTAGAGAAGAACGATATCATCGTCGAATTAGACTTTGAGACTATTGCGGAAATCACAAGGCGGACATTTTTGTTTTGTTGTTCGCTCCGTGCACGTAGCGTAGGGCTGTGACATATTTATCGACCTTAATTATAAAATCGATTTTTGTAATCGATAACATATGATTGTAAAAATGCGTCCGTCTGGCTATCTGTCTGGTATGCTTTCACGATCTAATCGCTGTACTATTATAGACGAATGATTTATAGATATTTTAACGCCTAGCATCAATCATAAATGTTTTTTTTGTATTTTTATGAAGTAGATAAAATTCAATGTATAATGATACAGTCATGAACAAAGTTTTTGAAGACTTTCATGATCTATGCTAGATAAACCGTAATAAGGCTATTCATTAGAGTAATGTACGAGACGACAAATTTGGAATATTATTATGACATTTTAATGGAGATTTTTCTTTACGCTTTTTTAACGCTATAAAACTGTCATTTTAATATGCTTTTGTATAAAATCCGATGTCTAGTTATGAGTCACCTATCTCACAATAAAAAAATAAATATTAATGGACAATACAATAACTGGACTCTTCTATTAATGATGAAAAACTTAATGTTAGTTAGTTTTACTCATAGCTTTAGTCAATGTTTACATGCATAATGTAATTTTAATTTTTGTTACAGATCTACTTGTAATTGTCGTAGGCTTTCACTTTTAATTAAAAAAACACAGTCACCAATGTAATAAATGTTAGAGTACTTTTTTCTACTTTTAATTAAATTTCAAATGAAGATAACTAATAATATTGCAAGCAACAATTAGGCTACTTTTTATTATGTACTTCATCGTGGACAAAAAGCTACCGGACCAATAAAAAGTATTTTTCTACCTCAGTGTACTCCGTTATAGTAAGTAATAATCGGTTAGCGAGTAAAGTTAAGAAGGTCATCAGTATGTATGAATCCGCCGCTTTTTGTAGTCATTCGAATTTGGACGTATAACCAGCGTGTGTTACTGTTTTGTTGTTTTGTTTTATTTACTTATTGCGAAATATTTTACACTGGATATTTATCTTACATAATATTTGAATAAACGCACTAATTTTTGGTTGACACCTAAACATCTTAGGTTGAGCCAGTTTCTTGTATAGTGACGTCAAAGTTATGACTCCGTTTTTGACTCTAATTCATATTAACCAAAAACGCACGTATGTGCACTTTGGATTTTTTTTATATTAAATATACGCTTTATGACGGATCGAAAGCAGTTTTCAATGATCTTCTATGTCTTCTTATTTAGGCGCTATGATAATTCATTGATTTTTGAAAAAAACTGCGATTATTTGTAAACTATAAATATTTTTCAAAATCTAATTTTATCACAAATACGCACAAATTAAGAGTTATTTGTGCATGTATAATCTACAGGCGCGTTCCAGAAGACGCTCACAAAGCCCCAAACATCGTTCCACAAGACGACCGCGGACGTTGTCGCGGCGAAAGTCACTCGTGACGTCATGACCTACGCTCACGACGACCCATCATAATAATGGGTCTAAGTGATCGTTTCAGTAGGATATACGTCAGTTAAGCTCGCAAAATAATGGAACGGGAAAAACTGCGGTCGTAAGCTTGCGCTTTGTGAACGTCTAATGGAACTGGGTGCGTTCCATTAGACGTTCATAAAGCGAGTCTTTGAGAAATGCAATTTTGCAAAACGTTACCGCAACAGGAAATGCAATATCTCGACAACTTCTAGACGCTCAAATTATATTTTTAGCGCACAAATAAATAAGTTATCTGCTCATGCACAATTTTTAAGTCTCCGATAGTTAGATTCGCATTTTCTTGCTGGAGCAACGTTACCCCAGCAGGAATCATTTTTCCCGTTTTTTTTTTCAAAACGACAACATACGCAATTTTTTTATTTAGCAGTTTTAGGCCTCTTGTAGACACACGTTTTTTCGGCGTAATAATCTACGCGTAATTCGCCGTGTGTAAGCACGGTTGTCAGTGTTGTGTGGATCACTGCCGTGCACTGATCTTTGCCGTGCCATTTTTCACGGTAAGGTAAAGACGCCGTAAGGCTCAAAAAACGTGCCATGTACAACAGGCCACAGCAGATTGATAACTAATTATTTGTCCCACTCACTTTACTCTAGGTGCTACTTTCTTGCTGGAGTAACGGTCACCTGGAGCTGGTATAATGGTAACATGTTTTAGAAACTATTAATCAGTAGCTAATGGTTGGTCAGCATTAGCATCTAAAAAACTAGGTTTTTTCCTAATAAGTGTTTAATAATCTCAAGGTGGTAGAACCAGTATAGTTCGATCGCGGAACTACCACCGCCTCACCATTTCTAGCGTGAAGCAGTTTTTCCGTTCCGATGGATGGGTGTGGTTGCCGGCACACTTTCACTTATGGCGACCTTAATAGGCCTCGGGAGTAGCAACACATCTGTGATTCACTTCAGATGGAACCTATGTTCTGTATGAAGTTGATTACAGATATCCATGGGCGGCAGTGACCACTTACCATCAGGTGGACTGCATGCTCGTTTGCTAGTTCAGTCAGTTAAAAAATTCAAATAAAATAAATAAATAATGTTAAATCAACATTCAAATTAAATCTATAGGTGATGCTTAGATCAAAAGACATCAGTACTCATAAAGTATTTTTAATTAGAACTTCTTGAAGGATTTCTTCGAGCCCTTGCCTTTGGAAACCTTCAACACGTTGAATCTGACAGTTTTGGAGAGTGGCCGGCATTCGCCAATGGTCACGATGTCTCCGAGCTCCACGTCCCTGGAAAAGAGGAAATACCAATTTATAACACAAGTAGATTTCAATTAATAAGGGTGTAGAGGTATTATCAATCAGAATTTGGGTTAGAACACGTTCTTCGTCAATTGGTATTCAGAAGACCGTCGTGTGAGTATCATCATATAAATCCTACATTTCAACTTTTATTTGTAGTCTTATTAGCGATAAATTTGCTAAGTTATTCCCCCGGGTTTGCACGCTGTGGTCAGATCTATTTCAGTAGTGAGTATCTCATATGTTAATATAGGTCATATATTATAAAGCTGAAGAGTTTGTTTGTTTGAACGCGCTAATCTCAGGAGCTACCGGTCCGAATTGAAAAATTCTTTCTTTTTTGAATAGACCATTTATCAAGGAAGGCTTTAGGCTTTATAACATCACGCTGCAACAAAATGACGCACACAAAGTCGTGGGGAACAGCTATAATTTATAAAGCTGAGGAGGTTGTTTGCAAAAATAAATCATGCCCAAAATAACTATTCCACGTGAACAAAGTCGCGAGCACAGCTAGGGTCATAAACTGTGCCAAATATTACAAATTTTAGAATGGTAATTTTTACATGAAGTAATAACAATCACATAATATCCTCACAACTTTCAACCTACATTAGCACATTGAGTACTCATTACTGTGGAAGATATGACCGAAAGAAGTGAAGCTGCGGGAATAACAATTTCAATACATAGTATAAAACAGGCACCTCTCGCTGTCTGTCTCTATGTATGATTAGATGTTATGTTTAAACTACGCTACGGATTTTTATGCAGTTTTTTTAATAGTGATTCAAGAGGAAGGATTTCAGGTATAACATGCATAATATTGTGGAGGAACATTGACAAATTTCGATTTTTGACTTTTGGGCGCAACGAAGTTCGCCAGGTCAATTAGTATTTCATTAAAATTCAGTGACCCAGGAAAACTAAGATCAATAGGGGCCCCGCCACACGCACAGAAAAAAAATGACTGAAACTTAGTATCTTATCACTGTTTTATAGTATAAAAACGGGTAGTTTCATTACGATTACGTTACGTTAAGGCAAGATATTGGAGCTAACTTTCATTACCATGTAAAAAAACATGATTGTAATTATAAAAAAAAATTAAAAAATGGATATAAATACGACAAAAGATAAACCCGCTGAGTTTCTTGCCGGATCTTCTCAGTTGAGGTCGTATTCCGATCCAGTGGTAGTGTAAGAAAAAAAAAATGTAACTGACAATTTGTAAGTGCCCCCATAGGCCTATACAAAATAAAGACATTTCATTTCATTTCACGATTACTACAGTAATGAGTATCCCATGGGTCCCATCTGTGTCCCAAATTACAGTAAAAGTAATAACAACTAAATAACTAACAAACACCAACATCTCTAACAAACTGTCGCCTTTATATCAGAAGATTTTACTGCAAAAATAGTTTTACCTGAAGCAAGGCGACAAATGGACAGACATATTCCTGTGTCGCTTCTCGAATCTGTTGTACTTGGGGAGGTAGTGCAGGTAGTCCCGCCTGATGACAATGGTACGCTGCATCTTCATCTTCTGAACGACCCCGGTGAGGATACGACCACGGATAGACACATTGCCCGTGAACGGACACTTCTTATCAATGTAAGTGCCTTCAATTGCCTGGAAATTTATGTATTTTTTGTTATATTTTTAGTTTTGTTTGATGCGTAAGTGTAAGAGTGGAGTGTTTGATCAGATTTTGGGTTAGAACACTGTCTTCTTCATATGGTTATCAGAAGACCGTCGTGTGTATTTCATCATTTGAAATATAAGAACCTTAGTAAAAGTTTATTATGATTTTTCTAAACAATCCTTCATTTCCAGTAAGTGTGCAATGAGCCAAAACTTGTACTATGAAAAAAAATATAACTTGTACTATGAGTTAACTAAAGAAAAGTTGAAGAATTAACTAAATAGAATTCAATTAATGCTATATATTAACATTGAAGATATTACAAACGTGCAAGCAGTCCACTGATGTTGGTGGTAAATGGTAACTATCACCTGTGGACGTCTGTAATCAATCAAGTTGAATTTTAGGTACCTTAACAACAGACATCGCTACCACTGAGAAACGTGTTGGAAAGTCTTTTATAAGTATTTCTAAACCAGAACATAGCAGGGCTTAAAACTGCTGATATCTATACTAATATTATAAAGCTGAAGAATTTGCTTGTTTGTTTGTTTGAACGCGCTAATCTCAGGAACTACTGGCTCGAATTGAAAAGTTATTTTTATGTTGAATAGAACATTTATCGAGGAAGGCTTTAGGCTATATATATATATATATTACAAACGCGAGTGAAACCGCGGGAACTGCTAGTTTAATATAAATGGGGCGATGCTGCTATCAAAATCTTAAGGAAATCAATTATTTTTAACTGGATACAAGAAATTATTAATTTCTTGTTTTCAATATGTTTGTACCTATACATATAAATGTAGTGCAGAATACTAGACTCCTTGTTACTACATATTTTAATCACCTTATCGGTCTGTGAATTTCGGTTTTGTATTATACATAGACTGTTTACAAAAACTGTTTACTGTTTTCTCATAGTACAAGTTATAATTTCATTTCATAGTACAATGATACAATATAATTTACTACTTTCGTTAAGCATTCAAATGTTCAAGTGTTTGACTTTAAGACTACATAATTTTATAAACATGTATTAGGAAAAAGTAATTTCTTTCCTGGTATTTTTGTTAACTACGAATATTTATAAAAACTTTTTAACAAAAAATATCTACCGACTTCCATGTCACAAAAAAGTAAAAAATAATTTAAATATATTTTGGTCTAGAACATACTCAGTACTTAGTACATAGTCCTGAAGTCGGTGCTCGACATATTTCGCTGGACGACGGTAACTACGTCCTATATGAGCACCGACTTCAGAACTATGTACTAAGTACTGAGTATGTTCTAGACCAAAATATATTTAAATTATTTTTTACTTTTTTGTGACATGGAAGTCGGTAGATATTTTTTGTTAAAAAGTTTTTATTTTACACTTTTTAGTGACTATATTTTTATGTTTGTATTTAAATAAAGCCTCTAAGTTTGCTTTGTGCATCTACATATTCACAAAAATTAAACATAAAACACTTTTACAATTCATACAAACAGGGCGCCCCCTCTGGAAGTACCCCTCCATCATCAGGGTTGAGGAGTTGAAGGTCAAATTTTTCATCTTATATTGTTGCTTAGTAATCTTATAACATATACGTTAGTACCAGGTGGCTAACTTCTATGGCTCAGGCTTGCAGTACCCTGCATCATCAGGGTTTAGGAGTTGAAGGTCAAAATTTTAATTTTGTGCCTCTGTTTGGTATTATTTTTACATACCCGTAAGCACCAAATTGCCAACTCCTATGGTTTAGAATTGAAGTACCCCTTCATCATCAGGGTCGAGGAGTTGAAGGTCAAAATTTTAATTTTGTGCCTCTGCTTAGTATTATTTTTACATAACCGTAAGCACCAAATTGCCAACTCCTATGGTTTAGGATTGAAGTACCCCTTCATCATCAGGGTTGAGGAGTTGAAGGTCAAATTTTTGATTTTATATTTTTGCTTAGTATTTTCTTTACATAACCGTAAGCACCAAACTGCCAACTTCTATGGTTTAGGATTGAAGTACCCCTCCATCATCAGGGTTGAGGAGTTGAAGGTCAAATTTTTCATCTTATGTTTTTGCTCAGTAATCTTATAACATATACGTAAGCACCAAATGGCTTATTCCTATGGTTTTGGCTTTAAGTACCCCTGCATCATCAGGGTTGAGGAGTTGAAGGTCAAATTTTTGTCCCATGAATTTGCTTAACAATTTCATTATATATTCGCAAACATCAAACGACCAACTTTTATAGTTCAGGCTAGCAGTACCCCTGCATCATCAGGATTGAAGAGTTGAAGGTCAAATTTTTCATAGTAAATACCTACATAGTAATTTTATTCTATATTTTACTCAATTGGACTTCTCCAGCTAAGGTTCGGCCGACTATCACTAATTTTATTATTTTGCTCCAAAAAGTTGAAGATCCTATGATTAGAACCTTATCAAACTCTTATCAGACTACCCCTGGAGTACATCCTTTCTAATAAAAAAAGAATCATCAAAATCGGTTGGCGGGATATTGAGTTATTCATACATTTATCGCGTACATTGAAAATGCAAATTTAAGACTTATGCGTTTTTCTTATGGATGCCCTAGTCAAAAAATACTAAAAAAAAATGGGACCCTATGACACGCACTACCTTTCAAATAAAAAAAAAATCATCTAAATCGGTTCACCCAGTCCGGAGAAATGAGGTAACAAATATAAAAAAAAAAAAAAAAAAAAAAAAAAATACAGACGAATTGATAACCTCCTCCTTTTTGGAAGTCGGTTAAAAATTAATTTTGAATAGTTCTTGAGTGTAGTGTAACATCGTAAACGACATCGTCGTTTTCACAAAAGCATTTGATTTGGAAGCGAGAGAAGCCAAATGATTATATTAATGTTTGTAATAATATTGGGAATGTATACTGTGTTATTTAATGTGCTTTATTATTTATTTTTGATGTATTTATATAATAAAAAATAAAATACTTTAGTAAAATTGTGTCATAGTTTTATAAAGTATATAAGTGACATAATAAAAGCTGTTGAACCAGAGGTATTATTTCTATTAAAACTTTGCATATTTTATCAATACAATCCTTCACCAAATGATTGCCAGATGAATTGGACCCACTTATGCAAAAAAGAATCAACCCACACAACGACAGTTTTGAGAAAAAGCCATTTTTGTCAAAATATTGTATACTGTATAATTTTAGGTTATTTTTACTAAAACGTATTTACAATGCTGCACAAATTAATTTGTTCTATGTATACAAATATTATTGAACATCAACATTTTAATAATAAGGGAAAACTTGTTGGTTCCTTTTTGCAAAACTAGGTCCAATTATATAATGTAAAATATAATTAATATCCTAGATATAAACAAATATATAATAAAATATACCTTACCGTGATATATAACATGCAGCAGATGGACAACATGCAAGCTTACCGTAAGCATATGCTTTGCAGGCCACCCTGTTGTGATGTAAATATAGGCATCTTATAAATTAATATTTAAATGAGCATTCCTTGATCTCTATTATATACAAACATATAATATAAAATAATTGAAAGTTCCCCATGTCCTATACCTATATGTTTTACGAATTTGAAAAACAAAGTTTGGAGATCATTCCTATAAATTTTGTTTGTTTGTGTTTGAAATTGCTTCAAATTGACCAATGATTTTAATAAAAAGGATTCAATATCTGAAACTTCTGAATTTAGTTCTAAGGATTCAAAATATGTTTTTAGTCCACATTTTGATATAAATGTTAATGTTTTTGTACCATTGAATCGATTCAGAAGAAGTTATTTTATTTAAATATTTTCTTCAAACGTGTGAAAGGGATTTTGAAGAGTTAGTGCCTATTATGAAAATTATGCCTTTAAAAATTAACCAAAAAATGCTCTGATATCAATACTGCAGATTTTTCCATATGACCAGCCACCATTTCGTAAGAAAACAGTTAAATATGCCATTGTAAGTATATTAATATTTAAAACTTGTAGAATACAACAATCGCCTTGTAGAATAGTAATTCAATTTCTGGAGTAATAAAGAAAGCTACAAATTAAATTTTATTAACCAACTTCCCAAAGGAAAGAGGTTATCTATTTGTCATGTACATATATATATTTTTTAAGAACACAAGACAAATTTAAATGTTAGTTATCAATGAACATAAATAACTGTTGTCTTAGATGCTCCCCACTTAGCAATGAAGCCACCACCGCTGAGCTCGTCCTGAAAAAACAAACCAAACCTCACGGGGAGTCTTGAAACCAAGTCCGACGTTTTTGTGGTGACGCATATCCTTCTTCTTCATCCCACCCTTCCGGTTCAGGAAGACGGTGGTCTGTTTCTGAAACGCTTTCTCTGTCTAGAAGTAAAACACACAGATTAGAACACTCATGCGTTACCTCGCGGGGTGTTTTGAACCCTAGACCCACGTCTTTGTGGTACCTCAACGGCTTTCTACTACGCTTCACACCGATCCCTTTCTTACGGTTCAAGAACACCGTCGGTTGCTTTTGGAATGAACGTTCCGTCTGCAATTTTTAAGTTAGTGATTATTTTAGAACATTAAAACTAGGTACTAGCTACTTACTACGTACTGTAAAACATGATCAAACGAATAATAAAAGGATGTTTGATGGAAGATTAAAATTAGAAAAGAAACGAAAAAATTAGGGGGTTATTTGGGGTTGCATTCCAGTTACGATATTACTTAAATTACTTTCATAAATACGAATTAATTCTATACAAAAATTTAGAAATACAACAGAAAGACATATTAAAGGAAAATATAATTATAAGTACAAAATAAATATAATTTTCACGACTCGTCATACCAACTAACCTATAAATATGGAAATTCTTTTCGATGTAAAAACTACTTTATAGCACCAAAACTTAATTGAATTATGAATAAAATTATGTCCAAATCGAGAAAACATAGGTTTGGTCATCTTTATAAACGTTTAATTGCGCTAAATTGAATAAAATGCCTCTTAGCACGTGGATGTACACAACAAACACATTTACACTTTATAATGTAAGATTTAGGATAAAAAATATTTATAATCGCACCCTAAGTCGTTTAAATAATTTTACTAATGAAAATTATAATGAATAGTGCAAGAAAAATATTATTTTTTAAAAAATATCACCACCTACCTGATCCGCCATTTTGCTTGACAACGAAAAGAAACGTCAAAATTGAAATGCAAAGACCTAACAGATGAAAAATGGTTGTAGTGATCTGCCATTATTACTAGCAAAGATTTATTTTACAAACTGCTTGTTTCCTATAATTCCTTTACTATAAAATAAATTAATGTTAGATTCAAAACGAAATGTATTTAAAAATTATTTAATGATGCCTGTAAACTCATACAACTTTATATTGCTCATAGCTAAATGTAACGCTTACGCAAAAATTATCACGGTGGCTGTATATGAGAAATTCATTTTTTCAATTGGAATAGAAAAAAAAAGATATTAAAATGTAATGTCAAGACTAGAATTCTGAATTGTTATGAAAATATTTAACGTTCTAATTTTTTTGACGAATAGGAAAATAAATTGTTGTTATTGCTGTTTTTTAGTTGATATTTGTGTTTAACACTTATTTATCCGTGCACTATGTGGGAAGGGTATATAAACGAACTAATGTGAAGTAGGGATGTGTTTTGTTCTGGCATTTTATTTTACGCTTTGGATAGAAATATTTGGTTGAATTGAGATGGAAGAAGTGAGGCAGTTGGTGCAGGAAGAAGGGCGAGAGGCGCGGAATCTGGTGGCTTTCCACGTCGCTGTCGATACTCCAGGTATATTTATATTTATCTATTAAATAATTTTGAATCGCCAAATATTATTGATGTCTCACGTTTGTTAGCGATGTCTTCGTGGGCGTAAGTACCTATAACTTAAATCAAGCGGTTATGGAGTGCCTATTTGCTAATATGATCGTAATGCAGCCCGTTCTATAGAGATTATTAACAAAAATACCAATTTACTTAGTGTTTTTAATTTTGTTTGAACGTATTTTCTTTATACTAAAAAATGTGCAATTACAATTAATTCTAAAACAATAGAATGTGTGCTTTATTTTAACGTAATTTGTTAAGCATAGAACTTTTAGTACATATAAGTTTTAATTCTAAAATCACATAACTTATTTATTATTATTACTAAACATGAACTGTTTGGACAGCTTATATTTAAAAAAAAGGCTTTACACTTATCCTTAGTCCAGCTTGTATTTTTATAGACATAATTACAACTGTTCACACACATCTACACATATACATATGTAAATGTCCAAATTCATTATGAAAATATTTCAAATCCGATTGAATGAACACTTTTTGGATTTTAACCATAATGCTAAAAATAATGCAGAATAATATATTTTAAGGGCTCCTTATACATTTCAATTTTTCACTTGAATTTAATACATGCAACATTCACAACATTGTTACAATTTTTGTAATAGGATGGTAGTTATGCAGTATTATCCAACTTATGCTGCTTCAAACATGAACCCAGAGATTCATGATCCAATTAATAGTGCATTACTTCCTACAATCAAGAAATAAAATATGATTAAAAGCCTTCTATGTGAAAATAAATTCGGTGAATATTTCATATTTGTATGATCTTACATTTCAATTATGTTTTGTTTAACTTGCTAATTTCTTCATTAATTTGTTTTATTTGGTAAGTAAGTAAGTACATCTTTTATTTAACTTTTATATAATATGTATTGTTTTTGTGTATTATATGTTTGTATAATATATATTTTAATGATATAATATGTATATGATGTATTTATAACATATTAAATATCTATATTCTTTGTATTTAAAACACCTGCCGCAAATTTTCCAGCCACCCAGGGTTGACTGGCAGAGAATGCCATCAGGCATTAAGTTTGCCCTATTGTAACTTTTTAAAGGTGCAATAAATAAATATATAAATAAATAAGTATTGCTATAGCTTGCGGTTTTCACTCAATCCTGTGAGTTAGGGGAATTATGGCATCAAACACATAGTTAAGTGCATCTGTGATGACATGCATACTTTCACATTAATTAAGTACCTATTATACATTGCAAAAAGCTTTTCATTTAGATTTTTTTTCTTTTTTGTGCGCCAGTATCTGCAATCAGTCCAGGACTATGAGCAGATTTGTTGCAATTTTTTTTTTAGATTTTAGAATTTCTATGATTTAGATTATAGAAATACAATATTTTTGATTCTATATTAAATTTTTTGCAAAGGCATCAGCCATTATTAAGGCTTTGCGATCAAGTAGCAGATCAATATACACACATCAACAGATTCTTCCATTTAAATCTGATAAGAATCATATTGCTTCAGCACCAGAGGATCCAAAAGAGGGAAACCTTATAACTCCAGTAATAAGTGGCCAAAAATCTTCTATGACAAGTAAAGAAGAATGTTCAAGTAATTTCATATTCATTGTTCATTGTCTTTATATATGTGGAGCATTGCTTAGCTTTTGATTATTTTCGCAGCTCGGCTGTCTGTTGTAGAATAGTGTAGTGAAAGAAAACTTTGAAGTACTTTTTTGTTTTTTTTTTCTATTTTATTGAAGGAGCTGTCCACCTGATACTAAGTGGTCACTGCCATCCGTGGACATCTGTAAGCAACTTCAAATAGAACATGGGTGCTATCTGAAGTCAATCAAAGATGTGTTGCTACTCCCGCGGACTAAGAAGGATGCCTCATATAAAAGTGAGCTGGCAACCACATCCGTCCACCGAAACGCAAAAACTTCATGCTAGAAAGAGGTGTGACTGTGGTACTTCCCCAGTCGATTTACACTGGTTCTACCACCTGTTAAAATTATTTATGCACATTATGTATGTAAGTGGTAAAACCAACCAAAGGTGGGTTGAACGAGCGTGGTTCGACCTGGGAGGTACCATTGTCACATCTATTCCTAGTGTGAACTTTTCCTTGCATTTCAGTGGAAGGGTAGTGGTTGTGAAATAACTTTCATATGAGAAGAGCATCTTAATTTTATGATTACTAAAGAATCTGTGACTGAATTCAAAATGTACTCCTGTTTTCGAAGAAGTTGATCCCAGATGTCTATGGGTGACAGTGTTCACTTACCATCAGATGGACTGCAATTTTTTGCTACTGCAATGTAAAGCAAAAACCTTGAATATTATATACAGTAATACCCCGACTTATGCTACCCCTACTTACGCGAATTCGGAGTTACGCGGTTTCCAAATGTCCTCAATTCGTCATTTATTGAGTGCCACCTGTATCACATATTTATATGTTATCGATAAGATAGCCTTACTATCCCACACTAATAAATAATAGCGCGGGACAGTAAGACTATGTACAATGTATGATAGCTATAGTTTATTTTTGTTACATATTTCTTATACTCCGACTTACGCGAATTTGACTTACGCGGTTACCAGTCAGTCCCACCTATCGCGTAAATTCTGGGTATTATTGCAATTATAATTTTTCTGGTATACAATTTACACTTTCTCCTCTCTTAGTCAAAATTATTATTGGAGCATCTTAAAAGAAGAGATTGAGAAATATCAATTGCAGATACCATATGATGCTTCATGGTGATGAAGTCTTATCTCTATGATAGTTTTTATAGAAATGTTGTATACAATTTAATTTATTTGAGTGATTCAATTACTGAGCTGTTTTAATTTAATAGTGCATGAAGTTAAGTGGTGATCTCATACTGTGTTTTAAACTGTTAGGTATTTTGTGAGTAAACACATGAATTGTGTGTGGATAAAGGTTAGAACTTATTTTATAAATAACTACTTGAGAATACTCATATTCTATGTTCTAAATTTATTCTACAAGAAGAAATTTTTGCATTTCAGTGGAAGGGTATGATCGCTGGTTTCAATGGCTTCAAATGGGTGGATCCATTTTTTTTCATATGAGGCAACCATCTTAGTCTTTAACTTCAGATAGGATTCTTTAATTTTTATTTAGAAATTGCTTGCAGATCCAATGATGAGAAAATAATAATAAATTCAAAACTAATTATTAACTTGAAACATATACCTAGGTACTGATTATATATACTGTATATAGGTAAACTACTTATTCCAGCAAACTTGAGATTGAACACTGGTTAACACTTAGTAATTATGATGGCACTTTTGTGTGATATGTAAAAAAAATCTTATTGTGAATGTTTTATATTGGGCCTTTAAAGTACTTATGACTATATCATAAAGTTAAGACTGAATTACATTCATGAAGAGATTATCTTCAGGACCGACAATAGTTACAGATGTCCATGGACATTTGAAAATTGATGAAATGTTGTTTTCATAAATGTTAATAACTTTATATATACTGTTATACTGTTTTTGTGTGTTTATCAAAATTTTAATTTGCCTTTTTATTTGTTTCATTGCAAATTTTGCAATAAATTAGCATGATTATGTGTGTAGATATGGCAAATAGATGTATTGCATTATGCTTATGATTATTAATATGGAAAAAAGATTTTGTTTAGGCATTAATCCAGGTAAATGATTATAATTTAACTGTCTCTAGTAGCTTATAGACGTACGTACGACTTACGTAGCGTATCTTAGACAAGTAATTCTATTTGCCCTCAGTTAAATTATTTTGAGTTTACTCAGATGGTTGCAATATATCTATTTCGGGTTTGAGTCATAGCAGTATCACTGATACCATCCTTGGGTAGGTCTCCAATCTCAAAATGAATGACAGAACTATTGACAATCTATTGAAATATACATTATTGTACTAATTAATGTAGGTGTGAATTGTTGATTTTGTTAAAAACCGTGAATTAAAATCGGTGTTACTGAATACAATTTCTTTGTAAAATAATTGACTGTCATTGTATTATAGGTATTCAATTTAAACAAAATATATGTTCACGCTGCTTCAATGTCGATTAGTAATTATTCGTCATAATAATTTCGTCCATGTACCCAGCGCGGGTGTCCCGCAAGCCGCCTCGTGCGGTGCCCCCGGCGCGTAGGGCTCCGCCCCGCGCGCCGCGTCTCCGCTCGGCCTCTGCCGGCCGCGACAAGCGCTCAGACATGCGCGCGAGATACTGGGCTTTGCTGTTCGGCGATTTGCATCGCTCGGTGAGTTGGTTAGGAAATTAAAATATGTGTATTAATGATTTATTGGCAATAAAGAAAGATATACAAATAAAAAAGAAAAACCCACTGAGTTTCTCGCCGGATCTTCTCAGTTGAGGTCGTGTTCCGATCCGGTGGTAGTGTAAAAAAAAAATATATGTAACTGACAATTTGTAAGTGCCTCCGTAGGCCTATGCAAAATAAAGACATTCCATTTCATTGTATTAAAAAGAAGATCTTAGGGCACGTTGAGCACTTTTTGCATGAAAAACAGTGCCAGATTAGCCATATAAGTAGAAAGAGTTGCAAATGCTACGGGCCTCGCGGCCCAACATGTGCCTGCTATTTATATTTTACTATCTTTGCTATCCTAAAAATCTTAAATTGAAAGAAGATGTTAAAATTGTCATCTCAAAATGTTCCCAGATTAAATCCAGAAAACCTAACTAGTAACAGTTTTGTTTTATTTAATACCCTTACTTAAGGCAAACTATGGGCCTCCTGTCAGTATTTGCTACCGGCCCCGCGCTGGCTTAATCCGGCACTGATGAAACTCGCGTTATCATCACCGAACGCTTTCCATGAGCTGTATAAACAGATGTACCTAATGTACCTTCGTGTTTTTTTAAGATTTCACTTCTAAGGCCAGTCCTCTTTGCATAGGCCCATAGGTGCACTTAGAATGATCAGGTACAATAGTTTCTCTTACACTACTACCGGATCGGCGTGGTAAATTAATCGGAAGTCGATTGATGTGGTGACAAATATCGCTGCAAATATTTCTCCTCTTTCTAAAGTGTTTGTGGTAGAGAGTAGTGGTCTATGTAAGTTGGAGTTATTTGATAAAATGAGAATAAAATTGTAAGATATTAAAACTTAAACTACAGGGATAGAATAGTATTTTTAATAGACTTCAGCTACGAAATTTCTTCTATGTATTTATAGTAGAGTGAGGATATATCTATGAGGAGTAGTGAGCAATTCAGAAGCTTATACCCTAAATAGTTTCTCATTATTTATTCTGAACCAAAAGTATTTTGATGAGATAGTTAAATACTACTTTTTTGTTTTTAGGTAGGAGAAATTTACAATTTCGTCGACGCCAATGAAAACGTGAACGAGTGCCAAGAAGTAATCCTTGTTTTGGAAAACTACACACGAGACTTTAAAGCCTTAGGTGAATGGTTTAGACTGAAATGGGAGTATGATAATACTCCGCCGCCTCAAAGACCTCAGAGCTTAGCTTGGGAGATACGAAAGACTGACTTTGTCCGACTGGATTTCAGACGTGCTTACTCCGTTAAAAGTTCACCGTCCGTGTCTGGGAAAAATAGCCCCTGTTTCTCTGGACATAACACGCCTAGTGGCAAAAATAGTCCCAACCTGACAGGAAAGGCTAGTCCTGGCAGTGGGAAAGTCAGCCCTAGGATTTCTTCGACACATTCCAGCACAAGCCCGAAAGCGAATATTGAATTCTTCAGCAATAAAATTGTTGCTTCCAAAATCACAGCGATACCAGAGCCGAAAGTTCCTAAAGAAACTTATAGGCTAACTGACATAAAAGAAAGAGACTTAAAAAATACTCAGGTACATAATCAGACTGTTCCAGTAATACCTGAGGCTAATGATACTACAGACAAGGTAGTTGAAAAGGAAGATCTGATAAATGCAGTAACTGTAGAAGTAGGAAAAGCAAAAGAGATTCCTAATGAAACTCCTAAACATGTTGTAATCATTTCTCCGAAACGTAACATGTTGCTAAATTCTGAATCTCCAAAGCTCTCAGACTTTAAAGAAGGAGACGTAAAATCTGTTTCCGAAGATATACAGCCTAACAGAGAAATGCCTGATTTAAATAATGCTAGTGATAATAATGTTGCAAAGGAAGATTTACAGAATTTGCCAATTATTGAAATAGGAAAGGCAAAACAAATTGCAAATGCATCTCCGAAACAAGTATTGATAAAGTCTCCACAACATGCCAAATTGCAAAATGATATTTTAAAGTCCTCTGCAATACAAGACACAAACTTAACGGATACTTGTGAAAATAAACAGCTTGTCAAGGAAAACGCCGAAACTAGTGAAATAAACAATGTTGAAAATGGGGATCCGAAAGTTCTGATGATCGTTGAAGTAGGAAAAGCTAAAGAAATAGCTAATGCGATGCCTAAACAAGTAGTGATTAAGTCGCCAAAACATACAAAATTACAAAATAGCTCGTCATTATCAGATAATAAAGATAAAATTATAAAAGAAACACCTGAAGAAAAACAAGCGATTAAATTAAGGGCTGAAATGAACAATGCTAATGATAAAATTGCACTGAAAGAAGATCGAAAGCATATGGTGACAGTTGAAATTGGACAAGCTAAAGAAATTGCAAGCGTAACTCCCAAATATCTCGTGACAAAGTCGCCAAAAAATGCCAATTCAGATATTCCTAAGAAAAAGTCTGATAATGAACTTTCTAGTCAAGCAAAAGCAACCATAGCACAACTAGATGCTATAGAAAATGCATTCTTGGAAAAGCATTTGTTAGAGACTACAGTAAAAAATGAAAATATGCTGAATAAAGATAAAGAAATAGAAAGAAATTTAAGCCAACCAAGTACTGAAATGATAACTGTTGAAATTGATGATAAGAAAACAACCAATATGGGAAAATCAACCCAAAGTCCTATTGAATCGCCAACTAAATCTGAAGATAATTTCGCTGATATATCCAATGGAAGCTCGCCAAAGTCTAGCGATGATAAACCACCTGATGTCGTATTAAATACTGAAATTAACGAAGAAAATAATAGCCTGCAACAACCTGAAATAGTTAAAGACCTTTTAACTGAAGCACAAAAAGGAACGAAACCGAATGACGATTTGGTTAAAGAAGAAAAACCTGACATCATTATTGACAATGACAACAAGAAAGAAATTGTTAACGAGGTTGATGTTATTCAATCTAATGATATTGTTACACAAGAACCCAGGATAGAGCCAGATCAAAAAAAAACTGATAGTAGAACTATGCCTGACTCTAAACCAATCACCAGACCAGCATACTCTACAGCGGCTGCGAAACCTAAGTCTGTGAATGCGTTAAAATCTGAAGTTAAGACACCTCTTAGATCGACTACGTTGTCTAGGAGTTCGACCGTTGTGGAACTAAGGCGTAATACGGCGCCTAAAACTCACAAACCATTTCAGAGGAAAAATCAAACAAGCAAATGTAGTTATCCATTTAACTTGACAACCGGCCGTAAGAGCCTCTTTGATAATTCCCCTGCCACCATTAATAAGGCGCCTTTGCTCAAGAGACCGTTTAACAGGAATACTCAAATGGCGTCAGGAGACAACAAAATGAATTCTATTAAACCTGACGTTAAAAAACGCCCACCGAGACCGACTTCGTTAAAAATCAACGAAAAAGGCGATAAAAAGACAAAAAATGAAAATAGTAATCCTGCATTACAGAGAATTAAAGACTGCGAAGAGTACAGCAGTTGCGATACAATTGTAACTCAAATTGACATGTCTCGGATCGATTCAAGCGAGAGTCTTAAAACTTTGGTGCCGGAAGACATGATGCAAGATGTAGGGAATTCGGTCGAAGTACTCGCTGTAGATGACAAAAAAGATAATGAAGGTTGGCTTACAGTAAAGTCTAAGCGTTGTACTAGAGAATCAAAGAAACAATCGAAATCACATTGGGCTAATAGATTTCACCAGCCTTCGGCGACTACTAGTCTACCAACACTTAATATGTTGGTATCACCAAAACAGGAGACCAAATCTGTAACTGATGCTCCCACGATGTCTAAAACGGACCGAGCTCAATCAGAGCAACCCCAGAAAGTTGAAAAACCACAAATTACGACTAAAGTTGAAATAAAATCGAAAGACCTCGAAAAATCTCGAAAAATCGAAAATATAGAACCAAAAATAGTGAAAGTTGAAGTCAAGTCCAAGGTTCAAGATAAGCCGAAAGATCCAGCTATGATTAGACAAAAATCTGACGTGACTGGGCTTAAAACGCGATCGTCAAAGTCCAAAGTCCTTACTAAGAGAGCGGAAAAAGTTAAGGACGCGTCCAAAGACGAAGACAGTTCAGATTTGATAAAGAATCGACTGCATTCGTCTCTAGAGAGTCTCACAACAGGGTTAGCCAGATCCCAGGAGAGTACAGAAGAAACATTCGATTTTGATAAATGGAAAGCAGAGTTTAAATCTACGTTCAACTTTTTGGATGATGATGAAATTTCTGATCAGAACGAGTTGCTCATGTCAGCTGATCCGTCGGAGATGTCAGAGATAGCAGAGATGACGTCTCAAATAGAGGAGAATGAGAGGAAGATCAGTTTGGCGCTGGATTTTCAATCGGAGGTAGACCAGAGGAAGTTGTGTGAGGAAGAAGATTTACTTAACCGACAGATCATGGAATTGCAACAAGTGTCTGATATCGATTTGGACACTGAAACGGATGATACGGAGGTATGTGTGTTGTATTTTTGTTTGTGTATTTATTATTTATTCCTAAAAATTGATGTATTTAAATCTGTGAAAAATAATTGTGATTAGTTCCGTATATCTAAACTAGAGGATTTAGAAAACTGTTAAATTTATCATGACCAACGATTGTACATAATTATAGAGATAGGAATATTTTAACACCAGAATAATCAAGTTTCTGGTTCATAGTTGTAAAAACTATAAGAATGTATATATTATTAAGGCCATATATAGTGTAAGAGGAGAAAAGAAGGCACTTTTATATATGAGGCGACCAACATAGTCCTCGTGATGATGCGTTGCTGTTCGACGCATCTATAACTGATTTCAGGTAGAACTCATGTTCTATACGAAGTTGCTTACAGATGTCCATGGGCGGCATTGACACTTACTATGAGATGAACTGCATGCTCGTTTGCTACTTCAATCTTATAGAAAAGAATAAAATCAAACTTTTGTTGTTTATTGACCGACGAATTTCAGACACTTATTTTAGAGCTCTTCCTTAGCATACAGTCTGAAAACAAGTAATAGACTTTTCGAATTATTTCGCCGCCATTCCGAAACACCTCTCACTCTTAACGAAATTAAATCTACGCCAAATATTACTATTATACATTTTGTTACTCATGTTAAAATGGTATACATTTTACCCAACAATTCTTTTGCATCAGGGACTTTTCCACTAACTTGATATCTTTGTTACATCAAGTCTCAACAAATAGCACACAATAGTACAAAGAAACATGATACAAATTGAACTTTCCATTTAAAGTTGAAAATTGTGTCGAGCTGACCGTAGTCCATTTGTAAATAATTTAAAAGATTCCAATTTCTATACAACTGTGTATTTGAAGACTCAACTGAATGTTAAAGGTTATGCCCTATTTAAGTGTTTTTCGATCTTCACTAACATTTTAATGTATTCTGCGATCGATAGTGTAGTTCTCGTTTTAAACTAGCCCGAATACAGACCATTGGTTTGATGTCTTTCTTAGTTTTTTTTATTAGATTTAATTAGCAAATGAGCATGCAGACCACCTGATGGTAAGTGGTTACTGCCGCTCAAGGACACCTGTAGGCAACTTCATATAGAATAGGGTTTATATCTGAAGTCAATCAAAGAATTAGTAAGCTGAAGTGCCAATGGGCAGGCCACATCGTTCGTAGGACAGACAACCGAAGGGGTAGAAGAGTCCTCGAATGGAGGCCACGTTTGGGAAAAAGGAGTGTAGGTCGCCCCCCGACCAGGTTGACTGCTGACCTGAAGAAGTCGGCGGGTAACCGCCGGATTCAGATGGCTCAAGGCCGGTCGAAGTGGAGCAGATTAGGGGAGGCCTAATGGACTTTCAAAGGCTG